>CP136893.1:17841250-18544375 GCA_034359265.1 Canna indica | reverse complement strand
CTCTTTTCTCTCTGGTCGGTCGACCGACGGGTCGACCGCCAGACGCAAATCGCGCGATCCACGATCTTTGGTCGACCGACGCGATTGCGTCTTAGGCTTATACGCAAGTTGGTCGACCGCTCGATCGATTGCCAAGCCTACTGCCCATTTTGGGCTTCGATCGGTCGACCGAACCTGAGCTGAAGAAGGCAGACAGCTTATGTTCTGTTTGATTCTTCTGGTTCTGTTTTCACTAAGTCTACTTATATAACATTTATTAATTTTAAGTTAAATAACTTTATAACATGGTAACTTTAAAACATAAATGTTATATAAGGATTAACCCCATTTGGATTCAATAACAATATCTAAAAAATCAAAATCTAGTTTTTGGGGTCTAGTAGAAATTTTCAGAAAATAGAACTTTTCTAATTTTCCAGGTCAAGTATGGGTATGCTAGAGGTCTCCAAAAAATCCTTAAAAATACATCGTTATCTAATTTCTACCCAAGGAACAATTACCGCCATTTTTTATGTTAAGAAAATGTTTGGATCATATAGCCCTCCAAGGAGCTCCCTAGTCTTAGTGAATTTCAGGGCGGTCCCGAAATTTCATGGTTTGGGGTTCGGGATAGGTTTTTGGGTTCTTATGCATTATGATGAGGAATTACAACATATCTAGACACCCTAGACCTAAACTCTAACTTCCCGAAGAATCCAAGCGCGTCGATCAACGTCCTTCAGATTTTCTGATTTCTCCAATTTTTTCGATCGCGGACGTCGCGTGCTAACCGATATGGAACCTGAAAATAATTCTTCATGAAATCATTAGTCCCATGTTTGTTATCATCAAAACCATCAAAACCGAGATTAAGGCTAATGTTGAAAACCTAAAGCCAATAGGGAGGACTGTCGCCTGTCGTTTGTTGGGCAGTAGTTGTTGGCGAGGAGGCTGGAGGACCGGCTCGGCAACTTGGCATGCCGGCGAAGTGGGGCGACTGGGTCCTTGAGGAGTTGGGATCGGCGATTAGGGCAGAATGTAGAGGGGAGTCGCCGAGTTGGGGGGTGGGTGTCGGGGTCTTCGGGGGTCTCGGGGAATCAGCCAATCTAGGATTAATTTGAGTCGGGGTCCGGGGGCGAGGAGTCGAGCTTGAGTCAATGGGTCATTGGGTTGGGGCAGTCGGGTGACTCGGGCGACCGGGCGGGAATGCAAGTTTTTTTTTTTTAAAGTTAAAATCGAGCGAGTTGGGTTAAACAGGGTTTTCACTCGAACTCGACCCAACTCAAAAATTTATATGAAAATTTGAAAATTGTAACCCGACCTGACCCGTTATACCCGAATAACCCGATCTGAATTGAATTTTTGGGTCGATTTTATTGGGTTTTTCGGTTCGAATCAGGTTTTACTCAGCCCTAATTAGTATTACAAAAAAAAGTAATAAAGGAGAGGGAAAATGATTTCAAGATAAAGAGGGACCTTAATGAAAAACTTCCATAGTTAGGAATAGGGATGACAATATTACCCGTTTAGGCGGGTACCCGCGGGTATTTACCTGTTTATGACATGTATGAGAGGTAATTTCCTACATGCGAGGATTTCGCAGGTAATTTTTCTTACCCGTTTATTATATGGGGCGAGTACGAGTATTATAATATTCGAATCCGCGGGTACCCGTTACTCGCGAAAATTAGCAAATTACAAAATTATCCTTAGTACATATACTAAAAAAACTCTAATTTAATTCAATACACATATATTTTATGTTTTGAAAACTTATGATAATACTGTTATTAAAATATTGTGTGTTTATCAAAATGAAATTATTATCAAAATACTTGAAGAATTAAGTATATTAAAATATTATAATTTATATATTTTTAAAGTGTCATGGGTATCCGCCAATACTCGTAGGTATCTATCCCCCGCAGATAATTAAATGAGTATTCATTTTTGATATTCGCGGTGAATAAACGGATAGCGAATACTCGTTTATTCTCTGGAGTAGATAACGGATAGTTACCCCGTACCCCTCCGCCCCGTTGACCTCCTAGATAGGAATTTCCTAAGATTTGGTTTTTTCATGTAAATTCTTCGATTTCGAATGTTGGAAATCGCCGGAGAATCGAGGACCGTATAAACCCTATCCCTCCATCTTCCCTAAACGAAAAATTAAAATCTAACGCTAACCCCGTCCATGAATTCCTGCACCAAATCTGAGCACCACCCTGTCTCCTCTCTCCGCCATGGCGGTTTTAACCGCCGTCTCCGCTCTCTGTTCTCTTACTCGATCGCTCCCCCTCCCACTTGCCCGCAGCAGGAAGCTCGGGTTCCGGTGTAGGTCCAGCTTCGGTGGTAATGAGGTATTTGAATTTTATTTCCTTCAGTCGTGTTAGATTCGTTCTTTGTTTATTGAAACAATGCGAAACTTATGCTGCCGTTTGGTTGTAGGAGTATTTGGTGGATGCGCCGGAATCGGCTGGGGATGGGTTCTCTTTCAGCGGAGGTATCCACGAAATTTCTCCTTGTAATTTTGAGGTTTTTGGAGTTGTCTATGGGTATATTCGTATTGAAGGAGAGCCTGTGTAGGAAAATACTCGGATGGCCCAAGCCGATCTGATGAATGGTTTGCTCAAGGAAAAATGGTATGCCCCAACATCTATGATAGCTATATATATACATATTTGCAAACGTTTGTGAGTCATTGTTACTCCGAGCAGTCTGGTCCCACTGTTAAAAACCAAAGAAATGCCATTGCATACTTTTGCAATTTAAAATGGGTCAGATATGCCCTTGGTTTTCTAGGCTTTAGAATTGTAGCACAGTGCATTATTTGTATTGAATTGCTTCTAGATATTGTTTTTGGATAATTGGAGACTTGTGCTAAGTGCTAACTATTATGGAAATTCTATCTAGAAATTTCTCTAAAACCATCCAAACAACTCCGAGTGTCTAGAACTTACACATGAACACTTTTAGCATTATTTGGGCTCAAATAGTACTTTGGGACATCATAAAATAATTAAGAAAAAAAATGATAATCATGATGAAAATCTATAGAAAATAAAAAATCATCCATAAGGCCCAGTTTGATGCATTCTATAATATATGATAGGATAGGATTGACTTATAAAAGTAGGCTTTGTAAGGTGTTTGGTCCATCACGTTATATTATAAGCTTGTATGTTGTTAGTGTCTTATACATCTATTAATGGATAATTTTATAAATAATGGACAAGGTGTATAAGGACTGATAAGAAAAACATGAAGATGCCCCCCATAAAAAAAAACCAATTTTCTTCCTTCCATACTTAAACTTGAAGTATATGATAATTTGGTTCTTATTTTTATAATTTTTTTATTGGTATGTTTTTTTATAAATGATATATTAGAATTAAAAATAATTTTTACGCTAGAAAATAAATTGCATGGATTTTCATTGTTGTAGTGGTTAGAAAGATTATTTTTAATGAGAAAATAAAAAGGAAATATTTATTGAAGGGCATATTTATCCAAAATGTATATAGCCGGGTATTTTTGTCTAAAACTAAGTCTTATATAGTGATTTACAAAACATATTATAGCATAGATATATCTATCATAGATGCACCAAGCACCATATTAATAATTATACTATCAACCTTATACTATCAGGCCTTATCTTATCAGGTGCACCGAACAGGGCCTAAGGAACTATCTACGACCATCTTATGTGGACCTCATGGGGACTTTCCTGTAGCTCCTTTCCTTTTTCTGTTCCATAATCTTGGAAAAATTCTAAAACTTCCATTTGACATGGTTGTTTCTCTATTGATTTTGTTACACATATTCTTTGCTATCTGGGCATGCTAACTGCAGTGGTTATTGATATGCATTGGTTGACCACAGGTGGATTGCTTGCATATGTAGTTATGTAAGTCATAGTGATTCTGGTACATCAATATGGAAAAGTATGCTTTAGAGCTAAACTTTTTGATTCAAATTTAACAAATATGACTGTAGAGTGACTAAGTATTTAAGATGATTAGAATGAAAAACAATATGTTCAAGAAATTTCTAAGCCTTTCTCAAAAAAATTCATTGTTATGTAATTCTGTTGATTACTGATAATTGCATAACTAGCATTTATTATTCTTTTAACAAATATCATAAATTGCAGCAATGCATTTCTTCATTTATGGTGATTCTTAAAGAATTAACAGTGTATAAGTTTCTATGCAACACCACTTGCTTAATACAAGTAAATGCTTGTCCTGTTAAGTGTGTGCTCTTCCCACAGAATATTCTTTGCTATCTAGGGATGCTAACTTATATGCAATATTATACAGATGTCATGTCATATTATATTATTTCTGCTCAAACATGTAGGTAAAAGCTTATCCTGTATATGGTGGAAAGGGGAAAGCAAAGGATCCAATTTTTGGTCTTACTTTGGGTTCTGGTTCTCAGTCCTCATCAGATGTATTCAGGTGAATTCAGCAATCCGTGTGGTTCGAAGGCTATCAAAATGTACAAGCCTTGAATCCTGGTATCTTTGGGCCATAGGCCTCCATATTAGGTTATGCTTATGATAGATGACTTCTTCGATTCTAAATCTGAGAGGGATATGCTGTTTCTGTTGCTTAGGTGGTTTTGTGTGGAAGCAGGAAGTTCCTCGAACCCTCCAGTTATTTTAATTCATGGATTTCCATCTCAGGTAAGTTTCTTTCTGATTACTTAATTAACTAGTCAGTGGACATATAGACATGAAAGTAATGCCTAAATGAATATTACCTTCTAACTAATCTAGTGCCGAGAATCGGCTAAAGATATATGAACACAGTTCATGAAATACAACAAAATTTTAATCATTAAGTCATTTTGCATAGGTTACCTACATTTTCCATGAGATGGGAATTTATCATTTTTCTCCACTTTTTGCTTTAAAGGAAATATTTATCATTCCATGGAGTGGTGTCTTCCCGTCGTTCCTGACACTGTTCTATCTTAATAAATAAAGCTGGTTTAAGTGTTTAAGACATGTGGGCTATAAGAACACAATTTTGAAAGATGTTATTTTATTATTTTTATTGTTTCATAAATTTCAATAACACTTTGTTACATCATGTTATTTGTTATATACACTTAAATGATAGCACTATTAAATATTCATATTTTTGGAAATGGAATAATTCCTAACCATAAGACCTTATCATCCATTGGAAAAAAATCGTAAGGCCTTATATCAAAAATAATATATATATATAATCTAGTGAGATAATTTTGAAATGGTTCGAGCCACGGAAACAACCTCTATGCAAAAGGCAGGAGGAAGGTTGCGACGTTGCATACATCAACCCTCTCCAGAGCCCACAAAAAGTGGGATTGCTTCGTGCACAGGGTCACCCTTTCTTTCTTTATCTAGTGAGGAAAATCTTTCCAATTTTAGTATTAAGCACATGATTTGATAATTTCAACGAACCGAGAACCGAATAGCAACTATAAATAATAAAGGTTGGTCCTAATTCGTGTAATTCTTGTCAATCTGATCTCCTAGGTCGTAATGAAGTAAAATTATTGTTGTGTCAAGGCTCACCTTTGTAAGTAATAGTGAAACTCGGAATAGGATTCTAAATACTTCCCAAATCAGCCACTAAATAATTATCCCATTATAACTCATCTGTGCCTCCAGAAAAAATATTACCTGCTGAGTGTGTTTCAGTTATCAATTAGATATTTGATAATATCTTATTTGGTTTCTTATCTTTTATTCTTTTTCCTTAGGAACTAGGTTTTCTTGATTTTCCCTACTGATAATTTGTGAAATTTAATACTATGCGTAAATATTGAGATGAGAAAGACACTGCCCTTTTCTTGTAGAAGTTTTAATGTTCTTGATTTTGATTAACAGTCATACTCATACCGCAAAGTTCTTCCTGCTCTCTCTGAGGATTATCATGCCATCGCTTTTGATTGGCTTGGTAGGTTTCTGCACTTTCAAGTCCTTGAACTATTGTTTTGCATATGTATTCTATAATGCTGAACACATGATAGCATATTTACCTGATGCCAAAGATACATCTTATTAGCTAGTCTCTTGTTGAGAATTTTCTACTTTATTTCTAAATATCCATGTTTTACTTTAATGTATCTTATTTTACTGAGATTCGAGGTATCTAGTTGAAGGTTTTCTTCAACTGTTATCTCATCTAACATTCTCATTAAAGTAGTTTTTTCTGTTTACCAGGTTTTGGATTTTCTGATAAGCCTCAGCCAAAATATGGATTTGACTATACATTGGATGGTAAAACATTTAATTCAATCCTTATTTTCTCTCTTTATAAAACACAATGTGTTCTTTAAGTAAATGTATATGCTACAGAGTATGCTTCAGCATTCGAATCATTAGTAAGTGCCCTTGCTGGAGATAAATTTTCGCTAGTTGTTCAGGTAATTATATGTTCCGTGGACCTATGAAGCAAGTAATGTTAATTAAATCCAGCTCAAGAATACTTAGTTTTTTGTGTGGATATTTGCAGGGTTATTTTGCTCCTGTCGTTATTAAATATGCTAGCTGTCATCAAGACAAATTGTCAGATCTTATACTTATAAACCCCCCTGTGAGAACACCTTCAAAATATTTAATACATCATCTACTTTGAAGATTATTTTGAACGATATATTCAGATTCTTGTATGGCTATGTTATTGCAACGCTTGCTTTTTTTTATGTAATTATCTTTTGTGTGCATCTTTAACAACTGGAATTGATTCATTATTCATAACTATAGCTTATGGAGAAGCACACAAAGCTTCCTTCATCTTTGGCTCTGTTCAGTAACTTTTTGCTGGGTGAAGTTTTCTCCCAGGTTAGTAGAAGTGTATAACTGTTGCTGCTCTGCTTACTCCAATTCCCTTTATATTCCAACTTTAGATCAAATTCTGACTTCTATTCATTGTCAATTGTCAGGATCCTCTAAGAGCTAGTGATAAGGCACTGACTAGTAGTGGGCCATATATGATGAAAGAAGAAGATGCGATGGTTTACAGAAGGCCATACCTCACTTCTGGTTCTTCTGGTTTTGCTTTAAATGCAATAAGTAAAGCGATGAAAAAGGACTTGAAGGTATTTATTATTTGTTTCCTCTTCAACTTTCTTGTTGCAGGAATATATCTTCTAAAATCACTTCTAGAATACTCTAGTCCACCTTACATGTTATTTTCTCCTGTCAAGTTTGGCATCTAAGTGTGATGGTCTGTTTACGTTTCATATCACATCTTGCACTGAAGCTGATTGCTTACTGATATTTGATATTTCCATAACTGATGTAGTTTTTATATCATTCATTGGTTTTGTTACTTTGTCCTTGTTCTATCTCATGCTCTTTATGTTGCAATATATGACTCGTTATGTTTCATTTCACATCATGCTCTTAAAATGATTCTTCGCTGATCCATCAACAATTGGTAGAACTGTAACCTCATGTGTTCAATTATTTTGTTTTCATCCATCATTGGTTGCTTTATTTTTCATATTGCATGATGAACTGAGATCACTTTTTTAATTCTATCCGCTACTGATGTAATTTTGAATTCCTTTTAATTTTCCTCAGTTTTTTCCTTCCTATTCTTATACAACTTTTTAGATGTCCACATCACCTCATTGCTAAATATTTTTACTAGCTTTGATTCTATTAAACCTCTTCATAAATTCTTTGGCTTTTTGTTATACTTGCCAAATATTATAAAATGAATCAAATTAGCGTATATCGTTTTATGAGCCTACCAAGCCACGTTAACTGATGCTATGGGCCTACTGCCATGTCATCTGTCGCATCAGCATGATTCAGCAATAGTAATTATCTTGTTTTATTAATGATTTGATATTGGGTTGTTTGGGCTGTTGTGGAGCTGTTTGGGTCATGGTTTAGCCGTTTAGGGCCTTTAGGCTATGGGTCAAGGAGTCCTCTAGAAGAGGTATTTAAGTCTTATTTTTTTAACTCTCTGTATAAAGTGAGAGGGATGGATGTAATGGAAATCATTGAGTTGTTATCCCCAATTCTAGAGTTCTTCTCTACAAGTTATTAGGCTCCCTTGTTAATAGAACTTAAGGGGATTTGGAGCTCTCTCCTAAATCAAGCTCCTAACTTTTAATAGAACCTATTTCCCCCCTTTTCCACTCACCATTTTGCCCATGAATGGATCGTGATCCTGATCCTTGAGTTCATAACATGTAACCTTCAAAAAAGGCAAATGTGTCAGTGTTTTATTCTACAAAAGTTTGAAAAAAGAAAATTTCCCCTCAGTATTGCTGCATTTTTTTGAGTAATTTGTTTTAATTAGTTTTTGCATTTATTCAAATTATTGGCATCCAAGTAAAATTATTCCCTTTTTATTTGGAATAGGCTTATGTTGAAGCCATGAGGACAACACTAGCTAGCGAGACATGGAAAATTCGTACAACAATTTGTTGGGGCGTGAGAGATCGTTGGCTAAGTTACGATGGTGTTGAAGAAGTTTGCAAGGCTTCAAATCACAAGCTGGTGGAGTTGCCCATGGTTCTTTCTTTCTATTCTTATATTTGACGTACACACATTATTCTCAAATACACATTTAAAGCACATGTAGCAAAGATAATTTATTTGCTTTAGTGTGAGAGGAATTGAAGCTATTTTTGTTTATTTGGCCAGGCGGGTCATCATGTGCAAGAGGACTCAGGCGAAGAACTTGGTAAGATCATTTCCCAGATTCTCAGAAAGAACAAGTAACTTCTTTCTCATTATTTGGAATTAATGGTGAAATGATTCTGGACCTGAACCTTCTTTTTGCCAATGGATATTTTAAAATTGTTCCTTGGACAGAACAGACTAATTTCTCTAAATGCAACTGGAAAGTTATAGATCAGTTATTATTTTTATTTCTTTTATGAAACATGGTTTCAGAATATGTTAAAGATCCACAATCAACTCTGTTATTAGGACGCTACTGTAGTGTAAATATTTATCCATTTTTTTTTTGCCAAAGATTTATCCATTATTTTCGTGGTTGAACATGGTTATCCTTAATTGGCAGTTTGATTTCTCCCTGGCTAAATTTTTGTATTAATGATATGTATGTTAAACATTGTTAAAATTGTCTCTTTTAGTATCGTAATTTTCTACTATTAATATTGTCGGTTGTAATGAAAGACCTTGTGGTCGGAATATGATTCTTGTTTTTGGTTAACGTGGGAGTGTGGGACTGCAATCTGTCTCTTTGGTATTGCATGTGTATCTCATATTGGCTACTACGCAATCAGACTCAAGCGAATAAAATATAGACTTGAAGTCAACATGAAAATAGTTGGAATAGTCTAATTGCTTACTTTATCTTCAATAACAAAGTAAGAGAATATTTTTTGTTGGGGTGTTCAATATAATTGGAAGGTTCTCATTGCTAAAGTTTTCAAACATGCATAAAATTAGTACTCATTGACCCCTGAATTGGATGATGATTTGTCGTTGAAACCAAACCCGAAACGAATGTGCGAACGGGTTGCTAAACGTGGCTTTGATCTTGGTATCGGACAAAAATGAAACTCAAATTGGGCCAACCAAACATAGGGTTTATTTGGAAGTTTGCTTAATAATGTAAGGGCTTGTTTGCTTTGTAGGATAGGAGGGGATAGGATAAAATAAGTGCATGGATTAAAAGAAAAGAAAATTAAAAAATATAAAATTGATATTATATCCAATAAATATTGGATTTATAAATCTTATTAAGTACTATCTTTCATTTGCTATCCAATCCAATGAAGCAAATAAATCATAAAAAAATTAACACTAATAGAAATATAAGCTTTATCGAAATGTCGGTGATGCGTAATCTGTCGTAGAAGGGCGCGTCGCTAATAAGTTGCGATCATCGATGGGGCCACCACAAATAACTTATAGTGACAACTCTAGCGGTCGTCGATGACATGTATTCATCAATGACAACTGCTAGAGCCATCGCTGAAGTGTTATCATCAACGACACAATGGTTGTTGGTAATGTGTCGCTTAACAAGTCGTTGCTTAGTCGTAGTTGAAGATTATCAACAAGCGTGATAACCCATGTTGCTCATGCCATCAACCATTTTATGACAAGCTTTCAGCGATGGTTTACTGACGATTAACCGTTGGTGCTGTCGCTGATGTTTTGTCCTGCACTTGAAAAAATAAAACATTTGAAAAAAATTGGTTTTTCGATTAATCGAAAAATCGATCCAAAACCGAACCGGTTTTTTATACAAAATATACAACACACTGACTATACAATATCCATAGCACAACAACCACACAATATACACAACACACTAACTACTAGGGGTGAGAAAAAAAATTAGTTTTTCGGTTAATCGGAAAACCGATCCGAAACTGAACCAGTTTTTCCAGTTAACTGAATTGGTTTTTCCAGTTAATCGAACCGGTTTTTTCGGTTTCGGTTTGGGTCCGAGATGTAAAAACTCCACCAGTTTTGGTTAACCGACCGGTTCGATTTAATTTATTAATTTTTAATAATATATATATATATATATATATATATTAAATAATGATTTATAAATTATAAAAAATTATAAAAAATTACAGAAAATTACAGAGTTATATAAAATTATAAAAAATATAAAAAATTATAATTTTGTTTTAAAATAAAAAAAACAAAAAAAACCCCTTAGGACATGTTTATTTCATAGGATAAGGGAGATATTATTATTCATTGTTTGTTTAGTGTATGAATTAGAAGAAAATGAGAATAAAATAATATAAAATTGCTATTATATCTGATGTACACTATATTTAGAAAAATCATATCCATTCATCTCTCATTTATTATCCAATTCAATCTTATTCTATCCAATAAAGCAAACATACCATTAGAGCATGTTTGCTTCATAGGAAAAGAGGATAGGATAATGAATGAATTAATATCCATTATTTATTTAGTGCATGGATTAGAAAAAATAGAAATAGAATCTGAGCAGGTTCTACCTAGTGTGCACTGAGAAATGTGAACTATGCCGTATTTATCTGAGTAATTTACCTCATTACAAAGGTACAATATGTTCCCTTAATGGACATGGTTTTGGATGTACATGTGATGGCCGAGTAGTGCGCAGCTCGCACAAGTTTATGTTGGGCCGGATTGGGCTGAGTGGTGCGTAGCGCGCACGAGTTGACTTTGGGCCGGATTGGGTCGAGTGGTGCACATCAGTCACGAGTTGATTCTGGGTTGAGACATACGTCAGTGAGCCACGCCGACGATTGACCCGAGTGGCATATATGGGTCGGAGGGTCTTTCCCTACCGAGTTTTGGGCACTGATACTAGAGGGTCTTCTTAGCTCAGTGAGCCCGAGGCGGGAAGTTCACTAGGATGGCCAACCTAGTGAGCAACCTGCTAGTTGTAGGCGGGTTACTTGAGAATTGTTTTCAATTGGGCCGGGTCAGGCCGTGTGGTGCGTGTAGCGCACGAGACTACTGGTGCAAACCGTTATTATGATTTACATCTGTTACATGAACATTGAGTTAGTTATTGCATTTATTTATTCATGTGGTTTGGCTTGGTGATGATTGAGACGACCACCCACTGAGTTCTTTGAACTCACCAATCTTTTTTCGGTACTATTTTGTAGAGCGTGATCATTGAGGTATGGCGCGACTGGTGGCGGTGGACTCCGGTGGCGGTCTCGTGAAACCTGCTAGTTGTGTCGAGTCATGTTAGCCATGAGTTTATTTGAGACATGTAGTTTATTTGAGACATGTAGTTCTTTTTGAACATGTGAGCTTATGTAGTGTTGACACTAGCACTTTAGATATGTAGCTTATGCTTGAGTTTGGTACTTGGTTTGCTACTTTTATAAATAGATGTTTATGTTATGTTAACTTAAGTTGTTAAATTGCATGATTGATGTGATTGCACTGTTTAGGCTTCGGGGTGTTTGTTCGCACTCAGGTCGGTCGCGTGATCCAGTTTTGGGGCGTGACAACATACACAGTTCTCACCTCTCCTAATGCATGCGTATGTTTATTTACTGTTTATTTGCGGTGCCCAATCAAGTTGATGGGGTTTCCTAATATATCTCCTAAATGCATGCATTTTCAAATATTAAAACCCCATGCACTCATTATAGATCAAAGTAATTTTTGTTAGATTAGGAAGTAGAAGATGCTCGTGCTCAGCTTCAACACATGAGTTTTAGTATTAATGTTAGTCTAAGTTGTGCCGTTATTAAAATAATTGAAAAATATAAAACATAAGTTAGAGAAAAAAGAAAAAAAATCAGAATAAACTAATAATGTTGGCCTAATGTTTTCTACCTTGGTCTTAATCTCGGTTTTGATGATAACAAACATGGAACTAATGTTTCATTGAGAAATATTTTCAGGTTCCATAGCGGTCAAGGCTCGATGTCCTCGATCGAAAATATCGAAAAAATTGGAAGGACATTGGTCGACGCGTTCGGGTTCATTGCGTAAATTTCTAGAAGTTCGACGTGTGCACCAAAGATGTCTTGGACGAGTCTAGAGAACATATGGAAAGCTCTTCAACTTGACGCACGCTGAAGGCCGGAACCCGAAATCGAAGCGCGCAAGAAAAATACACAAGAAAATTGCCCTGCCCAGATTCGGTCGACCGACAGAAGAGGAAATCGGGCAGAAGACAATCCGGTCGACTGATCGGTCGATCGAATGTTGCCAAAAATTGGCAGTAAGCAAGTCGATCGACCGAACGGTTGACCGAAGTGTGCCAAAAAGTGGCAGTATGCTCACGGTCGCTCAGTCGATCGACTGACAATCGATCAGCAAGCGATCGAGCGTCGCTAATAGGCAGAAAAATGCTTGTTGACGAGCCTTGGTGTTTGGGGGGTTATAAATACCCATCCCAAACTCATTCCTAGGTCAATGTTGATGCTTCCAAGTCTCAAAGAGTGATCCTAAGCATCTCCTAAGACCTTTCATGATCAAATCCACAAAACCTAGCTCTTGATCCATCATCCTCAAGTGTTCTTCATTGAAGGGGTATTCAAGCTTGCTAGGCTCAAGAAGAAGAGGTGTCCTTATTGTGATAAGTCCTCTTTACTCTCTTCTTGTGATTAAAGTGTTTTTATTTTATTTTGATTTGATTTACTTAAGTTTGTAAAAAGACCTAGTGTGTGGTCTTGTGTGTAAGTGGTAACCTTTGTGTAGAAGGTGTAAAGCCACTTGTGTAAACTAAGTTAAGAGTAGGTCTTAGGAGTTGAGGTGGGAAAGCTCACTCGGTAGGAAGATGAGATACTTCCGGGTGTGGAAGTGCCTTCGAGGTGAGTGTAGGGTCTTTCCGGTGTAAAGTCCTCAATTGTAAGCTACTCATAATTTAGTGGATTTGGGTGTGAAATCCTAAGCACGGTGCTTAGGTAGTGGAGTAGGCATTGGGGTCGAACCACTATAAATAACTGTGTTAGCATTGATATCTTTGCTTGTGTTTAAATTGTTTTATTATTTCTTCCACATTCAGTCGATAAATTATAATTTGCCTAAGTAATCTAAGAAAAGACTAAAACCAGATTTAAGCTAATTGAATTTGTTAACACACTATTCTCTAGTGTGGCCATTTCACCAACATTTGGTATCAAAGCGGGTCGTAGATTGAGATTTCACCATCTCCTCTACATCGTCTCTCGATCCGGAAAATGACACTAGAGAGTTTAGCGTCTTCACCTCCTAGGTTCGATGCCTCGAACATTAGTCTTCGGAAATATATGATGTACATATATTTAAAGACTAAATGTTTTGGTGTCTTTAATATGTTAAGTTTAGAATTCATTGAACATAAGGTTGACATGCATGCTTGGAGTGAATTAGATAAGAAAATGTTTAAGTATAATGGAGATGTCATGAATTGTATTCTTTGCACATTACCAAATGACATCTCAGATAAAGTCATGCATTGCTCTTTGGCTTATGATTTATGGGCCACTTTAAATGTTTTATATGATTATGCCAAAACCGAAGAGATTGACACTTTTGATGAAGGTGGTGATGACAATGATCACTCACATACTACTTATCTCGGTTTTGATGTCCATAGTGCTTCTATTCAAAGAAGCAACTCTAAAAGTTGGAAGAGAAAGGTAATTTGCCACTTGTGCAAAAAAAGGGCATGTGAAGAAGAATTGTCCTACTATGAAAAACAAGACAAAGAAGAGGTCAAACGCTTCCACATCATCCTACTCATTGAAGCATCATCTTTTCATGACTAAGAAGCCACTTCGAAAGTTTGCTTCATGGATGCTAATGATGAGGTACACTCTTCTCCTTCTAGTCATGCTAATGATAATGATAATGCTAGCTCTACTAGTTCTCTCGATATATCATATAATGAGTTAGTAGATGAATACAAGAAAATGTATGCATTGCTTGTTAAAAAGGATAATGAAAATAAAAGATTGAAGAAATATAATGTAAGACTTAACTCTCATGTGGATGAATTAAAATTAGAAAATGAGAGAATGAAATCTAGTTCTTTTAATTCTTCCCATGATAGGTTGAAATTTGAGCTTAAGGACTTAAAGCTTGAGGATGAAAATTTAAAACTTGTATCAATAAAAAGGTTGATTCTCGAGTGGGAATATATCAACATTTGGCTATAGGCAAGGAATACACGGTCGCTGACCCTCTGTACCCTTTACCCTTTCAGTCGAGTGATGATTGACCCTTCTTGAGATCTTTTTCTTAAATTTTTTTTTAAAACTTGAGAATTCAAAAATTATAAGTGAAAACAATAATTTGAAATCTCAATCTAATGCCTTATATCAATCTATTGATTCATTGAAAAATAAGGTTGTCTCTTTAAATAAGAAAGTAAACGAATTGAAAAATGTTTCATTTCTTAATAATACTAGAAATGCTTATGTAAAAAATGCCAATGTTCATCATCATTCCCATGCTATGCATTCTACCATTAGACCTCATGATCATAAGAAGAAGAATGGTGTTTCTAAGAATGCTCATACTCATCATGTTTCACATGTCAAGCATTTTAACGATAGATCTAATGTCCATAGCAAAAATGAAAAGAAATTTAATGGACATTATTTTTGTTGTGGTATTTTTGGTCATGCCATATATGATTGCACATTTAAAAGAAATCCAAGTGTGGCTAGGACACTTTGGATTCCTAGGCCTACTAACCCCCAAGGACCAAAAGCTATTTGGGTACCAAAAATTTCATGCTCTATTGTAGGGGGAGCTACCACACAACGGTAAAGAGAAATGGAATATTGAAGTTGACCTTGGATTCAAACGAAAAATTTCAAAGAGGTTGCAACTTCAAATCATCATGATGCCTAAGGTATGAAAAATGACATCTTAAGTAATGCGGTATCATCTCCTTACCTTGCTTAGTTTCATCCAAGTTGGAGTATATGATACTTGTTTATTCGAGTTGATTTTATCTGTTCTTAATATGGTTTTATAAAATGAATTTATTTTTTGATTTCTCGGTCTCTTCGGAGACCTATGTAGCCTATAACGAGCTCATGCGACCTTGCGGTTTTAAATCGTAGGCTAATTGTGGCCTTTCGGTTTTCAACCAATAGGAAGGGTTGGAGATCAAGTTTTCATCTTCATTACACTTGTGATCTCTTTAAATTCGTTTTGATATCACTCGATTTCTTTTAAAACGGATTTCGAACTATTTATCAAAGTTGGATTTTGAATGAAAACTTTGATGCTTACTTTGCTATCTAGAATGATTAACTTGCTTGAAATAATTATGCCATTATGTTACCAATGATTTCCTCATGCAAGTTAAATCTAAGGTTAAATGGAAGGCTAATTATAATAAAAAAGATTAGTTTGGTTAAATTTTCAAGTATGAGGTATGTTACCAATTTTTATAAAATCCTAGTATAATACCTCAAAATTAATGCCTTATCGGTGTCTCTTTACTCATGATGGTAATTACGTGTTAAATCATTGAATTCTCATGAGTAGGTAGGATTTTAGTACTTAGGCAAATTTCATTGAAAGAAACTTGCTCTAGGTTGATATTCAATATTAGAGACCTTTTTTTAAAGTCCAAACTAGTTAAACATGTTTAGAGATCTTATTTTTCAAATATTTCATATTTTAAAATCTCTTTGATTCATTTTGATATCATGTTAACTTTTTAAAAATGAATATTTACTATCTAGCATAGGTTGAGATTTTTAAATAAAATTTTGCATTGAACATTTGCTACTTAGTATGTTAGCTTGCTGGTTGGTATATGATTTCATTATGATGCTAATAAAGCCTACTTGCAAGTTGAGAAAATGGTAAATTTGGAAGGCTAAAGGAAAATGTAAAGAAAGTGAAAATTGTAGAATTTCTCAAGAAATGAGGTATGAGTTTCATTTAGGTAAAATTCTTATATAACACCTCTATTTTTTTGATTAAATGATTTCTCTATGCTCATGAATGACTTTGCATGATAATTGATTGAAATCTCATGAGTAGATAAAATTTTGATACTTAGACTATTTCATGTCATTTAGTTTAAATGAAATGTGTCATAGGTAGAATTTCATCTTAGAGACTTCATTTTAAGTTGAAACTTGATAAACATGTTTGAGTTCACTCATGATTTGCTTCCATGTGATTAAAATTGAAAAATCATGTGAAAATGAATAAATTGGTAACAAGTTCATTTTAGGAAACCTTAAGTTGAGTAAAGTTGACCTAAGTCAACAAATTGACTTAGAAATTTCATTTTAGTTCCAAACTTCACAAACTTGTTTAGATTTACTCATGTTAGGTGTCCATGTGTTAAAATTTGAAAAACCATGAGTGAAGGTTAATATTTGATACTTAGCAATTTCATGATACCGTGTTTATTTTTGAATGAAATCATGCTAAGGTAAAATTATGACCAAATGACATTATTTTTAAATCAAACTTGATAAACATGCTTTAAATGATTATATCTTTGTATATGGAAAGTTTGAATGAAAACTGAAAACTGAAAACTTTTAAAAAATAGCTAATATTTATGAAAATGCCACTAGATTTTAGTTAATTTTAAAAAAATGCAGAGAAAATGATTTTTGGATGATTCTTGAAACTGCATGTTCTCTGAAAAATTTAGTTTCTCCAGTAAAAGTTTTAAAAATTTTCAGTAAGAATATGATTTGATATGAGTTTTTGAAAATTGGATTTCAAAACTTTAAAGTATCGTTCTTCCCAAATGTTCATTTTTCCGATACTTTAATTTTTGGTCCAATCTTCGAATGAGACTTCAAGTATGATATTTTGAATTCACTTTTGGTATCGTTCTAATATTTTAGAGAGAAAAATCATTTCTAATATGATTTTTGACTCCTTGATCGATACTTGGAAATATAGATACTTGAGTTAGTACATGATTCTTAGTTTTGGATTTTGACTATCGCTTCATGATATTATGTATTATTTAGTCTCTCATTCGATATGTTGTTTTCGTCCCTGGAAGTTGGTTGACTTCGTTTTCATGAAAACTAATTTTCAAGTCCCAACTTTGACCATAGTTCACTTTTCTAGCCCTCTTTGAGTGATGTCAAAAGGGGAAGAAAAATATAGGTAAAAAGGGAAGGAAATATAGGAAAATCATACTTATAGATAGGGGGAGTTCTATTATATAGATATGTATGTTGATAGGGGGAGATATCCCATGTTTGATATCCTTTATGCTTAATTGTAGATATTTTCTTAAGGATGTTTATCATCATCAAAAAGGGGGAGATTATTGGCCTAAGGTTTTCTACCTTGGTCTTAATCTCGATTTTGATGATAACAAACATGAAACTAATGTTTCATTGAGAAATATTTTCAGGTTTCATATCGATCAGCGCTTGATGTCCTCGATCGGAAATATCAGAAAAATCGGAAGGACATTGGTCGACGCGTTCGGGTTCGTTGCGGAAATTTCTAGAAGTTCGACGTGTGCACCAAAGACATCTTGGACGAGTCTAGAGAACATATGGAAAGCTCTTCAAGTTGACGCACGCTGAAGGCCGAAATCCGAAACCGAAGCGCGCAAGAAAAATACACAAGAAAATTACCCTGCCCAGATTCGATCGACCGACCAGTCGACCGACAGAAGAGGAAATCGAGCAGAAGTCAATTCGATTGACTGAATGCTGCCAAAAATTGGCAGTAAGCAAGTCAGCGGTCGACCGAAGTGTGCTAGAAGGAGGCAGTATGCCCGCGTTCGCTCGGCGGTCGCTCAGTCGGTCGACCGATGATCGACCGGCAAGCGATCGGGCATTGCCAACGAACAAAAAAACACCCGTTGACGAGCCTTGGTGTTTGGGGGGTTATAAATACCCATCCCTAACTCATTCCTAGGTCAATGTTGATGCTTCCAAGTCTCAAAGAGTGATCCTAAGCATCTCTTAAGCCCTTTCATGACCAAATCCACAAAACCTAGCTCTTGATCCCTCATGCTCAAGTGTTCTTCATTGAAGGGGTATTCAAGCTTGCTAGGCTCAAGAAGAAGAGGTGTTCTTATTGTGATAAGTCATCTTTACTCTCTTCTTGTGATTAAGGTATTTTTATTTTATTTTGATTTGATTTACTTAAGTTTGTAAAAAGACCTTGGTCTTGTGTGTAAGTGGTAACCTTAGTGTAGAATGTGTAAAGCCACTTGTGTAAACTAAGTTAAGAGTAGGTCTTAGGAATTGAGGTGGGAAAGCTCACTCGGTAGGAATGCGGGATACTTTCTGGTGTGGAAGTGCCTTCGAGGTGAGTGTAGGGTCTTTTCAGTGTAAAGTCCTCAATTGTAAGCTACTCATAATTTAGTAGATTTTGGTGTGAAATCCTAAGCACGGTGCTTAGGTAGTGGAGTAGGCATTGGGGCCGAACCACTATAAATAACTGTGTTAGCATTAATATCTTTGCTTGTGTTTAAATTGTTTTATTATTTCTTCCGCATTCAATCGATAAATTTTAATTTGCCTAAGTAATCTAAGAAAAGAGTAGAACTGGATTTAGACTAATTGATTTAGTTAACATACTATTCACCCTCGTCCCTCTAGTGTGATCATTTCACCAACAAATAATACATAATATTGAAAATCACATAAAAAACCATTATCTTATCAAATATAATTTTAATTCCCACACCAGTATCTACCATTTGAGAAACATATATCACCTAAGTTAAAAAGCAATTTTTTGTTAATCCTTATTCTATTTTCATATAATGGGAATTACAAATCTAAATTCAAATTTTGGATTTTTTATTTTCATTTGATTCACACAAACTAATATAGAAACTAGAATATGCTAATGTTTATTTTGATAAATACATAAAATATAAACCACAATAATTAATCCCTTAAGAAACAAATAAGAATGATTTGAAAGCATTTAATTTGAATATTTAAAGAAAAGAGAGCAAAGACAAGTAATAAAACTTTGATGCCGCTAGCTGGCTCATCAAGCGACACTTGATTTTACACATATCTCAAAGCTAGGATGTTGCTTTGTTGAGAAAGAAAATATATTTTACCTTAACTTGTTCTCACTTTATTTGGTTCCAATTAATTATTCTGTATAAATCTAAATCTCATCAAACAATTTTTAATCATTTGCTATTTGTCTCCATTTTGCTCTCTTCTCTTGCAGCGACGGCGATAGCGACGATCAGAAGAGGAAACCAATTTTCTTCCTCCTCGTTTCTTCTACACATCTCTTGAGGATGACAGAAGATTTACTCTCTATTGCTCCCGACGGCTTCACCCGAAGGTAAGATTTTCTTCATTTTCTTTTTCTCTTTTTCCTCTCCTCTTCTTCTTGCATTCATGGTCGATAACCTTTTTAACATTTATTGCTATGTCATAAAATACATCCGCCCCCTACAAGTATAATTCAAAACTATTTTATAGTAATATTATTAAACAAAAAGGAGAAAAGAAAACGGTATTTAACCTAACTAAATCGAATCTATTATATGTGAATCTTATTTTCAAAAAGTTTTGCAGTGAATCCAAAGGGTGAATCTTATTTTCAAAAAGTTTGGTAGGGAATCCAAATGGTGCGATTCAATTTAAATTAGAATATTTCAACGTATAATTAAAATTAAAAGTATATGATCGTGAAACGTACGTTATCACTTTTAAGCATTGAGAGCTCTCATTCTTCTTTTCTTTTAGCATTTTTAATTTTTTTAGAGCCCTCAATGGAGAGCTCTTCACGGATATCTTCTTTTTTTAGTTTTTTAGTTTTTTATTTTATTTTTTATTTGATACATTTATTTTCTATGTTTTATATATCTATATAAATATATAGTATATCATTTTCCCCATTTTTTCTTTTTTAGATTTACTTTTACTTCATATTTTTTTTTCATGTATTATGTATTATTTTTAGTATAAACTTGGTTTATTTATTTATTTATTGTTGTAAATTTATTGTATTATATCCTAATAAGAGTGTTATTATTTTTAAATTTTTATCTAATATTTTTTTTTAATGTTTTTTTTTCAATTTGTTAAATTTCTAGTCTTTTTAATTTTTATTCAATTCAACTATTGCGTTTTCATAAAAAAAAATTGAAACTCAAAACTAAAATTTGTTTAGGAGAAACTCAAAAAGCCTAAATCAAACTAATTTTTCATTTATCATCTAATAATTTTTTTCCAATTTGTTAATTTTTATTTTTTTTATTTTTTATTTAGTCTGTGTATCATGTTTTAAAGAAATTTCTAAGCTCCAGGATCCAGATGTCTTTTGTTTATATACTTATTATTTATTGAATATTGAATATTTTTATTTTATTTATTTTTTCTATTGCATTAAAAAATAAAAATAAAAACAAATTGGAACTTTATCTTTTGCTTATAACATTATGACTTTGCCATAATTAATTTAATTATCTTTTGCTTATACCATTATGACTTTGCCTTAATTATTTTAATTTAATTAATTTTGAAAAGATTCCAAACTGATATCTTTTACTTGTACTTTTATCATGTAGCAGAATTAGTTTTTCTTAATTATGTATAATATTCTAGTTTATTATTATTATTTTTCTTTTTTATTATAAGTTTTTTTTTGAGAAAACACAAAATTCAAATGGAATGAAGCTTGTATATAATTATTATAAATTAATTTGGGTGGAATCTAGCATGAAATTCTTTGAGGTTCTAAAAGCGTTCCATATGGTTTGTACAAAAAGGAAAAAATGCATTCATGGATGTTATGCTTATATATCATATATGGATGAAATTATTTGGTTTTTTAAACAAATAATTTCTGTTCAAGAATTTTCTTAAAAAAGAAACTATATATCATATATATATGGATGCATTCATGGATGTTAATTAAAATATTAATTTCGAATTTGTTTTTGGGTTATTTTATGCAAATTAATTTGGGTGCAATAACTAATTCCTTGTGTGCATGCATTTAATTTCCATACAAAATTATCATATGAATATATTCACATATGAAAAATACGGAATCAAATCCAATTCATGCATGCATCTATTTTTTTTATTAATATATTTGTCCAAATTGAAAGGCTTGACTTTTTCCAGCTGCCGAACTTATTTTTAGAAGGTTTTCCGCCCTAAACTTGGCAATTAGTTGCAAATATACTACTTGCTTTTTTTTTACTCTTTTTTAAATTATTTTAATCAAAATTATGTGCATCCACTAATTGTTTGAGCACAAAATACCTTTATTTATCCTCAAGAATTAGCATTCCAGGGGAAATAAAATGATACAAGTATTAACAAAAACACGAAAACATGCCGACGAATATTGACAAAAATAAAAATAAAAATATTCCACTCATGAATGACTTTTAAGTCATTGCATATCTCATAATTGATGCAATGAATACTTAAACTGAACAATGCTGCAATGATCATCATCTCTCTCAACTAATTTTACCACTCCAATTACTTTGTACAATGAGTCCTAGTCCTGGTGACATGTTTGATGTAATATTTTTTGAGATTCAAGCTTCAATCCCCCAAGCTTCTCATGACCGGCTCATAGAAGAGGCCACCTACGAAAACCTCATTATTTTGAAGAACCATATGATGATTCTGAAGAACCATATGATGAAGAAGAGGAAGGGAAAGGTGGAAGAAAAACAGAAGGAAATGAGAAAGAACATCATCGGAGGAGAGGAGGAAAGGAAGGAATGGAAAAAAGAAGAAGAAAGAAAGAAGGATGCGAGGAAACACGAGAGAAGGAAAAAAAGTTTTCGTGTTAAAAATAATATGTATTTTATTTGGTATGTTGTTTTATTTTATTTTATTGAAATGTTTAATTTGGGAGGTTATGGTGTTTGTAGAGATGCTGTGAGAATTATCAGGTTTGTTCATTTGTACTAATATATTATTTATTGACTGAATAATAAATATTTTATAATATATTTGGTGGGTCGCACATCTCATTTTTTCCCATATTCTAAGGTGAAGCTGTTCACACTTAATTCACATAATATTGAAAGGCCAAAACACAAATGACAAGTTTAGATCAAACAGAAATGGACTTGTCAATTTGACTAATTGGATATAATTAGATTCTCCCTAACTCAAGTTTTTTCAACTTAATTAATTTGACTTTTGTTTTAACATCAATTTTTCCCGAGATCCAAACCTGGGACACTTGGATAGATAGCAACCAGGAGAAGTGCAACGGAAGTCCTATAAGTTTTATATTTTTTGGACTTCAATCCTATAAGTTTCATTTCAGTATTTCCAGTCCTATATGTTTGCTCCATAGCACAGATTTGGTCATATCCGTGATAGTCCGCTATCTCTCCATCCACGTGAACATAACGTCGTTCATACACGTCGACAGATTTGATCCTATAAGTTTCATTTCAGAATTTTCAATCCTATATGTTTGCTCTATAGCACAAATTTGTTCTGTTAGCTGAAGGGCTCTTCCTTCATGCTTTATTTTCCTCATGATTATTTTGATGATAACAAACCCATTTAACAAGTGTTTAAGTATGAAAATTGTAGGATTGATGAAAGATTCGTCAAGTCTATCGCATCTCGATCAATCCTCAAAATAGGTTAAAGTGTGCATCAAAAACATATTGGGAAGTATGGAGAATCCTTCAAAGATGTAGCACGTTGAAGAACGAAGCCGGAAATCGAGCGCGAAATGAAAAATCCAAGCTAGAAAATTTCCAGCTCTGTGTTGGTCGACCGGTCGGTCGACCGAATGGTGTTTTAGCAGTGGCAGCAGCCATGTCGGTCGACTGAATGTCACCAAAATGTGGCCGAAAGCAGCGGTCGACCAATCGGTCGACCGACCTGCTAACACCCGCGATGCAAGATCGCGTCGGTCGATCGATGTGTCGACCGAATGGGGAAAGAAATTGGCCGAGGCTGGCAGTCGACCAATCGGTCGACCGACCTGCATATAAGCCAGAGACGAAAAGCGTCGGTCGACCGGCGGGTCGACCTTCATTTAACCCTCTTCCTTCATCTTACAGAATTTATTGAGTATTTAAGAAGGGATTTAAAGCCTTCCAAACGATCAATCGTGCGCGCTCTGCTTCTCCAGCGAGTTCCACTTCAAGCGCAAGTTCTTCCTCAACTCGAGAATTAAATCGAGCAGTTTGTCTTGACGAGTTGGAGGCACTGAAGGCTTGAGAAGAGCACTAATACTTGGTTTATTTTTTTATTCTTTTCAATTGTAATTTTAACTATTTTTGGATTTGTGTCTGTGTAAAGACCTAGGGTGTTGGGTCTTGTTGATTGGAAGTGGTATGCTTGGTGTAGAAGGAGTAAAGCCACTTGTGTAAACTTACTTGTTACTAGGATTAATTCTAGTTGTCTCTTAGGTTAAGGTGGGAAAGAGCTCTCGGTAGGAAGGCGGGATACTTTCGGGTGTGGAAGTGCCTTCGGTTGGAGAGCGAGTCTTTCCGGTGAAAAGTCCTTGTTGTAAGGGAAACTAAATAATCTAGTAAAACTTAATTTGGAAATCCTAAGCGGGGTGCTTAGGTAGTGGAGTAAGCATTGGAGCCGAACCACTATAAATCTTGTGTTTGCGTTGTTGATTTCTTGTTTGCTTTTAATTGCTATATCTTGCTTCCACATTGAATTGCAAATTGCCTAATCGAGTTAAGTAAACGGTTAAATTGAATTTAGGTGAATCAATTAGTAAAGATACTATTCACCCCCCTCTAGTGTCGCCATTTCTCCAACATGTTCATATTCGTGACGGTCCATTAACTCTCTGTCCATGAAAAAATAAACAATGTTATGTCCATGTTGATAGAGTTATTTTACTTTACTTAACGTTACATTTGGTTAATTTGGCAAATCAACCAGTTGGACAAATAATACTACATGAAACAAGTTGTTATTTTACTTTACATAACGCTACATTCAATTAATTCAGCAAATCAACCAAACCATCGGTTAATTTACCGAACTGAACTGAAAACTGAAAAGCTCAAAATTTTTAACTGTTAACCGAACCGAAAATTAATCGAAAAAATTAGTTCAATCAATTCAGTTTCGATTCAATCGGTTAATTGGTTTATTCGATTAATCGGTAAATTTGCTCACCCCTACACCGGTGGACTTATGCCTTTACACCAAGGCTACCACCAAACTCAAGACCTAACACCTAGGTCTTCATACAAACTTGAATATAAAGAAATAAACCACAAAATACAATAACAAATTAAACAATAAACAAAACCAAGTATACTTAGCTCCAACACAAGTTTCCTAGTCCTCCTGATGTTTTTGGATGATGAATTGATGAAGAACAAATGCCAAATCAAAGAATCAACATAAAACTAGGGTTAGCTCAAATAATGGCTCAAGCAAGCTTAGCAAATCTCAAGTAATGGATCAATGAATCATTAGGTAGTTGGGAAGACAAGTTTGAGGTCTATTTATAAAGATCCCATCGGCATGAGCTCAAAAAGAGTTGTTTAACGAATCAAAATAGATCCGTTGGGCACTTCGGGTGACCATGGCCGAGTCGAATCTCGGTCGACCAAGGATCTTTTGAGCTTCGACCGAAAAATTACTAAAATTTTCAGCCAATTTCAGTCGACTTGGGCTGATCCAGGGTGCCACCTTGATTCGGCCGAGATTTGGCAGGAATTCAATTTTCGGCCTTTTTAACCTTTTCAGCATTTTAGGTTTTTGGGTGTCAGTTTCAAATTTTAGTGGTTCTTTTGCATAATGGAGAGGATTCTATATTTAATCTAGATACCCAAAATCTAAACTCTATATTCCCGATGAATCCCGAGCATCCTTTCGATTTCTCGAACTTTTTCGATCACAGACGTCGTGCACAAATCGACTTGGAACCTGAAATTATTTATTGCTCACACATTGGTTTCGAGTTTGTTATCATCAAAACCAAGATTAAGACCTAGGTTAAAAATTTTAGGCCAACAACAGCAACGATCGTTGCAATTAATGTTATCAACGACGTCCGCAAGAGTCATCACTGATACATTATTAGTGACGACCGACTTTGTCGCCGGTGATGATTCAAACACTCAACAATGACTTACAATAGAGGCTCGTTACAACTAATCGCATTAGCGACGACGTAGCAATGACCCAACTGTTGTAAAGCTGTCGCTAAAAACATGAGCAACAATGATACGCCATCCTACCCAGACCACCAGTGGTTTACGATAGGCTTTCATCAATGACTTACTAAGGGCTAATTGTCACATATAAAATAATTGCGATTGCCAACCGTTGATAAGCCGTCGCTAATGAATTTTCCAACGACTCTTTGTTGCACTAGCTCCGCCTCCAAGGCCGCTAATACTCATCACAGGATCTCCTTCCTACAACTCTAGTTATCAAAAACCTCCATATAGCTATCATACTTGCGGATTCTAGGCGAATACAACAAAAGTTAGTGAGAAGTTGAGTAGTATTTATCAATATGAGTAATAAAAGCAATGATATCATAATGCAATGAAATGGCAATGACTATGCAACAATATTCATATATATATATATATATATATATATAGCATCTACTATTTTAAATCAAGTAGATGAATGATTCATACCCCTAGTCGTACATAAGTTATGGCCCCAATCAAGAGTTTACTTGGATAGTTGGATTTCTACCGCATTCTTGCATCTTGAGAGTGACACCTCAAGTTTGGTCTAGCAGAGGCAAGACTACCCTAAAAGAATAGTGATAACATGCATATTTTCTATCTTTGGATGCTCATTTTCATGTTTAAATTTGAACTAAATTCTTCCTAGTATATGGTTTTTATTATGTTTGGTTTTTATTCGAGTCGGTTCGGATTTTGCACAGTCCTAATTTAGGCAGCAAAGTAAGGAAAGAAATAAAAAAGGAGTCTTCTTGCACATTTTTGGAAGCTAGAATTTGGAAAGAAACCTGGACCTGATCGAACCTGCATAAGTTGTGGGTACAACTTATTGAACATACACGTGACAGAATCAGAACTTACCAATTTCAAGACTTACAATTTATTTCTAGTTTTCTCTGCAAATTTGGACTTTCTTTTTCTGTCAAAAATATTTAAACAAGATATATGGTTATTAATTTGTTGTCTTGTAGGGTTGATTTGATTTCTCTCTCTTTTAGTTAAGTTTATAGATTCTTCTATAAGAGGGGGAAGGTTGTAATGAACAAGACAGGTTTTGTTTTGAATTTTTAATTTAGTAGTAGCATATCATTTCATAACCAAGATGTTTATCCTCTATAATTGTCACACCCCAAAAATCAGGTCACGTGATAGGCCAGAGTGCAAACAAGCACTCCAAAGCCTACCACAATATACATAAATCATTCACAAATAAGAATACATTACCATGCATAATGCCAACTCAAAATGATATCAATTCATATACCAAACTACCAAATACCAATCTAGACAACTGAGACAAATATCATATAAGGAAATAGATCTAATGAAAGAGACATAATGTTAAGTTCTACATGTTCAAAAATAGGACACTAGACTCATACTACTACTCGACTACATCATCGTAACCCACGAGACTTGCCCCCAGAGCTTGTCGCCACCGGTTGTGCCATACCTCAATGATCAGGATCTGCAAACAACACAAGAGAGCGATGAGTTCATTGAACTCAGTGAGTGGCTATTCCAACCACAACCAAGCCAAACCACATAAATAAGCAATAATATAATAATAAGACATCAATAAGGCTGATGTAAAAGAATGTAAGGATCCTTAATAAATTTCTTGTGTGTGTCGCGCACCCTCCGGCCTAACTCGACCAAACAACGAATCCTCAAATATCACAATGCATAACTCGCAAGTCGCTCACTAGGCTGGCCTCCCTAGTGAGCTCGCCGCCCTGGGCCCGCTGAGCCAGGAAGGCCCTCTAGTCTCAGTGCCCTCAATACTCGGTTAGGAAAGACCCTCCAACCAGGGCCACTCGGGCCAGTCGTCAGCGTGGCACATCGACGAATATCTCGACCCAATATCAACTCGCTGGGTTGGGCATTAGCTTCACATGCTAACGCGCTTCCCAGCCCGGCCATCACATACATGTCCAAATAATGAAAAGAAACATACATTTATGTACAAAGTGTAGTCAACTCGGGTGGATACGACTGAACATGAGTTCCCCGGGTGCATGCACATGCGCACCCACACGGCCTTATCTCGACCCCAAACCCTCGGCTACTCGCCACACCACCCACCATCCACACTTACTGAAATCCAGATTTTGGTTTCCTATCGAAAGGAAAATACATGGCAGGTTTCCCGTGTATAGAAATTTCAGCACGTCGCATCTCTACATCGTCTACCATTTCACCCTCAAAACATTTCCCAACCGCTCGGAAATTTCCGGGCCTTCAAGCATGGTTCCATAGCTACCATATAACATAAATTCTCAGTGCAAACAGAAATGAAAAACACAGATTTCTACCTCATCTATATATTGCTGAAAATTTCAGCATAAGGCTAAAATTTCAGCCCTTACATTAGTAAATTCCTGCACTTTATTTTTCATGAAATTTAGGGTCATTCTAGGGTAATATGGCAGCCTACATACAATGATAAAACCAACATGAAAATAGGTTGAGTTGTAACCATACCTAAGGAATAATAATCAAGATTCAACATGAAACTTAAACATAGATAAATGACTAAATTTCAGCACATGACAGGAATAAAATTTCAGCAAAAATAACGATGATTTCTGCAATAATATAAATAGATTTCAGCGAGGATAATTTCCACATGAAAAACATATTCCTACCCTACAAAACTTAAGGAATATTCGGCTATCATGAACAAATCGAGCCCCGATCGCAACCCCGGACTCGGCTCAAGTCCAACTCGAACTCGACACCCCAATCGACCCAGATAAAAGGAATTTCTTTGCACATAAGGGTCTCGCCTCAAGTTGTGCCCTCCGACGATCAACTCCGCCCGCACCGATGCGCGTCTCTATCCTCCCACTGAAACCAAATCAAAAATTAGTTAAATTCCGTGGGTATTACAATGATGTGCGGCTAATTCCTTCCTTCTAGCTAAAGGTCGATCGAAGTTCTAGAACTATAGATTGTGAGATCTTTCTATGTTCAAAGTGTTTTATTTTCTAGTATTCGTTAATTTCCAGCAATACTTTTTCTATTGTCCCCTTTAATTGTTGGTTTGCGACCAAGTTATTAGGACAGTAGTTTGCCTTTCGGTATGGTTGTTCCATGCCGAATTTAGAGGCAATTAGTTGAGGTTGTTGTTCAATCCATACTAAGGAAATTCACGAACTAATTTGACATATGATATTGTTGTTCAATTCATATTAGTTGGTTAAAATCGATAATCCCAAGAATTTCAGCTATTGATAGTTCACTAGAGTATATCTAGGATTACTAGTCAATAAGGGTCTAATCGCAACACTTGTTTGGATTAACCAAAGGTTTAAAGAAGATCTCGGTTGTTAGCGCTTGTCTGCAACCAAACCAATTTTCTAATAAATAAAGGACTCATTATATCCGTGATCAATCCTTCAAACCAAAATCGAGAACACACATTTAGCAAGGATTTCCTCTCATTTATTTCTCTTCGATTTTATTTATTGTTTTTATTTACATATTTCTGCATTCAATTAAAAACCCTCATTTTCCTTTGTTTTGTTTTGACGACTTGAAACTAACTAGTCTATGTGAATTCGACCCTATTCATCGCGCCTACAAATCTCAAAGAAGTAGGAAATTATTTTTGGTGGATTCGACTCTCATGAAGTAGCTCATGAGTGATGTGTGCAATACCAACACACTCGCACCGTGAGTGTATCTAAATGATTACCGATGTCAATAGTCGTGCTTAACGGGCCTAGTGATAATGTCCACACGTCGAGGCTCGTATAATTTGGATTGGAGCACTGATCAACTAATGCATCATCCTAACTTGATGTACCCCTATCATTTATTCAATGTATATCTATTCCTGCTTGAGGATATAGTCCAGTCCGGCTCGGTGTCTCTCCTGGTCAGGTGCAACTCTGGCGAGGGGGACCTGCAAAAGACACTCCGACGTTGAACTTAGTGGGACTCTAAGGTAGGGGTAATAGAAAATAGAACTTATGCTACCTGAGGCATGCCATGTCTGTATTTTTTGCATGTGGAGGTGATGATGTCGCCCTATAATCTCGCAGGATATTGCTCAGAATGGGTCGAGGCTGATCCCGGAGATGGCGAGCCTATAATGGCGTATCCCTCGTGATAAGTAAGGATGTGGATGTCCTTGTTTGGCCGGTTGGAGCCGCCTGGTTTGACTCGAGTCAAGTTTGAGAGTACGACGGGTGAAGCCCTTAGGTAGATCCGTCTGGTTTGGCTCGAATTTGTTTGTAGGGCGCTACTGGATCTAATCTGATCGGGCCCAATAGTTCTAGTCTAGTGCACAGCCCTCAAGCTCGGTCGGAGTGTGGAGGACTGCGTGTCGAGCTCTTAAGCAGAGTTAACTTTTTGTCTCTGGTTTTTCTGCAGCTTTGAGGAATTTCTAGAAATATTTTACCATGTTGTGTCTAGCCATTGTAAAGGATGAGTTGTTTTGAGTGGCCATTGAGGTTGAGCTGGAGCCAACAACCGTAAAGGTCAAGCTTAGAGTAAGCGACCATAGAGGCCGAGCTGGAGCAAATGACCGTAAAGGCCGAGCTTGGAGTAAGCGACTGTAGAGGTCAGGTTGGAGAAAGCGACCGTAAAGGCCAAGCTTCGAGTAAGCGACCATAGAGGTCGAGCTGGAGCAAGCAATCGTAAAGGCTGAGCTTGGAGTAAGCGACCGTCGAGGCCGGGCTAGAGCAAGCGATCGTAAAGGCCAAGCTTGGAGTAAGCGATCGTGTAGGCCGAGCTGGAGCGAGTGACCGCAAAGGCCGAACTTGCCTCCTGGGTTGGTGTGTCACAACCTTATCTCGTCTTGGAGTGAACCAAATCGGCATATCTTTGTTGTGTTATTCTTGAGTCTTCTCGACTTCTGCGCCTAGCATGGTGGTTTGATAACGAGGATGTCTTTGTCCTGCATGGAGGTTTCTGATTGGCGTTTGTCTCCTTGTTTTGGAGGAGGAATCATTGCAGAGAAAGTGTCCGCTCGTGTCTTGGGGGTTTCTAGAGAATTGTCGATTATTGAGCTGGTAGGTTGGGATTTAATCATGACATCATTGTTGGTCGTTTGATTGAGAGGTTATCATTCTTGGGTCTATAAAGTGGCCCTTCCTTTCCTCGTTTCGAACTTTCCTCGCGCTCTTGGTATTCGGTGTTTGTCCTTTAGAGGTTTTCGCCGGTGACTTCTTGGTTGGTTACCTTCTTCGTCCGTCGCTACTTTTCCTCTGGTGAGTCTTTTGCTTCTCTATTTTAGTTTTTGTACTGTTGGTATTAGCCTTAGGTTGGTAGGCTCGTACCGATTTGTCTTTGTTTTTTCGCGATCAACTCAGTTGCACTTGAACAACTTTTCGTATTTTTGTCCTTCTTTTAGGCGAAGGGGACCTAAAAGGGACTATAGATGTCCCTTAATGGTATTCTTGGTATGTTGATCTGAATTTTTCTGGCATGCAGGTGAGATGTCTTCATTACTAAAAGTGCCAAGCATACATGCTCAATTGGCAGAAATGTGGAGAAGTAATCCGAGCGGGAAAGGGAAGAACCCGCTAGTGGATAATTTGCTGAAGCATTTGAGGGCTTCAGGATCTCGAACTCCAGGAGTTTCGAGGGCTCGGGTAGAGGCAGCTGAGTCATCGGAGTCTTCAGACTCTTTGACTCCCCTTGACTCACCTTCGAGGCGTTGGAAGAGAGTTAGACGTACCGGCGGAAATTTGCTTCCTCGAATGACTGTGCACTCATCGGGCAATGAGTCCATGTTGCCTGAGGCGGCAGCGGTAGATGGCGTGTCATCGAGAATTTGGCAGCCAGTTTCGACCCCATGCGAGGGGTATCTATTCCAGTTGCCAATTGGACTTTCCTGAGGGGGTGGACCCCTGGGAGTTTGTCCAGCTTCTGATGAGCAAACTGAGGGAGTCTATGTCGAGGGAATCTAAGGTTCAGTCTCGAAGTTTAAAACATTGAAGCTCAATGTGGTCGAAGTGGAAAAGTTCTTGGAGGCGAAAATTGATGAAGTCGTGCGTTTGAATGTTGTTGTCTCTGAGTTTGCTACTCGAATAATGGAGGTGGAAAGCAAGTTCATAGTAGAATTGAAAATGCTTTACCTTGATCTCGCTGCAGTGGTGGTGGAAGGTTCTCGTTTGAAGATTGAGGTTGAAGAAGCCAAGGCTGAGGTGAGGAGGTACGACTTGGCAAGGCAAGTCCTTGAGGACGAGACGAAATGCCTTCGGGATACTACCCTCGCGATGTACATTGAGGGGTTTTGTCATGCCCCAAAATTCAGGGTCACGTGACCGACCGGAGTACACATCCATACTCCGAAGCTTATCCAAACCATGAATACAAATGCAAAAATAAATGATTGTCCATGCAGATACCAATGAGTATAAATGAATGACAACTCCAAACAGTATTAAAAGTACCAAAGTTAAACATACTCAACGTTCTACAATTCAAAATGAAAACAAATGAAATGCATAAAATCCTTAAGACTCGACTACGACTGACTCGTCATGAGACCTGCACCCTGAGCTCGCCACCCTAGTTGCGCCACGTAGGTACATCATTACCTCTACTGATCAGGAGCTACAATAAAACACAAAAACAAACGAGTGTGAGTTCATAAAGAACTCATTGAGTGGCTCGTTCTCGAGCCCTCTCTAAGTCATTAATCCAGATCATGCCATAATTCACATAAATCTAATCATCATGTATAAGTCCATAATTAACCAGATAAATATATATATCCATTAAATCTACAAGAGATTATATCCATACTACCATAAATTGACATTACAAATTGTCATGCCCCAAAATCCAGGATCACGTGACCGGACTACCAACTCATGCAAACAAAATGCTGAATAAATGATACAACCATGAGAGAACCCATGAACATATGTAGGCATGCTATTTTGAAAATATACACAATCGAATATGAGTAGAATTCATGTCTACAACCATCATGTGACCATGTACATCAGTAACTCCTACGACTCGACACGTCACGAGATCCACTACTTGAGCCTGCAACGCCAGTCGCACTACATGGGTACCACCTCACCTCTATTAGTCAGGATCTGCAAAACAACAACAAAAGAGGGGTGAGTTCTAACAAACTTAGTGAGTGACTCAAACTAAGCCCTCGCCAAGCTACCTCAAGCATAAATATAATCAAGCATAAATTATAAATATGAGAGGACTGAAATGTAATAGCATGTAAAGTAAAATATTCATCCACAAAACTCATGCTCAAACACACCACACTCGTTCGGCCCATAATGGCCCAAATATCAAGTACCATATCGACTCGGCCCATAACGGCCCAAACATCAAATACCATATCGACTCGGCCCATAACGACCCAAAACATCCACACATCCCACGATGGCCCAAAACAATGCAAACATACAAGTTGGATGCTAGAATCTCTATCTAGCGAGCTTTCCGCCCGGGCCTGCTGAACTAGGATGGCCAAGTAGTTCCGACTCCCACTCTGGTTGGGAAAAACCCTCCAACCAAACCACTCGGGTCCATTGTCAGCATAAATTATCGACGACAACTCTTGACCCATATCATGCCACTCGGGTCCATCGTCAATGTGGCTCACTGACAATAACTCTCGATCCGCATCCAAACTTGTCGTGTCAGGACCAACTTCCCAAGTTGGTATGATTCTCGGCCCGACCATACTCCAAACACAAGCATCGTCTCAAGAAAAGAAATACACAAGAACACATGCCAATAAAAATTACTCTAGTGGTTTAGACATTTTTTGTCGGCCATTTCAAAAACTCACAAAATAAGGTATCCTCTAGTGGCATCTGGCGTAGAACGAGTTGTTGTCGGGCATTCAAAAATATCATCCGAATAGATATCAACTTTTTGACTGCATGCCAAGAAGATACCCACACTTGCATCATGTATGTTTCATTTACCTAAAAAACCAAAATAAGAAAACAAGGAAATATGAGAAACTGTGGAAGTAGAGGAGAAAAATATACAAGAAAACAACAACAACATGGGCATAGATTGTAGAGCACAAGTTGAAAAACTAACAACTATATTACAATAAGCTTATCCGCTATAACAAAATATCATGTTTAATATGATCTGAAACATAAAACAAAGTTTCAGTGAACATTCCCTTTACAAAATAATCACAAAATAATCAGATAGCAATCCCTAGAAAATATGCAGTTTCCAATATAAAAAAACAATCTCTAGCAACAATGCTAAATTACTTAAAGCAATGACATTAAAAGGCCAAAAATACATAGGCTAATATGCATTTAACCAGGTAAACAACAAAAAACTGAACCTTTACAACTGGAACATGGAAAAGGATAGTGGTGATGGGTGAAAGTGGAATTGAATCAATGACCTTGTTATAAATAGTTGAGACCTTTAATTTGTGATTTTGCTTTTAGGGGGGAATAACAATTGGAAGGAAAGAGGAAGTTGTTCCAGTATTTTTCTTTAATTTGAGAAGGAAATTTTCAAAAATTATTATGTCTAACTTCATGTGGATTGTCACATGTTATGGAGCACAAACATGAGCAACATAAACAAGTACCACCCCTCCGAACATCTCCAAACAGTCCTCTATATCCTTAGTTTGAGACATGCCATAGTTTCCAAGTTCTACCCTTTTTCTTATATCAACATCTAGGTTCATCTTAAGCCGGAATAGAATCTTCATCTTTAGGACCATTTGGCCCTTAACCCTTAGGGTAGGGTCTCTAGCCGAGTACCCCTAATAAGGAGTCTCATTTCATCACCAAGTCATGCTAACCATCACGCATGAATGTATATCAAAATAGTGATTTACCGAGGTCATTTCTCTATCACCCTACGGCTTTAGGTACTACCCTAATCAGCCCTACGTCGGCCCCTATCCATAAGGAACCCATTTCTCATTCACTTAATGTCAATTACACATAAACAGTGATTAAAAACAGTGTATGACAAAAAATTTCAGCAAACATCATCTTTCCAAACCGCCGGCCACAAATCCCTAGGGCTGCAGCCCTAATCGGCCCTACATCAATTCTTACCAACAAGGAATCGTTTCTCCTCCATGCCACGTCCACTCTACATATAAACAGTGAAAGACAAAGAACCATTAAAATCTTAGTGTGCAATCGTTCTCCTAGGCCACCGGCCCTTAATCCGTAGGGCTGCCCTAACCGGCTTCACCTTTGTTCCTATTGACTAGGAATCATCGATCTCCCCTTCATTTAGGGTTACTTCATGAGAAGTTTAGCGAGTAAAACATAACCTAATTAAACTTCCCAGCAACTCCTCTTACCATGCAGCTAGCCCCTATTTCTAGGGCTACCCTAACCGGCCCTAAACCAAAGGGGGTCACCAAGGGATTCCATCTCTTCCCTTGAACCATCCCCAACCCAAGGAAACAAACATGATTACCAAAACGATGAAGGAATCCCAGCCGTGCCTTCCCCTTACATGGGTCGGCCAAGGCAAGGGAGAGATTCAATGAGGAAGAAATCCATTAACCACTCACCGGTAAGGAGAATGAGAAGGAAATGAGGAAGGAAACCTCCGATCTTCGCGGCTATCGGTTCCCGGCAACGATGAGCACCCGGCTTCCCCGATTCTTGCGCGCCTCCTCACACCTATGTCTGGGGATGCGTATGGGGATGCGTGTGACTCCAAGGAGGAGCCGTACACCCAGGTGGGTGTATTATATAATATTTTATTTCTTTTTAAATTATGATTTTGCCATCATGACTTAAGTGGACATAACTTGACCTATACCCGTCCGAATCGAGTTCCGTTTGAGCCTACGGACTCGACTCGACCCAACCTTTCATCTTGACTTGATTGAAATAATTTTCCTTATCTATAAAGGTCACATCACAAATCGTGCCTGTTGGCCTAAGGTTTTCTACCTTGGTCTTAATTCGGTTTTGATGATAATAAACATGAAACTAGTGATTTCATGGAGAATTACTTTCAGGTTCCAAGTCAGTTAGCACTCGACGTCCCTGATCGAAGTATGGGAGAAATCAAAAAATTGGAGGAACATTGGTCGACACATTCGGGTTCATTGCAGAAATTTCTAGAAGTTCGACGTGTGCACCAAAGACGTCTTGGACGAGTCTAGAGAACATATGGAAAGCTCTTCAAGTTGACGCACGCTGAAGGCCGAAACTCGAAAACGAAGCCTTCAAGAAAAATACACAAGAAATCAGCCCCTGCCCTGATTCAGTCGACTGGCAGAAGGCGAAAATAGGCAGAAGGCTAGAATGGGTAGAATGCCTTCGATCGCTCGATCGGTCGACCGATGATTCGCGGGTATTACAATCTTCCCCCCGAAAGAAAATTCATCCTCGAATTTTCGGGTAGGCTATATATTCACCAAACCATTGAACCTGAACGAGCGTTAGCTACGCACATTGTGTGACACCAAACCCATGCCACACTAGGAACCATAATTCAACCTTTGAATCATTGGACAATCCTCCTTGTCTACTTTTCACCCATGGTCCCTGTACAATCTAAACACACTGGCCTGACATGCACAATGTCAACAACAAAAAAAAGTGCAAGCTTACTCACCACTGTCTAACTCGGGTGCACTCAAGGGTACACACCACACGGCCTTTATCTTGGCCACAATGACCCAAAGACCTCGTTAACTGCACAATGTTGAAATTATACGCATGCACTTACACATATCCTCGGGTGGTTGGGGTACCTTGCCAATGACCTCGGATGCGCACATAGGCACCCCCAACTCTCGGACCCTCCCACGGCCCTAATTCATCGTCGTTTACCTCACCAGCCCAATCCACATATAAATGCGATAAAAATAAATCAATAAACATCATTGAACTGGAAATAAGCATGTGAGGATCTAATAATTCATCTCGTGTGCGCTGCGCACACTCCTGTCCAACTCGGCCCAAACAAAATATCCTCAACCATCACAGAATACAACTCACAAGTCGTTCACTAGGCTGGCCACCCTAGTGAGCTTCCCGCCTCGAGCTCACTGAGCTAGGAAGGCCATTTAGCCTTAGTTCCCTAAATACTCGGCTGGGAAAGGCCCTCCAACCACTGCCACTCGGGTTAGTCGTCGGCGTGGCTCACCGACGAATATCTCGACCCAATATCGACTCGCTCGGTTGGGCATTAGCTTCTCATGCTAACACACTTCCCAGCCCGGCCATCACACACAAATCCACAAGCTCATCTATTAAATGGACAAATATACATTACAAGATAAGGAGATTAACTTGGGTGGGTACGACCATAATCGTGTTTCTTGGGTGCGTGCACAACCGCACCCCACTCGGCCGCAACTTGGCCCCAATTTCTTGTTTACCCGCCGTACCACCCACCATTATACCCTCTGAAGCTTAGCTTCTGATTTCTTATCCAAATAATTGTATATCTATGGAAGGTCGCCATGCAGCGAAATTTTAGCGTTCTTTCAACATAACGTACCTTCATGCATCAACCATTTCATGTTCCAATTCTTATCCGAACACCCGGAAATTTCCGGACAATCAAGCATCATTCCATATCTACCCAAACATCAATATTTTAGCATCTCTTTAACATCCCCAAACTTAGTCCGATTAAGGACTTCCCCATACCAAGAGGCCGACCACTTCTTGGGTCGCAAGGCCACCCTCGGTGTCCGATCAATCCAGGAGGCACACCCTCCAAAAGGATGATGCTTTCAAATTAAAGTAGATCAAACAAGGTTCTCAAATAAATTCTAGAATATTCAATTTCCCACATATGATTGTCCTGAAATAAGGGAAAATCACATACTAACCAGTTCCTGAACCAAACTTCGAGCCATACCACTCTGGGTCATGCTCAACCCTGGCCGCTCATGATTACAGCCTCGACCTTAGCCTTGACTTTTGCCTCGACCTCGGCCTCTGGAATTACTTCCATTCCCACTTATCACAACATTATTGTTGGCCTTCATTAGTCATAAGATATCAACAAGTAAATAAATTAAAGACTATAATTTACAATTATCCACTGACCATACATACCGCCGCTAGTGCGTAGACTCTGTCGCCCGATCTCGTGACTAGGACACACTGTATGCTGACACGCTAGCAATGCCCATATAGTACTCTATGTCCTATGATCGTAGTTAGGACCTAACTATGCTCTGATACCACTTTGTCACACCTTAAAATCCAGGGTCACGTGATCGGCCAGAATACACGTTCTTACTCCGAAGCCTACCAACTCATGCAAACAAAATGCAGAATAAATGATACAACCATGAGAAAACCCATGAACATATGTAGGTATGCTATAATGAAAATATACACAATCGGATATGAGTAGAATTCATGTCTACAACCATCATGTGACCATGTACATCAATAACTCCTACAACTCGACACGTCACGAGATCCACTACTAGAGCTTGCAACTCCAGTCATGCTACATGGGTAACACAGTTCCTCTATTAGTTAGGATCTACAAAACAACAACAAAAGATGGGCGAGTACCAAAACAATGAAGGAATCCCAACCGTGCCTTCCCCTTACATGGGTCAGCCAAGGCAAGGGAGAGATTCAATGAGGAAGAAATCCATTAACCACTCACCAGCAAGGAGAACGAGAAGGAAACGAGGAAGGAAACCTTCGATCTTCATGGTGATCGGCTCCTGGTGACGACGAGCACCCGATTGCCCCGATTATTGTGCGCATCCTCACACCTCCACTTGGGGATGTGTGCAAATCCAAGGAAGAGCCGTAAGCCCAGGTGGGTGTATTATATAGTATTTTTTTTTTAAAATTATGATTTTGCCATTATGACTTAAGTGGACATAACTCAACCTATACTTGTCCGAATCAAGTTTCGTTTGAACCTACGGAGTCGACTCGATCCAATCTTTCATCTTGACTTCATTGAAATAGTTTTCCTCATCTATAAAGGTCACATCACAAATCGCGTCCTCCGATGATTTCTATCCCGGCTTTCCCGCTGAAGCCAAAATAAATTAATTATATATTTATTTCTATTTTTCGTGGGTATTGCACAAATAATATGCATACATAAAATTCATGAGATAAGAAAATCTAAGGGGACGTTTGGTACATTATCACTTAAGATTACTGGGGATCTAGATTACCATCCAGATAGATTACCACTTTTAAAATTACCTTGTTTGGTAAAAAAAAATTACTAAGAAACTTATATCTTTAACTAAAATACCCTCAAATAAAAAAAAGAAGAATAAACTAAACTAAAAAAGAATTAAATTAAATATAAAAAAAACATGGATCACCATTTTACTACGAGATGAGGTGAATGAGATGATGCGAGGATTTTTTTCTATGTTAATAGAGGATATTTTTGTCAAAAATAAAAAAATACATTACCACTTTACTGGTAATCCACATAACCACCCCTTCCCTTGGTAATGTGGATTACTAGTTGAGTGGTAATGTAGATTACCATGGGCATCCAAATTATTAGTAATTTGTTTCAACCAAACGCGATAATTTGGTGGGCCCTTTAATTAAGATTGTCAATAATCCATTTAGATTATCTCATACCTAACACCCCCTAAATCAGTATAGCAATCCAGTGCACTTGAATCCAATTCATCAATATACAAACAAGAGCATGCATAAGCACAAGAATAGGAGTCAGACACTATGACACGCCTAGTGAGTCCTCACCCAAAGCCCTTGAGCTAGGAATGTCCTCTAGCCTTAAGTAATCCCAGTGGTTGGGAAAAGCCCTCCCACCAATGTCATTCCGGGTCTGCCGTCAGCGTGGCTCACCGACGCATTTCCCGACATATAAACCACCAGCTGACCAGGCTGGCCAAGCTCCAGTCTCAAAACACAACCACAAAACACATACATGACTAAGATAAATAACATCACATAAATAAATATATGATTTAATCAAAACCAAAACTCCTAGGACTGTTATAGTCCTTGCTGCCAGTCCCGGGTATGCGCACACGCTTCCCTAAATTGGCCCTTCCTCGGTCTCTAATCTCTTGGCAGTGTAACCAACCATTACATCCAATGTAACCCATTACTAAGTGTATCCTAGTACACTATAATTTATTCATCGCAATGATATATCTATCATGTCCCAGTTTCAGTCTAACTAATAGCATACAGTTTATCATCCATAAACCTGAAACTAAATCATGTTGTAGACTGAAAATATACATGCAATAAACATAAAATATATCATTAATAATTCACATAATAACAAACTGAAATAAATACTTAATGCTAAGATATTTCATGCTCAAATCTAGAATTAAGGTATCACATGAATTTTTCCACGAAATCAGCAGCCAAAAATCGTAAGGTATCACATGAAGAATTAAGGTATCACATGCTCAAATCTAGATATTTAATGCTAAGGATCAACCTAGCAAACTAGTTCGTAGTCGAGCCGAGTCGACTCATAGTCTGGTGCGAGTTTGCGAACTCAGGTAAGTAAGAATACGCGTTAAGTGATTTTGCTTGTGTGGATTAATTTATTTAATTTTATGTTGTGTATGCATGATGTGTGCATGTAATTGGGTGGTTATGTGGAGAGTAGGATTAATTAAGTAATTAAGTTAGTGGGTTCGGGTTTCGGCTTGAGGTGGATGCATGTAGGATAAAGGGTTTAGAAGGGTTAGGATTGAGGAGGAAGTATAAAACCCCATCCCCTTGGCTTGTGGCTCCCTATTTGGAGCCACACAAGATTTGAGAAGAGCAACCAGCCGCCAGCTGCCCCTACCCTTTCCTGCTTGGAGCCGCCAAGCCAGTCGCCACCTGAAGCCAGCCGCCCTCTCCCTCTTCTTCCTCTCCTTTTTCCTTTCCTTTGGAGCCAAGCCGAGAGGAGCCAAGCCAGCCAACCCCCTCTCTTCCTCTCTCCCTCTCTCCAAGCCGGCAGGTGAGCCCCCCCTTCCATGCATCCTTCTCTTTTCTTTGAATCGAGCCGAGTTTCTTGAAGCCGATTCGAGGGTCGTTGTCTGGGGTTCTCTTCTTATCATCTTTCCAAATCTAGGTGAGTGGTTTTACCCCTCCTTCTCGGGTTTTCTTTGGGTTTTTGAAGCCGTTCTAGAAGGCTTGGATGATTTGATTTGTTTTCCGGTGAACTCTCGATTTATCGTTGATCTTTTGTATGCCGTGTTTGAGGAGGCCCTACACCTCCCCCTATGTGATTCGGCAGCCGTAGGATGTGCCTAGGGGTGCTCGGCCAAGGGGGAGAAAGGGGGTGCCCTCCAAGTGTTCGATGAATTGCCTAAGAGAAGGGTGTAGCTTTTTCTTACCTTCTATGATTTTAATTTGTTCATTAATCTTGATGATTATAATTTAAAAACATGCTTGGTAATAAATATGTGATTATTGGGTAGAAATCATGCTTCTAAAAATTAAGATGTTGATGTTGATGCAATGAAGGTTCTTGAAGGAAGTTTCCTGATCATGGTGCTTGTTCTTGTTCATGATGTTGTTAGTGCTTGTTAGCCTTGTTGTTAAGCATGGAAATTGAAAAATTTATCTCAAGATTTATATTCTGTTTAAATGATAATTAAGGATTTAATTCTTGGAAATTTTAGATTTATTTTTATGACATGCTGAAAATTTGATGTTGCTGAAATTGCATGATGAAATGATGAATCTGTGTTGTTTTTAAATTATTTGTTGTGATGTATGTATTTATCTGAACATAGTCATGTAACCTATCATTTTGACCAAAAAACATAGTTTGGAAACATAGAACACACTCTAGAGACCAGATTCGGATTTGATACATCAGATTCGGGTAGAACAGTAAGATAAAACAAAACCCTAAAATAAAACCCTAATTGTGGTGAACTAAATTTTAATTGTATAATTAAAATTGGGAAATGGGTCAGCATAATCTATTATGAACCAACATGAGAAGTTTATGAATAAAATAAAATCACACGGGTTTATGATATTACGGGTCTAGGAGTTGGGGTCGGGTTTGAAGTGTTGAGACACTTTCTAATAGGATCACCCCTAAGACACCGTAGGAGAGTCATGACTTAGGTCATGATGCGTCATATCTTTATGAATGGCGGAGAGGCTCGTAGAGGAGCCGGATTGCGGGCTAAGCTCGGGAGGTTGGATGGTTAATTCCCAACATGCAGAACAAGTTCGGAGGGCCTTTCCTGATTATTCTGGCTTGGCCTCGTGGGATAAGTTTGGAGGGCCTACCCGATTATCCCCGAGGTGGTTTGTTAAGGAATAAGTTCGGAGGATCTACCCGATTATTCTTGGGATATCTTAGAGGAGTAAGTTCGGAGGGCCTACCCGATTACTCCTATGATATCTTAAAGGGACAAATTCGGACGGACGAATCCCAATTGTCCCTACGCGTCTCATCGAGCAAGTTCGGAGGGCCTTTCCCAATTACTCCTATGATATCTTAAAGAGACAAGTTCGGACGAGCGAATCCCGATTGTCCCTACGTGTCTCGTCGAGCAAGTTCGGAGGGCCTTTCCCGATTGCTCCCGAGTATTTGTATACTAGGATAAGTTTGGAGGGCCTTCCCGATTATCCTAGTATGTGTTGTTGCCTTAGGGCATGGTAGGCTTAGGCCTGTTGTTCTTCACCGTATGGGTGTTGGTTGCCTTCGGGCAGGTAGTGGCCAAATGGCTTGATAGCTAGTCACACTTTCGTAACCTTGTTCCTGTAGAGTTGGATGTTATGCTAATACTTATCTCTGTGCTATTTTATTGTGGGGGTCGATAGAACCGCTCACTGAGTTCTTTGAACTCACCCGCTGTCGTTGTTTTATTTTGCAGAGCCTGACCGATGAGATGTGCCGGATCACTTGGCACAGCTGGAGGGTAGAGGAGCCGCATGATCTCATAGCAGTCCTAGTTAGGGTCATAGTCGAGTCTTTTGGTAGTGTGTCATGCACTTTTGTTGGTCTTTTGAGTTGTAGCCCTTGAGGGCATTTATGTCATTTTATTCATATTTTATTGTATTTGGTCTGTTGGACTTGATGTATTATTTTCGCATTTTATTCGTTTGTTAAAAATTGTTTATGATGAACTCTGTTTTGATTCTAGATGAAATAAAAATTTGTTGATTTCTTTCTGTTATTGTTTATTCTTATGATATTGACATGTGCATGAGTTAGGTTGCGGGGTATAGGCACGTATACCCTGGCCAATCACTTGACCCTGTATTTAGGGCGTGACAATGTGGTATCAGAGCATGTGGTTCGGTCTGACTACGAACTAGATTTGTCACCATATAGGACATTGCTAGCATGTCAGTATACGGTAGGGGTATGCTATGAGATCAATAGGCTAAGTCTGCACCTCAGCACGACTTGTGGTTTATTTACTTAACGACTCAGGGTAAATTAAATTATTTAAATTTTGGTATTTTCTTTATGATGATTCCAGATCGACGGAGGCTTTTGATGCCGCAAGGAGCGGTAGTGACAGCAACTCTACTAAGCGCCGAGGCCGAGGCCGAGGCAGGGGCTGGGGTCATGGGAGACCACCGCAGGCTCGAGAGGAGGTGGGACAGGATCCTATGGTTGTGTAGTTGCAGGCCCGATTGGCTGAGCTAACAAAGGCACTTCGTAGAGAGCAGGAGCTAAGGCAGCAGCCACCACCAGTACCGGCAGCACCCGTAGTACCAAAGATGGTCCAGCCAGTGGCACCGGTGGTTAGAGCTCCCAGAGCACCTTCATATGCAGAATTTGTTGCATTCAGGCCACCGAAGTATACATGGACATACCATTGGGTGGAGGTGACTAGTTTCCTAGGAGATTGTTATGAGCTGTGCATGGAGCTTGGTTGTTCTTCTAAGACGTCCGCTCGACTGATCGGGCTACAGCTGAGAGGTCCAGGCAAGGATTGGTTTCACACCTAGAGGGATCGCAGAGCAGCAGATGCACCACCCCCCTGCTTGGGAGGAGTTTAGAGCTGCTATGGTGGAGAAGTACATGCCAATGAAAACCCGGGACAGGCGGGCAAAGGAGTTCGAGCTACTACGTCAGACAGGTAGTATGTCGGTGATAGATTATGAGATGGAGTTCACACGACTCTTGAAGTACCATCCCACCTTGATAGCCACAGAGACCACCAGGGTCAAGAGGTTTGTTGAGGGATTGAGGCCGCAGATTGCCAGACTGATCCATTACACAGAGGATACTTCATTTGCCCGGGTCGTTGATGAGGCACTCAGGAAGGAGGCACTGGTACCGACAGACATGCATGATGGACCTCAGAAGAAGAAGTTTCGGCCCCAGCATTCAAGCGGTCGGCCAACTCACTCTAAGGGTACTCCCAAGGTAGTGGATCTGCCGTAGGGCGGAGGTTATAACAGTTCCAGGGATCCAAGACCAGGGGCGTCATCTGGAGGTCCGCAATGGAGGTCTGGGCCACAGTAGTGTAACCGATGTCACAGGAGGTATTGGGGGGCTTGCTGGGGACGGTCAGAGGTGTGTTTCAGTTGTGGGCAGGCCGAACATTACAAAAAGAATTGCCCTAGCAAAGGCAGTCAGCAGCCTGATTAGACCAAAGGAAAAACACCGATGTCAGTGGGTTCCATAGCTTAGAGGGGTCAGACTCAGGGAGGAGGCCAACGAGCTGGTGGTTTAGAGATGCCTAGCGGACTAGTTCGTGGTCGAGCCGAGTCGACTCATAGTCCGGTGCGAGTTTGCGAACTCAGGTAAGTAAGAATACACGTTAAGTGATTTTGCTTGTGTGGATTAATTTATTTAATTTTATGTTGTGTATGCATGATGTGTGCATGTAATTGGGTGGTTATTTGGAGAGTAGGATTAATTAAGTAATTAAGTTAGCGGATTTGGGTTGCGGCTTGAGGTGGATGCGGGTTGGATAAAAGGTTTAGAGGGATTAGGATTGATGAGGGAGTATAAAACTCCCTCCCCTTGACTTGTGTCTCCCTATTTGGAGCCACACAAGATTTGAGAAGAGGAGCTAGCCGCCAGCCGCCCCTCCCCTTTCCTGCTTAGAGCCGCCAAGCCAGCCGTCGCCTGAAGCCAACCGCCCTTTCCCTCTTCTTCCTCTCCTCCTTCCTTTCCTTTGGAGCCAAGCCGAGAGGAGTCAAGCCAGCCAAGCCAGCCCCTCTCTCTACCTCTCTCCCTTTCTCCATGCTGCCGGCTTGGAGTGAGCCGTCGCTGCCCCCCTTCTCTTTTCTTTGAATCGAGCCAAGTTTCTTGAAGCCGATTCGAGGGCTGTTGTACGGGGTTCTCTTCTGATCATCTTTCCAAATATAGGAGAGTGATTTTACCCATCCTTCTCAGGTTTTCTTCGGGTTCTTGAAGCCGTTCTTGAAGGCTTGGATGATTTGATTTGTTTTCCGATGAACTCTCGATTTATCGTTGATCTTTTGTGTGCCATGTTTGAGGAGGCCCTACACCTCCCCCTATGTGGTTCGGCAGCCCTAGGATGTGCCTAGGGGTGCTCGGCCAAGGGGGAGAAATGGGGTGTCCTCCAAGTGTTCAATGAATTGCCTAAGGGAAGGGTGTAGCTTTTTCTTACCTTCTATGATTTCAATTTGTTCATTAATCTTGATGATTATAATTTAAAAGCATGCTTGGTAATAAATCTGTGATTATTGGGTAGAAATCATGCTTCTAAAAATTAAGATCTTGATGTTGATGCCATGTAGGTTCTTGAAGGAAGTTTCTTGATCATGGTGCTTGTTCTTGTTCATGATGTTGTTAGTGCTTGTTAGCCTTGTTGTTAAGTATGGAAATTGAGAAATTTATCTCAAGATTTATATTATATTTAAATGATAATTAAGGATTTAATTTTTGGAAATTTCGGATTTATTTTTATGCTATGCTAAAAATTTGATGTTGTTGAAATTGCATGCTGAAATGATGAATCTGTATTGTTTTTAAATTGCTTGCTGTGATGTGTGTATTTATTTGAACATAGTCATGTAATCTATTATTTTGACCAGAATATAGTTTGGAAACATAGGACACACTCTGGAGACCAAATTCGGATTAGATACATCAGTTTCGGGCAGAACAGTAAGCTAAAATAAAATTCTAAAACAAAACCCTAATTGTGGTGAACTAAATTTTAATTGTATAATTAAAATTGGGAAAGAAATCAGCATAACCTGTTATGAACCAACATGAGAAGTTTATGCATGAAATAAAACCACACGAGTTTTTGACATTACGGGTCTAGGAGTTGGGGTCGGGTTTGGAGTGTTGAAACACTTTCCAATAGGATCACCCCTAAGACACCGTAGGAGAGTCATGACTTAGGTCTTGGTCTGCCATATCTTTATGAATGGTGGAGAGGCTCGTAGAGGAGCCGGATTGCGGGCTAAGCTCGGGAGGTTGGATGGCTAATTCTCAACCTGCAGAAGAAGTTCGGAGGGCATTTCTCGATTGTTCTGGTTTAACCTCATGGGATAAGTCGGAGGGCCTACCCGATTACTCCTATGATATCTTAAAGGGGCAAGTTCGGACGGGTGAATCCTGATTGTCCCTACGCGTCTCGTTGAGCAAGTTTGGATGGTCCTTCCCGATTGCTTCTGAGTTTCTGTATAGTAGAATAAGTTCAGAGGGCCTTCCCGATTATCCTAGTATGTGTTATTGCCTTAGGGCATGGTAGGCTTAGGCCTGTCGTTCTTCACCGTATGGGTGTTGGCTGCCTTCGGGCAGGTAGTGTCCAGATGGCCTGATAGCTTGTCACACTTTCGTGACCTTATTCTTGTAGAGTTGGATGTTATGCTAATGCTTTTCTCTGTGCTATTTTATTATAGGGGTCGGTAGAACCGCTCACTGAGTTCTTTGAACTCACCCGCTGTCGTTGTTTTGTTTTACAGAGTCTGACCGATGAGGTGGGCCGGAGCACTTGGCGCAGCTGGAGGGCAGAGGAACCGCATGATCTCATAGCAGTCCTAGTTAGGGTCGTAGTCGAGTCTTTTTGTAGTGTGTCATGCACTTTTGTTAGTCTTTTGAGTTGTAGTCCTTGAGGGCATATATGTCATTTTATTCAGATTTTATTGTATTTGGTTTGTTGGACTTGATGTATTATTTTTATATTTTATTCGTTTGTTAAAACTTATTTATGATGAACTTTGTTTTGATTCTAGATGAAATAAAAACTTGTTGATTTCTTTCCGCTATTGTTTATTCTTAGGATATTGGCATGTGCATGAGTTAGGCTGCGGGGTATAGGCACGTATACCTTGGCCGATCACGTGACCCTGTATTTGGGGTGTGAAAATATAACATAGAATGCACAACTCATAATAAAGAGGTACAACACATCCAATAGCGTAGGAAAAGAGAACGAAAAGCATATGCATATAGCCCTAAAACATGGTATCACCACCTAACAATCCTACACAATTTTAACTTGCCTTGGTGACCCTAGCCGAGTACCCTAGGGTTGGCCTACCTCCCTCACCCGAGTGCCCTAAGGGCAAGGAGGGTTCGGCCCCCTTGGGTGTCCTTAAGGTTGGCCCTTCCGAATGTCAAATTAGGGTCCTAATGTCTTTATGTGTCCCTAGGCTCCTTAATTCTTAAGTATAAGTTCCTACAATGCACGTTTATACTCTTTGGAATTAATTCAACATACCCTAAAGTAAAACCCCTAAGTGTGAAAATATATATAGAACCCAAAATTCAACCTTGTAATGGCCGGCCACCCTAGGGTTGCTAAAGAACCCTAAATGGTGGGCCGACATACCTTAAAACTCCCCCAAAACATCTTCTTCCCTCAAGATATCAAACAAGCATCAAGAAGCTTCAACAACCATTAAGAAACCCACAAGAATTCATCAAGAATTTGAAGAAAAGGGGGGTGGCACAGCAATGGTAGGGGCGGCCAAATCACCCAAAAATTGATTCGACGAAATCACAACGACGACGAGAAAACCCTTAATCCGAATACACAATCCGATACGACGAAATCGAACCAAAAATCGATGAAACCCCATGACATAGGGGCGGAGGAATGGCTGAAGAAAAGGGGTAAAAGTAGGGGTAATCCACTCATCTCTTTGGAGAAAACGAAAGGAAGAAGACGCTAGAGATCCTCCTTCAATCGGTGCCGACGAACTCACGGAATTCCGGCTCCGATAGCTCCTCCTCCTCCTTGGTGTCGCCCCTTCTCTCTCTCTCTCTCTCTCTCTCTCTCTCTCTCTCTCTCTCTCTCTCGGGTGGCGTGTGGCTAAACCTGTAGCCGTGCGCCCCAAGGGGTATTTTATGGGCCCTGGTTGGCCCAAATTACCAAAACACTCCCACTTACATGACTCGACTTATAAAACCAATATTTAATTCGTTCTAACTCCGATTCAAGTTCCGCTTAAACCTATAGATTCATCTTGAGACCTCTATCATATTAGCATGCTAAATCACAGAAATAAGATAAATAAAATTTTCCTAATATTTTTTCTATATTTAATGCTTACCCAATTTAATCCCGTAGCTTTCCGCCAATCCGTGCTAACTCGAGCCCACAGTCCTCTGCTTAAGGATAAAATATTATTATTAGGATTTTGGGCATTACAACTGAGGCTAGAAGTAGTGGCACGGTGGCCAACGAGCCAAGCTGGTGAAAACCGAGTCCTCGTCGTGTAAGGGCGCCGAGGCCAGAAGTAACAGCTCTAGGGGCCGAGGACCACACTCGAGCGTTCAAGAGGAGCTCACCGAAAAGCTTAAGGCAGGACCTCGTGTGAGGAGTTGAGTAAGGGCATTGAGGCCAGAAGTTGTGGCGTGGTGCCCAACGAGCCAGGTTGGTGAAAATCGAGTCCTGGTCGTGTAAGGGCGTTGATGCTGAAAGTAACAGCTCTAAGGGCCGAGGACCGCACTCGGGGGTCAAACTGAGCTCGCCGAGGAGCGTAAGGAAGGACCGCGTGTGAGGAGTCGAGTAAGGGCACTCAGGTCAGAAGTAGTGGCATGATAGCCGATGAGCTAGGCCGATGAAAACCGAGTCTTGGTCGTGTAAGGGCACTAAGGCCGGAAGTAGCAGTTATGGGGGCTGAGGACCGCACTCGGGGGTTCAAGCCGAGCTTGCCGGGGAGCGTAAGGTAGGACCATGCACGAGGAGTCGAGTAAGGGCATTGAGGTCCGAAGTAGTGGCACGGTGGCCAACGAGCCAGGCTGGTGAAAACTGAGTTTTGGTCGTGTAAGGGCGTTGAGGCTAAAAGTAATGGTTCTGGGGGCCGATGACCGCACTCGGGGGTTCAAGCCGAGCTCACTGCGGAGTGTAAGGCAGGCCCATGCACGAGGAGTCGAGTAAGGTCACTGAGGCCGGAAGTAATGACTTTGGGGGCCGAGGACCGCACTCGGGGGTTCAAGCTGAGCTCACTGAGTAGCATATGGCAGGACTGTGTGCGAGGAGTCGAGTAAGTTCTGAATAGTGGAATATCTGTTAAAGTGGCGAGATGGTCGTAGAATTCTTGGACATACACATAGAAAGATGCGAGAAATGCAATTTTATTGAATAATATAAGGAAATTATGCGTATAGGAAAGTGCTATGTCTAACCTTTATTTGTCCATGCTGAGGAGATTTGAGCACGATTTGAGTCGTCACTTAAGCATCAAGTCGGGGTCATTTTCACTTGTCTCGACCGGGGTCTTGCTCAGAAATTCTTGCCGGCTGTTCGCCTAGGGCTATGGAATGTGCTTGTGGGCCGTTAGGCTCTTTCTTTGGTTCAGCCATCCTTTGCATGAGGCACTTGTTGTAGCACCGTCAAGCTTCTTTTTGGTTGGCGTGGAGCACACCTTCTTCCGTCTCTGAAATGAGGAATTTTAATGCTAGGTGGGGAGTAGATACAACAGCTCCCAGATTGTTCAAGGAAGGTCGTTCCAGGATCATATGATACGAGCTGGGGATGTTGATGACCAGGTACTGCACATCGATCATTTTTGCCTTTGGTTGAGAGTTGAATGTCGTCCTTAGCCATATGGCACCTCGAACGTCAACCCTTTCTCCAGTGAAGCCTACCAAGTCTCCTTTGTAGGCGATGATTGAGGCTTCAGTTAGCTGCATTTTCTCGAAAGTAGAGTAGAAAAGAATGTCCGCAGAGTTGCCTTTGTCAACTAGAACCTTTTTGACAATGAAGTTTCTTGCAATCACATAGATTACCACAAGGTCGTGTATGTTTTGATTAGTTCCTTGGAAATCACATTCATAGAACAATATTACCGTGGTTTTGGAGACGGGCTAGCGTGAGCGAGTAGTGCTGTCAATCGCCACGATTGCCCGAAGAGATCTCTTTCTGGCCAAGCTTGATTTGCCATGTCCTACGAATTCGTTGGTGATGTAGTCGATAACTCCTCAGAGTTTGTTTCTTGAGCGATAAGCTCAACTGCCCTCTCTCTAACCCGAGTGGGGGTTCATAGGTGTTTAGCTTCGTCATCGAGGGTCGCAGCTTTTGCTCCGACCTTGTTCTCTTCGACGATGGATATACCTGTCAAGGTGTCCTGCATGAACCAAATCCTCAAGTTGGTCATCGAGTACCACACAATCCTCGATGGTCTGTCCATAGGTGTAGTGGAAGGCACATTTCTTGCTCATGTCGACGTTAGGTGCCAGCTTTTGCTTTCCCACATTGGCAGAGTACTTGAGAAGCTTCAAACTGTAGATTTCGTGAAGGATGGTCTCCTTCCTAGTATTGAAGGAATATAACTTTCATATCGAGCGTTCGGGCGAGGTGGCGACTTTGGCCCTTTGCCATTATTTTTTTCGTGGCAGTTGCGGTCTTCGATTTTTCTATTTGTCCCTCTGGATTTTTTGTCTTCAGCAGCAACTTTGATGTTTTGCCTATTGTCCCTTTTGGCCTCTTGGAGTTCTTCCATCTCCATGAAGTAGATGACTTTCTCCTAGAACCCAGCCTTATCCTTAGGCTTTGTTAGGGCGATCAGGTCAGTAAAGTGTCCATGCTTCAGTCCGAATTTGATGGAAAAGAATTCGATTCGAGGGTCGAGGTTGGGAATTTTGGTTGCTCTAACCTAAAACCTGCATATGTATTCCCTTAAGGGCACATGTTGCCCTTGCTTAACATGGTGGAGGGCGTCCTCCATTTTGTAGTAGACCCGTGATGTGGAGAATCGATTGAGAAAGGTGCAGGAGAGATCCTCGAAAGAGTGAATAGACCTCGGCAGGAGGGAAGCAAACCACAGTAAAGCGATTTTTCCTAGGGAAGTCAGAAAAGCCTTGCAGAGAGCGGGGGCGGTCGCTCTGTTGTAGAGTATCATGGTCCTGAACATCGTCAGGTGTATTGTAGGATTACCCGTATCGTCGTAGGGCGTTAGAGTGGTAGGCAACTTGCTCTTGGATGGGAGCCTCATTGCCATGATCTGTTCGGCAAAAGGTCTCATGTCGATAGGGAGGGCAGTCGTAACCTCCCAAGTCATTTATCCGACGTTGGGGTTCTTCTGGGGGAGGCTGGACTGGTGCCAAAGCGTCACTCCTCGCTATTTCAATGCCACTAGGTTGTGGATGATTGTCGTCGTTGGGTCATTGTCGTTGGCATGCGACGACGGTCACTTGGCTCCAGATTCCAACCATTATGGGGGAGGTACGCTTTACTCGACCCCATGGTGGGTGCCAAATGTTCCGGCTTGAGGATCGGAGTAGTCTAGTCTGGCTCGGTGTTTGTCTTGGTCATGTGCAACTCCGAGGGGGGGGACTTAGACACTCAAGTTAGTGGGACTCCAAGGTGGACGTAATAGAAAAATGAAACTTAGGGTACCTGATGCGTGTCATGTCTATATTTATTGTAGGTGGAGGTGATGAGGCCGCCCGACAATCTCGCGGGGATATTGCTCAGAATGGGTCGAGGTGGATCCCGAAGATGACGGGCATGCACTACTAGAAATATGTTCTTCAGCAACGGCTGCTCAAGCCGTTGCTATTTGCAACGACGTTCATACGGCCTCTCAAGCCATTGCAGATGTGTTGTATCTGCAACGGCTTTGTTACGGCCGCTCGAGCCGTTGCAGATATATAATCACATCAGCAACGACTTAGTTATGGCTACGGGATCCGTCACTCTTGAGCCGATCGAACGCTCGCGGCGCGAAAATAAAATACTTATCAGCAACGGCGTGCTAACGGACGAGTGAGCCATTACTGATGATTACTTATCAGCAACGGCTTTCTAACATCTGAGTGAGCCGGTGCTGATAAGTTTATATAGATCGAGCGATCGCGCCCGCCCCCTTTCTTCTTCTTCCTCTTCCTGCTGCTGCCGCCGCCGCCAATCTCCGTCGTCGTCGCCCGCCGTCCTCGACCGCCGAAGTCCCTCGCCTCCTCCACCCGCTATCGTCGCTTGCTCCAGGTAAGTCGTGAAAAAAATCCCCCTCTCCATATTGTGCAGAATTGGCCGAAACCCTAAATATAGGGTTTCGGCCGACGGTGCTTCGACCGGTGGCCGATGGCCGAAGTCCACCGGACTCCGACGCCGGAAATGCAAGAATGATGGTTTTTTAATTTTTTAATTTTTAATTAATTGTTTAGATTAATTATGTAATTAATTGTTTAATTTGTTAGATTAATTTTTAGGGTTTAGATTAGTTGTTATGATTTAGATTAATTTTTAGATTAATTTAGTTAGATTAATATTATGTTTTAAATTAATAATGGTAGGTTAATTATTTAAATTAGTTAAAATATTGTAGATTAATATTAATTAATTAGTTAAAATGTTAATTAGTCCGGAGTAGTCCTCAGTGGACTCGCACCGTCGAAATCGTCCACTTCGGACTCGCGCCGGAATCGTCCATTTCAGGCTCCCGCCGGAATCGTCCAATTTGGACTCGTGTCGAAATTGTCCACTATGGACTCAAACTGACTTGAAACATTTAGAAAATAATCATCCATCCGATGAGTTGATATGTTTCACGTACGCATCGATGAGTCTGATATGATTTAGCAAAATCTTAGATCCGTTCGGGGGTTGTATGTTCGTGTAAAAGAAGTAGATGATCTTTTATACGATGTACAACCCTTGAATTGTCCCTGATTGGACAATTTTGGAATATAGTTATTTGTATTGCACTTACGTTTTTCTTTTAATCGTTAACTTATTCTAAATTTCGGCAGCATCTCTCTTGTTCTCCGATACGCGCCTAGATGATATGCGTATTCGGAGAACTGTAGGGAGATGCTGCCGAAATTTAGAATGAAGTTAACGGTTAAAAGAAATACTTAGTGCTATATGAATAACATAAATCCCGAATGGAATAGGACCATCTCACCTAAAGGCATTAACTGAAGAAATTGTCATTGATTGATAGAATCATGTCGGCTGATCGAAGTTGGATGTACCGACGTCTTGATCGTGGAGCTTTAACGAATGAGTTTCGATTAGGCGTAACTTACTTCGTAAATTTTGCCTATTCGAATCGGAAATTCGTTAGCGTCGATGATAAAATCCGATGTCCGTGCTGCATTTGCTTGAATGGAAGATTTTTTGATCGGGAAACTATCACTTTGCATCTATATAGCAAAGGATTTGCACCAAGATATTTTCTATGGACTTGTCACGGGGAGTCACGTGAAGTCGGGACGTTGAGCAATCCTGTCGTTCAGACACATGGTGAATCTTCCTCTGCTAGTGTTTCTTCATCCAGTCAATCTAATCCCTATAGAACTATGATACTTGATAATCTTGGGGGTTAATTCCAACTGAATGATAATGTCGATCGGCCAGTTACTGAGACGTCAGTGCCACCAGATACTACAGGTGTTGATATCACAAAAGTATAAACTGCGGTAGAGATTGAATTACAGAATAAAGAAGCTGCAGAATTTTACGAGATGTTGAAAGCTGTCGATGAACCTTTGTATGAGAATTGTCCTAAATACACTAGGTTTTCGGCAATGACGCAGCTCCTAAACATCAAGACCGATTGTAATATCAGCGGGGTTGCATATGATCGGATTGCAGGATTGATTAATGGAATGCTGCCTACTGATAACAAGTTTGAGCCAACTTTTTATAAGACTAAAAATTTGATGAGAAAATTAGGGCTTGGGTACGAAAAAATACACGTGTGCCAAAATAACTGCATTTTATATTTTAAAGAAAATGTGCAGTTGTATAAATATCATGTATGTCAACATCCTCGTTACAAGGAGAAGAAATTGGTCCGATAGAAAAATATCTCATTTAAGGTGCTTCGGTATTTTCCACTAACATCGAGGCTTCAAAGATTATTCATGTCGGAGAAGACGGCCCCCTACATGAGTTGGCATGCAAGAAGTCGTGATGATACAGTAATGACTCATCCATCCGACATTGAAGCATGGAAACATTTGGATACATGTTATCCTTCATTTGCTAGGGATACTAGAAATATCAGATTGGGATTGTGCACAGATGATTTTAATCCGTTTGGACATTCTGCAACTCCTTATTCAGTTTGGCCAGTGCTACTGACAGTTTATAATTTGCCACTGTCAATGTGTATGAAAGATGAATTTATTTATCTTTCGATGATTATTCCGGGTCCTAAGGGTCCGCGAAAAGAAATTGACGTGTTTCTCAGACCCTTGATAGATGAATTGAAAATATTGTGGACTGAGGGAGTTGTCACTTATGATTGTCATCAGAAGCAAAACTTCAATTTAAAGGCCGCGGTCTTATTGACAATCAATGATTTCCCAGCGTATGGCATGTTGTCTAGTTGGAGCACTCACGGCCGACTCTCTTGTCCGTATTGTATGGAACACTCTAAATCAATCAGTCTTCAGAACGGATGGAAAACCTCATTCTTTGATTGTCATCGTCGATTCCTACCGGCTAACTATCAGTATCGAAGGAATCGTTATAAATTTACTAAGGGCAGAGTCGAAAGAGATGAGCCACCACCGATGTTGTCTGGTGAACAAATGTTAGTACGTGTTTCAGCACTTTCAGAGATAGTATTTGATCGGAATGAAAGAGTGTCAGGCTTTGGTCAAACACATAACTGGGTGAAAAAAAGTATCTTTTGGGAATTGCCCTATTGGAGTTCATTACTGATTCAACATAATTTGGATGTCATGCACATTGAAAAAAAATGTGTTTGATAATATTTTCAACACTTTGATGGATGTTCCCGAAAAAACTAAAGATAATGTCAAAGCCCGACATGATCTGAAAATACTTTGTAAGAGACCGAAGTTGGAGTTACAAGATGTCAACAGACGATATCTGAAGCTGAATGCCCCGTATGTGTTAAATAAACAACAGATTAAAAATGTTTGTCAATGGATAAAAGAACTCAGATTACCCGATGGATATGCTTCAAACTTATCTCGATGTGTGAACGTCAATGATTGCAAAATATCAGGGATGAAGAGCCATGATTGTCATGTATTCATGCACAGATTGCTTCCGATCGCATTCCGAGATCTTCTACCTGATAATATTTGGGGTCCGTTGACTGAATTAAGTATATATTTTAAAACATTTGTGCAAATGGCGTTCAAGTCGAAGATATGTCAACACTTGAAAGTAATATTGTTGAAATTATATGCAAGTTGGAGCAATTTTTCCCTCCTGCCTTTTTTGACTCGATGGAGCATCTACCGATACACTTGGCATATGAGGCACAAGTTGGTGGCCCCATTCAACACCGGTGGATGTGCTTATCTAAAAGATACATGAATCGTCTGAAGAAAAAAGTAAAGAACACCGTAGCTGTTGAAGGATCAATATCTGAATCGTATATCATCCAAGAAATTTCAACTTTCTGCTCATTTTACTTTGAATCGACGGTACATACAAGATTTGATCGTCTTTCACGTAACGATGACGGGGGAGTTCGACATTCAGATGGTCGTTTAAATATATTTTGTCACTCTGGTCGTGCTTTTGGATTTTGTCCATCTCGACACTTAAGCGACGAAGAGTATCATTTGACACACTTGTATGTATTACTCAATTGTCCAGAGATTGAACAATTCATTGAAATATTTGACATTGAGATTGTGCAAAAATACTCTATTCACAACGATCAAGAATTGAAGAGATTACAGAGTCGTGATTTCCCTACTTGGATTCAGGCTTACAGCAAAGATTACAGAGCTGAATATGATGAAAGAATATTTGAGTTTGTTAGTGGACTGTTGCGACTAGTGTCGTGTTATAGCGGATATTTTGTTAATAGGTACAAATTTCACACGATTGAATATACATCTACAAAGAAGACGATGAATGTCGGGGTCTGCGTGAAAGGGACAACCTATGTTGAATGTGATATGGATTTTTATGGACTGGTGGAAGAAGTGATAGAGTTGCACTACTTCGGCTTAAAATCAGTTATCCTATTTAGATGTCATTGGTTCAATACAACAGAAAGGGGCATGAAAGTTCATTCAAAATATAAACTTGTTGAGGTTAATTACAAATCCAAATTGGCAGTAAATGAGCCTTTTATATTGGCATCACAAGCCGAACAAGTATATTACGCGAAGTATCCGGCTCGAAATAAACATAGAGCAGATTGGCGTGTAGTCTGTAAGACTAAAGGTAGAGGGAAAATTGATCCGATAGCAGAAGAAAATGAGCCGATACCTGATGTGACACATGGTTTCTATCAAGAAGATGATCCTCCTGCTGTAGATCGTATTATTCCAATACTTGAGGATGCAGACACAACGTCAATTCAATTAGAAGTTGAATATGCTGATGATGATGATCATGAAATTGAGGAAGCTGGAGATGAAGAAGATGAAGAAGATGAAGAAGAGGAAGAATTCAAAGACTATTACTCAGATGATGAGGAATAATTATAAAGTATATCTTATATTAAATATATCTCTAATATATATATATATATATATATATATATATATATATATATATATATATAATAATCTAATTATATGCATATTCGACAGATATGTTTGGTCGTGGTTATCGTCGCAGGAGAGCTTCGGAGTCTCCGATTGGTGAAACTCCAGCACTTACGACTCATGCCGTTGATCCTCCTATTGCTGATCCTCCTGCCGATGATACTGCTGAGGCTAGTACATCCAGACGCAGACGACCACGCGGGCCGAACAGGTGGCATCCTCCACCAGCCACAGAGTCACGTAGATTCATTAGCGTGATTGGGGAGCGGTAATATATCATGAATTATGAATCATTACAAATTTATTATATCATAATATAATATTAAATTTTATTTTTGTTGTGCAGGTTCGAGCAAGAAGAAGTGCCAAGGAGCATTTCTTCTACTATTCGACGATACATGCACGGGGCATGGCCCACGTGGTCTCACGTGCCCAGTGAGCACGTCGACATGCTATGGCTCGAGTTTGAGGCACGTATTAATTTTTTTTTATACATGCATGATGATTAATATTGGTACTGATATTATTGTTTTGCAAGCTCGCTTTACATGGGCCGAGGACCAGAGGCCTTTCATTTACGCTGTCTGGGAAGCTATTTCCCGGGTGAGGTACAACGGACAGCTGGGGCAGGCCCGGTCCCAGGCGATGGCCCGAGCTGGAACCACTAACATCGCGGAGACTCGGGGATACGACCCTGATTGGATTACTCCGGAAATATGGGACCAGCTCGTGGCATTATGGTCGACGGATCGATGGCAAGAGGTTTCTAGGACTGCAGCTAGAAACCGCACGTCGGGGGGAGGAGCGCGTCACACTGGCGACTCTATTGCATTTGCGGTGCACGCGAATCGTATGGTAAGTATATCTTACTTTTAATTATATATTTTATTTGTTACTCTGTGTACTAATTATTGTATTTATTTTGTAAATATAGACGACAGTGTTGGACGACGGGACTGTTCAGCGACCCTCCCGATGGATGTGTTTGAGCGGACTCACCGTCGAGGACATGGGACTGGGGAGTAAGTTGACAACCGCGCTACAATCATTATGGTAAGTATATTTGTTTAAATTATTCATTATTTATTTATAATTTAAGTTTTAGAAAAAATATAAAACAAAAAATCAAATTTGAGTAGGAGACCTACACTCAGACGGTGGTGCAACGTGGGGGCACCCCCGAGGACTTTGACGCAGGAGCGTGGGTAGAGGCTGCAGGTGGTTGGGACCACAGCTGCGTATATGGTTTTGCAGATAGTGGTCATGCGCGAGCCGTGCTAGGGCCACTTGGGGCACCAACCCCTCCGGTCGCTGGTGAGCGGCCGTCCACCTCCAGGTCCAGTTATGATCATAGTAGCAGGATAAGGACATTGGAGGAGACGGTCGCGCGTCAGACTGAGATGATGGAGCGTCAGAGTCAGATGACGGCGAAGATGCATGCTATGCTACGCAACATGTCAGATTATCCTTCGGCATCATCTGATCCATCGTCCTCGAGTCAGTCCACGTCGATGTACACCCAAGCACTCCAGACCCCGCCATATGATCCAGATCATCCTCCATCGTCATCGTGAGATTTTTTTTATTTATTTATATATTGACTTTGTTACTTAGGTTTAATTTATTTTGTTTGTATATTGATACTTCAATTTTGCATTTGAATAGTTTTTATACGATTGTGGATACAAATAAACATCTATATAATTGTTTTGATGTATATCTGGGTGTATTTGTGATGTGTGAATGGATGTATGTATGAGTGTGTGAGTTATGTATCAATGTATTAATGGAAATTTGGAATTTTAAATTTTTTTATGTTGCAGGTTTTGGTCATCAGCAACGGCTTTCCCACGACCGTCCGTGAGAAAGCCGTTACTAAAAGTGTATCGTAAGCCGTTGTTGATGTTATACAGCAACGGCTTAGTAACAGTCTTTCACTAACGGCCTTGCCACAACCTCACGGGCCGTTGCTAATAATGTTATCAGCAACGGCCCCATGTCCGTGGAAAAGCCGTTGCTGATAATATTATTAGCAACGGCCCGAGCGACCGTTGCTGAGCCGTTGCTAAATTATCAGCAACGCATTTTTTTTCCACGGCTCCGTTGCAACGGGCCGGGTCGTTGCAAGTCGTTGCTGATGTCCATTTTTTCAGTAGTGATGTAATGGCGTATCCCTCGTGATATGGAAGGATGTGGATGTTCTTGTTTGGCCGAGTGGAGCCGTTTGGTCTAGCTCGAGTCAGGTTTGAGAGTATGGTCGGGTGGAGCCCCCGGGCAGAGTCGTTTGGTTTGGCTCGAATTGGGTTGCAGGGCGTGCGCTGCTGGATCTAATCCGACCGGGCTCAATAGTTCTAGTATAGTCCAATATATAATAATGATAATAAAAGTAATATCAACTCATAATATCATGCAACTATAACCAATGAGAAATTATAAACATTCAACAAACTCATGCAATTAGTTAAACAATATTATCCCTTCACATGACAAACTAATGACATAATAATAATATGTAATACGAATTCAACGAAAATTAGAAACAATAACGAGGCAAAATGATAAATTTGTCATTTCACACGAAGACATTCATCATCTAAAATGAAATTGATCACCAAGCCCATTCCAACACTATTTATTTTTAAATTAGAATTTAATTTAACTTAATTTTAATTAATAACTTAATAATTAAATTAATAATTATTTTTTTACAATACATGAAAACTAAAAAATCCTATGACTTCAATTAAGAAAATTGACACAGCCAAAAATGCATTTGAAATGCAACAATCTATAATTTCAGTATTCACTTTAATTCTAATTGTTGACTTTAGGTTCTTTAAATAATTTATTTTCAATTTTGCATTTATATTTATTTAAATAATTTTCTATGCATTTAAATAAATATGCCTACAAAACTTATATAATAGGGTAGTTTAGGCTCGACCAACTTAATTACTAACTATATATAAAAACCCAAAATCTTTATTTTCCTTCTTCCTCCCAAATCCCTCTTCTGCTCTTCTTGCCACCACTCATCCCCTTGCTGGTTGGCCCAGCGGAATTGCCACCCCCTCCACTTGCCTCTAACCCCAATAGGCCTTTCCTCCTCCACGGCCAAGAAGCCATTGTTGGATCCACTAGCTCCCTCGATCATGGTCCTGACCATGTCGCATGCTTGGGTCCACCAATTTCAAGATGAGAAATTATAACGAAGTAAATGACGAAAGGAAAGGAGGGAAGAGAATCCTAACTCAACTTTCGCTCTAATGACTTTTGCTCGCCACTCACATGTATAAGGCATCAATCTCCGTCACCTTCTCACTCTCATTCTACGGTCACCACTCACATGTAACTCAACTCACTCACTCTATGTTGCATCCACAAAGTAGTTGATCGATCTCTTACATTAGTCGGTTCCGTTGGTTGAGTCAAAGATAAAAGGTAGCAACATGAAAATGGTAACTTTGCAAATAAGTCACTCAAAAACTTAAAATAACAATTAAAGCATCTCTTAAATATCATGGGCACAATAGTAATTGTGTTTTATAATATTTTGCTTGGTTTTACCTTCGCATTTTTATGCAGGTTTCAAATCCATTACCTGCTTATTTGAAGCTAATTTAGGTTTATCAATTTCTCCAAGCACAATTCTCACCTCTCCCAATGCATGCATATGTTTATTTATCGTTATTCTTGCGGTGCCTATTCAAGTTGATGGGGTTTCCCAATATATCTCCTAAATGCATGCATTTTCAAATATTAAAACTGCATGAACTCATTATTGGTCAAAGTAAATTTGGTTAGATTAGGAAGAAGAAAACACTCATGCTAAGCTTCAACACATGAGTTTTAGTATTAATGTTTGTCTAAGTTGTGCTGTCATTAAAATAATTGAAACAAATAAAAAATAAGTTTAAAAAGAAAAGAAAAAATATATTCAGAATAAAATAATAATACATGATATTGAAAATCACAAAAAATCATTATCTTATTAAATTAGTTTAATTCCCACATCAGTATCTACCATTTGAGAAACATATATCATCTCAATTAAAATGTAATTTTTTGTTAATCCTTATTCTATTCTCATATCATCGGAAGTACAAATCTCAATCCAAATTTTGGATTTTTTTATTTTCATTTGATTCACACAAAACTAATATAGAAACTTGAATATGCTAATGTTTATTTTTGATAAATACAAAAAATATAAATCACAGTAGTTAGTCCCCTGATTAACAAACAAATAAGAATGATTCAGAAGCATTTAATTTATATAATTAAATAAAGAGAGTAAAGATAAGGAATAAAAGTTTGGTGCAGCCTGGCTTATCAAGCGACACTTGATCTTACACATATCTAAAAGCTAGGATGTTGCTTTGTTGACACATAAAATCCGAATAAATCAAGCGACACATGATTTTCACCTTAATTTGTTCTCACTTTATTTGGTTCCAATAAATTATTCCCAATAAATCTAAATCTCATCAAACATTTTTTAACTATTGAGATGTATTGTATTTTGGATCCGATTTTAAACCAGCTCCGATGAAAGTTTCCCACGGTTTAAATTGTGATGTGAAATGAGCTTTAGTTTGCTTGGAGCTTCGACCCGATCATCAAACCCGATCCGATTTTGACTTGGAGACCCGGTATGGTGCCAATATATTTTTTAGGGGGCTGTAGTTAGGGTTTGAGAGTTGAAGAGGCGAAATTGCTAGAGGGATTTCGGTGGTGTGAGGATTTGTGAGAGTATATACTTTGTATCATCTCTGTAAACTTCGGAATATAGTGATTTCATTGTCTTAGCCCGTGGATATAGGCTTACAGTGAGCTAAACCACGTAAATTCCTGTGTTTTCTTGTTCTCGTTCTCCGTTTTTATATTGTTTTATTTTGGATTAGGGTTCAATCACGACATTAACCATTCATTATTTGTCTCCTTTTTGCTCATCTCTCCTCTCGCAGCAACGACCAGAAGAGGATACCAATTTTCCTCCTCCTCCCCTCTTCTACACCTCTCTTGAGGATGACGGAAGGTTTGCTCTCTATTGCTCTAGACGGCTTCACCAGAAGGTAAGATTTTCTTCCTTTTCTCTTTTTCCTCTCCTCTTCTTCTTGCATTCATGGTCGATAACCCTTTTACCCTTTATTTCTATGTCATAAAATACATAAAATAGAAATCACAGTAATCAGTCCCCTATAAGTATAATTCAAAACTATTTTATGATAATATAATTAAACAAAAAGGAGAAAATAAAATAGTGTTTAACCCAACTAAATCGATCTATTATATATGAATTTTATTTTCAGAAAGTTTTGCTGGGAATCCAAGCGGTGTGATTCTATTTAAATTAGAATATTTCAACGTATAATTAAAAATATAAATATATGACTGTGAAATGTATGTTATCACTATTAAGCATTGAGAGCTATCATTCTTCTTTCTTTCTTTTTATTACCAGTTTTAATTTTTTTAGAGCTCCTCACTGATATCTTCTTCTTTTTTAGTTTGTTTTTTATTTGCTACATTTAATTTTATGTTTTTTATATCTATATAAATATATATCATATCAATTTTTTCATTTTTTCTTTTGTTTACATACTTATTATGTATTGAATATTGAATATTTTTATTTTATTTATTTTTCCCATTGCATTAAAAAAATAAAAATAAATTGGAATGATATCTTTTGCTTATACCATTATGACTTTGCCATAATTAATTTAGTTAATTTTTTAATTCAACATGGCTATCGCATTTTGAAAAGATTCGAAAGTGATATCTTTTACTTATATTATTATCATTTAGCAAAACTAATTTTTCTTAATTTGGTTTAATATTCCAGTTTTTTCTTCAGTTTAATCGAAGAAAAATTGCTGGAATCAAATATAAGATTCTTCGGAGGCAGAATAAGAAATTAATTTTCTTAAAAAAGAAATTATTTCATATATGGACGCATTAATCGATGTTAATTAAAATATTAATTTCGAATTTGTTTTGAGGTTATTTTAATCAAATTAATTTGGGTGCAATAACTAATTCCTTGTGTGCATGCATTTAATTTCCATAAGAAATTACCATATGAATATATTAGTATATTTGTCCAAATTGCAAGGCCTTGATTTTTTCCAGCTGCCAAACCTACTTTTAGAAGGTTTTCCAGCCTAAACTTGGCAATTAGTTGCAAATCTACTAATATAGATTGTCCAAATTGAAATGCTTGTGAGCACGCATGCCTTTATTTATCATCAAGAATTAGCATTTCAAGAGAAATCAAATGATACATGTATTAAGAAAAACATGAAAACATGCTAAGAAATATTGACAAAAATTAAAAAATATATTTTATTCATGAATGGCCTTTAAGGTATTGCTAAATATATCATAATTGATGCAATGAATACTTCAATTCTTTGGGACTATAAATAGATGAACAATGTTGCAATGATCATCGTCTCTCAATTAGCATTAACCACAACTATCATTTTTCAATCTCTAATTACTTTGTACGATGAGTCCTAGTCGCGGTACCATGTTTGATATAATATTTTTTGAGATTCAAGATTCAATCCCTCCTTCTCATGACCGGATCAAAGGATGACGCCACCGAAGAAGATAAGAGACCATATGAGAAAGGGACAGGTGGAAGGAAAAAGAAGGTACCGACCGGTGGAAGAAAATAGAAGCAAAAATGAGTGAAAGAAAAGGAGAGGAGGAAAGGAAGGAATGGAAAAAAAATACGAAGAAATGAAAGAAACAAGGATAGGAGGAAATATAAGGAGAGAAGTAAAAAAAGTTTTCATGTTAAAAATGATATGTATTTTATTTTGGTATGTTGTTTTATTTTCTTGAAATGTTTAATTTGGGAGGTTATGGTGTTTGTAGAGATGTTGTGAATTTGTTCTAATATATTATTTATTGACCAAACAATAAACTTTTTATAATATATTTGGTGGGTCGACGCATATCTCATTTTTTCCCATTTCTTAATTATGTGATCAAATAAACAGTTTTATTTCTTGATAAGGTGAAGATGTTCAAAGGCCAAAACAGGAAGGACAAGTTTAGATTGAACAAAATGGACCTGTCAATTTGACTAATTGGATATCAGATTCTCGATCCCTAACTCAAGTTTTTTCAACTTAATTAATTTGATTTTTGTTTTTACATCAAATTTTTCATTTAAATTAATTTTTGATGCATGCATGCCCATGGGCTGTTTCGCAATGAAATGGTTGGGAAAAACATTTAAAGTGAATATAAATAGATTACAAATCGAATTTTGAACTGTCAAACTAATTAAATTGGTCCCATTTTTACCAATAGTGTAAAAACCTGATTAGTTGGATTAATTTGAGAATAATATTTGGCTACATTTGATAATAATAGAAAAGTGTGGTTGGGTTTCGCACGAAAAATAAATTAATTTTACTTAATAAATTGCACTTTCTATTAATTACAATTCTTTATAAACTTTTACATAAATGTCAAATATAAAAGATATTGACAAAAGCATAGTTATTTTTGGCAATATTACTAAAAGCATCAAGACTTTCAGCAAATTGCCACAGCTATAAATGTGCAATTTGCTGAAAGTCAATTTCTTTATAATTTTTTTTAAATGCCCGGTGAGGTCATATCTGATAAGGTCATTATGCACCTTTCTCGTAGGCATCGCATAGGCGAGATGGCGAGCGAGGGAGTCTCCGACTCCGATATCTACTTGTATGTATGAGTCTTTGACTCGCTTAATCACGTTGTTAACTTCTTCCATTTCTCCCGAGTCCCAACTCAATTGTAATCCCCATGCTCGTATTTTTATTTCAGGCTGAGACTCAGTTCGCACGCCGGAGAGAGTTGGAGAGATCGCCTGAGACCGCGGTCTGAGATACGACTTAAGCACATGCCCAATTGAAGTTTTGAGTTAGTTTTGAGCTTATTGAGACGGGTAGGGTGTCACGAGTCAGTCGATGCGACCTGACTGAATTTTGGACTCGTTTGGGTGCAAACTCAAGTGTAGGGGCAAATTGGTCATTTGACACTTAATTAAATTTGATATTATAAAATGTTGATTTTTGGGAAGTGGGGCAGAACCTGGACATGCGCACGCACCCCAAGGAGAGAGCGCACGCAAGCCAAGGAGGAGATGAGGTGGTCGGCGATCGAAGGCTTTCCGACGCGAGATTTCTGGTGTTCGTCAAGGCCTTTTCCTAAGGGAAGGATAGAGGATTTATTTGAGGTGAGTGGCCCTAAAACTAGGGATTTGCCCACCTTTAGGGCAGTCCCAAGTTTGAATATAATTTGAATCCGAAATTTTGGTTTCTCGTGATGTATTCTTTGGATTCTTGATGAATTCCTTCTGCCGGTTTGTGTGGTAGTGGTGCAATGGTGTAGGGCAGCCCTATAAGGGCTAGGGCCAAATTTTTGCACCTTAAATGTTGGGCTTTTGGACTGTTTTTTGATGACTTAATATTATGGTAGATTAACTCTTTTGATATGATGTGTGTTAGCATAATTTTTGGTTGGATTTGGGGGAAGGATTTCCCTAGAACCTCTTTAGGGTACGTGGCCCTAACTTGGAGGGTAAATCCTCTGTTTTGTGGTTCCCAATGGTAGGATGATAATCGTGATCATGAAAGGCCTAATTTTGTTTGATATGGACCGAACTACCCTAGGTGGAAATCCTATGGTGTGTGGCAAGGTGTGGCATAAACATGCCGACCAAGTATTTGGTAAAATGCCACACCCATGTAACCATGTCAAATTCCTAATTTTTCTTTAATTATCCCCAATGTTGTTGTGTGTACTATGTGTGGGATTAAACTATGGATGATGTGGCCGAGTTAAGGGCCGGAAATCCTACCTTTAAGTCGTCATATTTATATTTTTTAAACCAATTTTGACACTTAGTTCGGAGGTTGAGGAGTCATATGTTTTGTACAAACTCTTGGGGTAAGATTGTAGGATACTATAATAGCTTCCACACCAAATTTCAACGAATTCCGAACTGAATAGACTGAGTTTATAAATTTAGCTTGAAGGCTACTCAAAACTGTCCATTTCTACACATAGCAGAATTTGTGATAAGTTGGAAGTTTGACGTAATATTCAGATAATGAATCCTTGTCCTAAGGTAATGAAATTTCGAGAGAACCATATTGGGTAAGAGGTATCTAGTGAACAAATCTGGTTTGAGGTGAAAATGTTAAGAAATGACTTAGTTATGAAATTTGCAAGATGACTAGTCAAACAGAAAAAATCTGCTAGTGAATGCAGAAATTTTGGTGAGTGCAGAAATACTGAGATGACATGTTTGTCACGCCGATTCATGACTGATCTGTTGTCCAAATGGTCTGAAACTTTGCGGTTAGTTGGTATGATATACAAGCTTGATCATTTGGTGAGTTCCGTAGCCATTCCACTCAGGATTACTGGTTTGGTAGAGGTGACAAAAGTGAATCTATTAACATTTGAACACTGTAGAAATTTTGCTAAATGTTGGGAACTAGCCTAGCATTACTTGAGAAATGAGTTGTTTCAATGTTTATACACTTGCTACTATGGTAAGTCTGATATACACTGCTATGATGAGCATGACAACTGAGAATGATGTGATTTATACGCTTACTTTATTATATCGCTCTATTATGTTTGGACGCGATTATGAATATGAGATTCTGACCAGCGATGGGAAGAGTCCCAAAGAGATGACTCCGGAAAGAATCCATTCGATGACGGTGTGGAGCCAGAGAGACGGACTTGGGTTGAGTACCATGTCAGGAGACGGTTTTGTACTCATGCCGTCATGCCCTCATGCTTATGTGTGCAGGTTCAAGTGCGGATCATGAAGCTTGATGCAATTGGTGGCATAAGCTCAGTAGGAAGATTTCCCTAGTCGTAGTTAGAGACTCTGTCATGCCCCAAAATCGGGTCACGTGACTGGCCAGACTGCAGACGAGCACCCCGAAGCCTAAACAGTATATCCAACGCATGCAAGCGAAAATAACGACTCGGGTCAACACAAACTCAAAGATTCAATTATGAAAGGTAACAATCCACATATCAGACCAAATGCATAATGTAACATAACCAAGATTCAAGTGTTGACACTACACAAGGTTCACATGTTCAAAGTAAAATACATGACTCAACCAGGACTCGACTATACCAACGAGTTTCACGAGACCACCACCATCTGCGCCATACCTCAATGATCGGGATCTACAAAACAACACCAAGAAAAGTGGTGAGGTAAAAGAACTCAGAGAGTGGTCATCTCAACCACCACCAAGCCAATCCATATAATAAATGCAGTAAAAATTTAAATGCTCACTAGAAATGATATGAAACATAAAAAGGGTTTTCATAAAACATCTCGTGCGTGCGGAGCACCAATCGGCCCAATTCGGCCCAAAAGAAACATCCCCATGTTGACAGCCTACAACTCGCAGGACGCTCACTAGGTTGGCCACCCTATCGAACTCCCTGCCTCAGGCTCACCGAGCTAGGAAGGCCCTCTAGTATCAGTGCCCAAAAATCGGTCCGGAATGGCCGTCTAACTAATGCCACTCGGGTCAGTCGTCGGCGTGACTCACCAACATATATCTCGACCCAAAATCAACTCGTTGGGTCGGGCATTAGCTTCTCATGCTAACACGCTCCCCAGCCTGACCATCATATACAGATCCACAAACACGCCCACTAAGTGGACTGAAATATATATATACCACAATGTGGGTGGGTTACTCGGGTATGTACGGCCATGAACACGTTTCTCGGTGCATGCTCGGTAGCACCCCACTCGGCCCAAATAATTGTTTCCCACCATACTACCCACCATTATAACCTCTATAGTTTACTTTCACATTTTCTGTCCAAAAATTTCCATGTCCGTGGCAGGTCATCGGGTAGCGAAATTTCTGTCGTTCTAACGAACAATTTCTGCACGACATACCCTTCAGCCACAAACACGTCGGGTCAGTCGTCGGCGTGACTCACCAACATATATCTTGACCCAAAATCAACTCGCTGGGTCGGGCATTAGCTTCTCATGCTAACACGCTCCTCAGCCTGACCATCATATACAGATCCACAAACATGCCCACTAAGTGGACTGAAATATATATATATACCACAATGTGGGTGGGTTACTCGGGTATGTACGGCCATGAACATGTTTCTCGGTGCATGCTCGGTAGCACCCCACTCGGCCCAAATAATTGTTTCCCACCGTACTACCCACCATTATAACCTCTATAATTTACTTTCACATTTTCTATCCAAAAATTTCCATGTCCGTGGCAGGTCATCGGGTAGCGAAATTTATGTCGTTCTAACGAACAGTTTCTCCACAACATACCCTTCAGCCACCACCATTTCTCGTTCGAAATCTCATCTAAACTCGCGAAAATTTCTGGACAAACTAATATGATTCCATATCTGCCCAAAGGTTTCCTTATTCAGTGTAATGATCCTAGAAATTTTAGATTTCTAACTTAACCAAGTCTCACGGAAATTTCAGCCCATAAGCCGAAATTTCATCCTCTTATAGTGCGACTTCCCCATGCTTACACTGAGAGTTTATACTCCCTCGTGAGAGTGAAATAACTAAGTAGCCTGATGGTAATATGGGTCCAACTAAGAACAATTACAGCATGTCACGAGATAACATCTCGGACTCGCAACTCGATCGTTTCAACATGCAAAATATAATTTCCAACCTACTTGACAAATACAGTTACAACACATGCATTAATGAAACTCCAGCGATATGGTACTCATAATTCTCAGCATAACAGGTACATAATGATCGATATAGTATCTCGACAATTCACAGCATAATAATATATTTTAGCATGTAGAAAACATAAATTCAACATGTAGTAAACAATTCCACCCTGAATAAAAATAGATTTCAGCATATCGTAATAATCATTCCAGCTTATATTCAATTAATCACAGCATCATGATAAAGCATTTTATCGAGCAAAACCTCAACATAACATTCCTCAAGGATACCCTACTACTTAGGGTTACTCGGCCACCCTTAGGCCACAACACAAGGTGAGCTCTAGCATGCTTTAAACATCAAAATTCGGAATTAAATGATGATTAAATATAAAGTAAATTTCATACAACAATTCCTTGCTTCCTACACAAGGGTCGGCCCTCCCTAGGGTTTAGGGGCATGCCCTAGAGCTGCCGCCCACCCCAAACCCCAAGGAAGCACCCCGCAATCTAATCGATACATCAAAAACAAACAATATCATGCATAAACGTAATATACAAAGCGATTTCATCCTCTAATCCCACTTACAAGGATCGACAGCCCCTAATCCTACATTTAGGGATTTCGAAAGGAACCACTAACCTAAGGCCGGTTTAGGGACAAGGAAGACGATGAAGAAGCCCGTCGTCGAATCTGATCCGACGAAGTCTCCAATCTCCAGCCGATCCCTCTTCGATTCCTCCCTCTCCCACTCGCCTCCTTGGATAGCATGTGGCTCCTCCTTCGAGCCGTACGCCCCAAGTGGAATCATTTAATTTTTTTTTAAAATGCCAAATTACCTATTTGCCCATCTTCACTTAACTCGACCCAACTTGCTCAAAACGAGTCTGATTCAAGACCCGATTGCACCCTCGGACTCATCTAGAACCCAACTCGGATCCAACATAACAATTAACTCTAAATTTTGGTAATTTAAATTGAGCAAGGGTCTCACCACAATTCGCACACAACCGCGATCAACTATGCACGCGTCGTACGCGTCACGCTCATCCTGCTGAAACCAATGTACAAAATTTAATAAATTTCTTGGGTATTACGATCTTCCCCCCTTAAGAAAATTCGTCATCGAATTTAGGGGCAACACAAAAAGAATTTACCATCTCAATTAAATAATTGTAGATATTTCTCCATCATATCCTTCCCCAACTCCCAGATCGCCACCTGACTAGAATGGTGCTCCCATCGAACCTTAGCTTTCTGACTTGTCGGTCCAAGATCTCCATGGACCTCTCCTCATAAGAGATCGATGCATCCACCTCTACTGCGGTAGGCTCAAGCACATGGCAATCATCCCTGACGTACCGCTTCGGCATGGACACGTGAAATTTTGGATGAACTCTGTCCATGTTAGGAGGTAAGGCTAACTCATACGCCACTGCCCCCTTTCGCTTAAGGATGGGGAAAGGTCCAATGAATCTGGGGCTCAATTTCCCCCGCTTGCCAAATCTCACTACCCCCTTCATTGGGGATACCTTTAAGAACACCAAGTCTCCCACCGCAAACTCCAGATCCCTCGCCCTTCTGTCAGCATACATTTTCTACTGACTTTGAGTTGCCAAAAGACGATCCTTAATCACCTTCACCTTTTCAACAGCATCCTGAACTAAATCCGCCCCCAGCATCTGGGTCTCATCCGCGTCAAACCACCCTACCGGAGACCGACATATTCACTCGTATATGGCCTCAAATGGGGCCATATCGATACTACTCTAATAGCTGTTATTGTAGGTAAACTCTACCAACGGTAGGTGCCTCTCCCAGCCATCCTCAAAGTCCAAGACACAGGCCCGCAACATGTCCTCTAGGGTCTGGATGGTCCTCTCCAACTGGCCGTCAGTCTGCGGGTGAAAAGGTGTGCTGAAACGAACCTGAGTACCGATGGCTTCCTGAAAGGACTGCCAAAATATAGCCGTGAACTGGGTACCCCTGTCCGATATAGTCATCATTGGGATCCCATGATAGGCTACAATTTGATCCAAGAAAAGTCTGGCATACTGCTCAGCCGAAAAGGTTGTCTTGACTGGAATGAAATGTGTCGACTTGGTCAGCTAGTCCACAAAAACCCAGATGGAGTCATTACCTAGTGATCTTCTCCTACTTCCACTCAGGTACCTCTAAGTTGTGAAGCAGTCCTGCAATCCTCAAGTGCTCAGCCTTGACCTGCTGACAGGTTAGGCACTTAGATACAAACTCGGTCACCTCTCGCTTCATCTCTTTCCACCAGTAATGTTGCCTCAGGTCACGATACATCTTCGTGGCCCCAGAGTGCATAGTATATGAGGACCTGTGGCCAGTCTCAAGCACCTGCCTCTTGACCTCTGCCATATCCGGCACTACAATCCTGTCCTTAACCCTGAATCCATCATCTACATCCCCTCTCTCCACCAGGTCTCTAGTCAAAGCATAGAACGCGTCCTCCCTTTGGACCGCCCGTAGCATCTCCACCAATGTGGATCGTACCCGCAAGTGTGTCACCATGTCGTCAGTGTCAATCACTGAAATCATTGTCCCGCCATCCAGGCAAGCCACCAGTTCCCAAGTCAGTGGTCTCCTATATGCTGCCATGTGTGCTAGACTGCCCATAGATTTCATGCTTAAGGCGTATGCCACTACGTTCGCCTTCCCAATATGATACAAGATAGTGCAATCATAATCTTCAAGTAACTCGAGCAATCTCCTCTGCCTCAAGTTCAGCTCTTTCTGTATGAGCAGATACTGAAGGCTCTAGTGATCGGTAGAGATTTTACAGGCCTCTCCATACAGGTAATGACACTAGAGCTTTAAGGAGAAATCACTACTGCCAGCTCCAGATTATGCATCGGGTAACTCTTTTCATGGTTCTTCAACTACCGTGACGCATAGGCAATAACCTTGTTGTATTGCATAAGGACACACCCCAAGCCAACTCATGAGGCATCGTAGTATACGACAAATCCCTCTGAACCCGACGGTAATGCTAGAATGGGTGTCGACGTCAAGCAGTCCTTGAGCTTCTGAAAGCTCACCTCACATTTATCATCCCAGACGAACTTAACTTTCTTGTGGGTCAACCAAGTCAGGGGAGCCACAATTCGGGAAAAGTTCTCTGCGAACTTTCGATAATACCCGGCCAAACCCATGAAGCTGTGAATCTCTGACACAATGGTCGACCTTTCCCAATTCTGCACTACCTCAATCTTGGCATGATCCACTTTGACTCCCTCCCGATGCACTACATGCCTTAGAAATCCCACACTCTCCATCCAGAACTCGCACTTAGAGAACTTTGCAAAAAGCTAGTATCTCTTAAGGGTTTCAAGAACCACCCTCAAATGCTCACAGTGATCCTCTCTGCTCCAAGAATAAACCAAAATGTCGTCAATGAAGACGATAAAAAACTTGTCCAATAACTCCTTGAACACTCGGTTCATAAGATCCATGAATGCAGTAGCTGCATTCGTCAGCCCAAACGACATGACAAAAAACTCATAATGGCTATACCTCGTCCAAAAAGCCATCTTGGGCACATCCTGGTCCCGAATCTTCAACTGATGATATCTGGACCACAAATCGTTCTTGGAGAACCACTGTGTCCCCTGAAGTTGATCGAACAGATCATCAATCCTCGGCAGCGAATATCAGTTCTAAATGGTTACCTTATTTAGCTGCTTGTAATCGATGCACATTCGCATGGATCCATCTTTCTTCTTAACAAAGAGTACTGGAGTCCCCCACGGGGAAACACTTGGGCGAATGAAGCCCAAATCCAAGAGCTCCTATAGCTGGGCCTTGGGCTCCCTCAGCTCAGTCGACGCCATCCTGTAAGTGGGATGGATATCGGCTTCACTCCCAGTTGCAACTCAATGCAAAAATCAATCTTGGTGGCAACCCCGAAGGTTCATCAGGGAACACGTCAGGGAACTCACTCATCACTGGAGTCTCCCTCAGCTTTCCATTTGCTCCCCTAGACTCCTCGGCCACCGACACAAAGCCAGGAATGACTAGCAACCTCCACTGAGCAATTTTTGGGCTTTTAGGGCTGAGATTACCCTACAAGAATCCCCTTTCCCATCACCTTGGAAAATAAACTGTGATATATCAGGCTTACTGAAAATGATAGTCTTAGCACTGCAATCTACTTTCACGTAATGAGTAGCCAACCAATCCATGCCCAGGATGATATCCAACTCCAGCGATGGGAGAAGAACCAGTTCGGCTTCTAGAAGGTGGCCGCAAACATAAACCTCATAGTCCGAGAAGATTGACTTGGCCATAACCACATCGCTCATAGGCGCGTGTCGACACCGCTAAAGGTACCTCAAGCAAGTTTTTCTCTTTCCCTGAGAGGGGTGCAAATAAAGCTAAAACAAAAGAATGAGTGGCTCCCGGATCAAATAACACATATGCACTAGTAGAACAAGCTAAAAGTGTACCTGCCACCATAGCATTTGACGCCTCTGCGCCACCTGATGTAAGAGAGAAAACTCGAGCATGAACCTTCCCAGAACCACTCTCCCGCTGTCCTTTGCCCTGAGTCTGACCCATCTGAGCCACAAAAATTGTTGACACTAGTGCCTGCCCTTGAGACTGGGCTGCCCTCTGACCTCCATTGGCTGGATTGTCTTTCTTGAAAGTGCCCGGTCTGGCCACACGTACCTGAAGCATGCATCTATACGGCCATAACACACACCCCAGTGTCATCCGCCACACTGTCCACAAGACGACGGTGCCTCAGACTTCCTTTGCCCGGATGCATCCCCTATCACAGCCTTCTAGGCCTGGCCTGGCCATGAGCGGCCCCTAACGACACTCTGCCCTCAGCTCACCTACTGGCCTATCCTCACGGCAACACCCTCAAAGTGGGTATGTCGCTCTCTTAGTCCATGGGATTTGGATCTCTTCCTCAAGGGCCCCTTAGGTCTCTCTAAAGGTACTAGAGCTTCCTTCCGCAGAGCCTCATCAATTTCCTCAGCAAACGAATTGCTCTCACTATAGTGAATGAGGTGACCATTGCTCTCACTATGAGATGGAGTACACTCGCAGTCTTTCAACGAATCTCCTGACTCTAGTCGTCTCTATAGCTACCATCGTATGATGATAGCGGGACAGCCGAGTGAACTCCATCTCATACTGCTGAACCGACATGCTGCTCGTCTACCGGAGCTGCTCAAACTCCTTTACCCACCTCTCACGGACACTCTTGGGTAGAATCAAACTTTTTAATCCTTATAAAATTATATTCTTGACAAAAAATTTTGAAACTTTAACTGGACAAACTAGATTTTTCAAGGAATCTACATGTTCAAGAATCAGTCAAAAATAAGTTTTCTATAAATTCATAAAATTCCTGAAAGTACAGGGGTATTTTTGTAAATTTCAGGAATTTCCTGAAAGTTGTCATTTTTATTCAAACTTTCCATATATCGCTAAATGACTATTTGAAATGCATGTGTCAAGTTTGAACTCAAAATGAATTTTCTAAGTCTATTTTTAAATCAATCTCAATTTCAACCAAAAACTCATTTTTAAGATATCGCTCAAGTTATCAAAATCATTTTTTAGAAATGATTCCACTCAAAGAATAGTGAGAATGATATGATAAATGAAATCAAACTAGTATACACAAAGTTTCATTTGAAGTTTTCAACGAAAAATCAAGGTATCAAAAAGATTGATATTTCAAGAGGGTGATATTTTGCATTACTAAAATACTATTTCAAAATTCTACTATAAATCATATTCTTAATGAAACTTTCTGAAATTTTTACCGAAGAAACTAGATTTTTCAATGAAGATGCATCTTCAAGAATCAGTTAAAAAGATTTTTCTTTATTTTTTCTAGAAATAACTGAAAATGCTAAAAATTTAATAACATTTTCGTAATTTTTAGTTATTTTTCAAAACGTGCTCAATTTTCATTCAAACTTTTATGACACCAAATAATGGTCATATGAATAGTATATGTCAAGTTTGAGATGAAAGTTATGTCCTTAAGTCAAGATCAACCTAGCATGGTTCTATTCAAAACTAAGCTAGTTATCATGAAATTTGCTAAGTGTCAATCTTATCATTTACTCATGATTTTTCAAATTTAAACCTATGGACACCTAACATGAGTAAATCTAAATATGTTCCTCAAATATGGATTAAAAATGAGACCTCTAAGTTAATTTGTTGACTTGGGTTAGCTTGATTCAAAAGAGGTTATCATGAAATGGCCTCTATGTCATTTTATCCATATCTATATGAATTTTTCATTCTAAATTCATGGAATTATGTCATACCTATTCCTAAACATGTTTATGAAGTTTGGACTTCAAATGAAGTGTCCAACTCGATTTGTTGACTTGGGTTAAACTTTTCCAAGCTTAAGTCCCCTAAAGTGATCTAGTTATCACCTTGTTCATCTACACATGAATTTTCAAGTTTAAACACCTAAAATTATGTCATGTGTGTATCTAAACATGTTTATTGGGTGTAGACTTAAAAACAAGGTCTCTAGGAACAAATCTTAACCTAGAGCAAGTTTCATTCAATGAAATTTGTCTAACTACTAAAATTCATCCTACTCATGAGATTTGAAGAAGTTATCATGTAAATTCAATCATGAGCATAGAGATATTATTAAAGCATGAATATTGAGTATTAAACTAAGATTTTTGTAAAACCAAAATCATACCTCATTCTTGGAAATTTTGCCAAACTTGTCTTTTTCTTTTCAATTTCTAAAGCCTTCCATTTTATTATAACTTGTAAGCAATAATCATTAGTAGTATAATGAAAATGTGACTACTAGCAAGTTATCAAACTAAGTAACAAATAGAACAAGTATCGTTATCAATGTCTACTTTGCTAAATAGCTTCAAATTTGTTTTTAAAGAATTCAAATGATACCAAAATGAATTTTAAGATATCACAAATGAAATATAAATGAAAACATGATATCTAAATCTTCCTATTGGTTGAAAACCGAAAGGCCACAATGAACCAACAATTTAGAACCGCAAGATCGTATGATCCTGTTATAGGCTACATAGGTCTCCAAAGAGACCGGGAAATCAAAATAAAAAATCATTTCATAAAATATATCGAGAGCACGGAAATCAACTAGAATTAAGCATAGTATCATAATCTTCAACTAAGGTAAAATAATGCAAGTTAGAAGATGATACGAGAATAGTTTTGATGTCAATTTTACCTAAGGCATCAAGGTATAGCTTGAAGTTGCAACCAAGGGAGGATTCATCATTCAAGTCCATGATCAACTTCAACACATCACTTTCCTTCAACCATGTGTGGTAGCTCTCCCTACAAGAGAATAAGAAATCTTTGGTACCCAAATGACTTTAGGTCCTTCGAGGTGAGTTGGCTAGGAATCCAAAGTGTCTTAGCAACACTAGGATTTCTTTTAAATGCACAATCATGAATAGCATGGCCATATATACCACAACAAAAACAACTTTCATTACACTTTTTGTTTTGGACATGAGGTTTAAAGGAAGAGTGCTTGTCATGAGAATGATGATGAGTATTAGCATTCTTAAATGAAGCATTTCTATTTCTAAAATTCTTAAAGGAAGAGACATTTGACAAATCTTTGATTTTTCTATTTAAGAACACAACCTCATTCTTCAAATCACTCATGGATTTGTGAATGACATGCAATTGATATTTCAACATATCATTTTCATTTTTTAAATCCATATTCTCACTTTTTAAGTCCTCAATTTCAAGCTTGAAATCATCATGGCAAGAACTAACCAAACTACTCTTCAATTTCTCTTTCTCCAATTCATGCACACGTGAGCTAAGCCTTAAATTTTCTTTCTTTAGTTTTCTATTTTCTTTATTCTTTTTCATAAGCAAGACATACATTTTTTGAGATTCTTCTAATAGTTCCTCATAAGACATGACAAGGGACTTGGAGCTACTAGAATCACTATTTTGATCATGACTAGAAGATGGTAAATATACCTCATTCTGAAGACCCATGAGGTAAAAGTTCGATGTAACTTTATCGACATGTCTAGATGAGGCTTCACTTGATTGAGATGTGGATGGAGAAGCACGCCTCTTCTTTTTGGATTTCTTCTTCAAGAGAGGACAATTCATCTTCTTGTGTCCCATCTCTTGACAAAGGAAGCACCTATGTTTCCGTTTCCGATCCTTGCTTGTGCTCATTTGGCTAGAAGTTCTTTGGGCATCAAAACCAAGGTTAGTACAAGGGGGATGACCATTGTCATCACCACCTTCATCAAAAGTGTCAATCTCTTCGGTTTTGGCATAATCATAAAGCACATTTAATGTGGCCCAAATATCAAATGCGGAAGAACAATGCATAACATTTTCAAGTATATCATTTGAAAAAGAGCAATATAGGAGATGTGCTGTTTTAGCATTCAATTCAAACAATTTAACTTATTCTTGAGTCCAATCATTCATGTCAATGGTAGGCTCAACATATTCATTCTTTAGCATGCACCATAGATCTAAACTTTGTGTTTTAAGAAAAGTATACATCATACTCTTCCAAACACCAAATTTTACCTCATCAAACCTAGGTGGTGCAAACGCTATACTCTCTAGTGTCATTCTAGGATCGAGGCTAGATATAGACGAGATGGTGAAATCTCAATCCACGACCCGTTCTGATACCAAATGTTAGTGAAATGACCTACACTAGAGGGGGTGAATAGTGTTGTTAACTAAATCTATTAGCCTAAATTTTGGTTTTAATCTTTTCTTAAACTACTTAGGCAAGTTATCAATTCAAGTAGTAAATGCGGAAGCGGGTAATAAAGCAATTAACATAAGCAAGATGAGCAATGCTAACACAATGCGATTTATAGTGGTTTGGTCTCAATGCCTACTCTACTACCTAAGCACCATGCTTAGGATTTCACACCCAAATCTGCTAAATTATGAGTAGCTTACAATTGAGGACTTTACACCGGAAAGACCCTACACTCACCTTGAAGGCACTTCCACACCCGGAAGTATCCCGCCTTCCTACCGAGTGAACTTTCCCACCTCAATTCCTAAGACCTACTCCTAACTTAGTTTACACAAGTGGTTTTACACCTTCTACATTTAGGTAACCACTTACACACAAGACCACACACTAGGTCTTATTACAAACTTAAGTAAATCAAATCAAAATAAAATAAAAACACCTTAATCACAAGAAGAGAGTAAAGAGGACTTATCATAATAAGGGCACCTCTTCTTCTTGAGCCTAGCAAGCTTGAATACCCCTTCAATGAAGAACACTTGAGAATGAGGGATCAAGAGCTAGGTTTTGCGGATTTGATCATGAAAGGGCTTAGGAGATGCTTATGATCACTCTTTGAGGCTTGGAAACATCAATAGTACCCTAGGAATGAGTTTGGGATGGGTATTTATAACCCCCCAAACACAAAGGCTCATCAACGAGCGTTTTTCTGCCTGTTGGTGATGCCCGATCGCTTGCCGATCGATCGTCGATCGATCAACCGAGCGACCGCCAAGCGACCGAAGGCATTCTACCCATTCTGGGCATCATTCAATCAACTAGTCGAGCGACCGCCAAGCGACCGAAGGCACTCTACCCATTCTGGGCATCATTCAATCAACTAGTCGATCGACCGAAATGACTTCTGTCGGTCGACCGAATGTGGGCAGGGCTGATTTTTTGCGTATTTTTCTTGTGCGCTTCGTTTTCGGGTTTCGGCCTTCAGCGTGCGTCAACTTGGAGAGCTTTCCATATGTTCTCTAGACTCGTCCAAGACATCTTTGGTGCACACGTCGAACTTCTAAAAAATTTCATGATGAACCCGAACGCGTCGACCAATGTCCTTTTGATTTTCTGATTTCTTCGGTATTTCCGATCAAGGACATCGAGCGCTAATCGATATGAAACCTTAACACATTTCTCAATGAAATGTTAGTTCCATGTTTGTTATCATCAAAACCAAGATTAAGACCAAGGTAGAAAACCTTAGGCCAACGGGTCATGCATTAGCTTCTCACGCTAACACGCTCCCCAGCCCGACCATCATATACACATTCACAAACACGCCCACTAAGTGGACTGAGATATATATACCACAGGGTGAGGAGGGTAACTTGGGTAGGTACGACCATGAATACGTTTCTCAATGCATGCTCGGTAGCACCAGTGGCAGATCCAAAAAAATTTACTGGTGGGGGCAAATTTTTACATAAATTTTCAAAAGTTCAACCTTCAAATTTACGCCGCAATGGAGGCGCGCAGTCTATCAACACATTTGCTAAAAGATTTTCCATCTATCTTTAAAAAAAACTATAAAACTATAAAACACAATTTTAATAAATTTTAAAATATCTTTAGTTAAAATTTAATCAAGAAGAAGCATCAGAAACTAAAATGATAAAAATATTCTTTAGTATAAAAAACAAAAAATATTATCAGAAACATGCCTTTGTCATGGAAACAAAAAACAAAATGGAAAAAAATATTTAAAAAATAGTCTATTGAGTTTACGATGAGTACTTACCAACAACAACAACAAAAAATAAAAATCCAATCTATTGAGTGTACCATCAGAGCAACTAGTTTTCTAGTTTTCTTCCATAGTATGTAAAGCAGCTTGGTAGTGAAGAAAAAATAGAAGAAACTCATCTTAGCAGTGAATCTTAGCAGCTTGATAGTGAAGAAGAATAAGAAGAATAGCAGTGAATCTTAGCAGCTTGGTAGTGAAGAAAAAATAGAAGAAACTCATCTTAGCCGTGAATCTTAGCAATTTGGTGTAAAGGTGAGTTGTATCGTGAGAAATGAGTTGGTATATGTGAATTATTGGGATATATTTGTAAATGATCCTAGAGATGTAGATGAGATCGAGGTAAATATGAAAGTTATAGATTTTCGCATGCTGAACGCGATGGTGGTGTCAGATTTCTGATCTGAGATCGTTCGATAGGTATTTGTATGTTTTTTCAGTATTATGGTTAGATTATATTCCAAATTTACATGAGACTCTATGAATCATTGTTGATGAATGGTTGGAGATAAATAGACGTGTAGGGTAAGGAAGGGCCGCTCGGGTAAAAGAATTAAGGGGAAGAGGTTTGTCTTGGAAATCTTAGTTTGTTATGGTGATAATTCTTTTTAGAATTTTTTTTGGATTTCTTATTGACATAGTTACGAACTAATTTGAACACCTTAGTGTCTAGATTGAAGTATGATTAATTTCTATGATTATAGCGATTAATTTCCATTTTTAAAGTGTGAAACATAATTTAAGGGTGAAAGTGTGAGTTGGAAATTAGGGTCGACCCCTATGGTTGTTAGCTGTTAGTTTTGCGGGAATCTTGTATTGTACCTTAAATTTGGGATTTAAGCATGAACAATTCTTGATTTAAGTGTTCATTTTGGCTTGGAATTATCTAAATAATTCTTGTTAAATTTCATAATATTAGCATGGTTAAATTCAGTTTAGAGCATGAATAAATTTCAAAATTTGCTAGATGGTAAACAACAAATTTGACTATGCTAGACGTAATGTTTATGTTGGTTATACACTTGATATCATTGTGGTGAATAAAATTGTAGTGTATTGTGATACACTTAATAATGGTTGGTTACACCACTAAGAGGTTAGAGCCCGAGGTAGAGCCAATCTAGGGATGCACGTGCGCATACCCGGGTCCAGTAGCAAGGACTATAATGGTCCTAAGAGATTTGGTTTGGACTAAGACATGTGTGTATTTATGGTTTTTATTATTTATCTTAGTCATGAATGTGGTTGTGCTTGTGCTTGCTCGATTACTCTGGATCGGGAAGCTTGTCAGCCGCCACACTAACGATCGACCCAGAGTGGCATGGGTGGGAAGCTCGCTGAGACAGAGCAGTGCTCAGTGACCGACTGACTCGTAGGACCGACGGGTCCCTGGATATTGGATCGACGGGTCCTTGGATTGAGAAGCTCGTCAAGCCGTCATACTGACGACCAACCCGGGTGGCTTGTTTGGAATGGTTGGTTATGCCTATGATGTTATTTCTTATTTGGATTGTTGGACATGCACAATATGCCTATTACTTATATGGACGAATTGTGTGTATGTGCACTGGGTTGCTATACTGGCTTGAATTTTTCTTCTCGCAAGAACTGCATGTACATATAATTTACTGAATTATGACTATGGTAGTATTCTCTTCATGTGAGTTACTTGTGTGTGTGTGTGTGTATATATATATATATATATATGGATCATTATGGTTATATTTGGTGATGGGAATAATATGGAATATGTTTGGATTTATGATTTGAAGAGGGCTCGGGAACGAGCCACTCACTGAGTTCTTTATGAACTCACACTCTTTTGTTGTTGTGTTTTTCTTGCTGCTCTAGATGAGCAGAGGTACTAATGCACCTACGTGGCACGACTGGGGTGGCGAGCTCAGGAAGCAGGTCCTATGACGCATTGGGTCGTTGTCGAGTTGTAGGGGTCTATGCATATTGTCATATGTTGTTTGTAGAACCTTAATGTGTAAACATATTGGAGTCTAAACATTTCATTGGATTTATGCATTTACACTTTTGCATTCAGTGTCTGCATGATTGTTAATTATTATTTCCGCATTGGTATTCACATTTGGGTAGGCTTCGGAGTACGGATGTGTACTCTGGCTGGTCACGTGACCCTGAATTTTGGGGCGTGACAAAGTAATTAAAAGCTCCAATATATCCCCATCGTCGATACCTTCTTCCCCGACCTGCCTCCTGCGCCTATCCGCCCGACCGACACCTGGCGACCACCTGGCCGCTGGCGGTCGCTCACCATCGGTCCCGCCGCCCCCGGCGACGGAGGAACGTCGGCCCACGGCTGGGAGGCCGCGGCGGCCTCCCCGCCCACGACAGCAACTGCTGTTGCCGCCATGGTGCGGCAACAACCCTAATTCTTGCTACTCGGCACGATTGCCAATAGGCGGTGCAATCGCCGCACCCCCCTTTCTGCTCGCCTCCTCTTCTTCCAACCAATCTTCTCCTATCAACCCCAATCATCCTTATACGATCAACATCTACGTCCAATAGATTATGACACGAAGGAAACTAGCATGTTAGAGCCACTCACCTAGAGAAAGCCTCTACCTTTCCCTCTTGAAGGAAGGCCTTGATGTTGCCACGACCTCGTCCCGGAAATACGTCGAACCATCGCCGGCTACTCCTCCTCTTCCCACGCTCACACACACAAGAGGGGCTGCCCCCATCCGTCTCCCCCAAAACCACAAGTTAATCAAATAAATAAAAACCCTTGTTTAGCAAGTTACTAAAACGCCCCTCACCTAAGCCACGTGGTTAAACAAGTCCAAAAGTCAATTAAATCACACCCAAATACTTCTAGGACTCGGCTAAAACACACAACTAAGAATTTAGTCAATTAGCTAAATTAATCATGCGCACACGTTTCATACCTCAGACCGCGACCTCCGACGATCTCCCCTAACAAGACTCAAGCCCAACTCACATCCAATATCCAAAACAACCTAAACAAAATAATTTTGCTTGTGCGTAAAGGCCGTACCCCAAATCGCGTCTTCCGGCGATTCACTCGGCCCACTCCGACGCGCATCCAAATTCTTCATTGAAATCATAGTAAAACAAAGTTAAATTTTCCACGGGTATTACATTTGGTAGTGAAGAAGAAGAATAGCAGTGAATCTTAGCAGTTTGGCAGTGAAGAAAAAAATAGAAGAAACTCAAGAAGAAAAAGAAGAAAAAAAAATACTCATGAAGAAGAAAAAAAAGAAGCCTCCAGAACTCATCTTAGCAGTGAAGAAAAGATAAAAGAAGTCAAACAATGATGACTGCAGGGAGATTTCAATAAATCAAAACTAGAACATTTGATGCAGTGGCGGAGGATTTTGATGATGACTACAGTCTACAGGACATTTCATCTAAGGCTAAAGAAGATGAATAGGAGGGAGAAGAAGAAGGGCAAAGCTTGCAGTGGGGGGGCATCTAATAGTATAAAAAACTATATATAAGGGATGTTTAAAATTTTGGGCAACTGCCCCCACCCTGCATCCGCCACTGGGTAGCACCCCACTCGGCCATAACTCGGCCCAAATAATTGTTCGCCGTCGTACTACCCATGAGTTAAAGGTTTTGTGAAATCTTCTAGGATGTTAATGGGTAAAAGGATTGAAGTTGGTTGAATGTATTTTCCAAAATAACCCAATCCTTTTTTGCTAAGACCAGTGGGCGCAGCTAACTATCCATGAGGTAACTGTATAATTTTCCAACGTAGAAGAGCACCTGACCAGTTAGAAACAAAAATAAATAGGAACATAGTTCCAATAAAGGTAACCCAAGGACCATATTCTTCTCCAATTTGGGTTTCACTCAAGTCTCGAATAAATTCAAGGACATATTCGAACACCATTATAACCTCTATAGTTTACTTTTATATTTTCTATCAAAAAATTTCCATGCCCATGGCAAGTCATCGGGTAGTGAAATTTCTATCGTTCTAACGAATAGTTTCCGCATGACGTACCCTTCCGCCACCACTATTTCTCGTTCGAAATATCATTCGAACTCGCAGAAATTTTTGGACAAACTAATATGATTCCATATTTGCCCAAAGGTTTCCTTATTCGGTGTAATGATTCTAGAAATTTCAGATTTCTAACTTAACCAAGTCTCGTGGAAGTTTCAGCCTGTAAGCTGAAATTTCAGCCTCTTATAGTGCGACTTTCCCAAGCTTTCAACTGAGAGTTAATTTATACTCCCTCGTGAGAGTGAAATATCTAAGTAGCCTAACGGTACTATGGATCCAACTGAGAACAATCACAGCACGTCGCGAGATAACATCTCGAACTCACAACTCAATCATTTCAACATGCAAGATATAGTTTCCAGCCTACTTGACTAATACAATTACAACACATACATTAATGAAACTCCAGCGATATGGTACTCATAATTCTCAGCATAACCAGTACATAAAGATCGATATATTATCTCGACAATTCATAGCATAGCAATATATATTTTAGCATGTAGAAAACAGAAATTCAGCATGTTCTAAACAATTCCACCCTACATAAGAATAGATTTTAGCATGTCGTAATAATCATTCCAGCTTATATTCAATTAGGGGGCATTTGGTTGCCCGCAAGTGCAAATGCTGCAACTTTAGTTGCAGCATTTAGACAATAAATTTGTTTGGTTGGCTGCAATAGTATTTTGCAGCATTTACTAGGTGCAACTTGTATTTCTAATATCATTTGCAGGCTGCAAATGGAATTGCAGGCTGCAAATGGAATTGCAGCCCAAAAAGCCCGCGATACAATATTGCGGGCAGCAAATAAAATACTTTAAGTATTGAAAAATAATTAATTTTGGCAGCAAATGTGTTACGCCCCGCCTAGGTTTATCCCTATATAAGGGACCTCACCTAGGAGAAGCGCAACTAGCAACAGAACAACAACATCAAAATGGACTGAATTTAAATTTACAACCAGATTCCAATCGAATGTCCAACCAGATAATAATAAAAGTTCAACAGTCCATAAGTGAACAATGAATTCTAGAGTCTAGCTAAAAGTGCATAGTTCAACTAGTAAATTAGGAAACTAAATGCTGTGCGGAAGACGTCTCCTCCTCCTCCAGGACTCTAGCTACCTAACTTCAACTACCGACATACCTGCAAAACTGAGGCAATAACAAACAACATCAGCGGAAAGCTGAGTAGGAGAATCAATATGTCAACAATAAGGATATCAATCATGATGCAATGACACTACCAAATACAACAACAACATATGACTCTGCAATAAAGTGCAACATGACAACAACCAGACACCTTTTCATCTATCAACTAATGCAACTTATACCAATCAAGAGCGTAGTGGACAAGTGGGTTTCCCCCGCACTCTCGCACCTCGAGAGTGGCACCTCAAGCCCGCTCCAACTAGAGATGCGACTATCTACAAGATAGCCCGTCGACGTCTAACACCTCGACGTCGCACACGAGCCCGCCAACGTCTAACCGCGCGACGCTGCACCTCGTGTGAAAATTTCGTGATCACCGGTGTCACCGCCCATACACCTCGGGCAATAAATCAACTATGTCCAGGCTTGCGCCCAGAACGATTATAATGCAGTATGCCATCAACAACTGAGCTACGATACTAACAACAATAACTGATACAACAATAAGCAGCATGATAGCTAGACCTCACCACATGACACACCACAACTGATATACAATGCTAACAACAATAAATGCTACAACAACTATCAACTGAAGATGCAACCAGAGTAATTCATGTTAGCAAGTACAACTTATGACAACACTAACAGTGTGCACAATGCCTAGCATAATATCATGCTCAATAATCATTAATGAATAACAGCTAATCAGACTCATGCAATTATCAACATGGCATGTTCAACAACATAATGCAACAGGAGATCAACGAATTTCAGAAGCAAATCAATCAAATAGAAGCAAGGGGTAAAATCGTCAATTTACCAATTCAACATTCATCAGCTACAGTAGGAGTCAACTCGCACCCAATACAACTATCTACCATCTAACATAGAATACCACTATTCTATATTATTTAATTATTTATCAACTGAATTAATAACTCGCATCTACCAAATAACACTGAAACATAGGAAAGACCTACCAGACGACCTCTGATCAGAAATCTGACACCACCATCGCGTTTAGGACGCAAAAACCTACAACTTTGATATTTCCCTCGACTCGATCCGACGATCCTACGATCAAATCTAAAAATACCCTAATATTCCACAAATTAACCTCATTTCATCCAATACAGCTCTCTTCTTTAAACACATCTTATTAAATAAAAATAAGACTCTTTATCTCCCACTCGTCTCCTACCCGACGCCCGCCCGAGCGCCCCCTCCCCTGCTTCGCACGAATCCACACCGGCAGCCCCCCTCTCGGCCAACGACAACCACCCCCCCGTCGGCCTCGCCGGCCTCTCCTCCAACGCCGGCGGGTACCAGCTTGGTAAGCCACGATGGCCTCCCCTCCCCGATGCCACCTCCTCTCCACCCTGCTCGACCTACGTCGGGTGGCCCTCCCGGCCACCAGCGACCTTCCGCCCGCCTCCTCCGGCCTCCCTTGCGATCTCCGGCGCCGACATGCCACCGGCCGAGTGCCGGAGATGGCTGCGGCACCGCCTATGGCGTGCCGCGGCTGCTGCTTGCCGCAGACAGCAGCAGAGGCTGCCGCGGCTCATTGATCGCCCAGGCCACGAGGCCCGACGACACGCAGCAACACCGGTAGCCAAAGCCTACACTATACCTCGACCAAAGCCAACACTATACCTCGACGGACAGGTCCCGCCGCTGCCCTCCACCTCCTCCTCTATATCGCCGATGAACGAAGATACGGTAAACTACGATTAAACAATGAAGAGACAGAAGACTCCTACCTCAAAACTCCTCCAAACTCCGGTCTTCACCGGAGTCTTCAACTGCTGACGCCTCAACGCTACCACTGCACGCCCGCCGCTGCTACAGAAATCGCGAGAGGGAGAGAAAAAGATTAGAGAGAGGATTAGGATTAATTAAATAGGATTTAGACACTTTTGCAATTAAGGCCCCTCTAATAAAAATATTTACAAATAGGTCCTCCACTTGCAGGTTATAACAAAATGGAATTGATTCTGTTGTAACCGATCAATTATTGTTGGAGGTAAAATGATATATTTACCCTTTTACCTCTATTTCACTAACATATTCGTGCCTCCAATGGGTCGTGCTCAAGTTGGCCTAGCTAGTCTCGAGCCCGATCAAGCCCGTTGCCAGTCAGGACGTGTTTGGCACGACTCGGATTCCCAAAGGGGTAGCCCAACCCGGCATGGGGTTGCCGCTTTGGGCTTGGGCCGGTCTCCGGCTATAAGGCTGGGTCGAACCAACATCCCCTGGCCCGACACGATAATGGGTGCCATGATCATGATTTTATCGTGTCGAGCTAGCAGACTAGGTCTGGCAAATCGTGTCGGGCCTAAGTTTTCAGCCCGGCCCGATCGGAAAAAATTTATTTTGTTTCATTTCATTTCATTTCATTTCGTTTTGTTTTGTTTCATTTTCGTTTCATTTTCCATTTCGTTTCATTTAATTTCAATTCATTTTCATTTCGTTTCATTTTTGTTTCATTTTCAATTTCATTTCCATTTCATTTTATTTTCCATTTCATTTCATTTTCGTTTCATTTTCATTTCATTTCATTTTCCATTTCATTTCATTTTATTTTCCATTTCATTTCATTTCATTTTATATTTCATTTCATTTTTCGTTTCATTTCATTTTCGTTTCATTTCATATTTTTTTTATTTTTTTTTCATTTTCCATTTCATTTCATTTCGTTTCATTTTCATTTTTGTTTCATTTCATTTCATTTTTCATTTCATTTCATTTTTGTTTCATTTCATTTCATTTTCATTTTCATTTCATTTCATTTTTGTTTCATTTTCATTTCTTTTTTCATTTCATTTCATTCTCCATTTCATTTCATTTCATTTTCATTTCATTTCATTTTCGTTTCATTTTTATTTCATTTTCCTTTTCATTTTCCATTTCATCTCATTTCATTTTCATTTTCATTTTCGTTTGATTTCATTTCATTTTCCATTTTATTTCATTTCATTTTATTTTATTTTCGTTTCATTTCATTTTCCATTTCACTTCATTTCATTTCATTTATTTTCATTTCATTTCATTTCATTTTCGTTTCATTTTCTATTTCATTTTATTTCATTTCATAATCACAACATCATGATAAAGATTTTTATCGAGCAAAATCTCAACATAACATTCCCCAATGGTACCCTACTACTTAGGGTCACTCGGCCACCCTTACACCCTGTTTGTATTGAGGTTAAATGAGGGGAAGGGAGGGGAGGGGAATTTTTTCCCTTGTTTGGTTTTGTAATTTTAATGGAGGGAAAGGGATCGGGGGAAATTATTTACCTAGGTTCCCCTCCAAATTCCAATTTTCTTTTAACCCCAATTTGAAGTTGAATGAGGGTGAAAAAAATTATAAACATTTGTCCAAAATAAATTTACAAAAGTATCTTTATTATTTTAATACATATATGAGATTTTATTTAATCTTAGTGACCTCTTCTCATCTCTATTGAATACGAAGGTAAAAAAATCATCTCGTTCTCAATTTTTTCACTTCATAGTATCTTCTGCCTAATCCTAATATTTGTAGTCGGCCAAAAAATCCTAATATCCGTAGAAATAGAAATGGCAAAAAAGGAAAACATATATATAACACAAAAATAAAAAATGTATAATTGTCTATTAAATAAAAGATTTTCTCATTCCTCTTACAAAGTACATCCAAAAAAGGTCAATTTTTTCCTTCTCTTCCCTTCCCCTTATTAAACTATATCCAAACAAGGTTAATTTTTCCCCTCCTTTCTCTTCCCCTCCCTTCCCTTCGCTTCCCCTTAATGATATGTATCCAAACAGACCTTAGGCCACAACACAAGGTGAGTTCTAGCATGCTTTCAAACATCAAAATTCCGAATTAAATACTGATTAAATAGAAAGTAAATTTCATACAACAATTCCTTGCTTCCCACACAAGGGCCGGCCCTCCCTAGGGCTGCCGCCCACCTCAAACCCCAAGGGAGCGCCCCGCGATCAAACTCATACATCAAAAACGAACAATATCATGCATAAAAGTAAATATACAAAGCGATTTCATCCTTGTTACAACCAGAATTTTAATGAGATTATTTTGGCTTTTCAGCGGGAGAATGTGAACTCGAGTTTAAGCGGGTCAATGGAATTGTTAGGATAAATTTCGAGTAAGATTCTATCGTGGAAAAATATAAATAATTTTTATATTTGGTTTTTCTGTGGTTTTTCATGTTGTGGTTAAAGTAGACCGAGTCGAGTCCGGCGGTTCAACCGGAACTCAATTCGGACTTGAAAAGGAGTTACTATGAATTTATCTAGTTGAGTCACTTATGGGAGGGATAAACTTGTAATTCTTTCAGATATATATATATAATATGTCTATGATTAACTAATTGCCTGGCTCCAGGAATGGTCGAAGCCATACCCAAACGAAAAAGAATGTTATCCAAACGCATCTCAAGTAATTGTAGTAAAACCTGACCGACCCTTTGGCTTTTCCAGCAATATGCACATATCTAAGCAATTGTCGCTTTGTCAGACCATAATGAAAACACAATTTCTATTTTTCTTTTATATATATATATATACCTGGACCGTACGGCTACAAGAGCCACACGATACCCGAGGTCTTTGGGAATAGGAGGCGGCGACGGTAGCTTGTGAAGGAGGAGTTCTTGCGGTCGGGGTTCGCGAGATCGCCGGAGTTGGGTGTCGAGAGGCCTTCAAGATCCTTCTTCCTTTCCAATTTCCCTATTCGGTGAGTGGATTTGGCCTCTCCTTCCATGTTCTTCCCCATGCTGCCGCCCCGCTTCCAAGGGGATTTTCTTTGGGAAATTTGATGATAAAATCTTATATCTACTTGATCAAATAGAGATTAAATATTGTAATCGTGAATTTTTATATTAAAAAATCAATTAAATGTTGAATTTTATTTCAATTAATTACACTACTCTTGCGATATAGTTGAATTGGAATTTTGGAAATTGTATCGGCATAGGGTAAGAGTATGGTGGCGCATGGTCTTGGTTATTTAATTTTCTTTATAATGTTGCATTGCTATTTGAACTGTTATGCACTGGTTATGAAATGAAAAGTATGGTATGGGGTAATATATAGACCAAGTAAGGCCATTGGTGGCATGCGCATACATGCCTTTTAGGCAATAAGGACCCCTGCAGTTCTTGGACATTCTTACTGGTTATATGAATGCTCATGTTTATTGCTATTTCACTGTTGGTTGGTTATATGTATGATTGGATGTGCTTGTGGTTGCACTGGATTACTATTGGACCGGAAAACTCGTCAGTGGGCCACGTTGACGACGTAACCAGAGTGGCATTTGGTTGGAGGGCTTTCCCAACCAAACTGGGGCACCTGTTGCTAGAGGGGTTTCCTAGCACAAGTAGCCATGGGCGGGAAGCTCGCTGAGCAGGACTCAGTGACCGACTCCTATTTGACCGAATGGTCCCTAGGCAGGAAGCTCGTTGAGCATGACTCAGTGACCAACTCGTATTATAACTGGATTGGTTGTTTATTTCTTATTGTGGATATTTATGGAAATTAAGTATTTTATATACTGCTGGATATTATATTGCTTGGACATGGTGGGACAAGAACCGGATCACTCACTAAGTACTAGTTGGACTTACGATTTTATTTGTTTGTTTTGTAGCTCTTGAGCAAGATCAGTAGAGGTATTGGATCGGAGTAGCGCATCGGGATGCGGCAAGGACAGCGGATCTCATGACGTGTCGTTGTCTGTGTTACAACCCGAGTCTGTAGTGGGATTTTTATTGAGTCAGATTTTTATTGAGTCATGTAGGACTTGGGTCGGATTTTCTTCATTATTGTCGTACTATCTTTGTTTGGTGAATTCTATTTGATAAACTGGATTTCTTTAAAAACTTGAACAGCTGCGGTTTTGTTGAAATGACTTTGTTGATCTTAATTTGAAAACTTTATGTTTTTATTTGCTTCTTACGGATTGAGTTGATTATATATTGTTCAGGTTGTGGTTGCATGCATGTTTATTTTGGTTGTTTGGATTTCGGTTAGGCTCAGAGTACGGGTAGTACTCTGGCCGGTCATGCGTCTGGGTTGGGGTGTGACAATCCTCCGATCCTACCTACAAGAATCGGCAGCCCCTAATCCTACATTTGGGAAGGAACCACTCACCTAAGGCCGGTTTAGGGACAAGGAAGACGATGAAGAAGCCCGTCATAAAAACTGATCCGACGAAGTCTTCGATCTCCCGTCGATCCCTCTCCAATTCCTCCCACTCGCCTCCTTGGGTAGTGTGCATCTACTCCTTGGAGCCGTACGCCCCAGGTGGCATCCTTTTATTTTATTTTATTTTAAATACCAAATTACCTATTTGCCCCTCTTCACTTTACTCAACCCAACTTGCTCAAAACGAGTCTGATTCGAGCCCCGGTCGCACCCTCGGACTCGGCTCAAACCCAACTCAAACCCAACACAACAATTAACTCTAAATTTTGGTAATTTAAATTGAGCAAGGGTTTCACCTCAATTCGCGCCCAACCGCGATCAACTCTGCACACGCCGAACGCGTCGCGCTAATCCCGCTGAAATCAATGTACAAAATTTAATAAATTTCGCGGATATTACAGAGTCATGGAGTCTTGTTTCGGTTATGTCTGCACTAGGTAGTCTCTTGTGAGACATTTGCATCGGTGTCATGAACTGGTGTCGTTATGTTGGAGTATTAACCTTTGAATTCATATCTATGTATATGCATTTCAATTGTGTTCTTGTCATAAGTCTATTTGATTGTGAGGCTTCGGGGTACTCGAGTGTATTTTCGGCCGGTCACTCTACCCACATCGTTTGACTCGTTTCCCTCGGCCATTCAAATCTAACAATAAAAAACATCAAGAAGAAGAAGGAAAAAAATATCTCACTTTATCCTTCTCCGCCAGCAGCTACCATTAACTATTAGAATTTTCCCACCACTTCACACGAGCATTACTCCCTCTGCATCCCTGCAAAAGTCGTGTCTTTGCTCGCCTCTTCCCTTCCTCTTAAATACGCTTATCCAACTCACAGTTACTATAAAGGAGAAGTTAGAAGAGTTATCTGCTGAAGTAAAAATTCTAAAACAAGCAAAGGACAAAGCTAGTCCCCAAAATCTAGCAGATTCAATAGACAACTTGACTAAAGATTTGCAGAAGCTAAAGATAGGAGAAAAATCAGAGGTAAAAATCCCAAAACAGCAAGGCAAACTCTTTGTTTTCAAAGACCCCAAGGTCATTTTTGAACAAGAAAAGGAGAAAGCCAACAGAAAATGACTTCTTCAGCAAGAACAGCAACAAGAACAGAAGTCCTAGCTCCAAGACCTTCAATTTCTGGCGGAGATAACCGCCAGCCCACAATAGATGACCAAATACGGAGCTACCGTCTAAGTAACCGTTTACGCCACGAGGTACAACGGCGTATGGCTACGTCTAACCGAAGAACAGGCTTCAGACGAAGCCTTGAATCTCAGCTAAACCCAGAAGCTGAGCTCTCTATTTCCTAGTATCAAAGAGCACAGCAGGTCCCTGCAGAAACACTATACCAAGCAGGATGGTCTGAGAGGAATCACCGAGTATACCAACATTACTCGGATGAACGAATATTGGTTACTGAAGGCTCACAAGTTGAATTGACTCTTTAAATCCCCCAGACCAATGGAGAAGGAAAACAAGTGGACCCGGAAAATACAACAGATCCACCAAGAACAAACGCTTAGAACACTCTCCGAGCTAGAAAAGCTAATAGCAATGGCATTCCTACAGAAGGCAAGAATAGACCAGGCTGACTCAAAACACAAATGGGAGTCTGACGCACTGAACATAGTCACACATCACATCAAGAATCTTGAGCAATGTCACAAGATGATCAGTACTGCTAATTGAAACCTTTGGAATCTGGTTTCAAAGTCATCTTCGTCATCATCGTCGTCGTCATCTTCTTCATAGCTTTCGTCAAATTTAATTGTTGCTTCCTCCTCTTCCCCCTCTGGAGAAATTAGGTTCCACCTAATTTTTGTAGAACTAGTAGCATCGGAACAATCATCAGACGTGTCCCATTTGGGGATATTACTGTTTAAGCAGTCATCTTCATTAACTTCTTTATTGTTAACAGTCATCAGTTGGTGTAGGACTGCTAGGTCTTCATCCTCCGCTTCATACTCACTAGACCAGTCTGGTTCATAGTCTTGTTCACTGTCATAATCACAGAACATCATGGCGGCGAACTCCTCACTAATATCAGCGTCTTGAGTTACTGCCTCGGGGGTGATAGCATAATCGGCGAATTGAACCGCCAAAGTACCATCCGTCCTGGTTCTAATGCTTGATGTTTGTGGATTTTTGGTGACAGTAATGGAAGCGGGTCTTATAATCCATTGTTGTCCTTGTAAACTTTCAGTAGTTCTGATTTGACCAGGAATCACACAGATTCCTCTGCTTGCTAGATGATCCGCTACATGTTGAACATTATAGCGGAAATTAGTGTGGCTAGTATTTGATAGCCTTCCAATCAGGGATCTGGATAGCAAAAGGTTGCTTTCCCCACCTTGCCATCCATTGTACCCATGTGTTTGTATGACCAGTTGAATGTGCTCTCGGAAGTCATGAATACTTATGGTGATGTCAGGGGCAGTATATGCTAGTTGTGTCCCTGATGTGAGATCTACTTCCATAGAACTAATAACCGCTCGGTCATCAGACCATCTTGTATCCCGGAGTAGTACCAAAGCATTGACACCGGCACTTCGTCGATGGAGTGTGTGGAGTCTAACCATGACCATTCCCATGTGAAGGTGTTAGAGGCCTTCTTGGACTAGTAGATTGTAACTCTGATCAGTAATAAAGGGCAATTCAACTTGTGAGCCTTCAGTACTAGTTACTTCACTTTAGCTATTAACTCTCTATCAGAGGTCTTGATTCTTTTGTCACCGTGGGGCCCTGTTTTGGAGTATAAGGGTCCCAAGAGAGTTCCCATATTAGGGATATAGCTTCTTGCATAATTAAGAATGCCTAACCAGGATCTCAACCCGGTTTTACTCTTCAATTCTTCTTCGTCAAATGTCACGATTCTTTTGATAATGTGCGGTTGCAGTCTGATTTTGTTCTTGCCAATTACTGCACCTAAAAACTCTATTTCTTCTGTGGCAATTTTCATCTTCGTGGGGGAAAGCACTAATCCCCATTTCTCAGTTATCTCAAGCATCTTCTTCAAGTGTTCCGCATGTTCTTCTTCATTCTCAGAGAAAACCAAAATATCATCAATGTATATGGCTATAAAATGCTCGGTACCTTCAAAACATTTGTCCATCTTACGCTGGAACACTGATGGAGCATTCTTTAATCCAAACGGCATGACGAGCCATTCGTACAATCCTCCTGGCACAATAAAGGCTGTCCAAGGTATAGACTCTGGATCCATGGCTACTTGATGGAATCCGCTCTTTAAGTCAAATTTGGAAAATATTTTACTGTTTCCAATTCTTTTGAGGATAGTATTAATACCTGGCAGACTGTATTGGTCTTTGTAGGTGTTGTCATTGAGTGTGCGGTAGTTAAATACCATTCGCTCTTTTCCTTTTACCTCTTGCTTGGTAATGGGATCAATTGTTGTACCAGAATTCACTATGATGGCCATGGTTCGGTGCCTGCTAGTACTTGGTCTGATGGCTCCCAGTTTTAACAGTGTTTTAATGTGCCGATCAAACTGTTCTTTCATAGCCGGAGTCACGTGTTTTAGCGGCTTATCCTGAATTGTTAAATCAGGATTTATAATGTCTAGTTTGCAAGTGACCTGATTTTTGGCCCAATGCTTAATGGGATCATCTCCAATAAATCCCTGATCCTTAAGCCTTCTTAAAAGTGGTTTGAACCTTGCTTTAAACCTTTCAGACTCTCTGAAATTATCATATGTCGTCACACTTAAAACCTCCAGATATTCATTCTCAGTCATACCGAACTCATCAATTGCTGCTACTGCTGAGATCTCGGTATCATTTCTGGTGGTGATCGAAGTAACCTTCTTGTAGAAAGTTATTGTCTTCTCTTCAATTCGTACACCCCCTTGCAAAGCCCTGATAAAATTGCATCCGACTAGCATTTGGATGCCATCCTTTTTGTTCATAGGGAACGCATACGTAAAGGGTATCTTGAATCTGTTGTCTTCAATAGACATAATGGCATGGTCGGCAGGATACAATGGATGGCAAGGTGGGGAAAGCAACCTTTTGCTATCCAGATCCCTGATTGGAAGGCTATCAAATACTAGTCACACTAATTTCCGCTATAATGTTCAACATGTAGCGGATCATCTAGCAAGCAGAGGAATCCGTGCGATTCCTGGTCAAATCAGAACTATTGAAAGTTTACAAGGACAACAATGGATTATAAGACCCGCTTCCATTACTGTCACCAAAAATCCACAAACATCAAGCATTAGAACCAAGACGGATGGTACTTTGGCGGTTCAATTCGCCGATTATGCTATCACCCCCGAGGCAGTAACTCAAGACGCTGATATTAATGAGGAGTTCGCCGCCATGATGTTCTGTGATTATGACAGTGAACAAGACTATGAACCAGACTGGTCTAGTGAGTATGAAGCAGAGGATGAAGACCTAGCAGTCCTACACCAACTGATGACTGTTAACAATAAAGAAGTTAATGAAGATGACTGCTTAAACAGTAATATCCCCAAATGGGACACGTCTGATGATTGTTCCGATGCTACTAGTTCTACAAAAATTAGGTGGAACCTAATTTCTCCAGAGGGGGAAGAGGAGGAAGCAACAATCAAATTTGACGAAAGCTATGAAGAAGATGACGACGATGATGATGACGAAGACGACTTTGAAACCAGATTCCAAAGGTTTCAATTAGCAGAAGGAGAAATGGCTTATGTTGCTAAGATGGAGTACCCTGTTTTCAAAAAACTGAAAGAAAAGGTGGAAGACAAGAGAATTGAATCTGCTTTCACTTCAGCAACAACTACAGAATCATCGTATACACAACTTCCGAAAGAACCAATCATGGGTCCAGCCAATTACCCACCGGGAGCACCAAGTTACAATAATCAGCAAGGGTTCGGAAACACAGGCATAATTGGCACAAGAGTAAATGGCCTGAGAGGAGGCTATTCTAAACACCATGATGAAAGGTTTATTCTGCCATCAGCACAGTCCAACACGGGAGCTATTTTAGTACTCCCAGAATAACTTGGCCAGTACAGTGACGTTATATCCCGTTGGGAATCAATTACTCTAAATCTGGTAAACGAAAGGAATTGGACTGACAACAAAGCAAAAATGTGCTTCATAGAGAACTTGTTAGGGGAAACGGAGAAGAAGATCTGGATACAGTGGAGGATGGCATACCCCACTGAATATGATGAATTGACTAATATTGCAGACGATCCCCAGAACGTTCTCTCACAAATTAGGAGGATGCTCATACTCGAAGATCCGACTACAGGCTCTACGGAGGAACAAAACAGAGCCTACGAAGATCTCGAAAGGTTATCATGTGCTAATGTTAAAGATTTGTTTAATTACTTGAATGATTACAAAATATTAGCAGCCAAATTCGGACGCATGTATGTTTCACCAGAGTTATCTGAGAAGATATTCAGAAAGATGCCTCCGATAATCGGCAAAGAACTTGAAGCAGCTTTTATGCAAAAACACCCCGGAAATACCGTAGGTGTTATTCCTCGTATACATTTTACTTATCAGTACCTTGAGGAGCAATGCAAACGCGCTGCTTTCCAAAGAAGTCTCAAAGATTTGACAATTTGCATCAAGATACCTATCCCTGGATACTATAAAAGGGAAAAGAAATTTGGGCTAAGGAAAGCCAGGAACTATAAGGGTAAGCCCCATGATACACATGTTAGGATATTTAAGAAGAAGTACTCAGATAGAATCAAGAAGTGTAAGTGTTTTATCTGTGGAGAGGAAGGGCACTATGCAAGAGAGTGCACCAGAAAACAAGGAAACATAGCTCGAGCAGCTATCATTGAAAATTTAGAGCTGCCAGAAGATTGGGACGTCCTATCAGTAGAGCTAAATGAACCTGATAGTGATGCAATCTGTTCGTTCTCCGAAGGAGAATATGGAACAGCGCACACCTTGTCAATGGATATGAATGAGCTGCCCTACGAATCCGCATTCATACTATTGATAGAAGAAAATTCGGAAGACCCATATGAAGAACTGGTACTAGTAGTCACAAAGGAAGCAGTTACCACCAACGCCACAACCAACCAAGAATACAATTGGAGATCCAATATCACCTTGCCAGAAATCATGAACAATTGTGTACATCGCTGGGAGGACAATAATCCTGATGTCACAAAAGGCTGCGAGAGGTGTACTTGTTGTAAGGAACTGACTAATCCCAGAATGAGGGCACATTGCAGAAACTGTTTATTGACTGTATGCCCCATGTGCTCCAGGTTCAACTTGGGCAGAAAGTTGAACATCATAAAGTCAAATTTCTTGCCTTATAATGATAAGGATAGCTTGATCAGAGAACTGCTGGAATATACAAAGTATCTGCTAGCAGAGAATGATTATGTCAAACATGAAAACATCAAGCTTAAGACGGAGATTGAAGTCCTAAAGAGTCATCAGGACATAGAAGACTTAGAGGAAGAATTCCACAAACTAAGTCTGGAAGAAGAAGAGAGAAAAAGAAAAGGAAAATATCAAGTAATTGATGAAAGTCCTGGTGAAGAAACACGAAAGCAAAAAGGAGCGGTATTTAAGGAAATGGAAACTATAAATAAGTTATCATCAGAAGAAAGATTCCCTGAGGAGTTTGCTACGTTCGCTGACAAAATTGATCAACCAAAAGGAAAAAGGGTCCTGAACAGACTATATAACATGGTGCTTATTATGGAAATACCAAATGTTAAGCACTTCAGAGTACAAGCCATACTTGATACGGGCGCCACGGTCTGTTGCATAGACCAGGATTCTATCCCAGAAGAAGCATTAGAGCCAAGCGCCTACCCAATCTTAATCAACGGTGTTAACTCACAGCAAATGGCGAGTATGAAGTTAAAGAACAGGTTTATGTCTATTGAAGACAACAGATTCAAGATACCCTTTACGTATGCGTTCCCTATGAACAAAAAGGATGGCATCCAAATGCTAGTCGGATGCAATTTTATCAGGGCTATGCAAGGGGGTGTACGAATTGAAGAGCAGACAATAACTTTCTACAAGAAGGTTACTTCGATCACCACCAGAAATGATACCGAGATCTCAGCAGTAGCAGCAATTGATGAGTTCGGTATGACTGAGAATGAATATCTGGAGGTTTTAAGTGTGACGACATATGATAATTTCAGAGAGTCTGAAAGGTTTAAAGCAAGGTTCAAACCACTTTTAAGAAGGCTTAAGGATCAGGGATTTATTGGAGATGATCCTATTAAGCATTGGGCCAAAAATTAGGTCACCTGCAAACTAGACATTATAAATCCTGATTTAACAATTCAGGATAAGCCGCTAAAACACGTGACTCCGGCTATGAAAGAACAGTTTGATCGGCACATTAAAACACTGTTAAAACTGGGAGCCATCAGACCAAGTACTAGCAGGCACCGAACCATGGCCATCATAGTGAATTCTGGTACAACAATTGATCCCATTACCAAACAAGAGGTAAAAGGAAAAGAGCGAATGGTATTTAACTACCGCACACTCAATGACAACACCTACAAAGACCAATACAGTCTGCCAGGTATTAATACTATCCTCAAAAGAATTGGAAACAGTAAAATATTTTCTAAATTTGACTTAAAGAGCGGATTCCATCAAGTAGCCATGGATCCAGAGTCTATACCTTGGACAGCCTTTATTGTGCCAGGAGGATTGTACGAATGGCTCATCATGCCGTTTGGATTAAAGAATGCTCCATCAGTGTTCCAGCGTAAGATGGACAAATGTTTTGAAGGTACCGAGCATTTTATAGCCATATACATTGATGATATTTTGGTTTTCTCTGAGAATGAAGAAGAACATGCGGAACACTTGAAGAAGATGCTTGAGATAACTGAGAAATGGGGATTAGTGCTTTCCCCCACGAAGATGAAAATTGCCACAGAAGAAATAGAGTTTTTAGGTGCAGTAATTGGCAAGAACAAAATTAGACTGCAACCGCACATTATCAAAAGAATCGTGACATTTGACGAAGAAGAATTGAAGAGTAAAACCGGGTTGAGATCCTGGTTAGGCATTCTTAATTATGCAAGAAGCTATATCCCTAATATGGGAACTCTCTTGGGACCCTTATACTCCAAAACAGGGCCCCACGGTGACAAAAGAATCAAGACCTCTGATAGAGAGTTAATAGCTAAAGTGAAGGAACTAGTGCAGAATCTACCAGACCTGGAGTTACCCCCCCTGGTGCATACATTATATTGGAAACAGACGGTTGTATGGAAGGATGGGGTGGTATTTGTAAATGGAAAAACAAGAAGAATGATAAAAGGCAAACTGAAAAGGTATGTGCATATGCGACTGGTAAATTCCCAGTAGTGAAATCTACAATTGATGCAGAGATCCATGCATGCATGGAAACTCTCAAGGCGCTCAAAATCCACTATCTTGATAAACAGGAAATCACATTACGGACAGATTGCCAAGCCATCATCAGTTTCCACAATAAATCCAGTCAAAACAAACCCTCGAGAGTTCGATGGATCAACTTTGTTGACTTTATTACGGGTACAGGAATACAAGTTCACTTTGAACATATTGATGGGAAATTAAATGTTCTAGCCGACGCACTATCTCGGCTAACAACTAAGCTCGTGGTAACAGAGGAAATCCCTAATTTTATGATAGAAAATCTCATAACTTTGGAAGGTGCTATTGACGAAACCAGACAAACACCTATTGAGATCATTCAAACGTTAGGTGCAACCATTCACTCAATGAGTAAGTTGTTAACAATACCAGTACAAGAAGAATCTGCGAAAGCCCTTTTCTCCTGGGATGATGAAATGCAGGAGATAATTGAAGCAAATAATTCTGCCATTGAGATAGTCATGGAAGAAGGGCTTATACACAGATATGAATATGAACCAAACCCGCATCCACCGAGATGGGAAGACATCCCATATTGGGATGAGTATGAAGAGGTTGAGGGCATTCTTCTGAAAGTAGCCCGATATGAAAAATTTTACAACTTGGAAGGAAATTATTACTGCCCAGAACTAAAAGGCAAAAGAGAAGAAGTTCCAGAAAGTTCAAAAGAGCAGCCAGAATGCTCTAACGCTCGCGCAAGTCAGCAAGAAGAAACTCGTACTAAATTACAGGAAGAAAATGAACTGTTCAACCAATCCATGATCAAAATGTTCGAAGAAGGAGAGGAGCTCTTCAAAGAACTCGACGAGCAATTCTTCAAAAGGCTCGATGTGCAACAACCAGAGCGGGATTATGAAACCTTAAGGAAAGGGAAGTATCCCGCCGAAGATTGAACAAAAGGAAAGACAGGGGAAGTGGATGACCCCTTACTAAAATCCACATTAATAAATATTTATTTTCTTTGTTTATTTCAGAATGATTTTCGACGAACTGCAGAAGTTGGCGATCACAAGCCATGGTACATACTGATCTACAAAGAAGGATATTTCTGATGCACAGCACTGGGCTGTATTAGGAGGCGCAACTTCAACAGGGATGCATGAACTGGAAAGGCTCACGGGGAAGGTACTCTTTAAATCCCCCAGACCAATGGAGAAGGAAAACAAGTGGACCCGGAAAATACAACAGATCCACCAAGAACAAACGCTTAGAACACTCTCCGAGCTAGAAAAGCTAATAGCAATGGCATTCCTACAGAAGGCAAGAATAGACCAGGCTGACTCAAAACACAAATGGGAGTCTGACGCACTGAACATAGTCACACATCACATCAAGAATCTTGAGCAATGTCACAAGATGATCAGTAGCACCAGACAGAGCATCACATACTTTGTTTAAAGTGGCTCGCTCAAGGACAATAATTGAAGCACCAAGTCAGAACCAAGATAAGGCCGAATACTTCTGTCTTTGTCACCTTAGCTGTAAAGATAAGATAAGGTGTGTATTATTGTACGAAGGAATCTCTTTTGTAAAGCAAATAATTCAGTGGTCGATGGGGCCCAGTGAGCACCCGCACTCAATTATTATGCTTGTTCACGAAGTTTCCTTCAAAGTCTATATAAGTCAAGAGTCCAGGAGTTGCAGAACACACTGGAGAACCCAGAAGTTCTACTTCTCTACTACTATTGTGTAATCTTTGAGTTTTTAAGCAATTAAGCAAAAGCTTTCATCATTCACTTCCAATTGTGTTCGTTTCATTTCCCTCATATTGTTCCCGCGTATTCAACTACCAGCGAACTTTGTGAGAAGCCGCTTCCACCTCATTTTCACCTTGGTATCAGAGCCTGCAAGGTACACGTTCCTGAATTCCTTCTTGTGTTCTTAGTTTGATATAGCTTACTTTGAAGCTGTTAATTAGCTTAAGATAGGCAATAAAGGGGATAACAGTACCCACATAAGGAGAAGATTTCCCATACGTTCGTAATCTTAAGGTAATAATAGCCAATAAGTATCTATATTAACTTTAAGACACATTTATGAGTGACTGGAACCTTACAGCAGCAAGTTCTGTATACAAAGAAGCTCTTAAGGCTACTGAAACTCTCAGCGCACTAGTAGAGGGATTCATTAAACCTACGTCTGTCACCATTAAACACTCTGAAGCTTTGTTTAAACAGTTAAATACGCTTATCCAACTCACAGTTACTATAAAAGAGAAGTTAGAAGAGTTATCTGCTGAAGTAAAAATTCTAAAACAAGCAAAGGACAAAGCTAGTCCCCAAAATCTAGCAGATTCAATAGACAACTTGACTAAAGATTTGCAGAAGCTAAAGATAGGAGAAAAATCAGAGGTAAAAATCCCAAAACAGCAAGGCAAACTCTTTGTTTTCAAAGACCCCAAGGTCATTTTTGAACAAGAAAAGGAGAAAGCCAACAGAAAATGACTTCTTCAGCAAGAACAGCAACAAGAACAGAAGTCCTAGCTCCAAGACCTTCAATTTCTGGCGGAGATAACCGCCAGCCCACAATAGACGACCAAATATGGAGCTACCGTCTAAGTAACCGTTTACGCCACGAGGTACAACGACGTATGGCTACGTCTAACCGAAGAACAGGCTTCAGACGAAGTCTTGAATCTCAGCTAAACCCAAAAGCTGAGCTCTCTATTTCCCAGTATCAAAGAGCACAGCAGGTCCCTGCAGAAACACTATACCAAGCAGGATGGTCTGAGAGGAATCATCGAGTATACCAACATTACTCGGATGAACGAATATTGGTTATAATGTCTAGTTTGCAGGTGACCTGATTTTTGGCCCAATGCTTAATAGGATCATCTCCAATAAATCCCTGATCCTTAAGCCTTCTTAAAAGTGGTTTGAACCTTGCTTTAAACCTTTCAGACTCTCTGAAATTATCATATGTCGTCACACTTAAAACCTCCAGATATTCATTCTCAGTCATACCGAACTCATCAATTGCTGCTACTGCTGAGATCTCGGTATCATTTCTGGTGGTGATCGAAGTAACCTTCTTGTAGAAAGTTATTGTCTGCTCTTCAATTCGTACACCCCCTTGCATAGCCCTGATAAAATTGCATCCGACTAGCATTTGGATGCCATCCTTTTTGTTCATAGGGAACGCATACGTAAAGGGTATCTTGAATCTGTTGTCTTCAATAGACATAAACCTGTTCTTTAACTTCATACTCGCCATTTGCTGTGAGTTAACACCGTTGATTAAGATTGGGTAGGCGCTTGGCTCTAATGCTTCTTCTGGGATAGTTCCTCCTATCTTTATTTAAAGGTGGCGACGCCTAATGTTTCGAGGCAGGGAATCCTACTTCGAAGGGGAAAGATGGGGCTTGCCTCTGGACCTTTTCTTCTTCAACTGCTGCTTATGCTGCTGTTCCTGGTGGGCTACGCCGTCCATCGGCATGACATCCCCGAAGTCCAGCTGCTATCGGCGAGTCACCATCCATAGGGTGCGTCTCGCGATGGAGGATAAATCCTACGTCAAGGCCTCGCCGGTGCTTCTTGGCATCGAGGTGGTAGATTTCATAAGGATTTACTTGCTTTACTCATCCCTGGAGATTAATGAGATTTGTTTAGTTTCTTACAAGTCGTCAGAAAGCTGGCGGAGTTACTGGGCTGGGATTTGTCGAACTTGGAAGAGGAATGGCCGGCAGGCACGATTCCCTACTATGCTCGGACATTTCTCACGACTTATTTCACGATTAGGACTTTTCAAGAAGTTGCGACTGAGGTCTATGAAATTGGATTGTTCTTGGAATTGCAATGGGCATGGGCAGCCCAGACCCAGCCTGGCCTGATGTGCAAAGTCCGCATGAGCCCAAGAAAGACCGTGGTCGCATCATCTTTTAAGTCTTTAAAACTTTAAATAACTTACAATACTAAAATAAATATTTATTTTATTATTTTTTTAATTCTTTAATTATTTATTTAACGATATCTTTATTTTTTAATATACTTTAATTTATTTATTATTTATTAAAATTATTTTTACTTTTAAATTGATTTTTAATTATTTTCGGGCCAATTCGAGCGTGAGCATCTAGGCCATGGGTCAAGCTATATCGACTGTAAAAATCTTTGTGTCATGCCATCCCGAAGATGGTTAGGCCGAGCTCAGCCCATTGTCATCTCTACTTGAAAAGGCTTTGCTAATTCTGCACCCTGCTAGCACAATTTGAGCCTAATTATCCATAAATCACTTAAGTTTTTTAATGCCTAAATGATATTCTTTTAGCCACTAATAAAATATTAGGAGTTGTCCAAAAATCAACTCATGCTACGCTTTAACCAAAAAAGAATATCATTTATGCCTTTAAAGACTTTTGTAGAAGTCCGGAGTTAAAAACTAAGGAAAGAGTAATTTTAGTCATTAAAGAAGTGGTTAGCGACTAAAAAAACACTAAGATATTGATATGAATTGCTAAAACTAAATTAATATTATGCATAATAATTTTTTTCACTTTGAGCCCTTTAAAAAGTCATTAAGTGGTATAATTAAGGAAATGAAGAGAAATTTAATTTTGAGGCATTCTTGGTATTTTGGGAAGTATATTATGAATTTGGGAATTTTGAGTTCCTTATTATGGATCTAGAAATTTCATCCATTCTTATTATATGTCACGCCCCGAATTACAAGGTCGCATGACTAGTCATGATACGTGGTCGTGCCCTGAAGCCTACCATATGCATACTTAACTCATGCAAATATAGTCAACAAAACTGAATAAAAGTGCTACTGATCCACTATGAATGTATAAAGGAAGTTCAAAAGTTGAACTACATACACCAAAGGTTCAAAAGCAAAGCTACAACAGCAATGCAAGAAATAAATGACTCTCTACTCGACTACGACTCAATCCGTCTTGTTACGAGATCTGCGGTACGAGCTTGCACCCCAGCTATCATTACAAAAAAATTGACTTTCACGAACGGATATGTTACCAATGGATTAGATCTGTCGATATTAGTAACATAATTACCAACAGATAACATATCTGTTGGTATTTAATACCAAACCAATCTTAATAATATCTTAATTTAGACGACCAACCAATTCTAATATACGTGCGCGCTACTATTTCATTTTCCCTCTCTCCCGACCAATTCTTTTTTTCGCTCGATTCTCCCTATTTCACTCCCATTGCCGTCTCGCTGCCCCATTTTCTCACATCTTTCGATGCCCTCATTAGATCGCCCACTATCGCCGTCTAGTGCTACCCCCTTTCATCAATCACTAAGTCCTACCCTCATGTTTGATTGGATTAAGAAGAGGCTAGCTCGAATCCCTCTCTCAATCTCTCACTCTCTCCGTGCCCCCACCTCCCCCACTCAGTCGTCAGCCGTTGTCTCCTGCAGACCGGTAAAAGGTAAAGCTCCTCACCTACGCGGGGATCGCTAGCATCCTTGTGCTCCTCACCGGCCTGCACGGGGACCACTTGCATCTAGGCACTTCTCGGGCGAAGCTCCTCCGGGTCAGTTTTCAAGGGATCCTCGACAATGGCACATCGATGGCAATGAAGCGATTCGAGGGGGCAGAGTACAGCGAGAAGGAGTTCCAGGCGGAGATCTCGGCCATTGCCAGCGTGCAGCATGTCAACTTGGTATGCCTCTTCGGGTACTGTCTCGTCCAGTCGTCTATGAGTACATCAAGAAAGTATTCAATTCTTTTCCTTGATCTGATCTTTGATTTGAGACCAGAGCTTGAGATGATGAAGGAGAAGTTCTCAAAGCTTTTGCTAGGTGAAGACATGTCGGGAGGAGTCAAAGGAGTTTGCTCTGTTGTAGCATTGTCAAATGCTATCACAAACCTCTATGGTATATGATTTATTCATCGTGCTACAAAATATTATTTTATGTTGTTCTTGCACCTTCAAATCAATATCTCATATGCAGTTTTGTAAATTTTGCCTTTCTTATTTTGCAGCTACTGTCTTTGGCCAGTTCTATAAACTAGAGCCTATGCAACCCGAGAAGAAGCTCATTTGGAGGTGAGGATGGATTGCCTTCTCTCGGTCTCTGATTACATAGTTGAATTTTTCTGGTAGTTGAATTTACTACTCAATGTATATATGGCAATTTGTTGTATACAACACAAGTCTTCAAATGAAACCCTACTTTAAAAAAGAACAATAACTACTACTTAAGCTTCCTAGGTGAATTTGATATGATAAAGAACCAAAAACTTTGTTTCTATCACAATAAATATGCTTAATGGTCCTCACTTTAGGATAATAACTAACCTTGTTGTATTCTTATCCTCAATCGGTAGGTTAGCAGCAAAGAATTATCCTCGCAATAGGATGCTTGGATGGCGTCAGATACAACTTACTATGTGTTCCATTGTATCTATATTTTGCAGGCATGGAATGGAAATAGCTTACTATGTGTTCCACTGTATGATACTCTTGGTAAGCAAAAGTTACAAAAGGATCCATTTTATGTTGACAAGAGATATCTTTTCATTTTATTTTATTTTCTTGAGAATATAATAATTAAGTACTGATAACTAAATTGAAGTCGAAATAATTACTTGTTTTCCAGTTGTCTGTTTGTGTTTTATGTTGATCAGGTGGTGACATTGGAAATAGTTACTATCTTTTCATTTTATGGAATGGTGGTGACATTGGGTTTGACACTTATCTATGGCTAGAGGTAATGCCTTTGTTCCTTCTATGGAGATGACCAAGTGGTTTGATACTAACTAGTAAGTTGCACTCTCCACTTATGCTGATAGTCTTGATTTGCACCTATTCCAATTTTCCCGACTTTATTGTTTTTCTAGCCACTATATTGTCCCCGAATTAGCTCCAGATACAAAGTTCACATATGCTTCTCGGAAAGCTGTCTCCGAGTACAAAGAAGCAAAAGAGGTATGATTCTTGGTGCTATGGTTCCTTTTTCGTGTTTTTGTTAGTAACATGTAATTCTTCAGCTCGAGAGAATCTATCCCATATTATGAGAATCTATCCTAGCAAAAGAAAATTTATCGCTAATATTTTTACAATGTTGTCCTCTTTGCATTGCAACTAATGTATAGTTGCGAGAAGATATCAGCAAAGGTGTTTGTGTTGAAAACCTTACCGATTATGTGGTTGAGAATGCCACCGATGTTATTAAGCTTCTCATATGGGTAAACTTTACCTTTTGCCTCCACTTCTCATCATTATCAAAACTGTTATTCTACCTTTCTATTTAAACTTCACTTGTAACATCTGTTACTAGGGTCCTGCAAATAGGAAAGTGGCATCTACAATTATCTCATTTTTGCAAACTTCAAAAGTGGATCAGTTTTCCTTATTTAAGAATCTTCCTTCTGCTGTTGATTTTGCAAAGATAAACTTGAGTAATGGGAGAAGGTTACTTGTTTGTTGTCATAATGGTGAGTAACACTTTTGTTTTTCTTTATTTTGTTGATCCTTGAAGTGTATTAATTGTTTATGCATTGGCTGAATTCATTGTTTCTATATTGGTTGCAGGAGAAGATATCAATGTATGTGTGTGCCTCGCTATCTTGATAATCTCGATGGTTCATGATTACTTGTTGCACTAAGTTTTGATATTATTTTTCTTCAGACATAAATGGAGATGGAGAGAATCATATATCAGAAAATGTAAATCAAAAAGACTTGCCTCCCATAAAGGTTCTCATCCAAGCTTACAAGAAGGCTATCATAGAAGGGGATGAAAAGAATGCGCAAGAAATTCAAGCTCTGATATTGTATTTTGGAGAGTGAAAAAGAAAGCCTGTCTAAGAAGCTAACAGAGATAATAAATGAGAAGTTGCTCGTCAAAATCGTCAAAATGCGCAAGAAATTCAAGCTCTGATTTTCATATTAGATGTTAATTTTGTATGAAATTTAACTTTTGTTAGGGAAGACTTAACTTTTAGTAAGGTATGATATGTATTTTTGTACTTGTTTGATACACTATATACTTGAATGTAGATGCTCGATACTAGTGGTTTTAGTCTTGAAAATGACAGAATTATTTAGCTTTGGTTATGAAAATATGAGTTTTTGTTTTCTTGAGTGGTTGTATACATATATGTGTGATTGGATAATTAGAAATTTGATGTGTGATTGGTTTCTTAGGTATTGTATACCGAAAAATATGAATTTTGATTATGGAATTTGATATGGGTATACAGGATATTTGGTTATAAAATGTATTACCAACGGATATCCTCGTTGGTATTACCAATGGAAATACCTATGAATAATACGAATGCCTCTTTTCGTTGGTATCACCAATGGATTACTTCGTTAGTGAAATTCGTTGGTAATACCAACGAAAGTGTATCTGTTGGTATTACCAACAGATATTATTTGGCGTTGGTATTACCAACGGATTATAATACCCGTTGGTATTACCAACGGATATAGTAATATCCGTCGGTAATACCTAGCAGGGCAACACCAATGTATTTATCAACGGACAATCCGTTGGTAATAGTATTACCAACGGATTTTTAACTATTACCAACGGATTTAGTCCGTTGGTGATACCCTATTTTTTTGTAGTTTATGTCATGCCAACATAGCCGTACCTCACTAGTCAGGATATGCAAAACAACAATAATAAATCCATGAGTCCACGAGGAAAGTGAGTGACTCTACCGAACCTCCACTTAAATCTCAAGCAATTAATAATAAGCATATAATCATCCAATATAAGTTCATAAGTTCTAGGATTCACTATCACCACTCGGCCAAACCGGCCTAACAAAATGATATATTCACTCGGCCCAATCCGGCCTATATAAATCAATAATAATAACAATAACCACTACAAAAATAACTAAGTCGATCACCAACATCTAAACATGGCAATTCATTCACCTGGACCCTTCAACTAGGATGACCAACTAGTTTTTGGCGCCCAATCGTGTTGGGAATATCTCATTCAACCCAAATCCACTCGGGTCTAACGTCAGCGTGGTTCACTGACGCAATCTCAATACCCTTGCCATTTGGGTCTAACACCAGCGTGACTCGTCAACCATTCGCTGAGTCGGGCAATAGCTGTACTAGCTAGAGATGCTTCTTAGCCTAGCCATCTCAATCACAATACAAATAATCCCACTTCATAGTGTACGCAATTATTCCACATATCTAACATCATCAATCACAGGCATGCGCCCAACCTAGCCCTCCCTTAGCCCCGAGAAACTACGAATCTCCGTCACACTGGTTGGCCGCTCCCAGTTCTGAACCGCCTCTACCTTCGCGGGGTCTACTCTTACCCCTTCCCTCGAAACCACATGACCTAGAAACCCCACGCTCTTCCGCCAAAACTCGCACTTGGAGAATTTAGCAAATAGCTGATGATTCCTGAGAGTCTCTAGAACCATCCTCAGGTGCTCAAAGTGCTCCTCTCTACTTCTGGAGTAAACTAGAATGTCATCAACGAAGATGATCACAAATCTATCTAGATACTCCTTGAACACTCGATTCATCGAGTCCATAAAAGCTGCTGGTGCGTTCGTCGGCCCGAAGGACATGCCTAGAACTCAAAATGGTCATATCTCGTCCTGAAGGCTATCTTGGGCACATCACGGTCCCGGATTCTCAACTGATGATATTTAGACCTCAAGTCAATCTTGGAGAACAGGTCATCAATCCTAGTCAACGGATAATGATTCTTAACCGTCACCTTGTTAAGCTGCCGATAATCAATGCACATGTGCATAGACCCGTCTTTTTTCTTCACAGAGAGTACTGGAGCGCCCCAAGGAGAAACACTCTAGAGGATAAAGCCCAACTCTAACAGTTCTTGCAACTGCTATTTTAATTCTCTCAGCTCACCCAGTGTTATCCAATAAGGGGGAATGGAAATCGGCTTCACCCCATGTTGCAAGTCAATGCAAAATTCAATCTCTCTTTTTGGTGTCAACCTGAAAGCTCCTCGGGAAAAACATCAGGGAATTCGCAAATCACATGTGTTCCCTTTACATTACAAGTCGTCCCCTTATCCTCCTCTGCCACAGACACAAAGGCCAGGAATAATTGACAACCACCCAAAAGTAACTTGCGAGCCTTCAGAACTAAAATGACCCCCATAGGATCCTGCCTCCCATCTCCCTGGAAGGTAAACTGTGGTAACCCGGGCTTACTAAAAGTAATAGTCTTTGCCCTACAGTCCACCGATGCATAATGGTCCTCCAACCAATCCATCCCAAGGATCACATCCAGCTCTAGCATCGGCAAAAGCGTCAACTCGGCCACCAACATATGCCCACAAATGGACACCTCGCAATCTCGAAAGACTGTCTAAGCTATAATAGCATCGCCTGTAGGCGTCGACACCACAAAAGGCGTATCAAGCAAGCAGGATTTCCCATTCAACTTTGATGCAAACACAACAGATCAAAAAGAGTGTGTAGCACCTGGATCAAACAAAATAAATGTTGTGGAAGAACCAACAATAAGAGAACCTGTCACCACCACCTTCGACGCCTCAGCGTCGTCCTAGTTCATGGCATAAACCTGTGCAGGAGGTCTCTCAGAACAACTAGTTTGTTGTCCTCTAGCCTGCGCCTAACTCCTATTGGCTAAACCCGTGTAGGAGATCTCTCAAAACAACTAGTTCGATGTCCTCTACCCTGCGCCTGACTCCTCTAGGCTACAGAACCAACTGACACAAGTGATTTTCCCCTGGACTGCTTTGACCTTTGACCACCCCTGACCAGGCAGTCCTTCTTAAAGTGTTCGACCTATCCACACCCGAAGAACGCATCTGTACGGCCAAAGCAAGCTCCCCAGTGCCTCCTGCCACAACGACCACACTGCGACATCTCAGTCTTCTGTTGTGTACTTCCCCACACTGTCTGCCGAGACACCCTCGGCCCTGGGCCCACACGGCCCCTAAAACTATTGTGCCCTCTACTCGGTTGATGATTTGCTACTGTGACGGTCCCCTCAGAATGAAAAGGCCGACCTCCAGATTCTTGAGATCGGAACTTCTTCTTTGGGGGTCCATCATGTCTCTCGAACGACACCAACGCTTCCTTTCGGAGCGCCTCATCCACTACCTAAGCAAAAGTAGTAACTTGAGTGTAATGAATGAGCCTACTGATTTGCACTCTCAGCTCCTCAACAAATTTCTTGACCCTGGAGGTCTCAGTCGCCACCAAGGTAGGATGATACTTAGATAGTCGAGTAAACTCCATCTCGTAGTCCAGCACCGTCATACTACCAGTCTGACGCAATGGCTCAAACTCCTTCGCCCGCCTATCGCGGACACTCCCAGGCATATATCGCTCCACAATGGTAGCCTTGAACTCCTCCCAGGGAGGGGATGGCGCACCTGCCCCCCTACGGTCTCTCCAAGTATGAAGCCACTCCTTGGCCGGCCCTCTCAGTTGTAATCCAACCATCCGGGCAGTTGCCTCAGAAGAGCACCCAAGTTCTGCACAAAGCTCGTAGCAGTCGCCTAGGAAGCTAGTGACCTCCACCTGTTGATTCGTACCAGTGAACTCTAGCGGCCTCAGTCTGACGAAATCCGTGTACGTAGCTGCCCCTTAGACAACATCACGATGGTCCACAGCTCTGCCTGCAGGCGCAACCGATTCGGCCACCTCCAGTACCTCTAGTGTCGTCAGTGCTGGCTGCGGTTGCTGATGCATCAACTCTTGCTCCCTGTGGGGCGTCTCAGTCAACTCGGCCACTTGGGCCTCCAGTTGTGCAACCCTCAGATCATGTCCCACATTTTCCTGCACTGGTTGTTCCCTACAACGGCCCCAACCCCTGCCTCGGCCCCGTCCCCGGCCTCGGCCTCGGCCCTGTCATTTCGTGGAGTTACTGCCATTGCCACTAATCGTAGCATTACAATTAAGCCTCCATCACACTAGCATTAAGAGAAAAAGAAAACATAATCACAACTAAGTAATTTATTCAACAACTTAAATAACTGACCACCCAAACTCTAAGTCGTAGTCAGGACCTAACCATGCTCTGATACCACTTTGTCACGCCCCAAATTACAAGGTTGCATGACCGACCAGGATACGTGGTTGTACCCTGAAGCCTACCATATGCATACTCAACCCATGCAAATATAATCAACAAACTGAATAAAAGTGCTACTAATCCACTATGAATGTATAAAGGAAATTCAAAAGTTGAACTACATACTCCAAAGGTTCAAAAGAAAAGCTACAACTCCAATGCAAGAAATAAATGACTCTCTACACGACTACGACTCAATCCAGCTTGTTACGAGATATGCGGTACGAGCTTGCTCTCCCCAGCTACGTCATGCCAACATAGTCATACCTCACTGGTCAGGCTCTGCAAAACAACAATAATAAAATCATGAGTCCATGAGGAGCTCAGTGACTAGCTCTACCCAAACCTCCACTCGGTAGAAGACCCCTCGGCTCCAATCTCCGACGACAGCAAGGATCTCCAGCCGGAAGTGGCACCGCCTCCTCTTTCCCCTATTGCTGCCTCGGCGTGCGTACGACTCTACTAGAGTCGTACGGTCGGCTAGGGTAGCATATATATTTTATTCTTATTATTTTGACTAAATTACCCCTCCTAACTTAAGTTAACCCATTAGGCTCAATTTACATCCGAATCGAGTTCCGATTGAACCTACGGACTCGGCTCGAGCTCAGCATGAATTCAACAACAAATAATTCAAGCTAGGATTATTAATTTTTACACGTGTGTTCAGTCGTACCTTAATTCGCGCCTTCCGGCGATTTGCTCGGCCCATCCGGGCGCGTCTCCGCATCAACCCGCTAAAACAAGAATAAAAAGTCCATTAGAATTTTCGGGTATTACATTATGGATTTGGGAAATTGTTCTTTCCAATGTGCATTCACAATCTGAACACCTATTTTTGAAGCCTCATTTTGATTTTTTACCTTCCTCCTATTGCCATAGGGTGAAGACAGTGTATGGGTGACTATGGAACTTGGAAGCCCCAAGCCAACATTAGAAGATTGGATTGGAGTATTCTCTCCTGCCAAATTTAATTAAGTTGACATCATCAACTAGTCAATCGACTTATTCTCTTTTGACTGTGATTTTAGAATAATCTACAACTTTTTAAGTTGATGTACATAAACTACCCAGATAGATCTTTGTTGGTGAAATACATTAATCCATCTTGTTGGTCTACATCTCAGCACATCGTCGTGCCCTGCGGACAACACTAAAGATGAAGTTCCTTTAATATGCTCAGCACCAATAAAGGTGACTATTTTAATGATCACTTGGTTGTGACAGTATAGGATCTATGCTGACAGTTGCGTTGTCCATAATGTCCATAATATCCATAGTATCAATTCGCAAATTATTCAAACCCAAATTACACAAGTACACTGGGAAGGGAATTCTGAGGTTTTAGTTTATCAATCAACACTACTAGAATTGTCATTGTCACCGACAGCTAAGTTCATGGCTGAACCATTAGTGAAAACTAGCACGAACGGCGGGAGCCGTGACAAAAGCCGTCACTAATGTGCGCGTCTCAGATAAGTTGTGACAGCCGACCGCTGCCGTCACAAGTAATCATCAGTGACAGCGCGCACGCTGTCGCTGACTTAAACACATCAGTGATGGTCCTCGGCGGCTGTCGTTGATTTAAACACATCAACCGCGATTGTGAGCCGTCAGTGATAAAGTAACCATGGTATTTAGTGCTGCCCAGGCCATCAGTCATTTACGATACGCTTTCAGCCACAGAATAGTGATGGACGACCGTGGGTAAGCCGTGGCTGAAGTTATATCCTGTAACTGAAAAAAAAAAAAAAAAATTGAAAATTCATGTATATACAATGATATCATCAATCACATATTACAACTATACATTTTCAATCACATATTACAACCACAATACCTCATACACATACATTTTCAACCAATCATACAAGTTTTACTTAAATATCATCAATCTAAGCCTCAAACCGGAGGCAAACAAGTATCAAAATATCATCTATATACAACTATAAGCCTCAAACTAGAGGCAAACAAGTATCAAAATATGAAATGTAAAGTATAAACATCTATCAATTTAGTATCTAAGCCTCAAATGGAGGCTAACAAGTATCAAAATATAATCAAAATATAATAAACCAAAATCTCATGGCTGCAATGGAGGCGGTGGAGTCGACAGCGATTGGGTCGAGAGCGTCGACTGGGTTGAGAACGACGACGACTGCGACATTATCGATAGAAGGCCCGAGTGAGATGCAATCTGAGCGAGGAGGGCCTGCATGTTCTGCATCGTTTGTCTCAACTCGTCATTCGTGCGTCTCTGCTCCTCCATCGCATGTCTCTGCTCCTCCATCGACTTTCTCTGCTCCTCTATCGTCGCTCTTTGTTGTGTTAGCTCGGACTCCAAGGCTGCTATCCGGCTTTAGTCCTGCATCTGCAATGTCGAGGGCCGCTCATCATTGTCTGCAAAGCCATAAACACGCCCGTGCTCCCAGCCACCTGCAGCCTCGACCCATGCACCTGTGTCAAACTCCTCCGGCGTACCTCCGCGCTCGATCACGGTCCTTGTGTAGGTCTCCTACACGCGTTTATATTTTAAATAATACATGTATATACACAATAAATAAAAATTGCGTAAATCAAATAGACATAAATACTTACCATAATAATTGAGGCCCTGCTATCAACGTAGTCCCTCGCTCCTCGTCGCTGACGATGAGTGCGCTCAAACACCTGCATCGGCGAGGGGTGTTGGACGGTGCCATCCTCCGCAACTCACGTCTTACATTAGAAAACAAATATATTTAGTAAAGTTGATTAAGTTTGGAAATCCTAAGCGGGATGCTTAGGTAGTGGAGTAGGCAATGGGGCCGAACCACTATAAATCGTTGTGTTAGTATTGATATCTTGTTTGTGTTTAATTATCTTACTTATTGCTTCTGCTTGTTGATTGAAATTGTGAATTGCCTAAGTAACCTAAGAATTGATTAAAATCGAATTTAGGTTAAGATTTTAGTTAACACACTATTCACCCCCTCTACTGTAGGCCATTCAACTTACAATCATTTCATAGCACAAGTGGAGCCAATTACTTTCAAGGATTCCATATATGGTCGCTAGGTCTAGCAACGCTATGTGCTTATAAATTTTGAGCATCAAAGAAGTACTTAAGATAGGTGTGTTAAGAATATAAATGTATGGATTGATCCGTTCCTAACAACTTAAGCTTTTGGAAAATATGATCATCTAAACTTTAAAAGTCGGTCCACGTGGCTTAGGTCAACCAAATGAAGTTTTAAACTTCCGAAAACATGGTCACCCAATCAACTTTAACAAGGCGTAAGCTATTTCTTGTATTTGAAAACAACTTTATGCTGTTTTCATGCACTGGAAATCATGAAAGGGATTGCCCAAATACAGGATCCTTCTATGTGCCACTGACTCTGGAGGCAAATGTGGTGTACTAGCTGAAACGATGTATCATGTACCTGCTCAGAACATAGCCACTGACTCTACCTGAATCACAAAAATTCTAATCAAATTATAGCTGCTATCTTGTAAACTATTTAAAAAATCTTATACCAAGTTTTGGGATTCTGATCAACTGCTACAACACTCTTATACCCCATTCTTATTCTACATATATATCAAGCATAGATTAGTCTAATAAGATCTTCTTATCTGAATGGCTTTCAATTGATTGCTCAAAAATAAAATGATCCCCATGTGAATCAAAGAAGAAATAGAGTTGGATTTTTTTTTTATAATTCTATCTCAGGAGTAGCGCAAATGTCATATAAGTTGTACCAGGAGAACAATGTTGGGAAATGTGAATAGCATCTTGATAGCTGAGAAAACGTGTAGTAGCTACTTCTTCAGGTGAAGGCTTTGACTTCCCAGACTACACTTGGAAGCTTTTCCTGATGGAGAAGTGCCAGTAAAGTTTACTAACAATATGTATAAGTTGTGATAGACAGTATATTATGAAGTGCTGCAATAATTTGGGATTGGACTGAACAAGGGATTGTGTGATGATGACATGGTTCAAAGTCCTGATTCACAACCTTAACAGCTCGTCTTTGTACCTTGTTATAAAAGAATTGTTAGCTAGAATGGCTTAACTTAGGAAGGTGTGATGAGTCATGAAGTCTAGATGACTAATTTGGATCCACACAGTTCTGCTCATGCTAAAATTATCAGGTATATTGTGCAGGTACTCTACCGACTTTGGCATGTTCCATTCTGCATTGAGAGACGGCTCTGAACAGTATATGTTTATTGAACATTGCCCGGCATCCGTTGACAGGAAGCAGCAGCCATGGTTGATATTTGCTGCCCATCGTGTTCTTGGTTATTCTTCCGCTGTGGGTTATGCTAAGGAGGGATCATTTGAAGAGCCCATGGGAAGGGAGAGCCTCCAAAAGCTTTGGCAAAAGTATAGAGTGGGTATTGCCTTCTACTGTCATATTCATAATTATGAGAGGACCTGCCCAATTTATCAGGTTAGAACACACTATTTCTTTTCTTTTTTGTTTTCCCTGTTTCTGATATCCACCTTACACTTAAAATCATGTTCCCTTGTACAGTTGAAAAAGCTGATCTTTGTAATTTTAAGATGCACCTGACAGTTAATTCTTATTCGGAATAACAAAGAAGTTATTATCAATAGCTTTGATATTTTTGATGGTCATATGCTTAATATAACCCTGCATTAGTTCCCATTTTTTCAATTTACATTTATGGATAGTTTGGTAGGATTTAAAACCTCTATTTGCCTTCTCCTTGACATCTAAATGAAAAGTTTCTTTAACAGAACCAATGTGTGAACAATGAAAAACTCATTACTCGGGCACAATGAACGGAACCATCCATGTCGTTGCCGGTGGTGGTGGCAGTCATTTGTCGAACTTCTCAGCCACATTGCCAAGTTGGTCTCTTTTTCGGGACGTCGCGTTCAGCTTTGTTAAACTAACAGCTTTTAACCATTCTTCACTACTTTTTTAGTATAAGAGGAGTAGTGATGGCGGAGTATATGATTCTTTCACCATCTCTAGGGATTACAGGGATGTGTTGGTTTGTGTTCATGATAGTTTCTATCAGGGGTGTATACAGCAGAGCAAATGGGGGACATTTTGTCCCTCATATTTTCAAAAAAAATTAAAAAGTAATTATATACTTTAATTTTTGTTGTTAATTCTTATTTTGTATTTATTTCAAGATTGATGAAATTTAATCTTCTATCTATAAATCATTGAATTTGTATTGTTACTTATTTTAAAGGAAATAATACATGTTATCTCTTTGTTAACGGGTAGCTTCAAGTGGTTTAAACAATTGTATATATAGTTCTTGATTGAGTGAATACAACTCCAGTTTTATAAGGTAAATGATTCTACTCAAAACTAAATATTACTTTGATTGGTTAATTTTTATTTATTATAAAATACTACTTTTATTTGTTTCTTATTTGTTTATCTATATATTTTGATTGTCTTATGTTAAAAGTATTTCTATACAATTATATTGTACCGTACCGCGGGGGCTTGCCCCCGCACCCCCAAATTGTAACTGAACATTCTAATTTCAATTTTAAATTTCTTTATGTCCCTCATTTTCAAAATCCTGCATACGCCCCTGGTTGCTACCCAACAACATTGGCTACTTAGTCAACCGTCTTGGAACATTAATCTTCTGGGTTTTTCCCTCTGAAATAAAGCATGCAAGAATAGGAAATGTTTTATGAGTTCCTATGGATCTTGCATATACGATGTTTTATCCTGCAACTGCAGCTCTTGTAGATTCAGTCTAATAAAGTGTAAGATAGTTTTAAACTCGATTGTTTTTTACATCATTATTTTTGCTCTTAGAAATTGACATTCATCTCTATTTTTTATTAAAAGAAGTAAAAAAGAGATAAAGATAAAACTCCGTTATGTATGAAATGATTTGAATTGGAGAATTCGGTAGATATCAACCATATTGTACTTGTGAATTAATTCAATCTAAATAATATCATCATCAACTCATATGAGAGATATGAACGAATTAGGAATTTTGGACAATGAAGTAATTTCAAATTTTAGAGAGGCAAAATTCCTATTACCGTATATATAGTGAATGAATTTTAAAATTCTAGGGGGAGGAGAGGATAATTGGGGTAATTTCAAATTTTAAAAATTTTTAAGAGAGCAAAATCCTAATTATCATATATAATGAATGAATTTTAAAATTATAGGAGGGTAACTCTTGTCCCTACTTACTCTCAAGCACAATGTTGTTAAAATTTCTATCCAACTATCTAACCTTTAGATATAGAAAAATCCTGTATGGTGCTTTATGGATCCTAATTCGGATGCTTGACAAGTATCTTTGAGAATCTTAAAGCATGATGAATCAAAATTTTAATTTACTATTAGATACCAAATATTTACTCTTTCGCAATAAGTTCACTATCAATTACTTAAGTCCACTTTTGATAACAAAAGATTGATTATTTGTAATCAAAGGTTGACACATAATATTTTTGTAAACTTTTGTAGCTTCTGTTTCAGCATAAATCAAAATTTTAAAATTCGTTTACAATAAAAAATTATTTTCAGTCACATTGGGTTCATTCGTAATAAGAAAAGATTTAGGAAAATATTCTTAATTTTTTTTTAGAATCAAAAATACTCTTTACGTTATGGAATTGGGTACAAAAATGCCCCTGTAGGTAAACGATGTTAATTGAGAGATAACGGAGCTGACGTGGCTAATAACTAATACTGATGACATGGACATGTGGCGCACATGCAGGCCAAGATATTTTCTCATAGGTACTTAAATGCCTCTGACGTTTTCTCACGAGTACAAAAATGCCCCAAATATTTTCTCACGGGTATAAAAATGTTCCTAATATTTTCTCACGGGTACAAAAATGCCCCTAACATTTTCCCACGAGTACTAAAATGCCCCTAATGTTTGTTTTGGAGCTAAAGCACCCCTGAGGTTATTGAAAATGGTACAAAAATGACATAAAACTAACTTATGTTATGTGAAACTTAATAAAGATGTCGTGGATTCTGATAGAAATGCTGACTTTACACGTTGTGCACATGCAGAGAGCAACTTGTCACACAACTGTAGGGGTGAGTAAAAAAATTGAAAATTCAGTTAATTGAAAAACCGATTTGAAACCGAACCAAAATTTTCGATTAACCGATTTGATGGTTTCAGTTTCGGTTTTTATTTTCTAAATTTTTAGTTTTTGATTTCAGTTTCGATTTCGATTTTTTATGTGTCGCTTACATGGCAAATTGCTCTATGCATATGCGTCATGTGTAAAGTCAACATCTTTATCAGCATCCACGACATTTTTGTTATGTCTCACCTAACAAAAATTAGTTTGGTATCATTTTGGTATCATTTTCAATAACCTCAGGGGTATTTTAGCTCTAAAATAAATATTAGAGATATTTTAGTACTCGTGAGAAAACGTTAGGAGCATTTTTGTACCCGTGAAAAAATGTTAGGGGCATTTTAGTACCCGTGAGAAAATGTCTTAACCTGCATGCGCGCCACATGTCCACGTCATCGGTCCAAGTCATCAACTACGTCAGCTCCGTTATTTCTCAATTATCGTCGTTTATCTGTAGGGGTATTTTTGTATCCAATTCTATAATATAAGGAATATTTTTGATCTCAAAAAACCTTAGGAGTATTTTAGTATCCGTGAGAAAATCTTAGAGACATTTTTTAACCTTATATTAGGTTTAGGATTACTTTGATTATATTGGGTTCACTATTTCATAATACAAATTTATTCTTCGGAGCAGGCCGCATAAAAGACGCACCCATTGGACTGTCTACTTCTCCAATTTCTTATTGAGATTAAACCCTTGTCCTCGAACTGCGCTTGAACTCTCGTGCACGTCCGTCGGTGACCGATCGCGCGGCTGCGATGGCGGAGGGGCACAGGCTGTGGGAGTACCTGCCGCTGCTGGTGCAGTCCAGCTCCAAGGAGTCGGTGGAGTACATACTGCAGGTACTGTGGCGAACTCGGAAGACTGGCCTCGACGCCGCCGACCGGGGCATCATCCGCGACATGCTCCACCTTTCCTCAGACGCTGACCTGGACCCCGTAATCCTCTCAAAAATACACTTTTTGCCTTTTTAGGGTTTAAGGCTTCCCCAATCTCCTTCTTTGACTATATATAGAGAATGTCGCGAACTTATTTTCTCCAGATCTTGTGAAATTGGATTTTGGAGATCTTCTCTCAGACATTATGGTTAGAATATTTTATTTTAGCCCGGGACTAAGTCTCTACAATTGTAGTTTCAGAAAGTAAAACCTTCAGATTTATTACTGAATGGCTGAAATGACTCAGCTCTCACATTGATTTGTCAATTAATTGTCGCGTTACCATCTATTTTCCTAATAAAATGTTTTTATCAGTTGTTTGGCATTCTGGTGTCTTCTAGAGAATATGATATTACAAACTCATATATTTGCTATACCTTAATTATTTGCATAACGTGCATGTTTATATTCGTTAGTAGTTGGTTTGCATAACATTAATATAAATGCAGTATCTCCTCTTAGAACTAATGTTAATTGCAAGTGATATGATTGGTAGTCTAGGTGCATCTGCGCATGAACTTTCGAGTTGCAAAAGTTGTATTGTCAATCAACATTTATCCATTAGCAACTTAACGAAAATGTCATATTTTGTCTTAAAATGTATGTGTAGCATTGCTTGAACTTGCTTCTCGTGTTCAACAGGAGGACGGACAACATCACGCTCTTTTTTATGATAGTGATTATCTCCTACACTTCTTGTCTCAGAATATCTTACATATCACTAAAGTAATGTTTCGCATCTTAAATGTGTCATAGCATGAAATGTCTTGTTTCCGCTAGAGTTAGGACAATTGGCAAACCCTCTACACTTGCTAGTTCCTCAGTTTTGTTATTTGTTCAAATGAAAAGATAAACGCAACCATTTGTCTATCAGTACTTAATATGATATTTAGTGGACTAACTTTCTATATGCATTCTGCAGCTCTTGGTATGCCTTCGTATGTTGATTAGGAAGTGTGTCTATGGAAACATTTCAAAAGATGAGATTCAGAAGTTGTTTCCCAATGAAGTCTTACCTGAGTTGCAAAGGTTACTCACCCTGCTCCTTCAGAAATTTCAACGGGAGTGGCGCGAAGATGTACTTAAAGATCAGGTCAAGTTTTACTTTGATCTACTAGGGATCCATTTTCCCTTTATAACTTATATAGAATGGTTAGGCAGTTGCGCTTATCCATTTTTTACTTGTACTATGGACATATAGGCTATCTAGTTATGTTCTTGCTTTGGATATAATCAGATGACTAAAAAGAGTCATTCAATAGATAATCCATTCTTTTGCCCTTCATTGAGGAATCATTAAATGATAATTAATTATATCAGCAAGTAACCATTTTGACAAAATAAGTTCTAGTTTCGTTGCATACCCTGTCTCTTGCAATATGAATTATGGTTCTTTGTTTTTCTTCCTCAGGAATCTCTGTCTCGCCTGAACACAATAACATGTAATATGGTAAATGAAAATGAAAATTCTTACTAAGCATGCTTCTATTTCTAGTCCAAAGGTATGATGAATTTTTGACTTTCTATACGGCATGAAACTTGGGCACAATATATTCAAGTCAAAATGCATAGCAGCTGATTGCATTTCTGAAGATACCAATACACAGTTCCTATGGCCCAAAAGCACTTTTTTTTTTCTTATTTAGCTTTCTGTCTGTGTCCACCAGCCAACATACATATGTTAGCAACATTTCCTTGCTACTAGAGAAACTGGAAATGTTCAAAGCTATGCATAATTTGTGGGATAGCCACTCCGCAAAATATTTGTTGTTTCCACACATCCTAAGCAAAGCATTTCAGTGTCTTCTTTCACTAGCTAAAGCTTTTTTTCTCTCCTTTTACAAAAGAATTAATATATATATGATAGGTGTGCTATTTACATAGGAATTCTTATTTTGTCCAATGCACCCATCTATTCCAAGTTTATCTGCATGTGGCCTGAGATCCATCTGAGAGGCTTTTTGCTTACTGTGAATTTGGGGATAGAGAAAACCAGATATGTATTGCTAATACTTGCAGATGGGTTTTTTGCAGCTTCAAGATGATACACATTCTGTATCCGGTGGATCAAAAGTAAAATTCCAATTGAGAAAAGATGCTCTCGAAACAATGCTGAAGTCTATGTACTCTTTAAGAGATCAAATGTCGAGTGGTGTAAGTTTAAGCTTTACCCAATAATTGCTGGTTAACCAATGTATAAAAGATATTATTAGTAAACTCACGTGCGTATGATTTACTCTTCCAGGATGCTTCCTCTAATGGACATGGACAAGAACAGGAAGCAGCCAAAACATAAAAATTTGGGATGCCTTGCCAAGGACCAATCAGATACATCTATATATACATTATTCTTATCTGGTCTTGAGACTACAACTGGAGAATTTTTACCAATGCTATCAACTGTAGGGTTTGGTTGTATGTATAGTAATTGTACGGTCAAGTCCAAGTATAATAGATATTGCAATTTTGTTTCCTTAAATTAGTTACGACCTGCTTGATGGGAAAACTGATCCATCAACTTCATAGGCCAACCTATTGACCTAATTAAAATGCTCAAGCTGAAGTTGATGATAGCACACCAATCAAGTCTTATAAGTCAACACCACATCCAATATACTCGCGGTGTGGGATTAAATCGAGGTATTACAATTTCCTCTACTTATGTCTTGATGTCTTCGTCAAGATTCAATTCGAGTCTAACACAGGCTAAAATCACACCCAAGTTGGCAGCATATGAGGCCTAGCCTAGTAGCGGCTCCACCCTATCACCTGGGCCGCCCTTTCTCACATAGGCTCCCTCACCATGTCTAGGGCTAGGTCTTGCTCTGATATCATTTGTTACAATCCGCTTAATGTGATAACTGATTCATCAACTTCATAGGCCAACCTATTAGCATAATTAAAATGCTCAAGCTGAAGTTGATGGTAGCACTCCCATCAAGCCTTATAAGTCAACACCATATCCAACATATTCCTGAAATATTGAAAAAGGTGCAAATTTATTCTTTAATTATGTTTTTGAACAAAATTGCCCTCGGTGTTATATAATTGGATCAATTTTATCATTTTTCTTAACGGAATTCCACGTCAGCAAACAAAAGCCAATATAGCAAGTGAAGTTCAGCCACATAAGATGTCACGGTGGAAAATGACACGTAATAATTATGTATTGACAAGGACAATTTTGGTCTAAAATATATTTAAGAGACAAATTTGTATCTTTTTCAATATTTCATTAACAAATTTAACTATTTTTTTCTTTTATATATTATTATCATTAATGTGGTTCTAATTAATATTATAAGAATGATGTTGATATCATCTATACCAAAATCAAGAAAATATAAGCTTAACAATTATACTTTGTGTTGTAAGATTGATATTTTTCCTTAATTGTTTACTCAAAGATATGAATTATCAATTTTAGTCACTTATTATTACAAACCAACCAACATAATAGGGGTGAGTTTGAGTCTGGACGGGTTGAGATTTGATATGTCCCGGTCTCGTCCCGATTTTGAGTCGGGACGCAAATATGCTTCTCAGCCCCGATACCGAATATGAAGCATTCCGATTTTTCTTGATCATGTCTTGATTTTGAACTGGGACTAAATTTTTCTCGAACTTTCGAGTCGGGCTGGACCGGGACGATCGAGACGTCTCGACCCGTGCTCACCCCTACAACAGATCTTGCAATAGTATTTATGAGAAACTACAAACTAAAAAATAAAATGTCTCATGAAACTTGTAAGAAACACATAAAAGAATGAAATTAATAAATAAATGAAAAAGCAAAACGAATAGCAAATGATATCAAGAGCTAAGATGTTAGTTAAATAAGGCAACACCATCACGATTTACAAACGCAAGCATTACCACTATGTTACTAATAATTAAATTTAATCAAGTTTTTATTTTAGTAATCAATATATATATTTTTGGATATTGTTTTTGTTTCATCTTTAAAATCTATATTTCTCAATAAATTCACTAAAGTATTTGTTTAAATTCTATTGTAGAAGCCAAACTTGCAGAAATCGTACAAGACATAAAACACGTTGGCTGAGCATCATATAAATTTTATTCAAGGGAAAATAACTAAATTTACTTTGATGTATTGAAAAAGGTACAAATTTGCCCCTTAAGTATTGAAAAATGTGCAAATTTGCCTCTTAAATATGATTTGAACCAAAATTATCCTTGTTAGTACATAATTTTCACGTGTCATTTTTCACCATGGTATCTTATGTGGTCGATCTTCACTTGTCATGTTGGTTTTCATTTGTTGATGGGAACTTTCGTTAAGAAAAATGATAAAATTTATCTAATTATATAACGACGAGAATAATTTTGATCAAAAACATAGGTAATAAATAAATTTATAATTTTTTTTAATATTTTAAGGATAAATTCAACCATTTTTTCATTATACAGTAATCGTTCATCAAATTACCCGAGACCACGTAAAATAGTAAAAGATCAGTCAAGCGTTAGGATGCATGTGCATCGCAATCCTCGAAACATGATGCACATCAACATGCATGAATCATTACTAATACTCCTGACTGTAATGGACATTTGACCTACAACGCCTTTTTCATGGTCTTATCATGTCCACGTATCTATGTAAACCACAAGGACCTCTTACTTTAAGCAGATGATTATATAGGAGCAATTTCCCTAAATCATATCATCCATAACTTTTTTAAAAAAAAAATCAAAATGCCCTCGAGTTCAATTTAATATTGGATTTTAAATTTTTATAAAAGTTTGAAAAATAATAAATTTTAGACTTTGTAAAAAGTGTGAAACTGAAATAAATAAAATAAATTCATTATTTTTTTATAACTATAATGATAGAGACAATGTATAGAATATTTTTAATGAGTTTATTTTTGTATATTATTGATAACATTTAGATTTTTCTTGAAAATATAGTAGATTTTATATTTTCTTAAAAGTATGGAACTAAAATAAATAAGACTAGTTCATTATTTTCTGATGAATATAATATGCTGTGTATTATTTGTAATTTCAGTAATAAGTTCGAAAGAAAATAAAAGTTTGAGGAAAAAATTATAGATCTGAGAATTTCGACATCCTTGATTCCTTGTTATGGATTTGAGAATTTTCAAAATTCATGTTATGATTTAGAAAAAATACTCATTATATAAAGACCAATGAATCAAGAAAAATTTGAGCAATTTCTTATATCTATAATAAGAATGAATAAATTTCTCATATCCATATAATAAAAAATTTAAAATTTTTATATCCATAATATACTTTATGAATCATCTAAACTTATGTTAAAATATATTTTTTTTAATTTTCAAATATGGTTTTTTTTTTGTTTTACTATAAGATTTTTGAGAAAGTTTTGAGTGACTCAAAAATAAAATATTTTTAATTATTATACATAAATGAATTTATTTTTAGCTATCCATAATATATAGTATTTTAGGGTTTTTAATAGCTAAACACTTTTAGTGGTTAAAATTATGATTTTCTTGACTTTTTAGTCACTTAAAGATTTTTCTTAAGTTATTTTTTTATTGAGTATTTCTTAAAGTATTTTCTTTTTTTGTTGAGTATAGTATGAATTTATTTTTCACAATCCCTAGTATTTTTCCGGTGACAATATTCTCTAAAACTATCATTTTTTTAATTTTTTAGTTATTTAAAGACTTTTTCAAAAGTCTTTAAATGCTTAAATTGTCTTCTTTTTTTCATTATGTATAGCAAATTAAATTTTTACAATCGCTATAATAATTAAAATTTCAAGAAAATAATAACTTTAGCCACTAAAGACGCCGTAGGGAGCGCTAAAAATAAAATCATATTATACTTAATAAAAATAATGCAATTTAGGTACTTAAAGACTTCAAGTGACCGAAAGAAATTAAAAAAATAATTGTAGACACTAAAAAAATATTTTGTCATTAAAAAATGTACGTGCCCAAACTTAGGGTCATGTGATCGGCCTGGGTATAGATTCGTACCCCGAAGCCTATCATACACCAAGCCCAACATAATGGAAGATTGCATTTTTTATAAAAGCTAAACATTTCAACTGTATGAAAGTCGTGACAATAAAATGATCAAAGGTCCACTCCCACGGAGTTCAAATAAAACATGCCAATGTAAAGACTTGAATCTCCTATGACTACGACATGGGAAATGGATTGGCGAGCTTGCACCTACAGCCACACTCTCCAGGTACCTGCATACCTCTACTCATCATTTCCTGCAAATACATAAAGGAGAGGCATGAGTTCAAAGGAACTCAGTGAGTGGCTCGTACCGAGGCCTTGCTAAGCAAAACATAATGTAAACATAAAACCACATAAGTAAACATACTATATAAATAAACAAACAACCATTCAGACATACATACCAAGCCAATGTCCATAACAACATAATAAGCATACAATAATCAAACACGTGAGTTCGTCGCTAGGATGGCCCTCTAGTGAGCTTCCCGCCCTAGGCCTCATGAGCTAAGATGGTCGACTAGTTTCGTTGCCCCTTCTGGTTGGGAATATCCCTCCAACCAATGGTACTCGCCGAGTCAGACATTAGCTTAGCCTACTAACACACTTCTCGATCCGATCATCAATCATATCACAAGCACAAATATGATCATACAAAACATGTATGCATACTCACATTCAACCCAACTCGGGAGGGTGTGGCATTTTATCGAACACTCCGAGTGCACTTATAAATACACCCAAGTTGGCCCTCCCTCGGGCCCCAAACAACCGACCACATACCATACCACCTCATACCAATTAAAATCAGTTTCAGATTTGACTAGTTTATCAAAATTAGTAATGTTTATGAAATTCCAACACACTAGTCTCATTGGGACATTCCACCGAGCACTTGACGGGCAACTCAAACCCAAGGCCGAGAGGAAGTCCCAAAGAGTGTACAATCTGGCCTACAACGCCGGGATATCATTGTCCACTCGTGGCCTACAAGCAACCCAACTTTGAGGGCACAATTTCTCCCCAGCACCCCAAGATTTTCAAGAAAAAAAATCAACAACATGGTTGCACTGTCTTGGCCATGGCAATTCCCCCATTGGCCGAACTTTTCACCACTAAACCACTAATCTCAACTAAAAGTACTTTGAATTAATCATATGATAACAACATGAAAATAGAATCCAAACCAGCAACATGTAAGATTAAGTTCAGATATGATGACAAACATTCAGAATGCTCGTCCCCGTTGGGACACTTCACTGAGCACTTGGCGGGCAATCCCAAACCGTGACCAAATCTAGGCTAAGTGGCAACCCTTAAGAGGGCACAATCCGACCTACACGCCAAGGTACAATCAGTCCTTCTAGACTTACATCCAACATGAGACTAAAGGGCATGGTTCAACACCCTAAACTAGAAATTGTTTTAAGCCATAGGGGTACCTCAAGTTCAGTCATGGCAGCCCCTACAATAACCACATATCCCTACACAATTTAATCAGAAATAACCATACATTAAGCTAGGTCAATCACATGGTAATCAGCAAGGAAAATAACACCTACTCATCCATAACACCACCACATTTCAGCCCTACTCTTATATGAACGAATTGGAAAATTTTAGCATACCTTCACCATAAATTAGGTTTACAGACATTTCATTGAATGCAGAATTAAGTATGCCAAAAATCAGAGTTAATCTTACACTAAAACTAGAAATAGATTCGGACACAAAATCATTAAAACAGTCCCGAAATTTCGGACACACATAGTAAAGATTCGACAACTAAACTTCTGATCAAATTCCGGAAATTTCACCAATCTGGAAACTGAATTCACATCACCAAAAATAGAGGATTGTTCGGCCACAACCTCATTCTAACCGTAGGGTTCATGGCCGAATAACACCACCTTCCAATTCAACCACAATAGCAACAACGTTCCTTAGAAACGTAAGCTCCAGAAAATTTCAAAAAGGCTTCTACTCAACCCAATAGAAATCCAGCCAACACCAAAGCATGAAACCAATCATAGATCAATCCTAATTCTACCCTAATCAACCGAACAACAAAGGGAGGTACACCCTCCCAAATAAATCCCCAAAACACAGAGATAACAAACATCGAAAGATTGAAATTTCATATTCAACATTCCCCTACAATGTCCAGCCACACCTAGGGTAGCAAGCCACCAATGGCCGGCCCTAAGCCACTCACGGTTCCTGTAGGATGATCCAACCAAACCATGAAATCCTACACTCAAATGATAGGTTCTTAACATGAACAATGGGGTGAGACATTTTGTCAAACACCTTGTGGGCACTCACTTAGCTACACCATGTCCTTGTCCACAATGCTCGCAACATGGTCGAATTCGGCCATCATCCGCAAGTTATGGATGTTGTTGGCCGTCCCTATCGGACTTCACAAATAAAGGCCAAAAACGATAGGGATTTCCCCCTCATTATAGGGCCGCATACCTTAAAAAGTGTAAGGGATTCATCTCCCAAAAATCTCATCCACAATTCAACATCTCATCATCATAAAAGAGAGAAAAACCAGTAATTTAAATCTACAAGAAACAACATACCTTAAAATAGTCCCAATTCCTTACAACAAGGGCATCAACCGGCCCTAAACTTCCTCTAGTGCTGCCCTCTCCAACCCGCACCCTTTGCAAGAAATCAAAGCAAGATTTGATCCAAAGATCATCCACCACACCTCTAAATCTCGGAATTCCAAAATTAATTCATCTACAACAAGGGCTACATCAAAGATGGCAAATCCCTAAATAAGGAGAGCCACTCACATCAATCGATGTCTCAAACGAATCCTACGTGAAGGCTCCGATGAACCGCTGCTACTCGCGTCGGAAATCCTCCAAGAAGTACCACCGGCCACTCTTCTTCTCTCCCATGGGGTGCGCCTCCTATTGTGTGTGTGTGCCTCTCTAAGGCCGCAGATGAGCAGATAAAAATAAATCTGGCTCTCAAGGTGCAAAAGACAAGTATGCCCCCAACTTAAAAGAACTCAAGTTCGCCCCCCTAAATGAGTTCAAAACTCCCTTAAATCGCACCAAACGACTCATGAAACCCGACACATTCAAACAAGCCTAAATAAAACCAATTTACTTAATTAATCATGCGCGTGAGTCGTACTTTAGATCGCGATCTCTGGCGATGTCCCCGACTCGCTCCGACGTGCAACTCGAGTCTCCGATTGAGACCAAAATTAAAACACAAATATTACAATCTTCCCCCCTTAAAGAAAATTCGTCCTCGGATTTTAGGATAAGTTGAGAAACTCATCATATCACCATACAAGTATGGATACTTCCCACGCATATCGTGCTCTACTTGCCGGGTGGACTCTTGTCCTGAGAATGGGTAATTGTCCAATAAACTTGGGACTCAACTTCCCTCGCCATCCAAACCTCAGCCCCCCCCCCCCTTTCAATACCTTTAGAAGTACCATATCCCCCTTAGCAAACTCTACATCTCGGGCTTTTTTAGCAGCATATACTTTTGACGACTTGAGTCGCTAAAGCCTTTCCTTGATCAGCTTGACCTTCTCATTCGCATCTTGTACAAGGTCTGATCCCAACAACTGGACTCTCCAGCCTCAACCCATAAGCACCTCCACCCATACAGGGCCTCAAATAGAGCCATCCCAATGTTGATCAGGTAACTATTGTTATAAGCAAACTCCACCAAGGGTAGGTGCCTCTCCCATCCGTCTTCCAAATCCAGGACACGGACCCACAACATATCCTAGAGGGTCTGAATCTACGGATGAAAGGCAATGCTAAACCTGACCTAGGTACTCAAACATATGTGCTCGGCTTTTGCCGAACCAATGGCATGCTGCCCTCAACTCTGAGTCGGACCTCTCTCCGCCACCAAAGCTGAAAATATAGTTGTCTTCCCCCGAGAAGGTGCTGACCTCTCTCACAAAGTGTCAAGTCTGCCCACAACCATAGCAGACATTTGTATGCCTAATCATGACCCTCGATGCCTCCTCTCGCACTGACCGCGCAGCGGAGGGCGAATACTGCATGCGACACAAAATTTGGTCTGAATGGCCTCTGAAACTACTCTGCCATGACTAGGATGATGAAAATCTCCAATGCGCAAACCCTCAGAATGCGCCTACCGGTCTCCAGGTCCACATAACCTGAATCTCTTCATAGAAGGCCCATCATGACACTCACTAGGTACCAAAGCCTCCTTCCGCATAGCCTCATCCACAACCTAGGCAAAGGTGGTGTCATCGGTGTAATGCACCAGTCTACCAATGTCCACCATGAGTCCCTCCACAAAGCGTCATACTCGTGTTGTCTCAGTCGACACTATCAATGGGTTGTACCTAGATAGTCTGGTGAACTTAACTCATACTACTGCACTAACATTCCCCCCCACTCTACCTAAGCTGCTCAAACTTTCTCATCCGTCTATCACAGACACCGTGAGGTGAAATATTGCTCTATCAGCACGCCCTTGAACTCCTCCCAATTAGGTGAAGGTGCCTCAGTCCCCCAGCAAGCTTTCCATGCGTGGAGCCACTCCTTGGCTAACCCCTGCAACTGAAATCCCACCATTTGAGCTGCCGCAACTAGAGTGCATCCCAGCACCTCGCATAGCTTAAAGGAGTCTCTCAATAAACTAATGACTTCCACCCTCATGTCTGTGCCCGTAAACTCAGGCGGCTTCAGCCTGGCGAAGTCAACTTAAGATACTTCCCTCTCCACTAATTTCCTGCGGTCATCAGTCCTCACTTCCGGTGGAACATACACCACTGCTACTCAGACTGCCGGTGCTGGGGGAATTGGTGGCTGATGTTGGTCCTGCTGTCTCAATTCTCACTCATGACAGAGCTCCTCTACAAATTCCTTGACCCGAGCCTCAAGCTAGACCACCCTCGGATCTTGCTCAGCCTCCTTTAGAATAGTTTGCCCACAGCCTCCAGTCCTATGGCCACAGCCCAAGCCTCAACCTCGACCCGGCCTCGGCCTTGACATCAATTCAGTCCTCCATAATATTTTTTACACCCCAGGTAAACAAACCTATTTCCAGCCCCTTTCCCGGCAGCAATATCAGATAATCCATCTGACATATTCAGCATGATCCTACTTTAAACAATTAAATCCTACCACAAACTCAACCATCGAAAACCCCCAAAACTCTTAACCTATTGTCGATCAATCAAAAGGAAGAAATACATCATCGGAAAACCTCAAGTTCAACAATTAAATAGGGATTCATCGCACAGCAATACAACAAATTAATCAAGGTCATTCGGCACCTCCCTATGATGGGCAAACCATCAAGGGTACTGCCCAAACACTCACCTTGAGGAAATAAATGAAAACATATGACAATTAGATGTTATTACTAATTACAAGGTAACGTGCATACCACTGGCATGCAAGCTCAATCTCCCCATTCCCGTGAGGTGGACACTCTATATGTCGACATGCTAGCTATGCCTCATACGGTACCCTATGTCCTACTATCATAGTCAGGACCTAACCATGCTCTGATACCACTTTGTCATGCCCCAAACTCATGGTCACATGACAGGCCATGATATAGATTTGTGCCACGAAGCCTACCAAACACCATGCCCAACATAATGAAAGATCCAGTGTTTATAGAAGCTAAACATGTCAACTGTATGAAAGTCGTGAAAATAAAATGGTCAAAGGTACACTCCTACAGAGTTCAAATACAACATGTCAATGTAAAGACTCGACTCTCCTACGACTACGACAAGGGAAACAAATTGGCGAGCTTGCACCCCCAGTCGCACTCTTGTGTATCTCTACTGATCAGCTCCTGCAAATACATAAAGGACAGGCAAAGGAACTCAGTGAGTGGCTCGTAACGAGCCCACGCTAAGCAAAACATAATGTAAATATCATCATAAAATCATATAAGTAAACATACTATATAAATTAGCATATAACCATTCAGACATACATAACAAGCCAATGTTCATAACATCATAATGAACATACAATAATCAAACACATAGGTCGGTCGTTAGGATGGACCTCTACCGAGCTTCCCGTCCCGGGCCTCACAAGCTAGGATGGCCGACTAGTCTCGTTGTCCCCTCTAGTTGAGAATATCCTCCAAATAATGCCACTTCGGATTGATCGTTAGTGTGGCTCTCTGACAAGCTTCCCAGCTAATAAGTCATACTTGCTGAGTCGGGCATTAGCTTAGCCTACTAACGAGCTTCTTGACTCGGTCATCAATCATATCACAAGCACAAACATGATAATACAAAACAACTATGCACACTCACAATCAACCCAACTCGGATGGGTGTGGTATTTTATCGAACACTCTGCGTGCACTTATAAATACACCAAACTCGGACCTCCCTATGGCACCAAACAACTGGCCACACACCACACCACCTCATACCAATCAAAATCAGTTTCAGATTTGACTAGTTTATCAAAATCAATAATGATTATGATATTCTAGCACACTCATCTCATTGGGGCAATCCACCGAGCACTTGACGGGCAACTCAAACCTATGGCCGAGTGGCAGCCCCAAAGAGTGAACAATATGGCCTACAATGCCGGGATATCGCCGTCCACTCATGGCCTACAAGCAACCCAACTTTGAGGGCACGATTCTCCCCAACACCCCAAGATTTTCAGCAAAAATTTTTAGCAAAAATTTTTAGCAAAATTTTTTAGCAACATGGCTGTAGTGACTTGGCCATGGTAATTCCCCCATTGGCCGAACTTTTCAGCCACTAAACCACCAATAAATCATAACTATAACTACTTTGAATTAATCATATAATAACAACATAAAAATAAAACCCAATCCAACAACATGTATCATCAAGTTCAACTATGATCATGAACATTCAGCATGCTCGTCTCATTGGGACACTTCACCATGCACTTGGCACGCAATCTATGCTCAAATCAAGGCTGAGTGGCAGCCATTAAGAGGACACAATATGACCTATACGTCAGTGTACAACCAGTCCTTTTAGACTTACATCCAACATGGGACTAAAGGGCATACTTCAACACCCTAAACTAGAATTTGTTTTTAGCCATAGGGCTGCCTCAAGTTCGGTCATGACAGCCCTTACATTAGCCACATATCCCAGCACAATTTAATCAAAAATAACCTTACATTAAGCTAGGTTAATCACATGGTAATCAATAAGGAAAACATCACCTACTCATGCATAACTCCACTACATTCCAGCCTTAGTCTTACATGGAATTCGGTCATCATCCGCAAGTTATGGATGCTCTCGGTCGTCCCTATCAAACTTCACAAATAAGGGTCAAAAACAATAAGGATTTTCCCCTCATTATAGGGCTGCATACCCAAAAAATGTAAGAGATTCATCTCCCAAAAATCTCATCCACAATTCAACATCTTATCATCATAAAAGGGAGAAAAACCAGTAATTTAAATCTACAAGAAGCGGCATACCACAAAACAATCCCAATTCCCTACAACAAGGGCACCAACTGGCCCTAACTTCTCGTAGGCCTACCTTCTCCAATCCGCATCCCAAAACAAGAAATCAAAACAAGATTCAATCCAAAGATCATCCACCACACCTCTAAATCTAGAAATTGCATAATTAATTCATCTACAACAAGGGCTGGCTCAAAGATGGAAAATCCTTAAATAAGGAGAGACACTCACCTCAATCGTTGTCTCAAATGAATCCTACGCGAAGACTTTGACGAACCACCGCCACTCGCGCCGAAAATCCTCCAAGAAGTACCGCCGGCCGGTCTTGTTCTCTCCCACAGGGTGCGCCTCCTCTTGTGCATGTGTGTCTCTCTAAGGTCGGCAGATGAGCAGATAAAAATAAATTTGGATCTCAATGTGCAAAAGATAAGTATGCCCCCAACTTAAAAGAACTCAAGTTTGCCCCACTTAATGAGTCTGAAATTAAACTCCCTCAAATTGCACCAAACGACTCATGAAATCCGGTGCATTCAAAACTTAATTAATCATGCGCGTGAGTCATACTTTAGACTGCGATCTCCCTGACTCACTCTGACGCACAACCCGTATCTCCAGTTGAAACCAAAATTAAAACACATGTATTACAAAAAAAATACTATATATAGGGATAGTCAAAAATGAATTCATGCTGTACACCTAACAAAATAAAAATAAAATACAATGTAGGCACTTAAAAAACTTTTACAAAAGTCCAGCTTTATCTGACTGAAAAATAATAAAAAATATATAATTTTAGCCACTAAAGAATATTAAAATACTAATATTGATTGCTAAAAATAAATTCATATTATTCTTAATTAAAAAATATTTAATTTTAAGCCACTTAAAGACTATTGAGGTAAAATTATTGCTAAAAAATATATTTCTAAAGGAAGGAAATCATATTTAGAAACGAAGATAAATTTAATTTCATTGACATTCTGAATATATCCAAAAATATGTTATAAATTTGAGATTTTTAGATTCCTTATTATCATGAAATTTCATCCATTCTTATTTTAGATTTGAAAAATTACTTTAAAAACTACAACTATTTGGGGTAAGTCTCGTGGTCCACCATTAATTTTGCATAAGAAATTTCCTTAACATTCATATGGGTTTTTATTATCTGAAGTAATTTGATTAACCAACTCTTTTAATTATGTTTTAATAGTTTAATATTGATTTTTCTAATAATATAATAGTAAATATTTTTAAACAATAGCTATAAATATATTTGTAATATGAAAAAATTAGCATAATTTTAAATAATGAAATAAGTAATCTAATGGGAAAAATAAAAAAATAAAAAAATAAGTAATCTAGTGTACTATAAATGTATAAAAGGTTTTAAATATATAACTATTTTAATAGTTTAAAATATTATAAAAATTAAATAATTAATTTATAATCATTGATATGAAATATTATATAATAATATAGATATCATTTTAATTTTGGAATGGATTTAAAACTGATTTAATTTTATTAAAAAGATAAAATTGGTTCAATATAAGAGGAAACGGAGGAAGATGGAGAAAATGGACGATATATAAAAAAAGAGTATTTTAGGGATGAAAGGAAAAGTGATTCTTGCTTTGGATATTTTAAAAGGCAATTCCTGTTTTGGTTAAAACGGAAAACATAATTAATGTTTTGGTAAATGGCTAAAGATCATACGGCTATTTACCTAAAATGAAATTTGGATTTCGAAAATTACAAAAATTGAAATTTGATTCAATATTTTGGTCTTCCTAAAATGCCCATGCATTTAATTTTGGATGATGGATATTTAATTTAAGGCGGCTGAAAACCACAGCCAAACTTGAAATAGGATCTGATTCAATGTGTTGTTTCGCCAAAATAGCATATTATTCAATATGCTATTTTAGTGAAACAACACATTGAACAAAAAAAAAATTATGATGACGGTGGGCAAGAAGGGAGGAGAGAAGAGAAAAGGGATTGCAATTTATTTTTAGTGTTCAATATGTTGTTTCACCAAAACAACATATGAATGATATGTTGTATTTGTGAAACAACATCTTGAATTGGTGAAAGAACATATTTAAATCGAACTCGATTTCCGATTTGGCTATTGCTGGGTTTTCAGCCGCATAAAATTAAATGCCCGCCATGCAAAATTAAATGCAGTGTCATTTCAGGAAGACCAGAACATTTGATTCCAAATCTCTTAATTCCCGGAACCAAGTTGCAATTTTTGTAATTTCGAAACCCAAGTTCCATTTTAGGTAAAAGTCAGGGGCCACGCGTCTTACCATCTAAATGATGAATTGAAATATTTAGCGTATCTTGTCAACCAATAGCGCCCTTGTTCCCACTTCTATTAAGGAAGAGGAACTCGGTGTCTAAAAACAAACCTGCAATAGGCAAAATATCCAATAAGATATTTTTTACAGACTAGAAAGGGTCTAATGTCGTATTGCACATGATAATCATTAATTTTGAGTCAGGTTCTATAATGATACTATGATAAGATTTCGTTAGAGCAAAAGATAAAACGAAGTTTATAGCTTGGGCATCACATTTAAGAATTAACAAATTTGGAGTCACGTTCTATAATGATACTATGATAGGATTTCATTAGAGCAAAAGATAAGATGATCTTTATAGCTAGAGCTTCACATTTAAGAACTAACAAATTTGGAGTCATGTCAGGCTTGATGAGCGTCCCTTCTCTCCCCTCCTCTTCCCCTCCCTTGCCCTCTTTGTCTTGCCCCCCTCCTCAACCACCTGATGATTCGCTGGCGATCAATCGGTCGGTTCAGTCTCCTCTGCCTCCTGCGAGTGTTGTGCAGTCCCTGGAGAAAGTGGTAAAGCCGATCGCCCTCTCTTGGGCACAGATTTTAAAAGGGGGAAACCCTAATTCCAAATCTTGCGAATCGCCGTCCACTCTTTTGAAAATCCAATCTTCGACTTCTGTTCGCATATCCTTCTCGCCAGATCAAACTGCTACTTGGAGACAACCTTTGAAGAGATCCCTAATCAGTACGTTTCTTGGAAACCCTCCTCCACTTGAGATTCTCCATCGATGGGCCGCTAAATCTTGGTCGAAGTATGGTTTTCAGTCGGTTCTTGATCTTTAAGATCAATGCTATATTTTTCGTTTTGATTCTGTCGATTCGGCTTCTTACATTCTTTCGAGTGGTCCTTGGACCTTCCGTGGTGATGTTCTTCATCTTATTCCTCGGAAACCCCTCTTCCGGCCATGGGAAGAAACTTTTAACACCGCTTCGTTGTGGATTCGTCTTCAGTCCCTTCTGATCGAGTTTTGGAATCCCTCTTCTGTGACTCTAATCACCGAGCATTTTGGTTGTTTTATTAAAATCAATGAGTGTTCCTTTTCTTTCAAACGAGGCCGTTACATTCGTGTTTGTGTTGAAATATATCTTACTATTCCTATTCGTTAGGGTGTTTGGTTTTCTGGGGAAGGTTTTGATTTCTTTCAACCTATGGTTTATAAAAATATTCTCGTTCTTTATATTCAATGTGGAGTTGTTGGGCATCAGGTCTCTAATTGTCCTACTTTAAAAAACTTTTAAAAGAACCTCGTCATCTTTGTGGAAACCTCTTCAAAAATTGACCTAAATACTTCTCCTACTAAAAGTTCTTCCGCGGAGGTTACTTCCGCGGCTATTTCGGATGAGCCGAATTCCCCCTCCTCTCTCCCAGAGCCTACCTGTGGACCATAGGTCCAAGTTCAAGTTGGCAGCACTGACGGAACCCTAGAAGTGTGGTTTCCACTCCTTCAGATGGAAATCGTGCTCAGGTTAGTAAGAACAATCTGGTTCCCTCGGTTCCTCAAATTTTGGATGTTATGGACTCTCTGGAATCTGATGTCGACCCTGGGAGAGATGATAGGATGGAAATTCAAACCATTCCTCCCAATCTCGATGTCCTTCCAAATATCCCCCAATCTAGTAACATCCCTAATTCTCAAAATCCAAACTCCCCCCCCCTCTGGTTAACCCCTTCCTTAAGCCTCCTACTGAATCCTCCTCAAGGTTCATGCTCAAGGATTTTAATTCCTCTGCCAATATCAAATCAATGGATATTTTGGCTAAGGAAATTACTGAGGTTTTCAATTCCTCTACTATGGTTCCTTGTTCTGGCCCTTCTTCTAGGGTTAGTCGTTGGAAGAATAATAAACCCCCCAAACCTCCCATATATAACCCCCTCCCCTCTGAAGGTCAAAGTAATCCTAAAAGGTATATGCCTTTACCTGCTATAGAGCTTTCCTCCTCAAACACCCATGACTCCCCTGTGGATGTGGATGTCTCCAACTCTTTTTCTGTTTTAAATGAATCTGCTTAATTGAAATGCTAGAGAGGCCTGGCATAGGCCTGTCAGGGACTCTCTGGCTGTGAAGATTAAAAATTCTCATGTTAATGTGATTACCCTGCAAGAAACTTATTTGAATTTAGTGCAATCAAATAAATTGGTTCGGTCCTTTGGCCGAAATTGGAAAGCTGCTATTCAACCTTGTGCTGGTGCATCTAGGGGCATATTGGTGGCTTGGAATTCAAATTTTATCAATGCTCAGGTTATTTCTATCCAATCTCAAGTTATTCATATTGTTATTCAAGCTGAGAATTCTCATCCTTTTTTGATGTCTGTGATTTATGCTAGTACTGACCCTAAAGTTAGAACTTTTTTATGAAATTCTCTTATTCATTATGATTTATCTTCCTATCCTTGGGTAATGCTTGGTGATTTCAATTACATTTTGGATCCTGCTGACAAGTTTGGTGGTGTGTCTTTTAAATTAAACAAGCATGTTAGTGATTTTAGATATGTTATTGCTCATTGTGGTTTCAATGATTTGGGTTTTAATGGTTGCAAGTATACTTGGTCTAATAATAGGCAACGGTTAAGGAAAACTCTCATTTGGCTGGATAGAGTCTTTGCTAACTCAGCATTGTTGCATTATTTTGGTAACTCTTCTGTCCATCATTTACCTAGAATCACTTTTGACCATTGTCCTATGATGGTTAGTATTCCTACTCATAAGCAGACTAGAAGTAAGCTTTTTAGGTTCCAAACTTTTTGGACAGAATATGAGAGTAATGATATAATTAAAAATGCTTGGAACACTCCCTCTGCTATTATTAATTATTCTATAGTTTCCCCTAAACTCATTGCTACCAGATCTGCCCTAGCTCACTGGAATAAATACTATGTGAGTAACATTGAATTCCTTCTTAAAACCACTAGTGATATTGTCATGCTTGAGTCCTTGAATCATTTAGGCACTGCCCCTCCCAACATTCACCTTCAACTTAGGAGCCTTTATAATAAACAGTTAGCTCTCCAAAGATAGCTTTGCCTTAAATTATGGTCTAAATCTAAAGTGCGTTGGATTAATGATAGTGACAAAAATACTGCATTTTATCATAGATTGGTTACCATCAGAAGGCGTTTAAATCTCATTACCTCCATTCAAGACAATAATTTACACCATTGTGGGTTATCAGGATATTTTAAATGCTTTAGTGCATCATTATTATAATTTGTGGAATTCTCTTGTTATAAGCAATGTGAATAATTTAAGATGGCATGTTTTACCTCATCTTCCTCCTCACTTATCTGATCCTCTTTTTTCTCCCTTTTCTGAAATTGAGGTGAAAAACACTATTAACTCCATTGGAAATGGGAAAAGTCCAGGTTATGATGGCTTTACCTCTGAATTCTTTAAAAAATATTGGAACATTATTAAAGCTTCTTTTATGCATGATTTAAATGATTTTTATCATCCTTCCATTGTCCCTCCCTCTTGGAATCAAACTCTCCTTTCATTCATTCCTAAGATTAAAAATTCTAAGATGGTGAAAGACTTTAGACCTATTGCCTTATGCAACCTCTCTTACAGGATTCTTGCTAAGGTTCTTTCCAATAGGCTTAAATCTTATCTTTCCTATCTTATTGGCAAGGAACAACCTGCCTTCATTAAAGGAAGACATATTCAGGATAACATCCTTGTTATCCAGGAGCTCATTCATTCCTTTTATGATTCCAAAGGGAAACATCCCTATATTGTGATAAAAATTGACTTGAAAAAAGCTTTTGACTTAATTAACAGAGATGTCATTTTAAAAGTTCTTTCCTTCTACAATTTTCCTAGGAAGTTTATTGATTGGATTGATTCTTGTATTAACACTCCCTCATTTGCTTGTTTAATTAACTCCAATGTCTCCATGTTCTTCCCCTCAAATAGGGGAATTAGGCAGGGAGACTCACTCTCTCCCTTCCTATATATCTTAGCTGCCCAAATATTAACCATCCTTTAATGAGGCAGTTGCTTCTGGTCAGCTTTCTCCCTTCAAAATAAAGAATAATTTCTCTATCTCTCACCAAATATTTGCTGATGATATTATTCTCACATTTAGAGCCAATCCCATAAGTATTAATTCTGTTAAAAACATCTTTGCTTCTTATGAAAAGCTTAGTGGTCAGAAGGTAAATTTCTCCAAATCTGATTTTTTTTTCTCCAAAAAATTCCCCTTCTACTTTGAAGAACAGAATTTATTCTACTTTTGGTATGAAAATGGGGAACTTTCCATTTAAATACCTTGGTGTAATGATCTCTCCTAGGAGACCCCCTCCTAACACTCATAACCATATTTTAATCAGCATTGACTCTAAACTTATTGGAAGGCCAGCCTCCTTTCTCAGGTAGAGAGGCTTGTCCTTATCAAATCTGTGTTAAATTTCATCCCTGTGCATACCCTCTCTGTTACATGGTTAAACAAGGAGCTTTGCAATAAAATTGAAGTCAAATTTAGGAATTTTTTATGGAGCAATTCCCCTGATAAAAAATCCATGCATCTGGTCAACTTGGATACTATTACTCTCCCTAAATCTTATGGAGGCCTTGGCATCCAGGATTTACAAAATAAAAGTATCTCTCTTCAAGCTGCAAGAATTCAAAAATATCTTGATAATTCTCAAACCATTTGTGTCCATCTGGTTAAAATAAAATACCCTCCTCTTAATGATTTGCTCTCTGCTCACAGTACTAAATTCTCCTTTGCATGGAAGCTTATTAGGGATGCTTATTTTAAATTGCAATTTGGTTTCAAATCCATCATTGGCAATGGAAATAAAACCTCCTTTCTCTATGATAATTGGGTGCTTGATATGCCTCTTACTATCAAGCCCACACTTGTGAATATGAACTTGGTGGATCATCGTACTCATGTGCAGCATCTATTGGTCTCATTTATTTGGTAATACTATGTGTGACAAATACTTGTGGAAGGATATCTTGAGCATTAAATTATCCCTGCAACCCTATGATGACTACTGTGTTTGGCAACCTTCTACTAATGTATTAGCTTCTTCCTCTACAGCTTATAAGTTTTTGAAATCTTCGGTTACTGATTCTGTGGGCTCTAATCCAGCTTGGGATCAAATTTGGAAATTAAATTCTGCTCCTAAAGTGAGACTTTTTATATGGAAATTTCTTCACATAAAGCTTCTTACAAGAGATAGAATGTTTTCCTTTGGTTTTACTATGGATACTCACTGTGTTTTTTGCAACTCTTTTGCTGAAACTTTTACACATCTATTTTTTGAATGTGTTTTCTCTTGTGAACTTTGGAATGCTGTGAGTTTTTATTTCAAGCTAGATTTGTCCCTTAGATCAACTAGGCATTCTGGTAGCTGGTTTTTATTGAATCCAGGGTTAAATATGGAATCCAAAACTATTGTTGCCAATGTCCTTTGGTTCATTTGCTATTTCAGAAACTCTATAATGCATGGAGAGACCAAGTCTTCCATTAGTAAGGCAATGACTCATATATTGACTTTCACAAACACATATACTAACACTCCTGAGGGAAATGTGCATAGAAAATTTAATGCTCAAGTATGGTTTCCTCCTCCTAAATCTTGGCTTAAGTTTAACTGTGATGGTATTTTTCTCAATAATGATGGAGGTGCAGCTTTTATCCTTCGCAACTCAAAAGGCGAGTGTATTTGTGCTTCCAGTTACTACTTTTATTCGTCTTCTACTTTATATTCCGAAGCTAACACTATTCTGTATGCTCATGGTAGGGGAATGGATAACATTATCATCGAATCAGATTGCAAAACCTTGATTGACTCCATCAATGGGCATGCAGAACCTCTTCACAGTGTTGGCTTAACTTATGAAGATATTGTCTCCATCCTTCCCAAGTTTAATCATGTTATTTTTTCTCATGTATTTAGAGGTGCTAATAAAACTGCCATCTGGGCAGCAAATCTAGCCAGGAATCGTAAAGAGTCCATTGTTTGGAACTCGTCTCGTCCTCCTGAGCTAGAATCTTATTTGTATCATGACTTTAGTTCGATCGGTTGATAGCCAAATAAATTTTTCTTTTGGAAAAAAAAAAATATCTGTGAGAAGATAACCAAAACCGAATCGAAATTAAATGGTTTTTAATATTACTAATTAAAATCAAACCATAATTAAATGTTCGTCATCCAAAATTAAATGAGGTGTCATTTCAGGAAGATTGGAACATTTGGTTTCAGATCTCTTAATTCTTGAAACCAAGTTCCGATTTTTATAATTTTGAAACCCAAGTTATGTTTTAAGTAAAATCAGTGGCCACTCGTCTTCCCATCTAAATGAGGAATTGAAAGATTTAGCGTATCTTTTCAACCAATAGCACCCTTGTTCACGCTTTTATTAAGGAAGAGGAACTTGATGTCTAAAAACAAACATGCAAGCGGCAAATTATCCAATAAGACATTTTTTACATACTAGAAAGGATTTAATGTCTTATTACACATGACAATCATTAATTTGGAGTCAGGTTCTATAATGATACTATGATAAGATTTCGTTAGAGCAAAAGATAAGATGAACTTTATAGCTAGAGCTTCACATTTAAGAATTAACAAATTTGGAGTAACGTTCTATAATGATACTATGATAGGATTTCGTTAGAGCAAAAGATAAGGCGAACTTTATAGCTAGAGCTTCACATTTAAGAATTGACAAATTTGGAATCATGATCTATTTTGATTACTAATTATCCGTGAGAAGATAACCGAAATCGAAATTAAATTAAATGATTTTTAGTATTTACTAATTAAAATCAAACCATAAAATTACTATACATAATGGAATTTGATTAGTCAATTTAGCATGGTTAATCGATTCAAATTGTCATCCCTAGCTTTAGATTAAAACACTTTTCCCACATGCACAATAATGAAAGAATAGCAAACTCTTCGTAAGATATTAGCACTTGCTCTTATACTTTATCTAAAGTGATAATGTCTTCTCTCACATTTGTGTCTTCTATGAAACCATCAAATGAATGGAGAGTAAAAGTTAATACATTTTTCTTTAATCTTCAAATAAAATTTTTCATCTTACTTTTTTGAACTCATTCCACTAAACCCTCTCTTTAGTGCATTTTCAATCTATGGTTTTCATATGAGATCCATAAATTAAAACTCGTCACATAAATATATTTTTTTCCATATGGTTGTGACAAAATCTCACTAATAATATTATTAATGATGCGAGGTATGATAACACTAAAAGATCCCTTGAGCTCCTCTTGATGCATTTCAGGGTTCTTGCCAAGTCTTGCTACACTAATAAATCCTTTGGTGTCATTTGTCACCAAGTGAAATTAGACTTTTGATCAAACTTTTCAACAAATGGGTGAAGACTAGTCATTCTTATGCAACTTGGGACCTCGATCAATCTCTACTCCTCTTGTTGAAGAACTAAGATGTTGGATATTATTTGTTAGATTTATGAATAGCGCCCTTAATTTGTGGAGGATTTGACATAGAAGAAAACATCACAAGATAAACACTAAACAATTAAGAATAAAAACAAAGCAACAACAACTAGTTGCTAACATCAGGTTAATTAAGGCGATGATGACTATGTGTTTTAAGGGCCGCAACAAGAAAAAAGCTTGTTAGGGCTATTACCAGAGTAAATTTGTTCAAGAACTTTTTTTTAACCAAAACTACACATGGTAATCATGTATCTAAAAGCAAGTTTATTTACAAAATGAGTAAATCATATATACTCACTATGTAGTTAGATATACTCACTATGTGGCAAAGTAAACATACCTTGTCACATAGAGCATATCTGATAAAAAAAATGAATAAAAATATGTCATATGGATAGTATACTTAGTCATATAATGAGTATATTTGATTTACTCATTTGGTGGATAAACTTAAAGTGCGACTGCCACATGTCATTTGGCAAGGAAGCTCTTCATCAAATTTATTATGGTGGAAACTTTCACATAAGTTTTATTCGTGCAATGGAAGGAGTGTCCGGTGTACTTGGATGAGCTTAATGGGCGATTAGAGTAATGAGGACAACAAACATTGTGTAAGTTTACTTGGCCTAAGTTTCTCGATCCTAAATTGAGAAGCACTGAAGACACAAACTAATAAGCATAAGGAAATAATGTGCAATTACCAAATTTAACTTATTTCAGGTAGAGCGAGTAAACAATAAAGGCGGATGATCTTAATTATGGTAAGTAAACTCATCTTAGGCGAGTTCATCATATTTAATTATTGACAACTAGGTCAAGTGCAATAAATGGTATACATAATAATTGATCTTTAAAGTACGTGATTTTGATTGTCATCACGAGATTGCATAGGGCAAGGTTATCCAACACATGTTTATAGCAATTGGGAATGTTGTTTATGTTGGTGTTACTCGTATTGAGATTTATTAGAAAGGTGAACGGATTCAAGGCATTATTGTCCTCTCACTCTAAGGTTGATAAAAGTGAAAAATGAGAATGAATGAGCAAGTTGCTGGACATAGTGAATACTTATAATTAGGTGGTAAGGAAAATCAAATTTTACAAAGCAATCATTTTCCATGACTGTCATTAACTAGATGATGATAAGAAGGGTGCATGTATGTTAGGTGTCAAAAGTCAAACATTTGTATTTCAATTAATTTTGGTTGCCTAACATGACCTAGCAACATATTTGCATCACCTAGCAACATAAAGACCAATTGTCAGTGTCAAGATTTATGCCCCATATATTTAGGATTACAAGAGGCAAAATAAGACCAAACCACGGCTCTCTGACAAGCTTCTGCCCAATAAGTCATACTCGCTGAGTCGGACATTAGTTTAGCCTACTCACACACTTTTTGACCCGGTCATCAATCATATCACAAGCAAAAACATGATCATACAAAACAAGTATTGTCACACCTCGTCCTAGGGTCACGTGACCTGCCAGGGTATACGTGCCTATACCCCGCAGTCTATCCCATGCACATACCAACTCAGAATAAAACATAGCAAAAATATGAGACAAGTTTTATTATAACTGAGAAATCAAATAAGTTTTCATTTAAGAAATAAAGTTCAGCAAACCAAATAGAGTGCAGAAATAAATAATTATGGAAAGTTTATCATTTTTCTCAAGAAACATAATCTAAAATAAAACATATGAATGTCCCAAAGGACTATAACTCCAAGAATGCTAAAATACCAAGTGCATGATCAAATACTAATAAGACTCGACTACGACCCCTAACTATGACTGCTATGAGATCAATATAGCTCCTCTGCCCTCCAGCCGCGCCAAGTGCTCCAGCCTACCTCACTGGTCAAGCTCTGCAAAAAAAAAAACAAGGGTAAGTCCAAAGGAACTCAGTGAGCAGTTCTACCAACCCCCACCACAAAACCAATCCACAGAGTAATGAACATATATACATATATACACTTGTCTCATACAGGGATAATTTCAAAACTTGTGGTATGGCTAACTAACAGGTCACTTGGCCATCTCATGCCCAAAGGCAAACCTATTCATATAGCAGTGTATACACAACAGGCCTATCTGCCTACCCATGTCGTAAGGCATACAAGTCACAATATAGGGGATATGAGAATAATCGGAATTTGCTCATCCAAACTTATTCCATAATCACACCCTTAAAGAAATACGGGAATAATAGGGATTCGCTCATCCGAACTTATTCCATAAGAAAATGGAAATAATATGGATTCGTCCATCCAAACTTATTCCATAAAGAATTACGGGAATAATCGGGATTCATCCATCCGAACTTATTCCATAAAGAATACAGGAATAATCAGGATTTTTCCATCCTAACTTATTCCATAAACATAGGTTGGGATTTGCCCATCCAACCTTCTGGGCCCAGGCCCGTAATCCAGCTCCTAACCAAGCCTCTCTGTCATTCATGTAAGACAACCAACAAGACCTAAGTCAAGTGTCCTCCACGGTGTCCTAGGCCAGGGTGTTCTTACTGGGAAAAAATGCCGCAACACACTATGCCCGTTCCCGATGCCCCAGACCTGCAGTATTATCAACCCATGAGATTTTATTTCATGCAATTAAATTCTTTTGTTGGCCCTTAAACAGTTTATTCTGCCCCTTGAATTTTAAATTCTCGAAAAAGATTTTATTTTAGGGGTTTTGTTTTCAGCCTACTATTTGAGCCCAATTCTGGTGTACCCAAGCCGAATCTAATTTCCAGAGTGTGTCTTATGGTTCCAGACTATATTTTTTTGGTTAAAATGATAGGTTACACGATTGTGTTCAGTAATCGTCATGCATCACAACAGCAATTTCAAATCTCAGCATCATTAATGATAATCCAGCATGAAATTTCAGCATGTTTAATTAATTAACACGAAAATCACAACAATAATCATTCTAAAATATTGCCAAACCAGATTACAATAATCACAAACAACAATTAAAAAGAGACCATCTTCTAAACATAATTTAGCATGCATCAAATCCTTACATCAACATCAAGATTCATGCTTCATAAATCAAGAACCATTAAGAACATAAATCATGCCATCAAGAATCAAATCTTTTCACATGAAATCATAAATTTAGCCTGATTAGATTCATGATTTTAACATTAACAAGACTTAATATCATAATAACATAGCAAGATTCATCACCGAGAAATATTCTAAATCTCATTAAACACAATATGCTCCCTTAGGCAATTTCACAAACACCTTGAGGGCATCCCATTACCATCCCATTACTCACCCGACGAGAAAACACAATTTCAACGGAGAAACGATAAGATTTCTCAATACCCAAGAAAATGGCTCAATAACACAAGAACAAGAAAGAGAGATAGAAAGGAAGAACCACTCACTTGATTATGAAGAAGAAAAAAAGGAAAATTTCCCGATTGGCGGCCTCCGCTACAACAAAGCGGTGGCGGCTCGGCTCAACAAAAGATGCGACGGCATGCTCCAAGAGAGGGGGAGAGGGGCGGCGGCTCCTTTACTCCTCAATGGCTCGGCTTCACAAGAGAGGGGAGAGAGAGATGGCGGCTTGGCTACCAAGAGAGGGGGAGAGAGGCGGCGGCTTGACGACTTGTGGCTCCTCTCTCATTCTTGATGGCTTGTGCGGCTCCAAGAAAGAACCGCCTAGCCCTAGAGGGGGAGGGGGGAAGAGAGAGAGATTTTATAATCCCCCCCCCCCCCCCCCCCAATCCTCATCTACACCCGACCCCTTTAGCTAACCTGCATTTGCCACAAACCCGAATCCAAAACCCGCTAACCACAAGCATCAATAATACATGCTCAAACATATGCAATCAAAATTTAATTTACAAGTAAAGAAAACACATGATTTATATTTCTACTTACCCGAGCTCTCAAGCTCACACCGGACCATAAGTTGACTCAGCTCAACCTCGAATCAGCCCGCTAGACTGACAAACAAATAAAAATGAATAATAGCAATTAGCCATAATATCTCGGATATTACAGGTATGCACACTCACAATCAACCTAACTCGAGTGGGTGTGGCATTCTATCGAACACTCTGGCTGCACTTATAAATACACCAAACTTGGACCTCCCTCGGGCACCAAACAAACAGCCACACACCACACCACCTCATACCAATCAAAATCAGTTTCAGATTTGACTAGTTTATCAAAATCAATAATTATTATGAAATTCTCGCACACTAATCTCATGGGGGCATTCCACCGAGCACTTGACGGGCAACTCAAATCTAAGGCCGAGTGGCAGCTCCAAAGAGTGTACAATATGGCCTACAATGTCGGGATATCGCCGTCCACTCGTGGCCTACAAGCAACCCAACATTGAGGGCACAATTCTCCCCAACACCCCATGATTTCTAGCAAAAAATTTTAGCAACAATTTTCAGCAAAAAAATTCAGCAATAATTTTCAGCAACATGGCTGCACTGTCTTGCCCATGGTAATTCCCCCATTGTCCGAACTTTTCATCAACTAAACCACCAATCAATCTCGACTACAAGTACTTTGAATTAATCATATAATAGCAGCATGAAAATAGAACTCAATCCAACAACATGTATCATCAAGTTCAGCTATGATCACGAACATTCAACATGCTCGTTTCGTTGGGACACTTCACCAAGCACTTGGCGGGTAATCCCAAATCGTGCTCAAATCAAGGCTGAGTAGCAGCCCTTAAAAGGACACAATCTGACGTACAACCAGTCCTTCTAGACATACATCCAACATAGGACTAAAGGGCATGTTTCAACACCCTAAACTAGAATTTGTTTTCAGCCATAGGGCTGCCTCAAGTTCGGTCATGGCAGCCCCTACATTAGCCACATATCCTAGCACAATTTAATCAAAAATGATGTTACATTAGCTAGGTTAATCACATGGTAATCAGTGTGGAAAATATCATCTACTCATCCATAACTCCACCACATTTTAGCCTTAGTCTTATATGGAATTCGGTCATCATCCGCAAGTTATGGATGCTCTCAGTCGTCCTATCGAACTTCCCAAATAAGGGTCAAAAACCATAAGGATTTTCCCCTCATTATAGGGCTGCATACCCTAAAAATGTAAGAGATGTATCTCCCAAAAATCTCATCCACAATTCAACATCTCATCATCATAAAAGGGAGAAAAACCAATAATTTAAATCTACAAGAAAGGACATACCTCAAAACATTCCCAATTCCCTACAACAAGGGCACCAACCAGCCCTAAACTTCCCCTAGGGCTGCCTTCTCCAACCCACACCCCAAAACAAGAAATCAAAGCAAGATTCGATCCAAAGGGAAGGCTGTATTGATCTTTGTGAGTATTATCGTTTAATGTACGATAATTAAAAACCATTCTTTCAATACCTTTGACCTCTTTCTGTGTTATTGGGTCAATCGTGGTTCCTGAATTTACAATCATGGCTTATGTTCTGTGCCTGTTGGCGCTTGGCCTTATGACTCCTAGTCTCAATAGCTCCCTGACGTGTTTGCTGAACTGCTCCTTCATGAGCGGTGTGACATGTTTTAACGGTTTGTCTTGTACTGTTAGGTCTGGGTTAATTATGTCGAGTTTACACAAAACTTGATTTTTGGACCAGTGCTTAACTGGGTCCTCCCCTATATAACCCTGATCTTTCAGTCTCTTTAATAAGGGGGTAAACTTCTGTTTGAACTGCCTAGATTCAACCTCACAATTGTATGCAACCGCACGTTGGACCTCGATATATTCTATTTCAGTGAGATCTAATTCCTCCACTACTGATGTTGCAGCTACTTCTGCATCAATCTTGGCAGTTATGGTCGTAACATTTTTATAGAAAGTCACAGCTTGGCCTTCTATTCTTAAGCCACCCTGCATGGCTCTGATAAAGTTGCATCTGATAAGCATTTGTATATGATATTGGGCGGTAGTGATATCCTTCTTAGTTGCTGGATATATGAGGTGAATCGTTGTGAGCTTCTTGAGTTCATCCATAATCATGTTGGCTCCTTTGTAAAATCTACAAAATTAACAAACTAATTAGATAATTACGGATATTTTTGAAGGGGTTTCCGCTTCCCCTTTTGAACCTGTTTTCAATTGTAGCTACTCCGGGCTGGATACTTCCCTTTTCTTAAGGTGTCGTAATCCAGCAAGATGTCAGGGATTGAATCCCTTCCTTCATCTTTGTCTTCGTTGCTGAGTGGCTCAGTCCACTCCTGATTCGTGCTTATGCCTTCCCAGGTGAAGAGGGCATTTCTTCTTCTAGAGCTTTCCGGTTGCTCGTATGTGTTGTTGAGGTAGAACTGTGGTTCTAGATCGACCTTGTCCTGAGATACTACGTCCTCCTTTGGATTAGTAAATTTCTTTGAATCTGCTGTGATGCTAGGGCTTGCTTCTTGTTCCTCGTCGTTCTTTATGTCAGCAGGATATGATGTGCCTGTGCTCAAGCTTTGAGCGATCTCATTGTCGTAGTCCTCCCAAAGGGCTTTGTCATCCCATATAGGAGGTGTTCCCCATAAGGGGGGTGGATTTTCTTCACCCTCTGATCTGATTATTCTTCCGGTCCTCAATATTTCTTCTATGACTCCTGGTTCGTCTTCGTTGTTGGGGTCATATTCTTCTTCCCAGGAGATTGCCGCCATGAGGGCTAGATCTATTAATTCTTTATCCTTGCAAGAGTAGGTTAATAAGCTATCAATCTTTCCAATAGCTAAACATAATTGTTGTACCACCTTTGGGGGAGCACGCTCTACTTCCTTCAGGGCTCCTTCTAAATCCATGAGGTATTCACCTATAAAATCAGGCTCATGAATCTGTACAAGGTTAGCTGTTAACCTTGATAATGCATCTGCTAACATATTCATTTTACCATCGATGTGTTCGAAATGAATGTGAACACCCGTCCCTGTGACAAAATCCACAAAGTTTATCCACCGGACCCGTGAAGGTTTGTTTTGAGCGGATTTATTGTAAAAGCTAATGATAGCTTGGCAATCCGTTCTTAGGGTCACCTCTTCCTGGTCTAGGTAGTGGATTTTTAAAGCCTTTAATGTCTTTATGCATGCGAATATTTCTGCGTCTATGGTTGATTTTACCACTGGAAATTTTCCGCTTGCATAGGCGCATACCTTTTCCGTTCCTCTCGGGTCTCCCTTTTTCTTTTTCCATTTACATACTCCTCCCCATCCTTCCATACAGCCGTTGGTTTCCAGAATGATATATGAACCTGGTGGAGGGAGTTCCAGATCTGGCAAGTTTTGCACCAGATTTTTGATCTTTTGGATGAGTTCTTGGTCTGACTTTTTAATCCTTTTGTCCCCATGAGGACCTGTTTTTGAGTATAAGGGTCCTAATAGTGTCCCTAATTTAGGGATGTAGTTTCTTGCATAGTTGACGATCCCAAGCCACGACCTTAGGCCAATCTTTTCCTTGAGTTTATCTTCCTTGAAGTCTACAATCTTCTTTATAATATGAGGCTGTAATTTTATTCTTCTGTCCCCAATAATGGCTCCCAAGAACTCCACTTCCTTTGTTGCTATTTTTATTTTGGTGGGGGATAGGACAAGACCCCATTTCTCACATATGGACAGCATAATCTTCAGATGTTCTGCATGCTGGTCTTCATTTTCCGAAAATACCAAAATGTCATCTATATAAACTGCTATGAAATTTTCAGTACCCGCAAAGCAGTTATCCATCTTTCGCTGAAAGATTGCAGGTGCATTTTTCAAACCGAATGGCATGACCAGCCACTCGTATAACCCCCCCGGGACTAAAAATGTTGTCCATGGAATTGACTCTGGGCTCATAGCAACTTGGTGAAACCCACTTTTTAAGTCGAATTTTGAGAATATTCGACTATTTCCAATCTTCTTTAGGATGGTATTGATGCCAGGAAGGCTGTATTGATCTTTGTGAGTATTATCGTTTAATGTACGATAATTAAAAATCATTCTTTCTTTACCTTTGACCTCTTTCTGTGTTATTGGGTCAATCGTGGTTCCTGAATTTACAATCATGGCTAATGTTCTGTGCCTGCTGGCGCTTGGCCTTATGACTCCTAGTCTCAGTAGCTCCCTGACGTGTTTGCTGAACTGCTCCTTCATGAGCGGTGTGACATGTTTTAACGGTTTGTCTTGTACCGTTAGGTCTGGGTTAATTATGTCGAGTTTACACAAAACTTGATTTTTGGACCAGTGCTTAACTGGGTCCTCCCCTATATAACCCTGATCTTTCAGTCTCTTTAATAAGGGGGTAAACTTCTGTTTGAACTGCCTAGATTCAACCTCACAATTGTATGCAACCGCACGTTGGACCTCGATATATTCTATTTCAATGAGATCTAATTCGATCCTCCACTGCCGCTGTTGCAGCTACTTCTGCATCAATCTTGGCAGTTATGGTCGTAACATTTTTATAGAAGGTCACAGTTTGGCCTTCTATTCTTAAGTCACCCTGCATGGCTCTGATAAAATTGCATCCGATAAGCATTTATATATTGTTTCTTTCTCCCATTGGGAAAGCATAAGTGAGAGGGATCCTGAAGTGGTTTTCTTCTATTGACATTCTCCCATTTTTTAACTTGTATCGTGTAGTCTGCTGCGAATTCACCCCATTTATTTGTATTGGGAACCCATGAGTCATAGAAGAAATATTGAGGACCGGAAGAATAAGGATTGTCAAGCTATCATTAGCTTTTACAATAAATCCGCTCAAAACAAACCTTCACGGGTCCGGTGGATAAACTTTGTGGATTTTGTCACAGGGACGGGTGTTCACATTCATTTCGAACACATCGATGGTAAAATGAATATGTTAGCAGATGCAGGTTTCACCTGGGAAGAAAGCTAACTATTCAGAAATCTAGGATAACACCATATGACGACAAAGACTCTTTGATAGATGAGCTACTAAATTATACAAAACATCTGCTAATGGAAGTTCAAAGACTTAAAGAGGAACTTCAAAAGTATGAGCTAACACAGGAGCTGAACGAACTGGAGTTAAGTGCAGCAAAGGTAGCAGCAAAAGGAAAAGAAAAGATAGCCGAAGAAGATGACACTGAGGAAGAACATTGCTACTTAGAAAGAAAGCCTGAAAAATTCTCCATTGGAGAAACATCCGGAATTCACTTCAAAGAATCAGTCAACATAACCCGGATCAAAGAAGCAAGTGATGAAGAAATCCTGAATTTAGTACCAAAACCAAGGTTTGAAAGGCGAGTTCTGAACCGTTTATATAATATAGAACTACTCATGGATATACCAGGAGTAAAAATGTTCAAAGTGCAAGCAATTCTGGACACGGGAGCCACAGTTTGTTGTGTGGATCAAGAAGCCATACCACCTGAAGAATTAGAGCTCAGTGCCTTCCCAATACAAATAAATGGGGTGAATTCGCAGCAGACTGCACGATACAAGTTAAAAAATGGGAGAATGTCAATAGAAGAAAACCACTTCAATCCACCACACCTCTAAATCACGAAATTCAAGAATTAATTCATCTACAACTAGGGCTGCCTCAAAGATGGAAAAGTCGTAAATAAGGAGAGACACTCACCTCAAGATGAGTAGATAAAAATAAATCTCGTTCTCAAGATGCAAAAGACAACTATGCCCTCAACTTAAAACAACTCAAGTTCGCCCCCCTTAATGAGTCTGAAACTCCCACAAAGCCTAAATAAAACTAACTTACTTAATTAATCATGCGCGTGAGTCGTACTTTAGACCTCGACTCGCTTCGACGCGCAACCCAAGTCTCCGGTTGAAACCAAAATTAAAACACATGTATTACAAAAAAAATAATATAGGGATTGTCGAAAATAAATTCATGCTATACACCTAACAAAATAAAAATAAAATGCAATTTAGGCACTTAAAAAACTTTTACAAAAGTCTAGCTTTACCTGACTGAAAAATAATAATAAAATATATAATTTTAGCCACTAAAGCATACTAAAATACTAATATTGATTGCTAAAAATAAATTCATGTTATTCTTAATTAAAAAAATATTTCATTTTAAGCCACTTAAAGACTATTGAGGTAAAATCAGATAAAAAATATATTTCTAAATGAAGGAAAATCATATTTATAAATGAACATAAATTTAATTTCATTGACATTATGAATATTTTCAAAAATATGTTATGAATTTGATATTTTTAGATTCCTTATTATACATATTGAAATTTCATCCATTCTTATTTTAGGTTTGAAAATTACTTTAAAAACTTCGACTATGTGGGGTAAGTCTCATGATCCACCATTGATTTTTTGCATAAGAAATTTCCTTAACATCCATTTGGGTTTTTATTGTCTGAAGTAATTTGATTAACCAACTCTTTTAATTATGTTTTAATAGTTTAATACTGATTTTTCTAATAATATAATACTAAATATTTTAAAACAATAGCTATAAATATATTTGTAATATTTAAATATTAGCATAATTTTAAATAATGAAATAAGTAATCTAATGTACTATATATAAATGTATAAAAGCTTATAAATATTTAACTATTTTAATAATTTAAAATATTATAATAATTAATTTATAATCATTTATATAAATATTATATAATAATATAGATATCATTTGAATTTTGGAATGAATTTAAAACTGATTTAATTTTATTAAAAAGATAAAATTGGTTCAATGTAAGAGCAAATGGAGGAAGGTGGAGAAAATGGAAGATATCAAAATAGAGAGTATTCTAGGGATGCAAGGAAAAGTGATTCTTGTTTTGGGTATTTTAAAAGGCAATTCCTGTTTTGGTTAAAACAGAAAACATAAGTAATGTTTTGGTAAATGGCTAAAGATCATATGACTATTTACCTAAAACGGAACTTGGGTTTCGAAAATTATAAAAACCGGAACTTGATTTAAAAAATTACGAGATCATGAAATCAAATATTCCGATCTCCCTAAAATGCTCCTACATTTAATTTTGGGTGACAGACATTTAATTTATGGCGACTGAAAACCACAATCAAATCTGAAATTAGATCTGATCCAATATGTTGTTTCACCAAAATAGCACATCATTCAATATGCTATTTTGGTGAAACAACATAGTGAACACAAAAAAAAAATGGACAGCGGTGGGAAAGAAGGGAGGAGAGAATAGAGGTTGTAATTTTTTGTGTGTTCAATATGTTGTTTTACCAAAACAACATATTGAATGATATGTTGTTTTGGTGAAACAACCTATTGAATTGGTGAAACAACATATTTAAATTGGAGTCGGTTTCCGATTTGGCTATTGTTGGTTTTCAGCCGCATAAAATTAAATGCAGGTCACCCAAAATTAAATGCAGAGTCATTTCATAGAGACCATAATATTTGGTTCCAAATCTCTTAATTCTCGGTTCTGGTTTTTGTAATTTCGAAACCCAAGTTCCGTTTTAGGTAAAATCAGGGGCCACTCGTCTTACCATCTAAATGAGGAATTGAAAGATTTGGCGTATCTTGTCAACCAATAGCACCCTTGTTCCTGCATATATTAAGGAAGAGGAACTTGATGTCTGAAAACAAACCTGCAAGAGGCAAAATATACAATAAGACATTTTTTACATACTAGAAAGGGTCTAATGTCGTATTGCACATGGCAATCAATAATTTGGAGTCAGGTTCTATAATGATACTATGATAAGATTTCGGTAGAGCAAAAGATAAGATGAACTTTATAGCTAGGGCTTCACATTTAAGAATTAACAAATTTGGTGTCACGTTCTATAATGATACTATGATAGGATCTCGTTAGAGCAAAAGATAAGACGAACTTTATAGCTAGAGTTTCACATTTAAGAATTGACAAATTTGGAGTCACGTTCTATTTTGATTACTAATTATCCGTGAGAAGATAATTAAAATCGAATCGATATTAAATTGTTTTTAATATTGAGTTAATTACAAAATATATCCCTGCTTTTGAGGTGTTTCCCTAATCTATCTCCACTTTCCAATTTTCCCAATTTAGTACATCACTTTTCGATTTGTAACAAATTTATCCCACCGTCTACCCGACGTCAACTTTGTCGTCTAAATGCTGACGTGGTTACTGATCCTAGTCAGCATTCAAACGCGGGTTTTTTTTAACTTTTTTTTTTTTTTTGGGTCCCAGCAAACCCAGTTAGCAAAGATATGAGGCTCAAGCTCCACAAAACCCAGCTCCAGTAGCTCCGCCACTTGCCCCCGTTGTAGCTTCCGCTTCACCCACTTCACGATGTCCTCTTCCTCTTCCCCGCGAATGTTCTTGGCCGCCGCCCCGTCAGCAACTCCAACAACACGATTCTGAAGCTGTACACGTCCCCCTCCTGCGTCTCTTTGCCCGCCACGGCAGCGTCTAGGGCAACATATCCCAGAAAACCCACCGGCATTGCCGACGTTGAAGCTGCAGCTGCGGCCGCTGCTGCCCCCGTTGTCACCACGCTAGGCTCCAGGCTGAAGTCGGAGAGGATGTTCTGAGACTTCACATCCCCGTGGATGACCCCGGAGGAATGGAGGAAGGCTAGCCCGTGGGCCACGCCGAGAGCGATCGATGAGGTGGCACATGGGCCAGTTCAGAACGTGACCGTCTTGGTGGGAGGCCTCCTGCAGGAGAATAGCGAGGTTGCCGTTGGGCATGTAGTTGTAGACCATGAGTCGAACATCCGGAGGGGGGCCGACGTGGTAGCCGCGGAACACGATGAGATTACGGTGTTTCACTTTCCCCAGCGACTTTGTCTCCTTGCAAAATGCCGCCCAAGGTTTCTCATTGTCCCAGATTTTGCTCTTAATTTCTTCACTTAATTAAAGAATCAATCCTCTGAGAAAAGTCTTTAATTCTCATCATAAACAACCTCCTAATTAAGTCCTAATCAAATAAGCAACGAGGTTGGTTTCATATGAGATATGAATTCCAACACTTCAGCACACTTAAATTATCATATCATGCATTAATTCTCATTTCTCAGTATAATTAATATCATACAACAAAATCTCCATACACATACTGTTACCTGCGCACATCCTTAATTAGGTCATTTGGTTAAGCAATTGACTACCGGAGAGTGATCTACGAACAAGGACATGCCCCATGAGCTTGTCCTTCCTGGAGAAGGTTGTCCCGCATGAGCACATCCACTTGAGATCGCCGCAGTCCTTCTCGTGCATCCTCAAGTCCGACAGCACGTAGAACTGCTTGCAGTTGCAGCGATTGCACACGTGCATCTTCGGGCAGCTATGGCTGTGTTTATAGTGGTTCTTCACGCAGATCATCGACTTCAGAGGCTGGAACTTGGCGTGCTTCATGTTCCACCTGCAACGCTCTTGCGGGCATGAGTACTTCCTGCACGCCGCGTCCTTCAGTTCATGTGCCCCGCCACGCCGCCGTTGCCGCTCTCGCCCTTCGTCGGGTTCGCCAAGGCGGCGCTCGTCTTCTACTTGTAGTCGTGCGCTCTCATGTGCATCCTCAGGTTGGCGTCGCGCTTGAACCCCCTCTAGCACACGTGGTAGCAATGGGTGTACTTGGCCAAGAGATCTACCGCGTCGAACTCGATGATCTCGCACGCCGACGACTGCGAGCCGGCAGGCATGTCCCCGCCCCCATCGTTGCCGCCTCCACCGACCGCGATGTTGTTTCTGTGGAGAGCATCGCTGCTGCCGAGAAGGTCTCGCCTCTTGACGTCGAGATCATGGAGAACCTGATCGAACACTTGGTGTGCAGTCGTAGCCATGAAGCCAACTTTGACGTGGGTTTGGTGGGGCCCACAAAAAAAATAAGTTAAAAAAAAATCGCATTCTGAATGCTGACTAGGATTAGTAGCCATGTCAGCAAAGCCACGTCAGCATTCAGAAGGCAAAGTTGACGCCGGGTAGACGGTGGAATAGATTTGTTACAAATCGAAAAGTGATGTACTGAATTGAAAAAATTGAAAAGTATAGATAGATTAAGGAAACACCTCGAAATTCAAGATATATTTTATAATTAACAATTTAATATTTACTAATTAAAATCAAACCACAATTAAGTGTAGTGTCATTTCATGCCTGCCATACAAAATTAAATGCGCTGTCATTTCAGGAAGTCTAGAACATTTGGTTCTGGATCTCTTAATTTTCGAAAATAAGTTTCAATTTTTGTAATTTTAAAACCCAATTTCCATTTTAGGTAAAGTCAGGAGCCACTCGTCTTACTTTATAAAGTCAGGGTTTTCGTTAGAGCAAAAGATAAGACGAACTTTATAAATAACTAGAGCTTCACATTAAAGAATTGACAAATTTGGTGTTAGGTTCTATTTTGATTACTAACTATTCGCGAGAAGATAACCGAAACCGATTCGACATTAAATAGTTTTTAATATTTACTAATTAAAATCAAACCACAAAATTACTATACATAATGGAATTTGATTAGTCAATTTACCATGGTTAATCGATTCAAATTGTCATTCCTAGCTTTAGATTAAAACACTTTTCCACATGCACAATAATGAAAGAATAGCAAACTCATCATAAGATATTAGCACTCGCTCTTATACTTTATCTAAAGTGATAATGTCTTCTCTCACGTATGTGTCTTCTGTGAAAGCATCAAATGAATGGAGAGGAAAAGTTAATACATTTTTCTTTAATCTTCAAATAAAAATTTTCATCTTACTTTTTTGAACTCATTCCACTAAAACCTCTCTTTAGTGCATTTTCAATCTATGGTTTTCATATGAGATAAAGTAAAACTCACCGGAGAAATATTTTTTTCCCATATGGTTGTGGCAAAAATCTTATTAATGATGCGATGTATGGTAACACTAAGAGATCACTCGAGCTTCGGTTGATGCATTTCATGGTTTTTGCCAAGTCTTGCTACACCAATAAATCCTTTGTTGTCATTTGTCACCAAGTGAAATTAGACTTTTCGGCAAAAGAGTGAAGACTGGTCATTCTTAAATCTTAATGCACCTAGTGACCTCGATCAACCTCTACTCCTCTTGTTGAAGAACTAAGTTCGAATATTATTTGTTAGATTTGTGAATGTCATTTGTGGAGGATTTGGATCACTTCAAATGTGTCCCAATTAGGATGAGAATATAAAGGAAAATTGACATAGAAGAAAGCATCACAAGATAAACACTAAACAATTAAGAATAATAACAAAGCAACAACAACTAGTTGCTTGCATCAGGTTAATTAAGGCGATGATGACTACGTGCTTTAAGGGCCCCAACAAAAAAAAAACTTGTGTAAGGGCTCTATTACTATAGTAAATTTGTTCAAGAACTTTTTTATCAAGCTACACATGGTGATCATGTATCTAAAAGCAAATTTACTTACTAAGTGAGTAAATCAGATATAGTCACTATGTGGAAAAGTAAATATACCTTGCCACATAGAGCATATTTGATAAAATAATGAATAAAAATATATCATATAGAGAGTATACCTAGTCATACAATGAGTATATTCGATTTACTCATTTAACGGATAAACTTACTTTGAGAAGTGCGACTGCCATGTGTCATTTGACAAGAACGCTCTTCTTCAAATTTATTATGGTGGCAACCTTCACATAAGTTTTATTGGTGCAATGGAAGGAGTGTTCAGTGTACTTGGATGGTATAGGGTAATGAGGACAATAGACGTTGTGTAAGTTTATTTGGTCTTAGTTTCTCGATCCTAAATTGAGATATATGGAGACACAAACTAATAAATATAAGGAAATAATGTGCAGCTACCAAATTTAACTTGTTTCAGATAGAGTGAGTAAACAATAAAGGCGGATGATCTTAATTATGGTAAGTAAACTCATCTTAGGCGAGTTCGTTCTATTTAATTATTGACAACTAGGTCAATTAAGTACAATAAATGTTATACATAGTAATTGATCTTTAGACTACGAGGTTTTGATTGCCATCACGAGATTGCATAGGGCATGGTTATCCAACACATGTTTATAGCAATTGAGAATGTTGTTGATCGTATTGAGATTTGTTAGAAAGGTGAATAGATTCAAGGCGTGATCGTCCTCTCACTCTAAGGTTGATAAAATTGAAAAATGAGAATGAATGAGCAATGAACAAGTTGCTAGACATAGTGAATACTTATAATTAGGTGGCAAGGAAAATCAAATTTTACAAAGCAATCATTTTCCATGACTATTATTAACTAGATGATGGTGAGAAGGATTGTATGTTAGCTAGTGTCAAAAGTCGAAAATCCTTAATATTTCAAGTAATTTTGATTGCCTAACATGAGACCATACACAACCAATTTATTTGCATCACCTCGCAACATAAAGACGAATTGCTAGTGTCAAGGTTTATGCCCCATATATTTAGGATTACAACAGGCAAAATTAAACTCATTGAGTGCCCCCCAATACTGGAGTTAATCTTATGATCTAGTAAAGTAGAAAAGGACAAGCAAACACATTATTGAACTTGGAAAATACTTAACTCCGCGTGATATATTAACTTATAACTTAGAGAAAATAGATACAATAATCATATAAATAAATACATGAAGGAGATAACAATAATAATTTTGATGTCTATTATCAATAAGAGAGCCACGAGAAGAGCATATGTGATTTTAGGTGTTAGAAGTAGGACTAGATGTAATAATCGTGAGCTAATCTTTATGAGTTAAGGTGGTGATCTAATTTTTTTTAAAATATCAATTAGCTATTTTTTCTCTCAAAATAGATAAATAATAGTGAAAAGACTTTAAAAATGAAGGTGCATTGGGGAGGAAGGTTTGGGGGTTTGAGAATCTTTTCAAGTGGTCTACAACTCTACCCTAACTTAACCCTAGTTAGCCCAACCAAAACCAAATAGGAAAGCACTCTAATGCACTCCTATTTCATCAACCAGTCTAACCATGGTTTGTTACCCTAAATACAACCAACTTAACTCCAATTAATTTTTCTTACCCTAACGCAACCAACTTATGCCCTAGCTTCTGTACACTAAACTATTCCCCACCTCCCATCAACATATGTTTCAAGATAATTAGCTATACAATTAAAAAATTAATTAAAAAATTAATTAAAAAATTAATTATTTTATGGAGGATACTATTCACACTGACATTTATTGATTCTAGTTAAATAACTTTTTGCAAAAAAAATCATTTATGTCCGAGAAAACATTTTTTAATTAGGCACATAATATTAAAATTTACAAGTACCACAACATGTCCAACTTGATAATATATTCTAATATGCCAAAAGAACAAATGAATTGAAGACAAAAAATATATATTTCCTACTATTTTTGTTAATCGAAAATGAAGAGAAATATTATTAAAATTTTGAGACTCTGAACTAGGGTTAGAACTTAACCCTAGTTAGGAATTTTATGCCAACTTGATAATACTATTCTAATATGCCAAAAGAATAAGGAATTGAAGATAAAAAAATACTTTCTACTATTTTGTATATCCAAAAAGAAGAGAAATATTAATAAAATAGTGAGACTCAGAACTACGGTTAGAACTTAACCCTAGTTAGGATTTTTCTATAGTGGTTGAGTTAGGGTTAGGAGATTGCTATGGATGTTGGAGGACATAAAACTCAAAAGTAACCTTGTCTTTCCTCCTCCACTTGGGCATTTTGGTATTTGGTTGTTTTGTGTAGGCTTGGGAGGGCTTTTTATTTCATATATTTGGGCTCATTTCAGATTTGGGGGGAAAACCATAATGGCGATGTAGGCGCCTCAAATCCAAAGCAGCGCGTCGATTGCCTCCCAATTGGTAATCTCCTCGTCTCCTCGCGCTTTTTAGCTCTCTATCGCGCATTAGATTTAGCCACCAGCGGTCGTCAGTGCCCAGCGATCGAGCCGTCTAGGGTTTCTGTGTTTCCTCTCGATACTGGGATTCTTCTTTCTGGCCCGGTACGCTCGCGTTCCCTCGGTGCTTCAGTCTCTTTTTATGTGATTGTTGTGCGTGCTGTTCTCGTATTTTCCGTGTTGATTTTTATTGGTATTTTTCCCTTTTGCTCGTTTGCGCCCGCGCTGTATTGTTGGCGAGTGTCTCTGTTAACAGCGTTATGGTGTTTTAGAACTGCGGCAACATTCTGGTTTTGCGTTTAAATTAGTGTTAATATCTTTGTAATCGGAGTCTTTGAACTCTTTGCAATACCACTTAGTTGGAGTTCATGCATTTCGCTTTTTAGTAAGGTCAGTTGATAAAGTTTTGAAATTGGGTTTGATCTTTGCAGGCAATCACTTCATTTTGCCTTCTTCTGCAAGAGAGGATCTGGTGGACGTACTCGGGTTGAAACGATCTCTTTTGCTGATTTTTTGGTTGTTCGGCCCCCTTTCTTTGATATATATATATTGAGTAGAATTCTTTGGTTGGCTGTTCTTCTATTATTAGGGCCGAGTTGAATGATTCATCCTATGTGTTGACCGATTCTGAGTAGTTGCTGCCAGCTTTACATCAAAGTTTACTTTGTCCTTAAGCACTGAAATATAAGAGGAAGGGCATTGTGGTCATTGGAGAAGTTTGAAGAAATGGAATGCAATAAGGATGAAGCCCTTAGGGCAAGAGCGATTTCTGAAAAGAAATTCTTGGAAAAGGATATTGCAGGTGCCAAGAAATTTGCCTTGAAGGCCCAAAATCTCTTTCCAGTGCTGGAGGGCATTGTCCAGCTGTTAGCAACTCTTGATGTTTATCTTTCTTCGGAAGATAAAGCTTATGGGGAGAAAGATTGGTATGCTATTCTTGATGTCAGTGCTTCGGCAGATGAAGATACAGTGAAGAAACAGTATAGGAAATTAGCTCTCCTACTTCATCCGGACAAGAATAAATCTGTTGGTGCTGAAGGTGCTTTTAAGCTCATTTCAGAGGCATGGAGTGTCTTATCTGATAAGTCTAGGAGAATGCTATATGACCAGAAAAGAACTGCTAAAGTATTATTGAAGAAAACTTCCCAACAAAATAAAAATAAAGCTGCCCGCAGTAATGCTAATGGATTTTCCAATTCTGCCAAGAATGCTCCACCGAAAGCACAAGCTAGGAAGAGCAACACTAATGTGACTCCTGCAACTGTGCATCCTTCCCCTAGGCCACAAGTACCTGAAACATTTTGGACATCTTGTAATAGGTGCAAAATGCAGTATGAGTATCTCAAGGTGTACCTTAATCATACTCTACTTTGTCCCAATTGCCATGAGCCTTTCCTTGCTAAAGAGACACAGTCCCCTTCTGGTGCATTTGTTTCCTCAGTGTCTGGTTCTCAGCAGCATCACACAAATTCTGATCATAACATAACAGACAAAAATGCTTATGGTCAGGGGAAAAGTAACTCAACTACTAAAGGCATGGGAGCTTCTGGGTTCCAGAATGGAGCAAATCAGGGTTCTCAGGGTAATCAAAACTTCCAATGGGGCCCTTTTTCTAGAACTGCAGGAGCTGCTAGTGCAACTGCCTCATCAGCTGCTGCAGCACAGGCTGCAAATGTTGTTCATCTGACTTATGAGAAAGTAAGAAAAGAACGTGAGGAGGCACAAGCGGCGGCTAGAAGGGAAGAGGCTCTTCGCAAGAAGAATAGTACCCTGAAAAGGAATGCCACTGCATCTGGAGTTCTTAATGCAGGGATGGATGATGATTTACCTGCAAAGAGAGGACGAGGCATTGATGATGATCCTGGGAATGGTAATGGAATGGCTTCAGCAGGACAGTTTGCTTCATCAGAGCCAAATAGGGCAGCCAGTAATTTGGGAGTCTTCTACAAGTTCAGAATGGGAGGGAAACAAAACAACTTAGTTAAGGAATTTACTCGTTCAGATGGTAGAAATATGTTGATTGAGAATGCTAAATCAGCAATAGATAAGAAGTTAAAAGAGTGGAAATCTGCTGCCACTGTGAAAATTGATGCAAAAGAAAACACTAAAAAGAAACTCAAACTGAATGAAACTGACAAAACAGAGACAAAGGATGTGGTTCATGGAGATACTAGTGATCAGCACCAATCAGTTGAGTTTGTGAGTGACACTAAACAAGATGCTGTTGTGAAGAACAAAGCCAACATACAATCCAGTGATTCAGACAGTGAGAATAATGAACCGGTGTCAATAGATGTTCCGGATTCAGATTTTCATGATTTTGATAATGACCGTTCTGAGCAATCTATTGGAGGCGACCAAATATGGGCTACATATGATGATGAGGATGGTATGCCCCGTTACTACGCACTGGTTCAACAAGTTATCTCTTTGAATCCTTTCAAAGTGCGCATGAGTTTTCTGACTTCAAAGTCTAATAGTGAATTTGGGCCAATGGATTGGGTTGCATCTGGTTTTCCAAAAACCTGTGGTGATTTCAGGATAGGACGATATGAGGTGAGCGATACAATTAATATTTTCTCGCACAAGATCAAGTGGGAGAAGGGTCCTCGTGGTGTCATCAAAATTGTTCCAAGAAGAGGTGAAACCTGGGCTCTTTACAGAAATTGGTCTCCTGAATGGAATGAACATACTGCTGATGATATCATCTATAAATATGACATGGTAGAAGTACTCAAAGACTATAGTGAAGAACAGGGAGTTTCTGTAATTCCTTTAGTGAAAGTATCTGGGTTTAGAACAGTATTCTGCCGTCACCATGATCCAAAGGAAGTAAAGAGAATTCAAAAAGAAGAGATGTTTCGGTTTTCTCATCAAGTACCTTCTTATTTTTTGACTGGTAAAGAAGCTGAGAATGCTCCTAAGGGGCTCCTTGAGCTGGACCCTGCTGCAACTCCTTTGGAGCTTCTTCAGATAATCAATGAAAGTAAAAGAGAAGTTGTTGCAGAGACTGTTGGACAGACAGTCAATTAGTTGTTATTTGCCTTGGTATGGTTCAAATTGATAGAATCATTTCATTCCAAGTGCATTAGAATTTAGTTTTTATAGTTTGTAGTATCCAAGATTTTTTGGTTGGTGACTTGGACAAAGTTTCCAGATGGAGTCTGTTTTTGCAGTTTTCTGTGACAGGTTATTCAACTGACCAGAATTTTGTCTGCCATAGAATGATAGCTGAGACTTACAACATTCATTGAATTCAGATTGTGGACATTATACATTTCCTTTAGCAAAGCATTTCCTGGAGTTTTCTTTGGAGATTGGTGCTCTCTAAGATTGGTAAGATGACACCACAATCTCCATATTTTCTCCTTTTCTTTTCTTGCTCACAGGAGACTAAACCACATCCTTATACTCCTGTACTATAAGTTTATTTCCTGAATGATGCCAAATAATAAATTTATCATCTTAATGATGCTTCATGCTAAGCCGCTGGGCCTTAGTTGCCTCATCTAATCTTTCTTTCTTGTTCCTGTTTTTGTGAAGGCATTGTTGCTGTTCTTTTTTTATGTCCTCAGCTTCAGTCTCCAAAATGGTTTCATTAGTTTGTTTATGTGCTTGTTTATTGTGTTTGAGGGGTCTTATAAGCTGTAAACCATGGTGTACCAATTTTAGCAAGCAACATGCTCTGACTGTAAATGTTTCTGAAGTTTTTCCTCCCTTGGCCCTTCATCTAAATTAATCTTCATCTTTATATTTTATGTTTTTAACTTATCTGCCATTTTTTTCCAATTAGAATTGTCCATTGGCTATATGCCAAACTGCATATGTTTTTTTCAGTGACCAACCAAAATTTGGCTTGCATGTACATTAAAGCCTGTAATGAAATTTAACAAGAATTAAATAAGCCATTGTTGAAGAATTTGGGTTAAAGTAACTGAGTTTTGTCATTTTATTGTTTCTGGATAATTTTCTATTTGAATGAGATATTTGGATAATTTGTTTGGCTCTACACTCGGTCAGTAGTTTGACATGTGTAATTTTGTTCAAACTAGGCTTCTCTTTGATAGTCATGTTGACTTGTCTGCCTATACATATTTTGCCTACTACAAAAATGAGCAAAATATATGCCTGCCATGATATCATATTATCCTATTCTTCACTTACCCTTACTTAAAAACCTCAACTAGAAGCCTTGTTGGCTTTCTCTTGCAAGGCTTGCCTAGGTATTGCTGTGTCAATTGTTAAATGACATACTGTAACATGTGAAATTAAGTTTTCATCAAGGTTCATTAAAAGGGCGACCCAATGTACGAAGCAATCTCACTTTTGTGGACACTGAGGAGGATTGGGTTGATGTAAGTAGCCTTCCACTTGTTTCCGTGGCTTAAACTCATGATCTCCAGTATACACAAGTGCCTTATGTGGGTACCTGACCCGTTGCTATCCTTATTATTTTGGTCTAGAAGCTGATAGTTCGGATATCTGTGTCATGTCCATTTTAGCCTGCTCCACAGAGATGGGAGATTCTGTGTTACTTTAGAAATCTTATCTAGGGATATACTGGCGATACAGACGTCCAACTTTATATGATCTAAAGAACTAAACTATAATAACTATGTAGAAACGATGCCCTAAATTTTTTGGTGGAAAGCTAAGATCTAAGTACTTGCACTGAATCCTTGATTTCATTGGAGGATGAGCTCTGAATCCTTGATTTCATTGGAGGATGAGCTCAACACCATCTTCACACTGAATCCTTGATTTCATTGGAGAATGAGCTCAACACCATCTTCATTCTTCAAAAAGTATAGAAAGAACAATAGTGAAATCTAGGAGGATGAGCTCAACACCGTCTTCATTCTTCAAGAAGTATAGAAACAACAAATACCCTAAGGGTAATAGTGAAATCTAGGCTCCAAACTCTATAGCTAGTTTTCTAAAGTGCTCCTAGCTCTGCCAGCATAGGTTCCTCGGACTTAACAGAAGTCATTTCTAGATTCCGACTACATGACTTCTTGGTGAGTGATTTGCCTGAACAAAAATCATTACAAAGGTTGGCCAATTAAAGTGAGTTGTAAATTGGAATGAATATGATTGTGACTAGAAGTGTAACCATCTGGCAAACAAGGTCAAAAAGCAATATGACCAGTTATCCAACAATTTAGTTGTTGATATTTCTTGTAGTCTTTTGATTATAAATGCTGAATCATATATTTCGTCTTGAACTAGAGCAATCTAGCAAAAATTCCAAGATTGTCATGTTAAAAAAATTGTTGATTGATGAAGAATGATTTTGCTAATAAAAATAACATGTCAATTTCATTACTATATTCAACATAGCCAAAGAGCTAATAAATTGATACTAAAGCCCATTGTTTACCAGATTCTATGCATCTTAGGAAGTAAATTTGTGTGGAAAGTTGTAATTGCCTTGAATTAACTTTCCACGTATTTTTCTCGGAAAGTACCAAAAATCTATTTGGTTGACAAAAAATTAAATGATAGGAAGTGTAATTTCCGACCTGTAATATGTTTGGTTGATATAGGTACTTCCTAGGAAGTATACATCAAATGACCGATATATCATTCTTTTTATAAATTAATATTTTAACTTATATATTTGAATATATGGAACACTTAATTTGTATTTGTAAATTAATATTTCAACATGTATACGTAAAATATAGAAGTCAAGAATTTATGGATTATCTAATTCCATAATGTTGACAACTCCTAGGTAAGTTACTTCTATGTAAATGGAAAACATATCTGCATTGGTTATTGCCAGATATGGTTCTTTAATTTGAGAGCAATGAATAAACAATAGGTTATGATGTTAATTAGGTATATTTGGAAAAAAAACTGATACTTTATTTAGTGTTGACTAAAACATGGATGATCGTCTTAGATTGCATAGTATGCATCTTGAATTGTGTCTTACCTGTGTTAGCATTTAATGTCAAATATACGAACTGGAAAAAAAAATTTGGAGAACCGGTTGCATCTGATAATTGGTGAAAAATGTTATGATTTTTTGGAAGATCTGCGTATCTAACTCCTACTTTTTCGTCTTTTTTCTTAACAGCTTGAGCTGAGCTGCTGGACTGAAGACAATTTTGGATGAATGGCCACCTGTCTGCAGATAGCAGCTGATAATTCAAGATCAGAGGAACAGACACTGTAGAGTAAAGTTTGATATGATAGTCTCTGAAGTTATTTTTCTTGGGACCTTTGGCTAATGGGTATAGATTTTACATATATATTTTTTGTTTTTCTTGATTAACTTGTGCTCATTACTGTTGGAAATGTCAATTTAATGGATCTATGAATTTTCTGGAATTTGTCGGCAATATATAACTCATAATTGTCTTGTTTTTCGCCGGATCATGCACACTGATTGCATGGCTGTAAAATGTTTGGTTATTGGAGAATCCTTGTATCGCCTTACGGTAGAATACAAAGAATTATTAAGCTTTGCTAAATATACTTGGGCTTCAGTGTACTTTTTTCTGATAGAGATTCGTCGTATTACATTTTGGCTCATTGGGTAACATGAAATTTGATTATTATATTAAAATTATGAACTTGAAATTTGTAGGTTCTGATGTTCTACGCACAATAGCGGGAGTGCGATGATTGTTCTGTTACTATAATTGGACTTTATTGCTCTTGATAGTTTATTGTTTGCTTCTATTGGAAGTATTTTTATGCATTAACATGTAATATTGATGTACTTGGCTATGCATGTGGCCTATTGCACCTTAGGAAGTTTCTGGGTAGGCACATTGGTGATTTGTCAATGCACTACAACGCGCATTTGCGTAATGCATACATGTTATATTTGGATAGTCGACACTCAGGTTACTCGACGGTATATGAGGAAATCTAGTATTTTCATGCTCTTGATTGATATGATGTGCTATAGATTTTAATGGATGATGTGGTGTCTACCTTTGATGTATCATTTAAGACACCTTATAATACGTGCTAGGGTTGACATGCATTCTTTCTTAGAGGTATGAAGTTTTTTACGAGCACTAGTTCTATTAGTTGTGATAGACATAACGGTGGGGGCCACGGAATGGGGAGAGTGAATTAGAATGATGTGCTTGAGACAAATGTTCTTGATCTTGTCCTTGAGGAGTTATACGGAAGCAATGTGTTGTGCAACATGTTGAGGAATTTGCAGCTAAAACCCCTGCGTGGCCCAAAATATAATGTCGTGCTAGCATTAAAGCATGGATCCTAAGACATACCAACAATTCCAAAATTTAGTGTCGAAGCCAGTACCTCGACGTTAGAGGGTGTAATATTTTTAAATTTATCATTTAAGTACAAATAATATGCAAATGGTATATAAAGTGATTATTTATTTTTTTTGAAAATACTTACCAAATGCTAAATATAAACCAAACTTTTATTATTTCAAAAATGATTAATTAATGAATATATCACAATTTTTATCGAAATTTTCAAATCTATTACAACTTTTTATTTGTTTCAAATGCAGACTTTAACTCTCGATTCGTTTTAATTATATCATACCGTCAGACTCGGGTTAAGTTTTTCGTTAAACTACTGACATGACATCGATAACGTGTCAACCTAAGTCCAGTCAGCCATTAATTTAATATAAAAAATAGGTAAGCTGACGTGTATTAGTAAGTACAGTATTTTGGTTACCTATTAAATTACTGTACTTACTAATACATGCCATCTTACCTATTTTTTATATATTAAATTAATGGTTGACTGGAATTATGTTGACATGTCATCGATACCATGTCAACAGTTTAACGGAAAACTTAACCCTAGTCTGACGGTGTGATACAATTGAAACGAATCGAGAGTTGAAGCCTACATTTGAAACAAATGAAAATTCATGATAAATTTGGGAATTTCGATAAAAGTCATGATATATTCATTAATTAACCCTTTCAAAAAAATGTATGATAATAAAAAATATAAAAAAATTCTTCATAATTGTCCCTTATGACTGTTCATATATATACCGAAAACTAGAGATGGCAATGGGCCGAGCCCGCCCATGGGCGGCACGGACCCGGCCCAAAGAATTTTGGGCCGGGCCGAGCATGACTCGTTTGTGCCCAAGGGGCGGGCTGGGCTCGCCCCCTTGGGCACGTGGGCCGTGCCAAGCCTGGTGGCACCAGGCCTAGCCTAGTTTGTGCTAGTTTGGCTAGGCTAGCCTGACGCATTAATTACTTTGGCCATTAAAGATATATAGTGACAGATATCATGAGTTGGTGTAGTGGTTAGTTTGTCTCATACAAGGGTAGAGGTCGGCGGTTTGAGTCTCATCGTCGGCCTCCATATTATGGTTTTTAATATATTCGGGCCGGCCCGAGCCCAAAGGGGCGGGCTTAGGCTCGGGCTCGGCCTCCCCTTTGAGCAGTCAGGCCGTGCCAGGCACAACCTATTGCCACATCTACCGAAAATGTTGCAAAATTAACTCATTATTAATTTCAAGGCTTTCAATCTCATTTAAGTTTGAAAAATCCTCATTATTCTATAAAATAAATCTACTCGATAATAATGCAAATATGTAATAGGTTGCGCTTGAGCTTTACGTCGTGATCTTCCATTTTTTAGAAACTTAATTTCTATTTCAAGATTGTTTTGTTTTTCAGGTTGAGAAAAAGTTAGCTGAGAATTTCTCTCAATTGTGTCATAGGAGATTGTGACATATCCTAAGATAAAGTCCATTTACAACATTCCTTGAACAAGAGGGCATTATTGCACAATATACAATGCATGACACACCACAACAAAACGGTGTTGCCGAAAGAAGGAATTGCACGCTTGTACATGGTAAGGAGCATGATTAGTAATTTTAATCTTCTGTTATCCCTATGGAGTGAGTCTTTAAAAACTGATGTGTACATATCATTTAGACATTTGGAGTTGTTGTTATGCCCCGCTTAGGTTTATCCTTAGATAAGAGACATCGCCTAGGAGAAACACAACCAACAACCAAGAATCTTACACCAAGGTATATACAAATCAATTGCAACATAATGAGGCAACACCAAATCACGTCAGTTGAAAGCCGAGTAGGAGTATCAATATGTCTACGATAATGATAAATGAACATGATGTCATGGTACCACCAAATGCAACGGTCTACACCTCTCCAATAAAATACAACTTGTCAATAAAATATGCATGTTCACCTATCACCTAATACAACGCATAACCAATCAAGAGCCCAATAGACAAATAAGTTTCCCCCGCACCTTGAGAGTGTCACCTAAAGTCGTTCAAGCAAGAGGTGCGACTATCCAAAGGATAGCCCGTCGGCGTCTCACACCCTCACGCTGCACAGTAGCACCCCGTGTGAAAATATCGTGATCACCGGTGTTACCGCCCATACACATCGAGCCAACAATATAAGTGTCTATGAGCTTTCACCTGATAAAAGATCAAATATGCAACATGTCAACTAAATCTCACAACATGTATAAAAATACTACCAACAATGATACCAACATATGAAATGCACATATACGACAACCACAACAGTAATGCAACCGCAATAACAACTGGATACAAATGCAACAAGAATAAATCACGATAGCAACATGCAAATCCTCACAGCGATAATTCTACAATATGCACCATATTATGATCAAATAAGCATTAATAAGTGACAAATAATTAAACATATGCAATTATCAACATGTCATGTCCAACAAAATAATGCAATATGAGATCAACAGATTTCAGAATCAAAACAAACAAGTAGAGACAAGGGGTAAAACCGATATTTTACTTGTTCAACATTCATAGACTACAACAAGAATCACACCATAATCAAACACAACTAACTATATTCTAAATCATCATTTACTAAAACACACTATTATTTTACAATATTTAATTATTTATCAAACTGAATTAATAATTTTTAATTGCTAAATAATACTAAAAAACACAAAAGACCTACCAAACGACCTCAGATCAAAATTTCAACACCACCATCAAGTTCAAAATGAGCAATCCCCCGCCGCCACCCCTTCCCGCGGACCCCGACGTCGGCGAACCACTAGAGACGGGCCAGGGAGATCCACGGCTCCGCATGTAGCGGGTTGTGGCTGCTGCCTTGCTACGAGCAGCGCCCCTGCTGCCATGGCTTGGCAGTTGTGACCGCACGCCAGCGGTCATGCCACTAGCGTGCGAGCAGTGGCTCGATCGCCCGCAACCGCCTCCGCTTCTGGCTCCACCAGTTTATCCTCCTTCAACCTTTACCCTTATTGTCGCTGATGAACGAAGAAATGGGAAAACGACGAAAACAATGGAAGAGAAGGTGAGACTCCTACCTCAGATCACTCTCCAAACCTCAAATCTTCTTACTGCCGCCGCACGTCTCCCGTCTTCAGTCCCTCCTCAGCCGCTACAGTGATGGAAATGAGATTAGGGAGAGTGATTAGGGCTTAATATAGGTTATTTGGCATTTGCAAAAAAAACCCTCTAAGAAATTTATTTACAACCAAGTCCTTTTTTTTTTCTGGTTATAACAATTGTCTTGTTGAGGTAAGGATTTATAATCCTCAATTAAAGAAACTAGACCCAAGAACAACCAATAGATATTTCATTGGTTATGCATTCAACTATATGGGATTCAGGTTTTATTGTCCTTCTCACACTCCAAGAATAATCGAACAAGAAATGCTAAATTTCTAAAGGATTCAGAGTTCAGTGGGAGTGAACCTCCCATTAGTGGTATATCAAGTTTTACGATGTTATAATATCATACAAGTTTATTAAGAACATTGTTGATCAATGTATATACCTTAAAGTTTGTGGGAGCAAATATGTCTTTCTAGTCCTATATGTAGATGATATATTACTTGCAAGTAGTGACTCAGGTTTGCTACATGAGACAAAGCAATTTCTTCCTCAACTTTGAAGCCTCCTATGTCATTGGCATAGAAATTTAGAGAGACAGATCTCAATGAACATTAGGACTGTCTCAAAAGGCCTACATTGAAAAAGTTTTGAAAAGATTCACTACTACAATTTGGTCTTTTAGCGATGATTGTTATAGCATTTGCTAGCATTTGTAAATACTACAAAAACTTTTACCAACAACTAACGAATTCCACTAAATCCATTATCGTTAAAGGCTTTAAAAGTAATTCATACAATTACTGGTGAAGATAAAAATAATCACCACTAAATGTATGTATATATATTTAAATCTATAATTTTTTTGTAGAGTTTTTTAATAATAGTTGCTAAATGATGTAAAATGTTTGCTCTCTCTAATTATTTAGCAGTAATTATCTTATTACTACTAATTAATTGCCACTAAAAAAATAATCTCTTGTAGTGATTTAGGATGGAAAGTTATACGTCTATTGTAGTACCCATTGTTAAAAGAGATAGGTTCAATCAATATCAATGTCCATAATGAATTGGAAAAGGAACAAATGAAAAACATCACATATGAATCTACAATTGGCGGCCTAATGTAGGCACAAGTCCGTACATGACCTGATTTGGGATTTGGAGTAGGAATGCTTAGTAGATACCGATGTAATCTAGGAATTGAACACTAGAAAGCCGTTAAGAAACTCATGAGGTATCTTCAAGGAACTAAGAATCACATATTGACATATAAGCACACCGACCTTCTTGAAGTGGTTGGTTATTCAAAATCAGATTTTGCTAGATGCGTAGACACAAGAAAGTCTACTTCCGGATATATCTTCATGATTGCTGGATGAGCTATATCCTAGAGAAGTGTTAAGCAGACTATTATTGCAATGTCTACAGTGGAAGTAGAATTCGCTGCTTGCTATGAAGCCCTGACATAGGCAAGTTGGTTGAAGAATTCCATTTCTGGCCTTAGGATTGTTGATTCTATTGCAAGGACCAAAAATCTTATGTGATAATTTGGCTGTAGTTTTCTTTTCAAATAAAAAAAGTCAGAGCCAAAATAAGCACATCAATTTGAAGTATCTATATGTGAGAGAAAAAGTTAAAGTCCATATGTTGTGGACTGGACTAGAACTTTTGGGCCCGATCGAAATAGACCCATCAGTGCCCCATCCTTCATCCGAACCAAACCACGCGGCCCTACCCAACCAACACCCTTGAACCAAACTCAAGCTAAGTCAAACAATTTTGTCCGTGGGACCCACCCGGTCGAACATGGACTCCACGTCTTCTCTTATCACGAGGAACATACCATCATTAATCTGTCATCTCCGGGATTGGCCTCAACCCATTCTGGACAACAATCCTAGCGAGATTACTGAGTAACATGATCACCTCCACCTGTAATATATATAGACGTGGCGCACCCAGGTAATCCTAAGTTCCAATTTCTGCAACCTCTACCTTGGAGTCACCCTAACTTGGGCATTGGAGTGTCTCTCTCTCTCCCCCCCCCGGCCGGCGTCAAACCAAGCCCGGACCGAAAGACCCCGACTCTCCAGTTTGTACTTTATTCGACTGCTTGGATCTCGGCCGAAGTGTCGACTGGCTGGATGCTCGATCGTCTGAGGACTTGTTGGATGATCGACCTATTATTTTTGGGTTTTTTGGTGCCAACGAGTTTGCGCAACTGATCGGCTCGGGTATTTTCTTCCCAAGGTATGTGCTGGATTATGCAACTACCAAAGTTAGTGATTAAAGAATGTACTAGTGAAATATACCTTTCGAGGGAGGGGTCCTGTGCTTGACAGGTGCCATTGGCTTGTCATACGACAAGTTACGAGTCGCTCTTTACGACTATGTTTCGAGCCTTTACCTCATGGGTGAGTTTTAGCACTGCGATTAGAGCTTTATACTCTGCCTAGTTATTGCTAGCTCTAAAGTGGAGCTGGAGGGACTGCTCGAGTGCGATTCCCTGGCCATTCTCTAGAATGATGCCTGCTCTGCTTCCCTTTTCGTTGGAGGCGCCATCCATGATCAGCGTCTAAGTTTCGACTTGTTTGGGAGTGTCCTCCTAGTCGGTGAATTCAGTGACGAAGTCGGCCAGAGCCTGGGCTTTGATGGGGCCCCTGGGCTGGCATTTGATGCTGAACTCTGAGAATTCTACTGACCAGGATATCATTCGGCCAGCCAGTTCGGGTTTAGCCAGTACCTGCCTAATTGGTTGCTCGGTGCGTACCTGGATGTGGTGTCTTTGAAAATACGACCTAAGTTTTTGGGCCAAGATAACCAGGGCGAAGGCAAGCTTCTCTAACCTATGGTATTTGGTTTTAGGTCCCTGGAGGACCTTACTGACAAAATAGATCAGCTTTTGATCTTTTCCCTGCTCCCGGATCAAGACCGAGCTGAGGGCGGTCTTTGTGATCGTGAGGTAGAGGGAGAGGGTTTCTCCTTGTTGTGGCTTGTCTAGGACCGATGGGCTGGCAAGGAAGTATTTGAGCTCCTTGAAAGCTTGTTCACATTTTTCATCCTAGGAAGTCTTGTTTATTCCTTAGAATTTTATAGAAAGGGGTGGCTTGGTCGGCCGACCTGGAGAGGAATTTGGACAGAGCAGCCATCCTCCCCGTGAGTTGTTGTACTTCATTGATGCTGTGTGGGCTCCACATCTCTTGGATGGCTTGATACTTCTTTGAGTTGGCTTCGATTCCTTGGTGTGTTAGCATGAAGCCGAGGAACTTGCCGCCGTGAACCTCAAAATCGTATTTTTCCATATTTAATCTCATGTTGTAATGCTCAAGCTGGCTGAAGTTCTCGATGAGATCATTGCAATTGTTTTCAGTGGCTAGCATTTTGGCAATCATGTCGTCGATATATACTTCCATGTTGTGACCAATTTTTTTTCGATGACCTTCTTCATCAAACACTGATACGTGGCTCATGCGTTTTTAAGCCCGAAGGGCATCACCTTGTAACATAAATTTGCATGCTCGATAATGAATTAAGGCCATTTTCTCTTTATCTTCCGGGTGCATTCGGATCTTATTGTAGCCTAAATAGGCGTCCATGAAGCTTAAGTATTAGTATCCCGAGGAGCCAGTAAGAGTCCTTTGGACAAGCCTTATTGAGGTCGGTGAAGTCGACGCACATCCGCCACTTTCTCGAGTGCTTCTTGACCATCACGACATTTGCGAGCCATGTAGTAAATCAGATTTCTCTGATGATTTTTGCCTTTAGTAGCTTCCTAGTTTCTTCGAGGGATGCTTGTTGTCGCTCGATTCCGAGTTTTCTTTTCTTATGAGCCACAAATTTGACATGGGGGTCAATGGCCAATCTATGGCAGATGACCTGCGGATCTATTTCCAGCATGTCAGCTAGCATCCATGCCAAGAGGTCGGTGTTATTTTTGAGTAAAGTGCTGAGTTGAGCTTTGAGCTCGTTAGGGAGGTGTGCTCCCACACAAGTTACATGTTCGGGGGATGTCCCCATTTACACAATTTCTAAGTCGTCGGTAGGCTGGGGCTGCTCTTGGATGTCTCCCCTGGGATCCATGTTTGAGATTCGAGATTGGGGTTCAACCAGCCTGAGCTTCAGGCAATCATTGTAGCACGCACGGGCTTCCTTCTGGTCTGCATGAATTATTCCTACCTCTGTCTCTGAGATAGGGAACCGACTTGATGGCGAGATGGGGGGGGGGTCGATACGACGGCTCCCCAGTTATTTAAGGAGGGTCGGCCCAAGATCATGTGGTAGGGGCTTACACAATGAACGACAAGGAACTGTACGTCTATTGTCCTTGTTCTTGGTGGAGAGCCAAACGTTGTGGCCAACCATAAATAGCCTTTGATGTCCACGCTGTTAGGGACCTTCGGGTTTGTCAAGTCCTGTATGTATCATGACGATCCCTAACGTGCATTATAAATATCGCATTATTCACATCCATGTAGAACGTCTGCGCACCACCCACCGCTCTCGCCCGCGACTAGCAAATGACCCTCGTTTACTAGCCGCGACATGGCCGGTGGGGTGTGCGGCCCATGTAATTATGCATTGTAAAAGCGCTTGCGTACTGCCCACCGTTCTCGCATGCGGCTAGCAAACGCCCCTCGTTTACTAGCCGCGGCATGGCCGGTGGGGGTGTGTGGCCATAGGAAATTTTATCATGCTCCTCGTAATTTTGGGAACCCCGTGGGTGGCACTTGGGGGTTAGGCTCCACACCTATATTGTCCTCGGGCAAACATCTCTCTAGTTCATTCGTCCAAGCATTTGTAAGCATTTTTCATACAAACGGCCATTTGGCCCAAATGTTTTTGCGTCCAATCACACCGAGGCTCGAACGCGGGCGACCCAGGAGCCCACGATTTTTGAGATTGGAAAGGCGGTCCTTGCCCAAGGCTTATCCCTTGCATGGGCAAGGGAGCTGCACGGACATTTTCCGCCCAAACAAGTTAGTCCGTGACAATTGGTATCAGAGCGAGGCAAGCTCGCAAAACTTTAGCGCAAGCAACCGGCGCAAACTGTCAACAAGCTCGTGCCTTCGTCGTTGGAGACAAACGACGTTGGGGCACTCGACAATCTCGCATGAGAGATTTTCTTGAACAAGCATGGCTCGCAAAGGAGTCGGCAAAACAAGTGGTGTCGCCCAAGCGGTGACGATCATTCCAGAAGAACCGTTGGGGGAGGACCCAACACAAACTCAACAAGCTAGGATGGGAAGTCGCACCATCCAACGGCTTAGAGACTTGGAAACGATGGTGGCCGCTCACGACGTAGCCATAAACGTCCTTGAGAACCGCATGGGGCCATAGGTCGGCAAGCTAGCCGACACACAAGAAGTTCTGGAGACAAGACTAGATGGAATCCAGGACGACACTCAAGAAGCAATCAAGCAACTTCAAGAGGAGATTGAAGAACTAAGGTCTACAATCTCATTCCTAACTCGAGAGATCCACTCGGGCGGTGGCAACTCCCAGCAACGCGAGACGCCACAACACCGCCTTAAAGCACCTGAACCGAAGCCTTATAATGGGGCTTGAGATGCAAAAGCGGTGGAGAACTTCCTCTTCAACTTGGAGCAGTACTTCAAGGTCATGAGGACTATCGACGACGATATGAAAGTATCCGTTGCAACCATGTATCTATCTAAAGATGCAAAATTCTGGTGGCGGACCAAATATGATGAAATTCAGAAGGGTCATGCAAAGATCGACACTTGGGACGATCTCAAGCGAGAACTAAGCTCAATTCTTTCCCGAGAATGTGGAATTCATCGTCCGACGGAAGTTACGACAACTTCGTCACAACAATTCAATTCGAGAGTACGTGAAGGAGTTCTCAACCATTATGTTGGATGTTCCGAACTTAGCTGAGACCGATCAATTATTCACCTTCCTTGAAGGACTAAAGCCGTGGACGCAACAAGAACTCGCAAGGAGGACACCCTCCAAAGGGGCCTCATCAAAGGGATTACCCTTAGAGGGGGAACCAATAGAGACTCGTGCCTATTTGCTTCTTGTGCAGAGGACCCCATATGGTCCGAGAATTTCCTCAACGGCAAGCATTGAACACCATTATAGCGAAGTCCGTGGCAGAGAACATAGCTAACATCACCGCCAAGAAGGAGAAGGGCAAGTCTCCTGCAATCCCCAATGCGGAGGACTATTCCAGCGAAGATGAAGACACTGGAAGGCCTAACATGGGAGCAATGCGTCTCCTCAATGATCTCAAGACTCAAGTGGGGGAGCAAGGTCCAAAGAAGGGAATCACCAAGGTGGCACACAAGCTGATGTTCATTGACATCGAGCTTAATGGCAAGAATACCCGAGCGATGGTCGACCCGAGAGCAACTCATAACTTCATCGCCAAAGGAGAAGCAAAGTGACTAGGCTCAAGCTAGAAAAGAGCTCGAGTCATGTCAAGGCGGTGAACTCCAAGGCACAAGAAATCAACGGCATCGCACAGGACGTCTCGCTGAAGATTGGAGGATGGAATGGTCAAACCAACCTGATGGCAATACCTCTCGACGACTACCAAGTCATTTTGGGGATGGAGTTCCTCAAGTCGGCGAAGGTGGTACCAATGCCCTTCCTTGACACTTTATGCTTGATGGGGTGGAACAATCCCAGCATTGTTCCAATGGTGTGTTCGACACCGGGGAGCGGAAACCAACTCCTCTCCGTCATACAAGTGAAGAAAGGAGTTCGACGAGGCGAACTCACAATGGTGGCTGTAATGAAGCTGGAAGGATCACTTGATGGGGTGGAACGAGAACCCGCAGCAGTCTCTAGAGTACTCAACGAGTTCGAAGACGTGATGCCACCCGAACTACCAAAGGCCTTATCGCCAAAGAGGGGGGTGGATCATCGAATCGAGCTGGAGCCGGGGGCTAAGCCCCCACACCGACCACCTTACCGTATGATGCCACCAGAGTTGGTAGAATTACGGAAGCAACTAAAGGAACTGCTCGACGAAGGATTGATTCGCAGTTCTAAAGCTCCATTCGAAGCCCCTATGCAGTTCCAAAAGAAGAAGGACGAGAGTCACCGTCTCTGTGTGGATTACTGAGCTTTGAACAAAGTGACTGTGAAGAACAAGTACCCCATCCCGCTCATTATGGACCTATTCAACCAACTTGGCCAAGCAAGATACTTTTCCAAGCTGGACTTGAGATCGGGCTACTAGCAAGTGCGGATTGCCGAGGGGGACGAAGGAAAGACCACTTGTGTAACACACTATAGAGCTTACGAATTTTTGGTGATGCCGTTTGGCCTCATGAATGCTCCAGCTACATTCAGCACCATGATGAATCATCTGTTCCATGAGCACTTAGACAAATTTGTTGTGGTGTACTTAGACGATATCATGGTCTACAGTCGAACTTTGGAGGAGCACTTGCAACATTTGAAGATCATCTTCAAGATCCTCCGGGAGAACACTTTGTTCGTGAAACGGGAGAAGTGCTACTTAGCCCAAGAAGATATCAACTTTCTGGGACACTGGGTTGGGGGCGGAAAGATTCGAATGGACAATGTAAAGGTCCGCACCGTAATGGAATGACAGCCACCCACAAAGGTCACATAATTTAGGTCACTCCTTGGTTTTGTGAATTACTACCGAAGATTCATTGCCGGATATTCAAAGTGAGCAGCTCCACTGACGAACTTGCTCAAGAAGGAAGACTTGCTCAAGAAGGAAAAGGCATGGCATTGGTCCCAACCATGCATGGAAGCGTTTGAAGACCTGAAGCAAGCGGTGATCGAGGAACCAGTTCTCAGGCTTCCTGGCTATGGGCAGCCCTTTGAAGTCCACACCGACGCCTCAGACTACGACATTGGAGGTGTCCTTATGCAGGAGGGACACCGCGTCGCCTTTGAGAGTCGTAAGCTAAACGATACCCTGCACATGAGAAAGACATGACTGCAATAGTGCACTGTCTCCGTGTTTGGAGGCACTACTTGCTCACATCACGCTTTGTTGTGAAGACGGATAACATAGCGTTGAGTTACTTTCAAACTCAGAAGAAGCTCTCACCGAAGCAAGCTCGATGGCAAGACTTCTTAGCGGAGTTCGACATGATGTTGGAATACAAGCCGGGACATTCCAACGTGGTGACAAACGCCCTGAGCCGCAAGATAGAATGGGTTGTAGTCGTACGAGGAGAAGCTGGGAGTAGCATTAGCCAAGTGCAATCCAACTTCCGTAGGAAGATAAGCATGTGCTTGCTCAAAGACACCCAGGCGGAGGCACTGTTCAAGCTGATCAAAAACGGGAAGACACAGAAGTTTTGGGTCCGAGACGGACTCATCTTCACCAAAGGAAATCGACTGTACGTGCCTAGAACAGATGGCCTGCGCAGAGAATTGCTAAAGGAGTGTCACGATACTCTCTGGGTAGGGCACCCTGGTTTACACCGAATAGTGGCCCTACTGGAGAGGGCATTCTATTGGCCAAAGATGACGGAGGACGTCGAGGAGTATGTGAAGACATGCTTGATCTGCCAGTAAGACAAGATCGAGCGACAGAAGCCTGTGGGTCTCCTCGAACCCTTGCATGTTCCTGAGCGACCATGGGAAAGCATCTCCCTTGACTTCATAGCAAGTCTACCCAAACTGGGGGAGTTCGGTTCCATCCTGGTGGTCGTGGATCGATTCTCCAAATACGGCACATTCATGGCAGCACCCTCGCACTGCACAGCAAGCGAAGCCGCAAAGCTCGTGATGCAGAATGTCATGAAACTTTGGGGCATGCCAAGGAATGTCATCAGTGATCGAGACCCACGGTTCCTTGGCAGATTCTGGACGGAGGTGTTCAAATTATTGGGATCTCAACTATACTTCTCCATGAGTTTACACCCTCAAACGGATGGGCAGACAGAGCGCATGAATGCACTCCTCGAACAAACCTCCGACACTTCATAGCGGTGAACCAAATGGACTAGACGAAGCTGCTAGACGTAGCCTACTTCTCCTACAATCTGCAAAGGAGCTCCGCCACCAACAAGAGTCCCTTCGAGATTTTATTGGGACGGCAACCAGACACACCCCACTCACTAGTTCTTGGCTACACTAGAAGCAATCTGGCTGCTTATCAAATGGCCAAGGAGTGGCAACAAAATCAAGAGATCACTCGAGCCTATCTCGAATCGGCGGCACGCAAAATGAAGAAGTGGGTCGACGAAGGAAGGAGACATCAATAATTCAAGGTCGGGGATCAAGTACTAATAAGACTCCACCCGACACCCCTCGCAGTCTTTCGGTGCAAGATACACAAGGGCCTTGTGCGCAAATACGATGGGCCCTTCCCCATCATCAAAAGGGTAGGGTAGGGCCGGTGGCCTATCAACTCCAACTGCCAGCATGGTGCAAAATACATCTCGTCTTCCATGTGAGCAACCTGAAGCCCTACCTAGGGATGGCAATTCAAACCGGTTAACTGCGGTTAATCGGTTAATCGAATTGTAAAATCTGGTTTTGGATAGTGGATTTGCGGTTCGATTTCGGTTTCGGTTTCGGATAGTAAAAATCAAAAACCATTTAAAATCGATTTGGTTTCGGTTATCGAGCCACGGTTAATCGGTAATCGAAATCGCTTATATATCTGGTTTCGGTTAACGATTTTTTACGATTAATCGGTATCCAAAACTGGTTTTGTTATTAATCTTTGAACCGGTTATCCGTTTACTACCGGTTTTTTAACGATTAACCGGTATCCAAAATCAATTTTGTTATTAATCTTTGAATCGGTTATCCGTTTACTATCGGTTAATCGGTTAGTAAATGGATAACTGGTTCTATCTGAACCGAAACAGGCTATAGGTTTTTGAAATCTACCTGTTTCGGTTTCAGTTTTGGTTAGCGGGTTTGGAAATCGGTTTCAGTTTTGGTTAACCCCCAAAAGTGCGGTTAACCAAATCGTTGCCATCCCTAGCCCTACCATGCCGACCCACACGACGACGGACGCAACATTCCAACACATCCACCAGTAACAACCAAGGCGGTGCAACATGAAGCAGAGGAGATCTTGGCGGACCGCAAAGTGAAACTCTGAAACGACAATAAAGAGCGGGAGTACCTTGTCAAGTGGAAGGGACTCCCTACCTCCGAAGCTAGCTGGGAGAAGGAGAGCACCTTGCGACATGAAGAAGACATCATCACCGCATTCAAGAAGGGGTCGACGAGGTCATCGACTTCGCAAGTGGGGGAGAATGTTAGGGACCTTCGGGTTTGTCAAGTCCTATATGTGTCATGACGGTCCTTAACGTGCATTATAAATATCGCATCATTCGCATCCATGCAGAACATCCGCGCACCACCCACCGCTCTCGCCCGCGACTAGCAAACGACCTTTGTTTACTAGCCGTGACATGGCTGGTGGGGTGTGCGGCCCATGTAATTATGCATTGTAAACGCGTGCGCGTGCACCGCCCACCGTTCTCGCACACGACTAGCAAACGCCCCTCGTTTTCTAGCCGCGGCATGGCTGGTGGGGGTGTGCGGCCATAGGAAATTTTATCATGCTCCTCGTGCTTTTGGGAACCCCGTGGGTGACACTTGGGGGTTAGGCTCCACACTTATATAGTTCATTCGCTCAAGCATTCGTAAGCATTTTTTATACAAATGGCCATTTGGCCCAAACGTTTTTGCATCCAAGCACACAGAGGCTCGAACGCGGGCAACCCGGGAGCCCGTATTTTTGCGGGGGCAAGGGAGCCGCATGGATATTTTTCGCCCAAACAAGTTAGTCTATGACAACCCGATCTCCCGAGTTGTTGACAAGTTCTCCCTGGTACGGGTGCAGCAATCTTCACTGATACTCATCTTTTCAAGTTTTGGATAGAAAAGGACGTCAGTCGAACTCCCCTGATCTACCAAGACTTTCTTGACAAGGAAATCGGCAGTGATTATAGAAATAACGACGAAGTCATGTAAATTCCTATTAATTCCCCGAAAGTCAGTATCATAGAAAGATATTATCGGGGTGGGCATATGTAGCTCTTGCAAACAAGTTGTGTCGCCAACAATCATGATAGCCTAGGATGGTTGTGTTACAGTGTTTACTTCTTCAGCAAATCCGCCTGTAATGTAGTCGATGACTCCCTGATGTCGAGATGAGGTTGTTCGGTCCCAAAGTCTTTGTGGTTGTTTGTGTCGCTGGGTAGTGGTGTCTCACTGGGACTTCGGTGCCGTCGGCGGTGGTTCCACCGGCTTCGGCTGCGACTTCGGTCATGTCGGATGTAGTGGTCGAGGCGACCTACTCTGATTAGGTGCTCAATCTGATCGCGGAGGACCACACTTCTCCAGTGGTGTGTCCGTAAGTTCGGTGGAATTCGCACCTCTTACTTTTGTTGCCTTTGAATGAAGGCTTTAACCTTTCAGGACTGTTAAGGGGTCTGAGCAGCTGTAGGTGGTAGACCTCTTGTAGGATGGTCTCTCACCTGGTGTTGAGAGGAGTGTACCTTTCATATCGGGCGTTTGGGCAAAGTGGTGACCTCGGCCCTCTGTCGTTATTATGTTCATGGTGGTTGCGGTCTTCGCTTTAATTTCCTATCCTCCCTTCTAGGCTTTCTTTCTTCGACGGTATCTTTGATGTTATGTATGTCGGCTTTTCTGGCCTCACGGATCTCTTCCATCTTTATGAAGCTTGCGGCATTCTCCTGGAATTCAGCCATGTCTCTGGGCTTTATCCGGAAGATTTGGTCAGCGAAGTATACGAGCTGAAGCCCATCTTTGATGGAGAAGAGCTTGACTCGGGGGGGTCAAGATTCGAGATTTCAACATCAGTAGCTCGAAACTCGCGTATGTATTCCCATAGGGGCTCATGTTTCCCTTGCTTGACGTAGCGGAGGGCGCTCTATTTTGTAGTAGACCCGAGATGAAGAAAATCGATTGAGGAAGGTGTGGGAGAGATCTGCGAAAGAGTGTATAGACTTCGGTGGGAGGGAGGCAAACCACAACAAAATGATTTTCTCCAGGAAAGCTGGAAAGGCTCTATAGAGAGCAGAGTTTGTTGCTCTCTTGTAGAGCATCATGGTGTATTGTAGGGTCACCCCTACTGTCATAGGGCGGTAGAGTAGTCGGCAACTTGGACTTGGGTGGGAGGCTTGTTGCCGTGATGTGCTCAGCAAAGGATCCTGCGTCGATAGGGAGAGCAGTCGTGACCTCCATGGCCTTGGAGTCTTTCTCTCCTCCTTGATGGGCTGTGCTGAAGATCTCTTCTCGGAGGACGAAAATCGATCTCCTCCTTTCCGAGCGATTGCTTTCTTCATGTTCTGAGTGGCGACGCTCATAATCGACCGGGAGTTGTTCCTAGGACCGCGTCAGCATCTCGGCCTAGGCTGCTAACCGCTGGTTCTCCGCCTATAGGTCGTTTATCCTACGCTGGGATGCTTCTGGGAGAGTTGGGTTGGTACCGGAGCGTCGGTCCTTACTATTTCAGCATCAGTAGCTTGCAGATGACCATCGCCATTGGGGCATTGTCGTTGGCGTGCGGCGGCAGTTACCTGGCTCCGAGTTCCAACCATTGTGGGGGAGGTAAGGTTTACTTGGCCCCATGGTGGGCACCAAATATTCCTGCTTGAGGATCGGAGTAGTTCAGTCTGGCTCAGTGTCTCTCCTGGTCGGGTGCAACTACGGCGAGCGGAGAGGGGGGACCTGCAAAAGACACTCTAACTCTCAAGTTAGTAGGTCTCCAAGGTGGAGGTAATGAAAAATAGAACTTAAGGTCCTGAGGCATGACGTGTCTGTATTTATTGTAGGTGGAGGTGATGACGCTGCCCGACAATCTCGTGGGGATATTACTCAAAATGGGTCGAGGCTGATCCCGAAGATAGCATGATCGTGATAGCGTATCCCCCGTGATAAGGAAGGACGTGGATATCCTTGTATGGCCGGGTGGAGCCCCCGAGTGGAGCCATCTAGTCTGGCTCAAGTTAGGTTTAAGTGTGTAGGGTAATGTTGGGTATGATACGACCGGCCACAATAATACTAGTCCAGTTCATCCTATAAATAAGGGTCCCTAGTCTAGCTATACAATGTCTTTTTTTGTGTTACCATATGATTTGACCATATATATGGATAGTGATAGACACGAAGATCTTTATTAAATTCTATAAAATTTTGTGTTGGTACTTAATCATCAACGCCAGGAGATATGTCATTTTCCGCTTAATATCTATTTAAATTGATCAAATAGTTTATATCTGGGGCAGAGTGGACCCGCCAACTACGAATTTTTTGACATGCCTGATGGGCGAAGGCCGCACTAGAGAAGTGGGGGTGGCGGGGGGGGGGGGGGGGAGGGGGAGATTAGCTAGTTTACTAAAATTAAGCCTAAATTGTTTTTAATCAGTTACTTGAAATTTTAGGCTAAGCACAATTAACAAGCAGAAGCAAGATAATAAGTAAGAACACACAATTAAAGCACAAATAAAGTCAATGAAAATATAAGGATTTATAATGATTCGACAACACTGCCTACTTCACTATCTAAGCACCCCGCTTAGGATTTCAACCTAATTTACTAGATTATGTTATTTTCTACGAGATGATGATTTACAAGCTAAGACACGATCCTCTCCCCGAGGGTTACTGTCTCCCTTAGAGCACCTCCAACACCTCTATCATAAGGACAACAATACTAATGCTAGCAAAATGAGTGGACTTATGCCTCAACACCAAGGCTACCACTCATTCTAGACCTATACCCTAGGTCTACAAGTAAAAGTTAAATATAACAATAAAACGAACAAAATACAAGTAAATGAGAGCAAAACTAGCTTTCAACCAAAAAGTCATAGCTCCTCTTGATGCCTTGTTGATGAATCGATGCATGATCAAAGGCAATATCAAGGTTTATAGGCTCAAACTAGGGTTTCTTCAAAAAGATGGCTTAAGTAAGTTCAAGGATGATCAAAGGATGGCTCAAGATGTTCCAAGAGTTCATAGGAAGATAGGTAAGGTGTTTATATGGAGAAAACATGAAATGGAACTCGAGTTCAATGGCTAGAAAAAGAGACGTTGGGTTGCTCGGTCTATCGTCGGTTGACCAACCTTTGTGCAAACTTCGGTCTATAACAAGGTTCATGCTGATTTTCCACTTCTTAGGTTTTTGGGTTTGAGGTTCGGCTTTTATGGTTCTTATGCATCAAATAGAGAATATACAATTATTCTTGCCTGAAGGTCGGAGCAGTGCAGTGCTTGTATGGCCGGGTGGAGCCCCCGAGGTAAGCCATCTGGTATGACTTAAATTTGGTTCATGAGTATGGGCGCTTTTGGGCCTAATCTGGCTGGGCCCAAAGTGCTACTCCAGTCCATAGTCCCCGAGCTTGGTTGGAGTCTGGAGGACTTCATGTCGAGCTCTAAGTAGCATTGGCTTTTGACCTCGGTCTAGTAGAGAGACGTTGGCCTTGATCAATGTGCATATTAGGAGACCTTAGTTAGGATTAGGGTTTTTGAAGTTAATGCGATGGTTGAGCATGGGAGCAGGTGGTTTACCCATTAGATCTGTATGTGGCTTTTTGTAGTAAATCATGGTAGCATATCTTGTGGCCGAAGATAGTGTTTTTTACTTGTAATCCGCCCTTTGTGGGTTTGTAAACGCAAATCTCCCCTTTGTGGGGCTTCGTGAATAATGAGAAAAAATATTTCATTTATCTTTTCTTTGATATTTGTTGAGTTGCATGGCCGCTTTTCGGCTTATATGTTGAACGACGTCATTTTTTTCGATTGGTGTCAACTCTATGTTCATGTATATAGAACAAAATTAAGGATAGGATTTCCTGTTCGGTAGTTTATGAGTTCCCTTTAAAGATGTTTGAATCTTGGGAGCAGGGCACTGAGACCGATGGTTGTGGTGCCGAGGCCGAGGACCAGAATCGGTGAAAACTGAGCTCGCGGGGAGTGCGCTTTGGGGCATTGTAAGGGCTCTAAGGCCAGAAGTAGTAACGCTAAGGCCGAGGACCAAACTTAGTGAAAACCAAGCTCACGGGGAGCGCGCCTTGGGTCGTTTTAAGGGATCTGAGGACAGAAGTAGTGACGCTGAGGTCGATGAGCTAGGTGGGTGAAAATCGAGTCTTGATCGTGTAAGGGCTCTAAGGTCGAAAGTAGCGGCGATAAGGCCGGCGAGCTAGGCTAGTGAAAACCGAGTCCTAGTTGTGTAAACACTCTAAGGCCGAAAGTAGCGGCCCTGAGGTCGACGAGCCAAACTTGTGAAAAATAAGTCTTGGTCATGTAAGGGCTCTGAGATCGGAAGTAGCGGCGCTGAGGCTGACAAGCCAGGCTTTTTGATGTTTGGCTTATTCTATGTTGGCTGTATTTGACAAAAGGTGTTCCAGTTATTATTCAGTTATTAGTCAGCTGTAACTGCTCTTGTTGCTGTGGAGATTATGTTGTTACGATGATGAGATTATGATGCTGTGATTATTGATATAGTATATATATATAATATTCCTGTGATATATATTATATGTATGTGTATTTATCTTTAATTACTTTGTGGGCCTGGTCATTTATGTTAGCAGAGAAGTGGTCATCATAATGATAATGGGCTAGGTGTTTTCTTGTGGATTAATGGCTGACGTTTGAGATGTTAGGTTGTTAAGTTTATGGAGTTATGATATCAGTTGCATTTATGGTTGATGCTTTGTTGTCCCTATAAAAGAAGAGTGAGAAAATGTGAAAGGTATCCACTTCTATGCGCTAAAACAGTGTTGCCAAAATTATGAGGAGATTGCACTTTTGGGAGTGTGGATCGTAGGAAACTTCTACAAATCAACTTTATATCATGGTGGAATTGGGTTGTTGAACTCACTACAACACCAAGATTATGTAGAGGACAAAACTCTATGATTGAGTTATCATAGAGACGCAAGTGCTTAGTACTTGTAATAGCAAGAAGTGTATTATCATTTTCGATTCACTTTAGTACTGAAAGTAGGATATTTCACTTATACTTATATTATACTTTATTGATAGTGAATTGAGCATCTGTCCGGTGAGACCCTGCAGATTAGGTGACAAGATTGTCACTGAATTGCGTAAATAAATCTTCTGTGTGTTTGCGTGTTTCTATTTTATCTTTATATCTGTCACTCACTATATCTTAAAGTAGTTCCAGTATCAATTGCAACTCATTTGCAACTGACTCTCACTAGAAAGTTTCCATAGAAACTGTCTTGTCAAGGTTGATGAAAACCCAGTCCTGGTCGTTGAGGGTGTGGGAGCCCGAGATAGGCACAGAGGTCGATTAGCCAAATTGGTGAAAACCGAGTTCTGATCACTATGGGAATATGAGAGGGGCGCTTGAAGCCAAGGAGGATTGGTGCGTCGTGCAGGCGTAGGGCGGGAGTTGTCGCGAGACCGTAGAGGTTCCTCCTATGTGTTTTATGAGATAACTGCAAACAATATGGACACAAAGAAAATGTGCAGAAAAGAGAGCGATATTATTAATGATTGTCGTAACAGTACATTATATCCCACTGAGAACTAGGTTTGGCCTATGCATGGTAGTGCCTCATTAAAACCTTTCTAGAGGAAAAACTCAGTGGGAGAAAATCGCCATGAAGAAAAAAGAGTACACTAACCATTTATAGTTTAAGGGAGGAAGCTTTATTGTAGTAGACCCGCAAGGAGGTCGCGTTCCACGATCATGTGAGTTCTTGTCCGGAGAGTATATCGATTTTGTAGGCGCCTTTGCGGAGAACCTCCTTGATCCTGTAGGTGCCTTCCCAATTAGGGGCAAGCTTTCCTTCTCCGATTGGTTTCCTTTGGAGTTCAACAAAGAGATTAAGTCAAGCCATTGTAAATTATTCTAAAATCAACTTAAAAAGTTGTAAATTATTCTAAAATCAAAGTCAAAAGAGATTAAGTCAAGCAGTTGTATTTTTTCAACAACCTTGTTATACAAGGCCCTCGTCAAACAGGGAGTTATTCCTCTCCAAAATTTAGAGTTGCAAACTTCCCCTTAGAATGAAGATACTATTATGGTTCGCAATTAGAAGATGCCTCCAAACCAAATATCGCCTCATTAGATGTGGGATAAACATCGGGAACGAAAAATGCATATTCTGCGATGACATGATTGAATCATTCGATCACCTATTCATCTACTGCATTGTTACCAAGGCAGGGTGGAAGACCTTACTTACGTGCACAGACCATGCGTTTTTTGAACTTTTACCGTGTTGGGATCTGGAGAAAAACATTATTACCAGACAAGAAAAAGTACTCTCGGTGGTTTGGTGCTAGAATCTTTGGAACTTTAAGAACAACCTCATTTTCAGGGATATAAGGGCCGAGCCACCAGACATAGTGGAGTCTTGCAAAAGACTCTGGACCAGACTCAAGGGCCTGACCTAAGCTTTGCAAAGCTTTTCTCCACATTGTGCTTACATCTCTATCCTCTAGTTGTAAGTAGAATGGCCTACACTAGAGGGAGGGTGAATAATGTGTTATTTAAAATTTTAGCCTAAATGTAGATTATCAGTTTTAATCTTTTCTTACAACTTAGGCAATTCACAAATCAACTACTAAAATGTGAAAGCAAGAGAATATAGCGATTAAGCAAACACATGTAATATCGATACAAACACAAGTATCTATGAACTTTTTGATACTAGAGAGTTTATCAAGTTAGGTAAAATTAGTGTTTTAGAAAAAAGATAATCAAAGTAAAAAATAAGCTAATGACACTCAACCAATGGCAATGCTAACAAGATATATAGATTTATAGAGGTTCGGCCCCAATGTCTATTCCACTATTTAAGCACACCGCTTAGGATTTTCAAACTTTACTAGATTATGAATGTTTTCCTTACAATAAGGACCTTTTACCTGAAGAGTCTCCACTCTCACACCTAAGGCAATTCCACACTCAGAAGTCTTTGTCTTCTTATCGAGAGCACTCTTCCCCCTCAAACCCTAAAGGACAACAATTAATCCTAGCAAACTAAGTTTTCACCAGTGGATTTAAGCGTCTACACCAAGGCTAACACCATACACACAAACCTAGCACTCTAAGTTATCACAAACTCGAATACAATGAAATAAACCATGAAAATACAATAACAAATGGAGCAATAAACAAAATAATGTATACTTAGCTCCAACACAAGTTTCTTGGCTTCCTCTTGATGCCTTTGATGGTGAAACAATGAAGTCAAGACTTTCTCAAAGAGATAAGGGATCAAAACTAGGGTTTCCATAATAATTAGCTTAATGAGGCTTAGGAATGATCAAAGGATGTCTTAAGTAAGGTAAGAGTGATCAAGATAGTCTAAGGAAGGCTGGGTTCCTATATTTATAGAGATGGACAAGAAGACTCGGTCGGATGAAACAATATTCAACGGCTCAAAAAATAGCCATTAAGGTTCGATCTATCGGTCGCTGATTTGATCGACCGGGCCTCGACCGATGATCGACCGAACAGCTATTGGACATTAAGTTAATGTCTCTATTTATTTTTATTCTTCATTAACTTTAAAAAATAAATGTTAAATAAGGAAATACCCCCCATTTGGATTCAATAAAAATATCAAAAAATCAAAATCCTTGAGGATCAAAATCCAAAATTTGGGTTCTAGTAGTAATTTGCAAAAACCAAAAATTTAAAAATCTCCCGGGTCAAATATGGATAGGTTAAAAGTTTTTCAAAATTCCTTAAAATATGTCTTTAACTTGTTTCTACCTAAGGAACAATTATCAGGACTTTTGGTGTCAAGAAAGTATCTAAATCATGTAGCCCTCCAAGGAGCTCCCTAGACTTAGAAAATTTATGGGCCGTATTCTAATTTTTCTAGTTTCAAGTTTTCAGGATTCAGGTTTCGGTTTTTGAGTTCCTATGCATCAAATAGAGGATATATATATATATAATCTAGACACTCTAGACCTAGACTCAAACTCCCCGATGAATCCCCGGCGTCGACGAGTGTCCTTGCTTATTTTTCCGATTTTTCCGATTTTTCCGATCGGGTACATCGCGCGCAAACCGATATGAAACTTGTAAATATTTCTTGCTCAAACATTAGTTTCATGTTTGTTATCATCAAAACCGTGATTAAGATCAAGGTTGAAAACCTTAGGCCAAGACTAGATTTCTCACCCGTAAATTTTGGATCTTCCTTCTTTTGTTTATTGCCTTTCTAATCTATACCTACTCTTGTACTACTTACATTTCAACCTTCTTGAAATGAATTCGTGTGGCCACTGGCCTCACATTTTTTAAAAAAAAGTCGACTGACTAGTTGATGATGCCAACTTACTTAAATTTGGCAGGAGAGAATACTCCAATCCAATCGTCTGATGTTGGCTTGGGACTTCCAAGTTCCAGTCAATCATTCACTGTCTTCACCCTATGGCCAATAGGAGGAAGGAAAAAAAATCAAAATGAGGCTTAAAAAATAGGTGTTCAGATTGTGAATGCACATAGGAAAGAACAATTTCCCAAATCCATAATAAGAATGGATGAAATTCTTAGATCCATAATAGGGAACTCATAATAATTCTGAAATAACAAGAATGCCTCAAAATTAAATTTCTTTTCTTCTATATATGATTTCTTCAACTTTACCACTTACAGACTTTTTAAAGGGCTCAAGGTGAAAAACATTATTATGCATGATATGAATTTAGTTTTAGCGATCCATATTAGTATTTTAGCGTTTTTTAGTGGCTAACCACTTTTTTAATGGCTGAAATTACTCTTTTCTTAGTTTTTAACTCCAGATTTTTGCAAAAGTCTTCAAGTGCCTAAATGGTATTCTCTTTTTGTTTAAAGTGTAGCATAATTGATTTTTTGACAATTACTAGTGCTTTGTTAGTGGCTAAAAGAATATCATTTAGGCATTAAAAAACTTAAGTGACATATCAAATTATTGCTCCGTTGGTATAGTCTTCAATATGCATGGAGAATTATGCCTAACCATCTTCGGGCTAGCACAACACAAAGATTTTTACAGTCGATATAGCGCCTGACACATGGCCCAGACGCTTACGCTCAAGCTAGTCATAAAATAATTAAAAATAAAAATAATTTTAATAAATAATTATTTAAAGTATATTAAAAATTAAAAATATCGTTAAATAAATAATACAATAATTAAATAATTAAATAGTATTAAAATAAATATTTATTTTATTATTGTAAATAATTTAAAGTTTTAAAAATTTAAAAAATGATGGGACCATGGTCTGGCTTGGGCTCAGGCTCAGGTAGACTCAGCACGTCGGTCAAGCCAAGCACGGCTCGACGTCAGGCCGAGCCGGGTTTGGGCCGGCCAAGCCCATTGCAATTCCAAGAACAATCCAAATTCACAGACTTGTAATGACTTCTGGAAAAGTCCTTATCGTGAAATAAGTCGTGAGAAATGTCCGAGTAGAGCAAAGAGTCGTGCTTGCCGGCCATTCCGCTTCCAAGTCCGATAAATCCCAACCCAGTAATTCCACCTGCTTTCTGGCGACTTGTAAGAAACTAAATGGATCTCATTAATATCCAGGGATGAGTAAAGCAAGTAAATCCTATGGGAAGTCTACCACCTTGACGCCAAGAAGCGCCGACAAGCCTTGACGTAAGCTTTATCATCCATCGCGAGACCCGCCCTATGGATGGCAACTAGCGATAGCGGTTGGACCCTGGCGAGGTCATGCCAATGACCGACGTAGCCCACCAAGAACAACAGCATAAGCAGTAGCTGAAGAAGAAAACGTCTCGAGGCAAGCCCCATCCGAAGTTTCCGACGAACTAGGATTCCCCGCCTCGAAACTTAGGCGTCGCCATGGCTGTTACATTATTTCCTGAGCAACGTAAAGTGGTAGCAATTATGTTATTTCTTTTAATCATTGTTTGATGACTATACAATAATCAGGCTAAGAATGGATTGTTGCCATCACGGCCATACTTGCTTTTGGAAACACACAAGCAACGAAAAGATGGCAGACCTATAGATGTTGAGTCGGCTCGTATCAATTTAAGTCATCTACTATGATGGTAGGCCTATGAATACTTTCCTGCTCATAGGACCGAATTGTGTAGATGATAAGGCTAAGATGCCCAAGAGACTAGATCTAAGATCACTACTTGTGATTTTGCTACTCAATTTGTTGTTGCTAAGTTTTTCTAATGATGTTTCTTTTGTTTATATACTTTCTTTTGAATTTTCTTTGTGTAGTTGAGGATTCATTTTTGGATAGGTTTTTTAGATCAACAGCTAGCTTGGATCCATTTGAGGTTGTTATATTTGACAACTTTTGTTTATCCGTGGATAAAAATTTTAGTGTTTCTTAGTGTATGACCTTTGTTGTTTGCTGTGATCCTTATGCCACGCTGCCTTTCTGGAAATGGAGGATGCACATTCTGTTGCAGCTACTGCTGGGGACACAGGTTATCCTCACTTGGAATATTTTATTAATTAGCTACTTCCAGATTCAATAATATACATCAACACCATGTTTTAAATTGTTTGTTAATAGTATTGTGATTTTATTTTGGTTCTTATAGTAAGACAAACAGCTTTAGGTTGTTAATGTAATTCTTCACTTCCCTGAAAATAGTGGTGGTTGAAAGTTTCTTGCCTTTTATATGCTGTTAGTTATGTAGTTTTATGTAATCAAATCTGAGTAGTGATTGAATGTACTAGCTCTTGCATTCTGCAATAAAGTCTTAGATCAGCATATACTGTAAAGAGATTGTGAACCACTCTTAGGAAGTCAGGATATTGTCATGGATTGGTATGATACTTTTTTTCTTAGAAGATTTTTCATATTTTGTCACTTTGCAATATGATAGTATTTTTATTCAGTTATATTTTGACATAATCAGTCAGGTTTATAAATATAAATTTGTGAACGGTTATTTGGTTCTATTTGTCATCTCTATGCACTGTCAACCATTTAGAAATTATGCACCATTTAGAAATCAGAAATGTGGAAGTGCTAGTTTATGTGATATTAGTAATTATGCACATTAACCAACTCTAAACAAGCATGTTCTATTTTGTATTAACAAGAACTACACTTCTATCATTTTTTGAGATTTACTTATGTCTTCTCTAATATCATCTTTCACAGTGTGATCCCTGGTGTAGCGATGAAGAAGAAATTTTGGATCAACATGTCAAAATTCCAGTCGTCCTTGCAACTTTTATACAATGGCGAGATGTATCTGAAGATTCTTTTTCATTTTTAGGTGAAGAATGCTTTAATCATTTTGCTTGTATATTAAAACAATAAGGATATGAAAGACTATAATGTGTGAGGATGAGGTTAAACTCTCAATTGAGTTTCTTCCGGTTTCTGAATTGTAATTCATGTGATAGTTAAAGTTCAAGTATTTCACAATATAATTCTTTCCATTTTTATTTGATTAATCTCGTGATCTTTAGTTTTTTTGTAATCGACATTGCGATGCTATGACTATCAATTTAATGGTAATTATAAAAGTCACCAATGAAGATTAGTTGAACAGGACATTGTAAGATTTAGTAGCATTTGTAATTGCTACAAAAATAACCATTAAATATATATACATTTAGTAGTGATTATTTTTATCTGTACCAGCAATTGTATAAATTGCTTCTAAAGCATTTAACGATAATGGATTTAGTGGGAATTCATTAATTGCTCATAAATATTTTTGTAGCATTTACAATTGCTAGCAAACGTCATAACAATCACCACTAAAAGGTCAAATTGTAGTAGTGCCACCATTAAATAAAGAAGAGGAAAGAGGAAGGGAAGAGGTGGGCAAAAATGCGACATCTGCGGGGATGCGGAGGGAGTAATGCTCGTGTGAAATGGTGGGAAAGCGCTAATAGTTAATGGCGGCTACTGGCGGAGAAGGATGAAGTGAGAGATTTTTTCCTTCTTCTTCTCGATGTTTTTTATTGTTAGATTTGAATGGCCGAGGGAGATGAGTCAAACGAGTTGGGACTCGAGAGAAATGGACTAAGAAAACAACGTGATTAAGCGAGTCAAAAACTCATACAGACAAGTAAATATCGAAGTCAGGAGACTCCCTCGCCATCTCACCTGCGCGAATGCGAGGGCGTTAGCGGCCTGCGAGAAAGGTGCGTAATGACCTTATCAGATCTTTATATTCACTTTAAATGTTATTCCCAACCATTTCATTCCGAAACAGCCCCTGTGCCTGCATGCATCAAAAATTAATTTAAAGGGAAAATTTGATGTTAAAACAAAAGTCAAATTGATTAAGTTGAAAAAACTTGAGTTAGAGAGAATCTGATATCCAATTAATCAAATTGACAAGTCCATTTTCGTTTGATCTAATCTTGTCCTTCCTGTTTTGGCCTTTCAATGTTGTGTGAACAGCTTCACCTTATCAAGAAATAAAACTGTTTATTTGGTCAAATTATTAGAATCCGGAGAAAAAGTGGGATATGCGATCCACCAAATATATTATAAAAGTTTATTGTTCGGTCAATAAATAATATATTAGTACAAATGAACAAACCAAATAATTCTCGCAATATTTCTACAAACACCATAGCCTCCCAAATTAAACATTTCAAAAAAATTAAAACAACATACCAAAATAAAATACATATTGTTTTTAACATGAAAACTTTTTTTTTCCTTCTCTCCTTTTGTTTCCTCCTATCCTTCTTTCTTTCCTTTCTTCTTATTTTTTTTCCATTCCTTCCTTTCCTCCTCTCCCTTTCCTCATCTCCCTTTCTTTCCCTCCCCTTTTCCTTCTTTTTCGCTTCAACCTCTCCCCCCTCCTCTTCTTCCTCATATCGTTCTTCAAATTAATAGCGTCAATGTAGGTTGCCCTCTCCTTTCAGCCGAGCAGGAGAAGTTTGATGGATTGAAACTTAAATCTCAAAAACCATTATATCAAACAATTGAATATGATGTCACAAGGACTAAGACTCATATATTGTACAAAGTAATTGGAGATTGAAAAAGGATAGTTGTGGGTAGAGCTAGTTGAGATAGAGATGATGATGATTGCAACATTGTTCATCTATTTATAGTCCCAAAGAATTTAAGTATTCAAATCTCGTGTACTCTATCAGCATCACCAAAAGTTCTTTGTCAACATTTCTTCAAAAATCTCAACTTATATTGAGGATGGAGGCTGAGGCGCCAGAGAGAATAATTAAGGGACAACAACAATGGAGGGATTGAACCTTGAATCTCAAAAAGCACTATATCAAACATTTGAATATGATGTCACCGAGACTAGGACTCATTGTACAAAGTAATTGGAGATTGAAAAAACATAGTTTTGGGTAATGCTAGTTGACAGATGATGATCATTACAACATTGTTCATTTATTTATAGTCTCAAAGAATTGAAGTATTCATTGCATCAAGTATGATATATTTTGCAATACCTTAAAAGTCATTCATGAATGAAATATTTTTATTTTTATTTTTATCAATATTCCTTGGCATGTTTTCATGTTTTTTTAAATACCGGTATCATTTCATTTCCCTTGAAATGCTAATTATTGATGATAAATGCGTGTTCACAAGCAATTAGTGGATGCACACAAATTTGCTTAAAATAATTAAAAAAAGGTAAAAAGAGAAGGCATGTAATATATTTGTAATTAATTGCCAGGAAACCTTCTAAAAATAGGTTTGGTAGTTGGGAAAAAAAATAGATGCATGCATGAATTGAATTTGATTCTGCCTTGAATAAAAAAAAATGATTCTGCCGCGTATTTTCCATATGTGAATATATTCATAATGTTTTTTTTATGGAAATTAAATGCATGCACACAAGGAATTAGTTATTGCACCCAAATTAGTTTGCTTAAAATAATCCCAAAACTAATTCGAAATTAATCTTTTAAGTAACATCCATGCATGCATCCGAGGAATCTCATATCTAATTCCAGCAATTTTTCCCTTTTAAAAAACTCACATGGAACACTTTTAGAACCTCAAAGAATTCCACGCTCGATTCCACTAAAATTAATTTATAATCATTACATATAAGCTTCATTCCATTTGAGATTTTATGTTTTTCGAAAAAAAGAGAAACTTATAATAAAACAAAGAAAAATAATAATAATAACCGGAATATTAAACCAAATTAAAAAAAACAATTTTACTAAATGATAATTGTATAAGTAAAAGATATCACTTTCAGATCTTTTCATAATGTGATAGCTAGGGGTGAAAATAGGCCAGGCAGTCCTGTGGCCTATTTAAAATTAAAATAAGGCTTAGGCCTACTTCAAAGCCTATTTTTCTTATCAGGCCAGGCCTAGACTCGATCAATTTAAAGCTTATTGAGCATGACAAGTGATGTACATATATAATGCTATATAATTAACTAAAATATCAAACTTGGGATTTGAACTCGCATACCTTGGGTAATTCACTTATTGTCAACCATCTTGCCACTACACCAATGCTCTCTTTTTGGTAATATTGTGCAAGGCCTGAATATGGATAAAGGCCTGTTTTTCGGCCTGTTTAAAGTTTTAGTCTGTTAGCTTGTATAAAACATTTTAAATTGCAGGCTTTATAAATAGACCACAGCCAAGTCGGGCTAATAATGTATAGACCAGACTTAGGTTAATAAAAAAGCCTATAATAGGCCACAGGCTAGGCTCAAGCTAATTTGTTACTATACATGTCTAGACTGTTAAGGTGAAAGCTTGGCTGGCCTGGCATATTTCCACCCCTAGCGATAGCCATGTTGAATTAAAAAATAATAATTAAATTAATTATGGAATTAATTATAATAATAATAGTATGATTAAATTAATTGTGGAATTAATTAAATTAATAAGCAAAAGATATCATTCCAATTTGCTTTTCTATTTTTTCAAATGCAATAGAAAAAAATGTTAAATATTCAATAAATAATAAGATATTTGGAGCTTAGAAATTTCTTTAAAACATGATACCCGGACTAAATAAAAAAATTAATATAAAATAAAATTTTAACAAACTGGAAAATTTTATTAGATAATAAATGAAAACTTAAGAGAAAATTAATTTTAGTAAATAAAAGAGGTATAAGCAAAAGATATTAGTTTGATTTAGACTTTTTGAGAGTTTCTCCTAAACAAATTTTAGTTTTGAGTTTCAAATTTTTTCTTATGAAAATGCAATGGTCGAATTTAATAAAAAATTAAAAAGACTACAAATTTAACAAATTGAAACAAAATTAAAAAATAATAACACTCTTATTAGGATATAATACAATAAATAAATAAAATTTATACTAAAAATAATATATAATACATGAAAAAAAAATATGAAGTAAAAGTAAATCTAAAAATGAAAAAAATGAAAAAATTAAACTATATATTTATATAGATATATAAAACATAAAAAATAAATGTAGGAAATAAAAAACTAAATAAAAAACTAAAAAACTAAAAACTAAAAAAAGAACATATCAGGGCTCTAAAAAAATTTAAAATGGTCGAAAAAAAAGATGAATGAGAGCTCTCAATACTTAAAATTGACAACGTACATTTCACGGTCATACCCTTTTAATTTTAGTTATACATTGAAATATTCTAATTTAAATTGAACCACACCATTTGGATTCCCAAAACTTTTTGAAAATAAAATTCACATATAATAGATTCGATTTAGTTGGGTTATGTATTTATGACATATCAATAAAGGGTACAAGCGTTATCGACCATGAATGCAAGAAGAAGAGGAGAGGAAAAAGAAAAAAATGAAGAAAATCTTACCTTCGATGAAGCCATCTGGAGCAATAAAGAGCAAACCCTATGTCATCCTCAAGATAGGTGTAGAAGAGGGGAAGAAGAGGAAAATTGGTTTCCTCTTTTGGTCGTCACTGCAAGAGAAGAGAGGAGCAGAAAGGAGACAAATAGTGAATGGTTAATATATATTGTGACCGAACCCTAATCCAAGACAAAACAATATAAAAACGTAAAACGAGAACAAGAAACACAGAAATTTATGTGGTTCAGCTCAATGTAAGCCTACATCCATGAACGAAGACAATGATTTCACTATATGTTGAAGATTACATAGATGATATAAAGTATTCTCACAAATCCTCACACCACCGAACTCCCTCTAGCAATTTTGCCTCTTCAACTCTCAATCCCTAACTACAGCCCCAAAAAATATATATAGGCATCATACCGGGTCGAAGCTCAAAGTCAAAATAGGATCAGGTTTGAAGATCAGGTCGAAGCTCAAAGCAAACTAAAACTCATTTTTCCTCTCAATTTAAACCGTGTGAAACTTTCATCGGAACGGGTTTAAATTTAGATCCAAAATATAATACATCTCAGCAGTTAAAAATTGTTTCATGAGAATTAGATTATCCAGAATAAATTATTGGAACCAAATAAAGTAAGAATAAGTTAAGGTAAAATAGATTTTATGTGTCAATAAAGCAATATCCTAGCTTTGAGATTTGTGTAAGATCATGTGTCACTTGATGAGCCAGGCTGCACCAAAGTTTTATTCCTTGTCTTTGCTCTTTTTCTTTAACAATATAAATTAATGTAAGTCGAATGGCCTACTCTAGAGGGGGGAGGATAAATAGTGTGTTCGCTAAAAACTTAAACTTAAAATCAGTTTTAACCTTTTCTTGATTACTTAGGCAAGTGCTCAATTCAACTAGATGAATGCGGAAGCGAGTAAATAAGATAAGTAATCAAAACACAAAATAAGCAATGCAAACATCGAGATTTATAGTGCACTACTAAAATAGTCACTTTTACTGACGGCCCTCACTAATGGTCAACCAAGCCGTCGGAAACATCCACGGCTTTCTTACGGTAGCACAAGCCATTGCAAACGTAACAACATCTGCGATGACTCACATGCGGCCGCCTGAGCCCGTCACTTATGAGCCAATGGCGCGCACGGGGCGCAAAATCAAATAACTAATTAGCCACGACTTAGATAGGGTCATGTGGGCTGTCGGTGATTTAATAAATCAATAGTGATGTCTCTCTTTTAGTCGATGCGGGCATCGCTTATGCGGCACGAAAATAAAAAAACTAATCAACGATGGCTTAAAGAGGGTCACGTCAGCTGTCGGTGATTTAATAATTAACAATCGACGGTTTAGCGACGATCGTTCAGCCGTAGGTGAAAAGTCTTTTATTTGCGTTCGCACCCGCCCCTTTCTTTCTTCCTTCTTCTTTCTTCCTCTATGCTCCCGCCGTTGACGCCCATTGCTGTCGCCGGTTCTCTGCCTCTATGTAAGCTCCATCGTTTCTTCATGCTTCCTTCTTCTTTGCCCTCCTCCCTTCTTCTCCGCCCTTCACCCTCGACCACCGTCCAGTGTCGGCCAGCATCCGATCACCGTTGATTAGGGTTTAATAAACCCTAATCAAAATTTTAATAAGGGTGTTAATTTTTTTAATTAATTTGTTAAATTTTTAACTAATTAGGGTGTTAATCTATCAAATTTTTTTAATTTGGTAATTAGGGTTTTAATTAATATGTTTTTTAATTAATCTGTTATTCATTTTTTGTTAATTACTATTATTAATTTGTTAGTTAGGGTTAAGTGATACTGTTAATTAATTTTAGTTAGAAGGGAAAAAATAGAGGAAAAAGATTAAGCCATTGTTGACTGAATATTTGAGTTTGAGAAAAAAAATAATCTTACAATACAGAACACATAGCCGAAATAGATAACAGAATATTTGAGTTTGCTAGTGGACCGGCGCGACTTGTATCGTGTTATAACAGTTATTTTGTTAATGGGTATAAATTTCACACAGTTGAATATTCATTTGCAAAGAAGACTATGAATGTCGGGGTCTACGTCAAAGGGACAATGTATGTTAAATGTGATGTCAATTTTTATGGACTGTTGGAAGAAATTATAGAATTGCATTTTTTCGACTGGAAATCAGTTGTTCTTTTTAAATGTCATGACCTGGAGATTAGAAAATTTCTGATTTTCAAAAATTTGTACTATACTCCAAAAGTTAGATTTTGATTCTTAAGGATTTTGATTTTTTAAATATTTTATTGAATCCAAATGGGGGTAATCTTTATTTAACATTTATGTTTTAAAAAATATTAAATAAGGATTAGAAAGATTAGACCTTGTTGAAACTGCTCTTAATGCAGTTTCAATTAATGGTCCGATCAAATGGTCGGTCGAACGACCTGCGATCGACGAGCAACCGACTTGAGGCAGAAACCCACCCTGTGTATTCAGTTGACGTCCGGTCGAATGTTCAGTCAACCAAACCATCGACCGACCGATCGATCAGCGGGCCAACGGCTTGAAAAATAGCCATTTTCACCCATTGTAACTGAGCCTCTTTGCTTCATTTGCATATATAACTTTATTCTAAGCCTTCCTATGACCTTCTAATGCTTCATGAGACATCCTTTGACACCCACAAGCTTTGATTGAGCCACTTCTTTTGTGAAACCCTAGTTTGAGCCTAGATTTTTTGATATAGCCTTCAAGCCTCATTTGATTCATCACCAAGGCATCAAAAGGAGCTAGGAGTCATTGTTTGATAGCTAAGTTTGTGTTGTTTATTATTTGCTCTTTATGACTTATTTATTTTATGGTTTATTTGAAAATTTACAAGTTGTGTAACCCTAGGTTGCTAAGTTTCTTGAGTGTGGTGGTAGCCTTAGTATTGAGGCCTAAATCCACCGGTGTAAATTTAGCTTGCTAGGATTAGTGATTGTTGTCCTTTAGAGTTTGAGGTGGAAGAGTGTTCTTGGTAAGAAGGCGGAGACTTCCGAGTGTGGAAGTGTCTTAGGTTGAGAGCGGAGACTCTTCGGATAAAAGGTCCTCATTGTAAGGAAACATTCATAATCTAGTATAGTTAAGTTTGGAAATCCTAAACGGGGATGCTTAGATAGTGGAGTAGATATTGGGGCCAAACCACTATAAATTGAATTGTTAGTATTGATACTCTTGTGTGTGATTAATTGTTTTATTATTGCTTCTGCAACTAGTTGTTGAATTATGAATTAACCTAAGTAATCAAGAAATGATTAAAATCGGAATTTTGGTTAAGTATTCGGATAACACACTATACACCCCCCTCCCCCTCTAGTGTAGGTCATTCGACTTACACCAGCCTTCGTCTTGTGATAAACTCGTGATGTGGTGAACCCGTTGAGAAAGACATGAAAAGGTCTTCGAATGAATGAATAAATCCCGGTGGGAGGGAGGCAAACAACAACAAAGCGATTTTTCTTAGGAAAGTTGGAAAGGCTCTACAGAGTGTGGGATCGGTTGCTCCGTGGTAGAGCATCACGGTGCTGAACGTCGTCAAGTGTATTGTTGGGTTGCCTGTACCATCGTAGGGTGTCAAGGTAGTAGGCAAATTACTTTTTGACGGGAGGCGGGTCGCCATTATGTGTTTGGCGAAGGGTCCTGCGTCGATAGGAAGGGCAGTCTGGGCCTTTTTGGCTTTGAGATCTTCATCTTTTTTCTGGATGGGGGGTGCTGGAGACCTCGTCACGAAGGATGGGGATCGGTCTCCTCTTCCCGGACTGGTTGCTTTCTACATTGTCATGCCCCAAAATCGGGTCACGCGACCGCCCAAAGTGCGAACAGACACTCCGGAGCCTATACCATGCAACCACATCAACCATGCAATATAAACAACTCAGGATACCTTAAATACACATTTATTTATAGAAGTAGCAACTCAGTACCGACTCAAGTATAAGCTACATATCCAAGTACTAATGTCAATACTACATAAGTTCACATGTTCAAAAGAACTACATGTCTCAGATATACTACATGTCATAGAAATAAACTCAAACAAAACTCAACTCGGCTACACCAACGCGTTTCACGAGACCGCCACCGGAGTCCGCCACCATCAGCCATGTCATACCTCAATGATCACGCTCTGCAAAACAGTATCAAGAAAGAATGGTGAGTTCAAAGAACTCAGTGAGTATCGTATCGACCATCACCAAGCCAAACCATATAAATAAACAAATTCAGTAATTAACTCTGTGTTCAAGTAACTGATATAAATCATGATAATGGTTTGCACCAGTAGTCTCGTGTCACACCCCAAATCCGATATGACCGATCATGGTACGCCACGTACCCCGAAGCCTAACCCCAAAACAATCTATACATAAACAAGTAATGAACCCAAACATTTTATAACATTTAAAACTTAAAGGAAAATATCAAATCCTAAAAGAAACCCAATCATTAATTAAAAAAATTGCTAAATGTTCAATTTATTTTCAAAACTATAAAGTCCCAACAAGGACACCCCAAACTAAGGAGAATGCAGAAATGAAATAACCGAGTCTACGTGACTCAACAAAAATAGAAACAACTGGGCTCGGTATCCTCCTCGATCACGATATGTCACAAGACTCGCTGTCCTGCCGCCACCAGCCGCGTTACTGCACCTCGGTACCTCTCTGATCTAACTCAAGTGCTGCAAAACAATAGAATGAGGGGTAAAGTCCAACTGGGACTTAATTAGTGAGTAGATCATCCCTTAGTTTCACCACAACATCATCATCATGCATAATCAAAATCATACAGGTAAGCATAAGAACATAAAGCACAATTTTATTTTGAGCATTTATTTTAGCAGCGCAATCATCCTCGTCAACCATATAGCAACCTACAAGAAAATGCCATAGCATATAATATGCTTAATGCAACCATCCACATGCGCAATGCAATCATCCACATGAATCACCTCCGGACCCATTGGTCCCACATAGCCACATGGGGTAGGTAGACGGGTGGCTGCAGCACTACCACCCAACTCAGTGTCAGCCTGTTGGGGTATGTCCTCCCCTCACCGACATTGGCTCTTTCGAGCTAGCCTGTTGGGGCATACGTACGTTCCCCTCACCTGCTCGAGTCTCCGGGTTGTCTCCTTGGGGTATGATCTCCCCACACCAATTGGACTTCCGGACAACGCTGTCTCCTTGGGGCTCTTCCCCGTACCAGTGAGGCTTCTGAGAAGTGCAACACACACATCATAACATCACACACGGATGTACATATATATATATATATGAGCATAACAAGATGTGCACAATAGGTAACAAGGGTATATCTAGGGCATACCTCCACCTCCTCCTGTCATACAATCACAACCACACACAGATATATGCATATGGAAATAGTGCTCACAAATTCAGATCTCACAACATTCATAACAACCATGAAATAAGAATATAGCATGTCCAACATCGTAAGAACAGAAAGCAAGTATATCATGAAAAACAACGCAAAAGGAACTTCAACAGTAAAATTAATGGAATGAAACAACAAAATAATATTTCTACATAGGGTAACACTGATCTCGGATAAGATTCATCTCATCAAATATTATATTCACGATTCATCTCAGATTGAACTCATAAAAACCTATAAAACATAATTTTTCAACTCGGCACGCAAAATAAGGCAACATTCGACTACTACTTTTCAAAATCAGAAGGTCTGATGGTGAAACAGACATCGCCAATGAATCCAGAATGTCGATTAGGTGAAAATTCATATATAACATGAATATTTTTGGTAACTTTAAGGCCTCAAAACAATTATTTAGAATAATAGAAGAAATGTCTTAAATTTATTTAATAAATCACTGTTACGAATAAATATAACGGTGTTATTCAAATAAATTAAATCTCAGCCCTTCATCTAAACAGGATCAAATCACAGCCTTCCATCTAATAAATGATGCAATCATAGTCCTTCATCTAACATGATGCAATCTCAGCCTTCGATTTAACATGACGCAATCACAGCCCTCCATCTAGCCTGTCTTTCATCTAACATAATGCAATCACAACCCTCCATCTAGCCTGATGCAATCCCAGTCTTTCATATAACATGATGCAATCACAGCCCTCCATATAGTCTGATGCAACCCCAACCTTTCATCTAACGTGATGCAATCACAGCCTTACATCTATCCTGATGCAATCCCAGCCTTTCATCTAATTAACATGATGCAATCACAACCTTACATCTATCCTAATACAATCCTAGCCTTTCATCTAACATGATGCAATCAATCACAGCCTTATATCTATCCTGATGCAATCTCAGCCTTCCATCTACCATGATTCAATCACAGCCCTCCATCTAACCTGATGTAATCTCGGTCTTACATCTAACATGATGCAATCACAGCCTTACATCTAACCTGATGTAATCTCAGTCTTCCATCTAACATGACACAATCACAATCTTACATCTAACCTGATATAATCTCAGCCTTCCATCTAACATGATGCAATCACAGCCTTACATCTATCAGGATGCAATCACAGCCCTCCATCTACATGATGCAATCAGAGCCCTTCACCTAGACATGATGAAATGTTAGCCCTTCACCTCTTCCACCCCAAACTAGGGTTCTCAAGCCCCTCACCCAGCCGCCGCCTCTACCCGCTGTCACCCCCGACTACTCCGGCCGATCAATTCGCCGAAGGGGCGGACGCCGACTCCTATGCCGACGTCATCACTTATCGCCGCCACCATGAGAACAGGTGACAACGAGAACCGAGGGGCGGTCCCAACTCTAGGATGAGCGCCCCCCCCCCCCCCCCCCCCCCCCCCCCCCCCTTTCGTGTACTGCTGCCAGGCGACGTCGCGCAGGGCAGCGACGACCCGCCTGGCGATGATGGCTGGCCTGGCGACGGCGGCCCGCTAAATGATGACGACACAGTAGTGCTAAAATGATAGAATTTTTCACAATCAAAACTATAGACGACGGCTACGAATTCGAGTACGAATAAGACAATACAAACAACACTGAAAGACACGATCCAACCACAAAAATAATAGATCTAAAATTTTCAAGCGAAGACACATCAAAACTCGGAGAAATCACAATGAAATTCCAAATCTACAAATCGATAGAATATAAACGCGAAATCTCATCCTAAAATCAATATCATTAATGAAAGAATTGGGGGAAAAGGGCCAATCCACTCACCTCTTTGGAGAAGACGCGTAGGATCTTCCTCCAATTGATGCCGACGAACTCGCAGAATTCCGGCTCCGACGGCTCCTCCTCCTCAGCGGCACCCTCTCTCTCCTCTCCCCCTTGCCTCGGGTGGCGTGCGGCCAAACCCCTGCCCGCAAGCCCCCATGCTCTAATTTATAGACCCCGGGTTGGTCCAAATGACCAAAATACCCCTACTTAAATTATCTGACTTAAATAGTTCATATCTAACTTCGATTCGAGTTCCGATTGAACCGCTAAATTCGTCTTAAGACCCTCTATCATCCTAAATCACAGAGATATGGCAAATAAAATTTCTCTAATTTTTTTCTATATTAAATACTTACCTGGGTCTAATCCCAAAGCTTTCCACCAATCTGCGCTAACTTGTGTCTACGGTCCCCCGCTCAAGAATAAAATATTATTATTAAAATTTTGGGCATTAGATCTCGTGCACTACATGTACCTCATGGCATGACTCGGCCTATTTGAAGACATTTCTCGAGCTACCCGCCTACAACTCGAAGGATGCTCGCTAGGTTGGCCATCCTAGTGAACTTTCTATCTCATGCTCACTGAGCTAGGAAGGTCCTCTAGTCTCAATGTTCATATCTCAGTCGGGAAAGGCCCTTTGACCCATTCCACTCAGGTCAATCATCGGTGTGGCTCACTGACGTATGTCTCGGCAATTCGGTCACAAAGTCCATAGTAATCTTCTCCCACTTCCACTCAGGAACCTCTAGGCTCTGTAGCAGCCCCGCAGGCCTCAAGTGCTCTACCTTAACCTGCTGACAGGTCAAGCACCTAGACACAAACTCAGCCACCTCCCGCTTCATCCCTTTCCACTAGTAGTGCTGCCTTAGGTCACAATACATCTTCGTAGCCCCAGGGTGCATGCTGTAAGAGGAGCGGTGGCCAGTCTCAAGTACCTATATTTTAACCTCTACCATATCCGGCACCACAATCTTGTCCTTGAACCTCAAGACATCCTCAGCATCTACTCGGAACCCATAATTTGCATCCTCTTTCTCTACCAGGTCTCTGGTCAGCGCACAGAATGTGTCCTCCTTCTGAGTCGCTCGAAGCATCTCCACTAGTGTGGACCGCACCCGCAAGTGCGCCACCATGTCCCTGGTGTCGATCATAGAAATCACTGACCCGTCATCCAAGCAAGCCGCCAGTTCCCTAGCCAGAGGTCTCCTCTCGACTGCCAGGTGTGCTAGGCTGCCCATAGACTTCATGCTTAAGGCGTCTGTCACGACGTTCGCCTTCCCAGGGTAATACAATATGGTGCAATCGTAATCCTTAAGCAACTCGAGCCATCTCCTCTATCTCGAATTTAGCTCCTTCTACGTGAGCAAATACTGAAGGCTCTTGTGATCAGTGTAAATTTCACAGGCCTCACCATACAAGTAATGACGCCAAAACTTTAGAGCAAACACCACAGCTGCTAGCTCCAGATCATGTGTCGGATAATTCTCGAAGATGGCGAGAATTAATCTACTTGCAAGAAAATGACTCAGAATTGCATCCAAATCTGTCAACATAGATTGGCAACCCCAAATAGCAAATCTAGGGATTCTTTAGGGAAGGACCACTCACCTAAAACTGAATTCGAGGGAATAGAAGAAGACGATGAAGCCTCGCGATGAACCAATTCCAGTGAAGTTCCAATTTCCCGACCAAAATCTCCATCGAGTTCACCCTCTCCCTCTCGCCACCTAGGGATGTGTGCGGCTCCTCCTTGGAGTCGTATGGTCCTAGGTAGGCCTAATATATATATTTTTATTTGAATGGAAAATTGCCCCTCCTCACTTAAGTCAACCTGACTCGCTCAAAACAAGTTCGATTCGAGCTCCGATCACACCCTCGGACTCTGCTCAAACCCAACTTGAACTTAACACAATAATTTTTGAATCGTAGTAGCACGCGAGGCGTAGCTGAGGTGGCGAGCTCAGGACACGGATCTCGTGACATATGGTCGTAGTGGTGTCTTAGAGGAGTCATGCATTTTATTTTTGAGTCGTTTGGATGTAGGATTTATGCATGGTCATGTGGAGATTCAGGATTTACTTGGGATTTTATTTATTTAACTCTGTGATAAATGCATGGTTGTACTTTTATTTTCATATTGTGGTTGTCTTTGGGTACGCTTCGGAGTACAAACGTGTAATTCGGCCGATCACGCAACCCTAGGTTTTGGGGTGTGGCATTCCTCCTCCGCTTATTCACCAGTAACAATATGGGGCTAGTGGTGTTGGGAACTCCATGAGGGATAGGACTCCATGAGGGATAGGACTCCATGAGGGAAGAAACCGGTAGGCAATCGAAGCCGAATGTCAGACGTAGGAAAAAGTTGTACGAAGAGACACCAGGGAGAAGATGCCTAGAAGCTCAAACGACGGGAAAAAAAAACATGTATATATGAACCTTTATTTTTATGTTCTTTTGATCTTTGTATATTGGTCTTGCCTTTGTGTGAAAAAAAAAACTAATTAAATTAGTTGTAAAGCAGGAGGGGATATTTGAACTTTAAGCATCATGAAATTTGGGGACAAGGACTTGTGATTTGGAGAGATGATATATATACATGAACATATTATGACACCGATCACCTATTTATGGTCTCAAATAAATTTGAATATTCATTGTAACACCATAAGTTAGATGCATTGCTTATGCACTCAAACTAATTAAATTATGTTAGATATTGACTCAAACTGGATCCTAACCGAATCCAACGAGTCAGACCGGATTCAAATCGGAGTTCATTTGATCTGGTTGTGATTGAAATCAAAAGGAAAAAAAAAAGACTAATGTTGTTCACTAGGGTCGGGCTGCATGACTCGGCTCGGCCCAGCCCGGGATAGTGGGCTGAGCCCACCACCCAGTCTTTGCGCCGTGGGCCAGGCAGGCCAAACGGGCAAGGCGGGCTGGCGCCTGCACTCGGCCTGGGCTGCAGTGCTCGAGCCCAGCCTTTGCGCGCGCCCCACGCGGGTGGTCACGCGTCGGGCATCAGCCACCTCCCTGCATCTGTCGGTTTCGATCCAGCATTCTGAGCCGGTTTTCTCGGTCAAATCCGAGATTTTGACCAAATTTTCGAGCCTTCTCTCCAATTTCAGCCAATGGGAAGCCGATTTTTCCAGCAATTTTCGGTTCTATCCCAAATTTTACTCTCTCCTAGCCAACACTTCAAGGTTCATCCATATTTCATCCTTAGTATAAATACATATGATCTTTTTGAGGAAATGACACCGTGACAAGAGAGAGAATCAACGAGGAAATTCTGTGAGAGAATTAGAGATTCAAAAAATTAAGAATGTCACTACCATCATTTCTTCAAGGAGTGCCCCTTCTCAGGTTCCGGCAGAGTTTGCAAAGACAATGTCTTTACTTCATACTGATTTCAGGTTTAATTTATTTAAGACAGCATGTTGTATTCTGAAGGAATTTAGTTTGTTGTCACTCTTATTATAGTTCTTTTCTGAAATTAATAAAGCAGTCTCATCTTCTCCACATAGATGTAGGATCGGCACTCTGCCGAGTTCGAACCACGTTAACCTCCCAGTTTCTCTTCTTTTTCTGCATTATTGTTTTCGGATTTGATTTTACATTTCTCTCATCAGGTTGGAATTTTATCGATCCTGCAGAAAAAAATTTCAAATTTCCAAACAAATTAGTTGTAAAACCGGAGAGATCGAACTTTAAGCCTCAAAAAATTGAATATACTATGACTTCGGTCACCTATTTATAGTCTCAAATAAATTTGAACATTCATTGCAACACCATAACATAAATATTTTAATTTTTTTTAACCAGCCTAATTTAGATTTTGTGATCGTGTACAGTTGGGTAAGGATGCATGTATATATATACATGCATGCTATAATTATTGATGACAAACAAATAAAGACATATATGCATGCACACAAGGAATAATGGGTGCACCCATATTTGATTAAAATAACAAGTGGTGGATAATAAAAATGAAGAAAGTAAGCCCATGAAATAATTTTTATTTAAATAAAAAAGAAAGAAATCGAGCATTATACATAATTACAATCATATTTGAGAATAGAAATGAAGCTTTATATATTATTACACACCACTTTTGATATGATAATATGAAATTTTACATATAAACCCGACCAATGGTCTTCCACCTTGAGTGTACTTCAATACATGTTAAACATTTCAAAAAAATAAAACAACGTACCAAATTAAAATACATATATTTTTAAACATGAAAAAAAAATTCCTTCTCTCCTTCCCTTTCCTCCTATCCTTCTTTCTTTCCATTCTTCTTTTTTTTTCCTTTCCTTCCTTTCCTTTCCTCCTCTCCTTTTCTTTCCCTCCCCTTTTCCTTCTTTTTTCCTTCCACCTCTCCCTTCCTTTTCTTCCTCGTATCGTTCTTCAAAATAATAGAGCCATTGTAGGTGGCCCTCTCCTTTCAGCCAGCCATGAGAAGCTTGATGGTTTGAAACTTGAATCTCAAAAAATATTATATCAAACAATTGAATATGATGTCACCGGAACTAGGACTCATTGTACAAAGTAATTGGAGATTGAAAAAGGATAGTTGTCGGTAAAACTAGTTGAGAGATGATGATCATTGCAACATTGTTCATCTATTTATAATCCCAAATCTCCTCTACTCTATCAACATCACCAAAAATCTCAGCTTATATTGAGGACGGAGGTTGAGGGGAGAGAGATAATAAGGGACAACGACATTAGAGGGATTGAACCTTGAATCTTAAAAAGCATATATATCAAACAATTGAATATGATATTACCGGGGCTAGGACTCATTGTAAATAGTAGTTGGAGTTTAAGAAAAGCTAGTTGTTGGTAAAGCTAGTTGAGAGATATGATGATCATCACAGCATTGTTCTTCTATTTATAGTCCCAAAGAATTTAAGTATTCATTGCATCAATTATGAGATATCGTGCAATACCTTAAAGGCCATTCATGAATGGAATATTTTTATTTTTATTTTTGTCAATATTCCTTGGCATGTTTTTCTTAATACTTGTATCATTTCATTTCCCTTGAAATGCTAGTTCTTGATGATAAATAAAAGCATGCATGCTCACAAGAAATTAGTGGATGCACAAGAATTTGATTAAAATAATTAAAAAGAAGGCAAGTAGTAGATTTCTAACTAATTGCCAAGTTTAGGGGGAAAACTTCGGCTGCACCGAAGCCCGTGCAGCCCCAATCAAGGGGCGCCATGCACCGGCCCCCTCCAGGGTCTGGCACGATGACCCGTGCATTGGGGAAGGCTCCCAGCTCACGACGCCCCATGATTGGGATGGCACAGGCTTCGATGTAGCCGCGGCTGCGCCGAAGTTTTGTCCAAGTTTAGGCTGAAAAACCTTCTAAAAGTAGGTTTGACAGCCGAAAAAAGTCAAGGCCTTGCAATTTGGAGAAATATACTGAAAAAAAATAGATGCATGCATTAATTTAATTTGGTTATGTGTGTATTTTCAATGTGTGAATATATTCATATGGTAATTTTTTATGGAAATTCAATGCAAGCACACAAGGAATTAGTTATTGCACCCAAATTAATTTGCTTAAATTAATTGTTGATGGAAATTAAATGCATGCACACAAGGAATTACACGAATGTATTCTTATTCGTCCGTCAGAGCTTCAATCCATTCTGCAGAATGATTGCATTCTTGTTGGCATTATTGCCTAATAATATCTTCTTTCTTTTGCAAAAAAAATGCTTAAAATAATTAACCCCAAAACAAATTCAGAATTAATCTTTTTAATTAACATCCATGAATGCATCTATTAGAGGCAATAGAATATGGAACTTAGTGTGCATGAGGCGTGTCATGTCTGTATTTATTATAGGTGGAGGTGATGGCGCCGCTCGATAATCTCACAGAGATATTATTCAGAATGGGTCGAGGGTGATCCCGGAGATAGCGGGTTGTATCCTTGTGATAAGAAAGGACGTGGATATGTATGGCCGGGTGACGCCCCCGGGCGGAGCCGTTCAGTTCGACTTGAGGTGAGTTGTGGGACGCTGCTGGGTCTAATCTAATCGGGCTCAATAGTTCTAGTCTAGTCCACAGCCCCCAAGCTCGATCGGAGTCTGGACGACTGTGTGTCGAGCTCTTAAGTAGGGTCAACTTTCCTATCTCTTGTGTCTTTGCAATTTGAGAAACTTATGAAAATATTTACCATGTTGCAATTCAGCTTTCGCAAATGCAGAGTTGTATTAAGTGGAAAGTGAGGCTAAGCTGGAACGAATGACTATGAGGGAGTGGTCGACTGTAGAGGCCGAGTTGAAATCAGTGGCCGCGAAGACCGAGCTCGATTAGGTGACCGTGGAGGTCAAGTTGGCAGTGAACGACTGTGGAGGCCGAGTTGGTGTGAGGCCAAACTGGAGCGAGCAGCCTTGGAGGCCGAGTTGGAGCAAGCGGTAGTGGAGGCCGAATTGGAGCGAGAGGTCGTGGAGGCCGAGTTGGGGCGAGCGGTTGTGGAGGCTGAGCTGGAGTAAGTGGTCATGGAGGCCGAGCAAAAGTAGGTGACCACGAAGGTCGATCTGAAGAGGACGGCCACAAAGACAGAGGCCGAGCTAGAGCAAGCAACTGTGGAGGCTGAATTGGAGTAAGTGGTTGTAGAGGCCAAGCTAGGACAGGAGACCGTAGAGGTCAAGTTGACAGATCTTTGTCGTGTTATTTCTGTGTCTTTTCGACTTATGTGCCTCGTATGGCGGCTTAGTGGTAGGATTTTCTCTTTCTTCGTGGCACCTCCTAATTGGCTCTTTGCTCCTTCAATTTAAGAGATGATCATGGCAGAAAAGCTGCTCACACGTACCTCACCGTTTCCTAGGAGGTCGCCACCTTGGCGTTTGCTTGGACGGTCTAGATTTGTCTCTGGTGGGATTATCAATCGTTCGATGAGGGGGTTTTCACCCATTGTGCTGCCTATAAGGCAGTTTTTCTTTTCTTACTTCTGAACTCTTGGTCGGGCTTTTGGAAGTTTGGTGCTTTGGAGATTTACTTCAGTGACAGCTTCATGATTTATTTGTCTGATTGTTGTTGCCTTCGTTTTTTTCTCCGGTGTGTTTTCTTATGCTTGTCTTAGCTCTCATAGGTCCTGCCTTAGGTCGATAGGTTTGAACTAACTTGTCCCAATTATAGGGTTTTCGCAATGGCGAAGAAGAGCGTTGTTGTGAATCAGAGTTTGTGAGGGATCCAGATTCCTATTCTTGTGTCCAGTAAGATATGAAGTTGCAGGGCTCGGTGTTAACCGGCCTTGATAGCATTCTATCCTTTTGGGACAATGTGTCCATTGCCAGTGAAAGCGTTGAGGAGGACTACGAGTGTCTTCCATACCTCTCATCGGATCGAGTATATCATAATACCAACTCAGAATTTATCTTTATGTACCGGATTATTTTCGATGAGCTGGGGGTTCATCTTCCTTTTACCGACTTCAAGCCCATCGTTCTGAATCTAGTTAATGTCGCCCTCACTCAGTTGCACCCGAATAGTTGGGCGTTTGTTTGGTGTTTTAAGATTGTGGTGGAGTGTCTCGGAATCAAGCCAAGTCTCCATGTGTTCTTCTCTTTTTCAAGCAAAGGGAGCACATAAAGGGCTATGGGTGTCTTTCAATGCCATCCTCAGGAGGAAACTCTTTGTTTTATTAAAGAGCTCGTATAAGTGTTTCAAGACCCACTATTTTAGGTTTAGGTTGTGAGATGGCATTTGGCCCTTCTTTCTGGAGTCACCTTATTGCATGGAGAGGTTTTGCTCTGTCTTGAAGCTCGGAGCCCCGCTCCATTTAAGATTTTGAGGAAGTAAGTGTTCCTCCTGAGGATGAAGTTCTCGTCACTTTTTTGTCACAAAATTATCCTTATGTTCCTCTCGCTCCGCATGAGATATTTGATAGGAGTCATGACGAGTTCTTGGTTCTGGAATATATAAGTAGGTTTGTAGTGCAGAGTGTTAAGTACTTTCCTCCGTTTGAGAAAAATACTTACTTGTTTTTTCTCGGCTTATACAGGAAGAATGTCTTCGTTGTGGAAGGCCCCGAGTGCTCGTACTCGATGGGCGAGGACAAAGGGGGATGATTCGAGCGGCAATGAGAGAAATCCCTTGGTAGAAAGTTTACTGAAGTCTATGAAGTCTCGGGCTCTGAGGTTTTCAATGCCTCTTTCTCCAGAGGCGATTGGGCAGTTTATGCCTTCAGATTCTCCTACTCCTCTTGGATCTCCTTTGAGACAATGAAAAAGGATTAGGAGTGTTGATGAGGGCCCAAGTCCTCAAATAGTTGTGCCTTAGGTGGGAGGTGCTACTACCGTGCCTATGGAGGTGACGAGAGATAGCCCATCGGTACCTCTACAATCGACTGCACTTTCTGGAAGTGGTAAGGTGTAATACCCGCAAGAATTAATAATCTTGTATATTGGTTTCAGCGGGATGATGAGCGCGATGCGCACGGCATGCGCAGGGTTGATCGCGGATGGATGCGAGTTGAGGTGAGACCTTTGCTCAATTTAAATTACCTAAATATAGTGATAATTGTTGTGTTAAGTCCGAGTTGGGATCGAGCCAAGTCCGAGGGTGCGATCGGAGCTCAAATCAGACTCATTTTGAGCAAGTTGGGTTGAGTTAAGTGAGGAGGGGCATTTTGGTAAATTAGCATATATATATATATCACCTGCCACTTGGGGCGTACGGCTCCAAGAAAGAGCTGCACTCCACCCAAGGGAGGCGAGTGAGGGAGGAGGTGAATCGGAGGAATCGGCTGGAGGATCGAGGCTTCGTCGGATCGGATATGACACGGGGCTTCTTCATCGTCTTCCTCGTCTCTAAACCAACCCTAGGTGAGTGGTTCTTCCCCAAAATCCTTAGATTTAAGAATAGGGGCTGTCGGTCCTTGTAGATGGATTCGGGAGTGAAATTGATTCGTTTTCTTGCTAGTATACTTCCTATTGTTCATGTTTGTTGCCTCAGATTGATTGTAGGGCGCCCATCTTGGGGTTTGGAGTGGGCGGCAGCCCTAGGGCATGCCCCCAAACCCTAAGGAGGGCCGGCCTAGTGTAGAGAGCCTGAAATTGATGTTTAGGAATTATTGTATACTTTTCTAATGATTAATTTCGAATTTCTAAGATTGAAAGCATGCTAGAAATCCAAGTTGTGTTGTGGCCTAGGGTGGCCGAGTAACCCTAAGGGTGTAGGGTACTCTTATGAATAACTAGTCGAAAACCCACGCGTTGCGTAATTATATGTACATAATAAAATTAAATTAAATTTAACTATACTTTGAATAAAAATATTCGTACCTAAATAATAAATATCATATATGTGAAAAATTATAAACGTAGAACACAATAATAAATATTAATTAAATTAAATTTATATAATTATAAAATCAAAATATAAATATATTTTTTTAATATAGTTTGCATTTTTACTTTAAATTTGTATACATAAAATATTAAAAAAATACATGCGGATGTAGATAAAATGGAAATAATCTTACTTGTTAAAAAATGGCGCGAGATTTAGAAAATGAATTTTGAGTTCAAAATTAAGTGAAAATTATTGATTAGTAGCATAATTGGATTATATACATGAGAAAAATAAAAATGTGGATTAGTTGAGGAAATAGAGAAAATGAAAATAATCTTACATGTTGAAAATTGGCGCAAGACTTTGAAACTGAATTTTGAGTTTGGAATTCTAAGTGAAAACTATTGAAATATAGGAGAATGAAAATGAAGCTATATGTAGATGATAATTTTATCGTGAGAATTTGGGATAGGATTTTCAAATTGAATTTAAACATAAAATTTATAGGCTAAAATTATAATGCAAGCGAAAACAAAAACAATCCCAAGCAACAGAATCAAGAGAAAGAAATATTATGAAACAAATAGAAAAGCCACATTAAGTTTAAAATGAATCTTGTTTTTATAATAAAAAATTTGGAGAACGTTTATTACCAGACTTCTCTTGTTTAGCCTCTAATTTAAGATCATTTGCTTGTTGCTTATGGATTTGCATTTAAAGAGCAACACAAACTCTATAAAGAAATCCTCTTCGCTTTTAAAATAAAATTTTAGAAATCATGCAATTTCCCTAGTAAAAATAGTAACGTACCAAGTATGAAAAATAGCCCCAAAATAGACTTACAAAATGGTCCCAGTAGTACATGGCTAAATAAGAGAAAGCAATATCTGATAGTTTCTTTTCTAGTGGTATGCACATATTTTATATTGTTCATTTGTTTTATATATATGTCCTAATTTAGTATTGATCAAGAGAAAGAAATAAGAAATGGATGAACAAAAACACAAAAAACAAAGACCAACTATGTAAGAAGCAATTTTGCAAACATCTTCCTGGCATTACAATATGAGCCATTGCGACAGAAGAACATTGTAGAAAAAAGATATTTTGTGAGAAATTATTCAAAAAGAGAAATAATCTCATATATATTAACAACACATTGGTCTTGTATTTCCTCAAGATCTTGTAAAAAGATCAAATAAATCACAGCAATCCCACCAGGCGGCTCGTCTCTCCACGGGTGCTTGCCTTAGATTTCTCCGCTCCACCGCCGCATGGCTCATTGCACTCACGATCACTACACTCCCTGAATTGTTGACACCAAGGACTCGGGTCCCTTCATTCTCATGCAAGGAGTGCAGTCCACCAACATGAACAATTGTTATCAACGCCAAGGAGACTGTCACCACCGCCTCTTTATCCTCTACTGCGGGAGTTACCCATGCTTTATCGTCCGCATCTCCATCTGTCATCTCCTTAACATCATCTTGAAGATGAGAAACATTGGTCTTTTGGTGGTGCAGTTTTTCTTGCGGTGGTCCTCTTGGCTCTTGCTAACGCCTGCCACATCCTCAAGATAGCCCAAAGGTGAGTTAATTAATCGGTGGGGAAAAGACATTGTGAAGATGAGAACTCCGAAAATGCGGTTGATTGAGTACGTACCTTGATGGGGGCTGGTGGGAGAAAACATAGTGTGAAGTCATCCAAAATATCCTTCTTACAACGTGTGGCTTTCAAATCAAGATGACGATTAAGGTTATGCTTGAGCGCCTACTCCTTGCTCAACAGCTTCCTCTCTGCCATCGATGGCTTGGCGCTACTGCTTGTTGTGGTGGTGCGACGGCTTCACCAGCCCTATTCCATGCAGACCATCAAATCCACATTTCTATGAACATTTGCTATTTCTCCAAGAATTTAATCCAAAAAGATGGAAGAGAATCGAAGTGGTGAGGAAAGGGAATCGAAGTGGTGATGCAGGAAAAGATTGTAATGAAAAAGCTATATATAAATGCATTGCATTGCATTTAAACGTGTGTCATAAGTTATATATAAATGTATTACATTCAAACATTGGAAGGAGGTGAAACGCAGGTGTGATAGAGGGTTAATTAATTATAATTTAAGGTATTGCATTCAAATATTAATGAATTGAGAGAGAATTAATTGTGTGTGAGAGAATGAAAAAAAAGCAGTAAATGAGAGAGATGGAGGTGAAATGTAAGAGAGAGCAGTAATTGATTGAGAGAGAGAGAGAGAGAGGGAGGTGGAGATAGAGTAGTAATTGATTGACGGAGAGGGAGGTGGAGAGAGCGGTAATTGCAGTTTATTTACAGTAATTGTAATTATTGAATATGAGAGATTTGATTAAATGTAGATTAAATCTACATTAAATGCAGATTTTTGTTTTTGTTTTTTTTTACCAAGAAAATGAGATTATATTATTGCTCGAGATAGACCAAGACCAATAAGATCCTGTTTTACAATATTCAGAAGGTCAGGAAGCCTACTACTGGACCAATACATACTGGATAGTAGGGATCTCTCTTTATTTGCTGTCTAGTGGGCAGCTTCATTATATTGTTTATAAGTAAAATGAAATAATACAGAATGACAAAGCGAAATTGCTTCATTAATCCTTCCAAAGATAAGCTTCATTGAAATGGGAACATGGGCATTTTTATTGAGCATATCCACCAGGATTTTGCTATCTGATTCAATAATGACAAAGTTGAAGCCTTGGGTAGCTGCAAAAGAGAGAGCCATCCAAACAGCAAAAGTTTCACAGTATAAAACAATTTTATCAAAAAGATAAGAGGAAGCATTCTGAATAATATTACCAGAAGAATTTCTAGCAATAAAACCGAAACCACAATTCAGGTCCATAACCGAGCCATCACAATTGAATTTGATCCAAGGATCAATAGGGGGACCATTTGAGATTGATAGTGTTGGATTTATTTTTTTCATCAGATTTGAGATTGTCTATATATATAATTCCGAGTAAAAGCAGCAATAGAAGTCATGAGACTGGAAGGGGAGAGCTGCCTACCTTCGTGCAGTTTCAAATTTCTAGCGTGCCAAAGAAACCAAAGGGTATTGGCTATAATGGCTTTATTGGAAGGGCCATCTGAGGAAGTATTGTTGTCATAAAGCCAAGAACCAAATACCCAGTCAGTCCTATTAGAGAGATCAAGTTGAAGCATTTCTGTGAGCAGCCATACTTGAGAAGCATAGGTGCATGTGATAAATAGATGAGAAATGGATTCAGAATGGTTTGAACACATTACACAGGAACTAGTATGACCAAGATTAAGGTTAAAGAGTCTTAATTTGGTAGAGAGTCTGTTATGAAGAAACTTTCACAGAGAAGACCAAACCGGATTGATTATTATTGTAATTGTTGAAACTATGCTATGTATGTTGGAATTTATTAAAGATATGTTGAATTCATATTTTATTCATGTCGGAAAGGGTGTTACATGTTATAAAATGCCGGTGTAGTATATCGATTTTTATGTACGCTATATTCTGTGAATTTTGAGTATCATATTGTGGGATGTCCGGTTGTGTACGAACAGTAACCGAACTGGGCAAGTAGACTGGAAATTATGACTCGCTTGTTGAAATTGGTCGAGTCGCGAGCCCGGGATGTCACTCTGTGGCTTGTTATGGGTGTTAGTGATTGAACATATAAGAACAACGGGTTATTTAGAAATTTCTATTCTCGAGAGAGGGTATAAGCTCTCGGATGAGAATTAAGGAAAGTAATGCAATAGAGGGTTGAAATTCCGGCTATGGGTTAAATTTTCGCAAGACTTGGGTAAAAATAAGAAATCTAAGATTGTTAGAATCTCTCATTAAATAAGAAAACCGTTGGACATATATGGTATTCCTTTTCTTTGCCCAGGAATTTTCGCGAGTTCGGATGAGATTCCGAACGAGTATGGTCGTGGCAGGGAGGTACATCGTGCGAAAACTACTCGACAGAACATAGCATTTCGCTACGCGACTACCATCACAGATGTTAGATTCTTGAATAGGAAATGGTAAGGAAATCTATTGAGGTGTTAACAGTGGGTAAATACGACGGTGAATAATTAATTGGGCCGAGTGGAGGCCGAGTGGAGACCGAGCGGGTGCTACCGAGCGTGCACCGAGAAACATGAACTATGTCGTATTTATCTGAGTTACTCACCTCTTTACAAATGTATAAATCAGTCCCCTTAGTGGACATGGTTGTGGATGTACATGTGATGCCCAAGTAGTGCTCAACGTACGAGTTAATGATGGGCCGAATTGGGCCAAGTGGTGCGTAGCGCACACGAGTTGAATTTGGGCCGAACTAGGCCGAGTGGTGTGCAATGCGCACGAGTTGATTCTGGGTCGAGTTATACGTTGGTGAGCCATGCCGACGACTGACCCGAGTGGCATTAGTCGGAGGGCATTTCCCGATCGAGTTTTTGGCACTAATACTAGAGGGCCTTCCTAGCTCAGTGAGCACGAGATGGGAAGTTCGCTAGGGTGGCCAGCCTAGTGAGCAACCTGCGATTTGTAGGCGGCTAAATTGAGGTCGGTTCATTTGGGTCGGATCGGGCCAAGTAGTGTGTGTAGCACACAAGACGACTAATGCAAACCATTATTACGCTTTATATCAGTTGCATAAACATTGAATTATTTACTGTATTTATTTATGTGGTTTGGCTTGGTGATGGTCGAGACGACCACTCACTGAATTCTTTCGAACTTACCATTCTTTTCTTGGCATTGTTTTGCAGATCGTGATCATTGAGGTATGGCACGGCTGGTGACAGCAGACTCCGGTGGCGGTCTCGTGAAACCTGTTGGTGTAGTTGAGTTGACAGCATGTGAACTTATGTAGTGTTGACACTAGAACCTTGGATATGTAACTTATGCACTGGGGTTGATACTTGGATTGCTACTTTTTATAAATAAATGTTTATGTTGTGTTAATCTGAGTTGTTATATTGCATGCTTGACATGGTTGTATGGTCTAGGCTTCGGGGTGCTTGTCCGCACTCTGGCCGATCGCGTGACCCGGTTTCGGGGCGTGGCGTAAGGATGTTCACCTTGGTACTCAGGTGGAATTTCCTGAGGGGTGGATCCATGGGAATTTTATCAGTCCCACTTTTTTGGCCTGACCTGGGGACTAAGGAACTTTTTGTCGAGGGCGTCGGAGTCTCATTCTCATGAGGTTGGGCCGCTAAAGAGGGCTCTAGAATCCAGGCTGGTGAAATTGATCGTCTGAACGCTCGATTAAAGGAGGTGGAAAGCCATTCTGCAGCCGCCAAGGCGAAGCTGGTTAAGCTCTATCAAGACTTGGCCAAGGCCATAGCAGAGAAGTCACATTTGCATGCAGAGGTCGCTCATTTGCAGGCTGAGATCGAGTCTGTCAACGCAGGTTTTTAGGCCGAGGTTGAGTTGGCTAAAGCTAAGGCGAACAGATGGAGATCCGTGGCTCAAGGCCTTGAGACTCAAGTGAGTCGCTTCAATGATGCTTCCTGTGAGGTGTACAATGAAGGTTTTTATAAGGCGATTGAGCAGGCTCGACTCTTTGCTCCTGGGGTTGACTTCTCAAGGGTTTACCATTCCAAGGAGGTGAAGAACGATGTTCTTGTGGTTCTGGAGATCGACGAAGAAACTTCTAATCGTCCTGGTGAGAGGTCACTTTCAGCAATTCTTGGGTAGCTCCTGCCAGAGAGCGGTGTTTCCGTTATGTCGGCTGGGGCTGAGTAGTCTCATTATCTTAAACATTAAATTGTCCGTGTGTGGGTTATCTTATCTGTCTGTAAAGAATTATTGCCCTTCAGGGCATTTTTAATTGTTGCCCCTTTGTGGGTCTACCATGTGTTTTGCATGCTTTTCTTTTTGCAAAATGTTTTGCTAACTTAGTAATCTAGTTTTTGTGTGGTTCTTTGTTTGGGGTTGAACCTTCTGTAACAGCTCCGAGTTTGCTTTGGAGGTTGAGTAGTAACGATGGGGCCTAGTGTCGGGTTGGGATTGTTTCAGATATGGTTCTGTGTAATGATCAGAAGTAGGGGCTTTAAGGTCGAAGACCATTCTTGGGGGTTCAAGTTGAGCTCACCAAAGAGTGCGAGGAGTTGAGTAAGGGTTCTAAGACTGAAAGTAGTGGCCAACGAGCTAGACTGGTGAAAATTGAGTTTTGGTCGTGCTAGGGCGCTGAGGCCGGAAGTAGCGACGCGGTGGCCGACGAGCCAAGCTAGTGAAAACCGAGCTTTGGTCGTGTAAGGGTGTTGAGGTCGAAAGTAGCGGCGCGGTGTTCGACGAGCCAGGCTGGTGAAAACCGAGTCATGATCGTGTAATGGCGTTGAGGCCAGAAGTAGCGGCCTTGGGGACCAAGGATTGCTCTCGGGGGTTCAAGTTGAGCTCGCCGAGGAGTGTAAGGCAGGACTACGCGCGAGGAGTCGAGTAAGGGCTATGAGGCCGGAAGTAGCGGCATCGTGGTCGACAAGCCAGGCTGGTGAAAACCGAGTCCTGGCCATGTAAGGGCATTGAGGACGGAAGTAGCGGCTCTAGGAGCCGAGGACTGCTCTTAGGGGTTCAAGCCGAGCTCGCCGAGGAGCGTAAGATAGGACCGCACGTGAGGAGTCGAGTAAAGGCTTTGAGGCCGAAAGTAGCGGCATGGTGGTCATAGAGTTCCCTGGGCATACATAGAGAAAGATGCGAGAAATGTAATTTTATTAAATAATAAAAAGAAATTGTGCGTACAGGAAAGTACTCGGTCTAAGCTTTATTTGTGTTCGTTGTGACGATTTGATCACGACTTGAGTCGTCTTTTAATGATTGAGTCGGGGCTGTTTTCGCATGTCTCGTCCTAGGTTTTGCTCGAAAATCTTTGTCGACACTCTGCCTTTAACTATGGAAGTTGTTTGCGGGTCATTAGGCTCTTTCTTTGATTCGGTCATCTTTGGCCTGAGACATTCATTGTAGTACCGTCGGGCTTCTTTCGGATCGACGTAGAGTACGCCTACTTCCGTTTCTAAAATAGAAAATTTTAATGCTATGTGGGAAGTAGATACGTTAGCTCCCAGATTGTTTAAGGGCGATCGTCCCAGGATTATATTATACAGGCTGGGAATGTTGATGACTAGGTACTACACACCAATCATTTCTGCTTTTGCTTGAGAGTTGAATGTCGTCCTTAGCCATATGGCTCCTGGGATGTCAACTCTTTCTCTCGATAAGCCTACCAAATCTCCTTTGCAGGGGGTGAGTGAGACTTCTGTTAATTGCATTTTCTCAATGATGAAGTGGAAAAGGATGTCGATAGAGCTGCCTTGGTTGACTAGGACCTTTTTGATGACAAAGTTTCTTACAACCAGAGATTACGATCAGATCTTGTAGGTTTTGATCAGTTTCTTGAAAATCGAATTCATAAAACGATATTATCGGGGTTTTGGAGATGGGTTGGTGTAGGCAAGTAATGCTATTGACCGTCATTATTGCCCGAAGAGATCTCTTTTTGGCCGAGCTCGATTCTCTACCTCCTGCAAATTTGCTGGCCATGTAGTCGATAGCTCCTCGGAGTTTGTTTCCCGAGCGATTAGCTCAACTGTTCTCCCTCTGACCTGAATACGGATTCAGAGATGTTTGTCTTTATCATTGAGTGTCGCGGCTCTCGCTCCAACCTCGTTCTCTTTGGCGGTGGATGTATTTGTCTATGTGTCCTGCACTAACCGAATCTTCAAATTGGTCGTTGAGTACCACACAGTCCTCGGTGGTGTGTCCATATGTGTCTTGGAAGGCACGCTTCTTGCTCATATCGAGGTTGGGGGTAGCTTTTGCTTTTGCTCGTTGGCGAGCTACCTGATAAGTTTCAGGTGACAGATGTCGTGAAGGATGGTCTCCTTCCTAATATTGAAAGGAGTATACCTTCCAAATTAGGCATTTAGGCGAGGTGGTGACCTTGGCCCTTTGCCATTGTTTTGCTCGTGGCGGTTGTGGTCTTCGCTTTTTCTGTCAACCCTTTTGGATTTTTTATCTTCAACAGCGGCCTTGAGGTTCTGCTTGTCAGCCCTTTTGGCTTCTCTGAATTCTTCCATCTCTATGAAGCTGACGGCTTTCTCTTGGAACTCAGCCATGTCCTTGGGCTTCATCAGGGCGACCTGATCGGCAAAGTGTCTGATCTTTAACCGAATTTGATGAAGAAGAATTCGACTCGGGGGGTCAAGGTTGGGGATTTCAATCGCTATAGCCTGGAACCTGTATATGTATTCCCTTATGGGCTCATGTTGCCCATGCTTGACATAGTGGAGGGCGTCCTTCATTTTGTGGTAGACCCACGATGTCGTGAACCGGTTGAGGAAGATGTGGGAGAGGTTCTCGAATGAATGAATAGATCTCGGCAGGAGGGAAGCAAACCATAATAAAGCGGTTTTTCCTAGGGAAGTTGGAAAAGCCCAGCATAGAGCAAGGTCGGTCACTCCGCGATATAGCGTCATGGTCCTAAACGTTGTCATGTGTATTGTAGGATCGCTCGTACCGTCATAGGGCGCCAGAGTGGTAGGCAACTTGCTCTTCAATGGGAGGCAGGTTGTCATTGTGTGCTCAGCAAAAGGTCCCGTGTCGACATGAAGGGCAGACACGGCCTTCCTGGCTTTGGAGTCCTCCTCTCTTTCTTGACGGGGGTGCTGGAGACCTCGTCGTGAAGGACGAAAATCGGTCTCCTCCTTTTTGAGTGATTGCTTTCTTCGTGCTTTGAGCAGCGGCATTCATGGTTAGCTTGGAGTTTTCCATGGGACTGCGTCAGCATCTCGACTTGGACTGCTAACCGTTGGTTCTTCGATTCCAAATTATTTAGCCAACGCTAGGGCTCTTCAAGGGGAGGGTGGACTAGTGCCGGAGCATCGCTCCTTGCTGTTTCAGCATCACTAGGTTATGGTCGATCATTGCCGTTGGCGTGCGGCGTCGGTCGCTTGGCTCCGGGTTCCAATCATTATGGATGAGGTAAACTTTACTCAGCCCCACAGTGGGCGCCAAATGTTCTTGCCCGAGGATCGAATTAGTCTGGTCTGGCTCGGTGTGTCTCTCCTGGTTAGGAGCAACTTCGGGGGGAAGGGAGGGAGGGATCTACGAAAGATACTCTAACGCTTAAATTAGTGGCCGGGACTCCAAAGTGAAGATAATATAATATGAAACTTACTGTACCTGAGGCATGTCGTGTTTGTATTTATTGCAGGTGGAGGTGATGACGCCACCCGGTAATCTCGCAGGGATATTGCTCAGAATGGGTCGAGGCTGATCTTGGAGATGGCGGGCCTGTAATGATGTATCCCTTGTGATAAGGAATGACATAGATATCTAAGTATGGTCGGGTGAAGCCCCCGAGTAGAGCTATTCGGTTCGGCTTGAGGTGAGTTATAGGGCACTGCTGGGTCTAATCCGAACGGGTCCAATAGTTTTAGTCCAGTCCAACATCCATATATGAAATAGTTTCTTTTAAAAGAAAAATCTTGAATATAAATGATTTGTTTAAAATCTACATAAGAAGAAGCTCTCATTATGTCTCTACGGAATCTCATATCTGATTCAAGCATTTTTTTCACCTTCTAAAAAAACCATATGGAACACTCACTACAACAAACGCTCTAAATTCTGGCGCCAATCGTCTAGCAGTGGCAATGGGCTGTGACTGGGTCAACTCGAGCCCGAGTAGGCCCGTTGACCTCCGGGCCATGCCAGGCACTGCCCGGCCAATACTCGGATCGTGTCAGGCATTCCCCGGCCAATACTCGGATCGTGCCAGGCACTGCCCAGCCAATACTCGAGTCGTGTCGGGCATTGCCCGGCTGCTCAAAGGGGAGGCCAAGCCTGGACTTGAGCTTGCCCCTTTGGGCTCGGGCTGGGCTCGGGCCGGCCTGAAATATTAAAAACGAAAACATATGGCCGACATTGAGATTTGAATTGTCAACTTCTAGGCTTATTTGTGGTGAACTAACCACTGCACTAAGTCTCGATAGCTTATATATATATATACTAAGCAAAGTAAATCTGTAACTAGCCTACCACTTGTTGTACCAGGCTGGCCTAGCCAGACTGGCGCAGACCAGGCTAGGCCTGGGTGGCACCAGGCCTAGCCTGCTGGCCCCATGCCGAGCACGGCCCGCGTGTCGAAGGAGGCGAGCCCAGCCCGCCCCTTGGGCACAAACGGGTCGTGCCCGGCCAAGCCCGAAATTTTTCGGGCCCGGTTAGGCACGGCCCCTGTCGGGTCGCGCCCGTGCCGCCCATGGGCAAGCCCAGCTATTGCCACCTCTACATTCACCTATTTATTTTCAGTGCATGTGTCAGGCGGATCTCACATTCTAGTGCCTGCACAGGCGATGGAATGGAGTCAATAAACACATGCGCGTATTCGACATTCTAGTGCTTGTCTCGGTGCTAGAATGTTGGAGATACTGGCACTAGCACCGCTAATAGCATTTGGGCATCGGCACCGCTAATAGCATTTGGGCATCGGCACCGCTAATAGCATTTAGGTGTCGGCGCCGCTAATAGCATTTAGGCACCAGTGCTGATAATAACATTTGGGTGTCGACGCCAGTATATATTATATTATAATATTTATTTATAATATAAATAATATATGAAATTTCCGGTGTCGATGCCTGTATGTCAATACTGCCGCCGGTGCCGGTAAATATCATATATTAAAAAATCTATCATCTTAATACACTTGGGATAACTTTTTTAATATGATTTTTTTTATTTTGGGGTCCCACCTCTATCTCCTCCTTCCTCCCGCTGCCACTGCCTCTCGAGTGGGACTTATACGGGCAGCCTGCCCATATAAGTCCCTATGGGCGGGATGATGAGATCGCGACACGTCATCCCGCCCGAATCTCAAAGCATATCAACATCCTACATTCTTCGCTCCGTCTCCACCTCCGCCGCCTCCCACCCTTCCGTCGCCACCAGACCGGCGCTAATGTCTCCGCCATCGTCCTCGACGCTGAGCACTCCGCCGTGCCCTCACCCGCCTCGACATCCAGTCCGTCATCCACGATGCCGTCAACACACGGTGCCGCCCCATCCCCGTCAACCCCCGCGGCGGCCTCTACCTCGTCCTCACCTCCGCCGACGTCGCCGTGCAGGACTTCTGCGTCTAGGTGTGCTCCATCCAGTCCGTGCACGGCGACGTCGGCAAAGGTGAGGATGAGGTAGAGGCCGCCGCGGGGGTTGACGGGGATGGGGCGGCGCCGTGCGTTGACGGCGTCGTGGATGATGAGGCAGGTGAGGGTACGGCCACGGGAGTAGCGGCGGTCGGAGTGCTCAGCGCTGAGGAGGATGGTGGCGGAGACATTGGCGCCGGTCTGATCGGTGTAGAGGCGGACGGTGTGCCACCAGGCGGCGACGAAAGGGTGGGGGGCGGTGGAGACGGAGCGAAGGAAGGCGCGGAGGATGTAGGGTGTTGATATACTTTAAGATTCGAGTGAAATGACGTGTCGCGATCTCATCGTCCCGTCCATAGAAACTTATATGGGCAGGCTGCCCATATAAGTCCCACTCCTGCCCTCTCTCTCTCTCTCTCTCTCTCTCTCTCTCTCTCTCTCTCTCTCTCTCTCTCTCTCTCTCTCTCTCTCTCTCTCTCTCTCTCTCTCTCTGCGACGACGCAGCATATGCCTGCGGCAATCCTTTTCTAAATATGCAATACTTTAAGAATCCCTCATTTTCTTCTCTAAATATGTGTTAATACATGAGAAGCTCCATTCTTCATCATCTGACGAAGTGCTCCAATGGTGTCAATGCTTTCCCCGCCCCGCCTATGGGAAGAATTTTGCATGCCTCTTATTCTCGTCCAGAACACAGTCTGCTATGAAGGAAGCGAGATCAGCCTCGCTGATGGGCTTGTAGGTGCAGAGCTGCCCGTCGCCGAACATCACGTAGGGCTTCCCGTCCTTCACCGACTCCACCTGATGGGCTTGCAGGCACAGAGCAACTTCTGGACACAGACGGAGGAGAGGAGGATGAAGTGGGCGGCGCCAAGGCGACATCCCACAAGAAGGCTGTTCCTGGATGTGTCGTAGTCGACCTTCCACGAGTCGCTGATGCCACCACCCCGGCTAGCGAGGCAGCAAACGACTACATTGACTGGGCAGCCAAGGGCGTCGAGGGCACGGGCGAGGGAGACTGGGTCGATAATGTCGAAGAAGAAAATGGTGGCGGCGGAGAGCTGCTAGGTGGTCCGGGCTTTGTCGTCGCGATCGTGGGTGCCGCTACGCTCGTGGGCGACGGTGATCATGTTGAGCCGCGGCGGCAGAGCTTGCGGACCATGAACTTGTTGATGTAGCTAATGATGCCGGTGACGAGGACATTGATGTCCAGTGCCTCGAAGCTGCCGAACCTCACCACCCTTTCCTTCGAGGAAGACGGCGCAGGCTTGGCGGAGAAGCTCCAAGGGGGTGACAAGGAGGTTGGTCACCGCGTCGTCTGGCTGTGCCCGGTTTCATCGATGGACCATGTCAAAACTGCCGCCGACATATGTTGTATCCTCGCCACCTCTCACTACCAAAATTCATGCATTTTGCGACGACAGCTGTTGCGGTCGTAGATGCGACCGTTCTGCGACCGCGTACAATGGGGGTCACGGAGAAGCCACGTTTGAAATGGCACCGCTACCGCCTTGATTACCGCCGCAAGTTTAATGATACGGTGACAGTGGTACGACCGCTGTGCGACTGCCCTTTTGCAATCGCGAATTATCGTCGCAAACCCGTCAGGGGCCCAAATGACTTAGCCCATGTCGAACCCTTTCTTTTCTTCCCCACTCACTCGCCCTCCTGCCGTCGCCCGCCTGCGCTGCCCCTCGCAACAAGTCTCTCTCTCTCTCTCTCTCTCTCTCTCTCTCTCTCTAGCCACCAAAACCCTAGTCGGCTAGGGTTTCGCCCAGAGACGGAAACGTGGAGGGCCGGCCGGCCTCCCTTCCAAAGCAGACTTCTCGATCAATAGGGTAAGCCTTTCCAACGACGAGACCTACGAACAAAAACAAGCTACAGGTAAGTTCTCTTGTTGTTATTAGAACCATTTGATGCATGGTTGATGAGTTGATCCATTCAGCTTCTCAAAATTAGGGCTTTCTAATGGTCAATCATCGTATCTTCTCCTAATTCCATTTGATTGCATTGCTGCCATTACCACATGTGTAATGCAAATGAAATTAGACTTTGTCCTAACATGATAGAGGGCATATTCCAACTAGAGAATAACTATTGAAATTATTAGCCATAATGTCGCGCCCCGGCCCCGGGCCCGAGATGCGACGGCGACCCGAACACCGCGCAGCGGAAGAAAAAGCCACGAATCCGAATCATAAATCATAATCAAGCATATTTAATAATATATATTTATAAAACTCTAAAATCATCAACATTAAAACCAGTATAAAAAGACGACAATGTAGGACAAAAATACAAAAGCTGTCGCCATATCAGAGCTCCAGATCTACATGATGTCTATCAACTATCTACACCTCGATATATAGATCAACAGCTCACCCTTGCAAGTCTGAAGCAATTACAATAGGAGTCAGCGGATGCTGAGTAGGAGAATCACAATATGATCAACAACATGAATAAAATGTCAACTCAACAATAAACAACAATATGACCTAAGATGCAGTCAAAGGCAATATATATACAACAAATGCTCCACACCCACTCCTAAACAACATCGACCAAATCATCGAGCGTATGGACCGTTGGGTAAAAACCCCACACTCTACCACCCGTAGAGTGGCATCAATCGTCCGCTCCAACGGCGACGCGACTACCCCCACCAAGCAGGTAGCCCGACGGGCGTCGTATCCGATATCCGCACACCCGAAGGTGCCCAAAGTGACTAGTCAATATCCATACCCTCACCCATGTCTGGAGGGTACCGTAATAAAATGGTCCTGGACCGAAGTCCTCTCCGAGACCGTAGCCTCCAGGTCGACAACTCAACTCCAATAATGCAACAAAGTATATCACCATGATCAATGGATAACAAATAACATCACCGGTATCAACAATATAACAACTCCGACTGATAATATGATCAAAAGAATAACACCATAAGTAACAACATAATATCATGCATGACATATCATGATCAAATATCAACATCAATAATGTATATCACCATGATCAACAATAACACATGCAATTATCTACATGACATGTTCAACAATAATATGCAACATGAGTTCAACGGAATTAGAAGCAATATCAAGCAGATCGAGGCAAAAGGGTAAATCTGTCATTTCACCCAACAGTAATTCATCGGCTACAACGGGAATCAAACTCAAGCTCACACCAACCAATTACCCCTAAATAACCCTTTAAAGCAATATAATATTTTTATATTATTTAATTATTTATCAAATTAAATTAATAAATATTAATCATTGAATAACACTAAAATATAGAAAAGACCTACCAAATGGCCTCCGATCGGAAATCTGACACCACCATCACGTTCAGCACGCGAAAACATGCAACTTTGGTATTCATCTCGACTCGATTTGATGACTCTACGATCAACTATAAAAATACCCCAATAAATATACAAATTAATCATATTTCACACAATACAGCTCTCTTCACTTAAATACTGTTCATATCTCTCCACTACCACCCAACACCCACGCCCGACGCCTGACTCCCGCGCCCGACGCTCCCCTGCCCCGTTCGACCCACGCCGGGCGGCCCTCCTGGCCGCCGGCGATTGTTCGCCGGTCTACACCGACCTCCCCCGCGGCCTCCGGCGCCGGCGAGGCGCCGAATCATGGCCGGGAGGCCACGACGGCCTCCCTTTCCTCTGCTTCACGCCCGACTCCCCTTTCCGCCAACTCAATCCGTCGCTGGCTGGCCCCATTGCCGCCGGCGACCCACCCCGGCGGACTCGCCGCCTCCTCCGCCGGCCTACGACCCCCGGCGGAGCTCCGGACGCCGGAAGGCGTAGCCGCACGCCGTGCGTGCTACGCACGCTGCGCACAGCGGCGTCAGGTCGTGCTCCAACGGCCTCCGACCCCTCCAACCTGCTCCCTCGCCTCCGATTCCATCTCGCCGATGATTACCTCGGTGAAACGACGGAAAACAACAACGGAACGAGGGGGAAGACTCCTACCTCGACTCCGGCTCCGACGACGATCCGACCTCCGATCCCTCACTCTCCGGCGCCGATCTCACTTCTTCTTCTCGCCCCTTCTCACGCGACTGAGCCAGCTCATATAAGAGTTGGCTATGAGGCGGTGGGGAGGTAAATTTTCAAATAACCCCCCACACCTCAAAAATTACAACAAAGCCCCTTTTTTTCTTTTTTTTAACAGAATATAACACATAAAATAGGGCTTTTACCAAAATGACACTGCTCTTTTATTTTATTTGTATAAGTTGTATGGTTTAATTGTCTTTTACTACAGCTTAATAAGTAGTGGGTATAAGGTTAGCGGATGCATTCTTTTAAACACTAGATAATTGATTAATTAGTGATAAACAAGTTGGCAACTTAATTAGCAATCACAGTAAGAACAGCTTCCTTTAAAAAGAATGCTTCAGCTGTTTCTTTAATCTACCATGATGTTGTTTCTTTAATCACAGTAAGTTTAAAAACAAGTTTAAAATGAAAATGAATCTCAAAATGACCCTTTCTTGTGCGTGGTTGGTTTGCTTATGTTCCAGCTTGCTTGCTTGATTTGTTTTTCTTTCTTCAATTGTTAAATTTATTTCGTATTTTATTTTACTTTGTTTAGTCCTTTTTCATTTTTAACAAATATATGCATCTACTTTAATTTTGCATAGACAAATTTTTAAGTTCGGTTCATGTTTAATATATAATTTTATTTTCATGATTAGTTGTGCCATAATCTTATGAGACAAGTGAAGATGTCGGGACCACCACCACCACTAGCCCCGGAGGCTCGAGGTCGTCGTAGGCCTCGTGGGCCTAATCAGTAGGCTCATGCACCTTCATCGACCGACCAGCGTCAGCGGATATCGCTGCACAGTCTAAAGTAAGTATCAAAATTTATTTTTTATAATTGTTAATTAATTAATTACTACTTATGTAGTTATACTTGCTTTATAAATTCGAGCAGGACGAGCAACATCACCTCTATTATCAAGAGGTTCTTTCGGGAGCTGTCTTTCATGGACCCACGTGCTGCAGTATAATCGAGATTTATTATGGTCCGAATTCGAGGTACGTAGTTTAATAATTTTAGATACCGTAAAATGTTAAGAATTGACTAATGATTTTATACATTATTAATTGTTTACTTTACACAGTAGTTTATCCTAAGTGGGTATTAGGATAATTATTTACTTTCTTTTGTGACCTTCACAACTTTTTCTTGGTAGCCAAGAATTTTTTAGAGGTGGTAAGGCAACCCTGAAAATATTTAGAAGTTCAGTGTGTGCAGGTCTTGTATAATTATACTGCAATGTGTTAGCAGTTTCTATGTCTTGTTCTAGAATGGGCACCCAATTATAAGCAATAGAGATGGTAACTAAAATAAATTAGGCCTCTGCTACAGAACGAGCAATCTTGTCTTGCTTCCTTTACTTCCTTTACTTCATTTGTTTAATGCTCTTAATATTTGAAAACCCTCGCCTTTCTTTTGTACTTAGTCGAAATTTAATTTGATTAGTTTCAATGAAAATAGAAGTAGAAAACTTTTAATTCTTATTTTTTAAAGATGCTATTGTTTTTGTTGAATATGCATTTAATATGATGCTGGTCAGCAACAAATTTTTATCATAAACATCAAATTGTTAAAGTCTTTTCTTCAAAAAGTAATCTAACTCATTTCCTGGGCTCTCGAAGCTGGTTTCAGCTCTGCTGACTGAGTAAAAAAAGATTGCAGGGACTCTGGATTAGTCAACTTTGGAGAACTTCACTAGTATTGTAACTCTCCAAAACATCATTTTAATTTTGAATAATTATGAATTAAATGATATCTGAGTAAGCCTCTTGTGTGCCCGGCTGGTTAGTCTTAGATGATTTGTTCTGATAAATACATGTTTCGTTTTTTAAGTTTTGATAACATAAAACATTTAATATAAGCCATATCTTTTGAAAATGATGGTTAGTTAGAGAAGTCACTAATGCAAACTTCATTCACTGAACCAATAGTTGTATCCTTGATGCCTGCTGATGCAAACATAAAATAGTTGTCCTCTCGTGTAATGAGTTTTGTGGAAAATTTCCAATCAGACAAGTTTTTTAAATATGGATAGTGGATAAGAAATATTAATTTATATGATACTAGAAAAGAAAAAAGACAATCAAGCAGGGAGAAGTTCAGTATAGTATGATATTGGAATTTCACATATGATATATTTGATCTGACTCTAAAATTGTTTGATTAGTATGGCTACAGAATATTGGTCGTAACCCGAACTATTCTCTAAGTTTGTTAAAAGCTATTATCAATTTATGGTTGTTTTTATTTTTTGTTTTATTTATAACCCAAGCTACTTTGTATAGGTTTGGACATGAGGCTTCAAGCAAAATGTTTTTATTCCTTTGTTTTCTTTGATAAAACAAATAAGCAATAGAATTTTTTCTTTCTTTCTTTTACTTCCTTTGTTTCATTTGAGTTGTACATTTTCTGGATAACTCAGTGATATATTTATGGACACATGTTGGTTTCATTTGAGTTGTAGCTTTTAGGATTTATGAAACAACTTTTATTAAGATATTAAAGTAAGTAGTTATCATTCTTTATGTTCAGCATTCTAAAGCTATACTGATATGATTTTCAAGCTAATGTTTTCTTTTTATAGGCCTGATATACTTAGGATCTTGCCATTCAGGCTCAGGTGAAGGATATTTGGGAAGTTTACAATAAAAAACTTTTCAAGATATCCTCCATCGGGCTCGAGGCGCCCATAGGCGGTAATAGAGATACGCCTATGGATGCACTCAAGGGACCCAGGCCAACCTGGATGGAGGTCGACGTACGGGATCGGCTATGCGACATCTGGGCATCATATCGGAGGGATGGCGGGGTGCCTCCCGGACGGCACACCAAAATCGGATGACGCTAGTCGAGGGATCCATCGCCCGACATACCGGTGGGTCCATCCCATTTATCATCCATGAGCGTCGATTGGTAAGTAATTTAATAATTGTTTTTTATTATTTATTATTTATTATTATAGAAAAACTAATTATATTTATTTTATTGTAGGGAACGCTAGACGAGCAGGGGACGCTCATCCCTGCTAATCCTTTGAGGGTCTTCGAGGAGACACATAGATACCAGCGTGGTCCTCACCAGGGTGAGTTCATCAGCAGGAGGCCGGAGACTGTATTGGTAATTTAATAATTTAAAAAGAATATCTAGTTCTATTATGTATAATTAATCTAATTAATTAATTTACTTCTTTTTAAATTAAAGGCCACGTATAATGAGTTGGTGACCCAGCGGGGAGGTGATCCTGCGCAGCATCAGCTTGATGCTGACGCATGGATGCAGATGGCAGGCGTCAGCCAAGGCCGTGTATATAGCATTGGCACAACAGCCCACGCACAGGCGTTGTTGCATCCACATGGTGCAGGGTCGTTTGCTTTCACCTCCTCCGTCGTTGGTCCATCAACATCACATGCGGATCAAGACCGATTAGCGGCCGTCGAGATTGCTCAGGCACGCCTCAGCGCCGACATGGCCGCTATGAGAGATACTGTGACGTTGTATATGGCGCAGATGACCCAGTACATGACACATATATCTTCTATCATACCTGGTGCTTCGGCTCCTCCGCCTCCCCCATCACTCGGCGCGACGACCTCAGCATCAGATCCATCATCGTCATCGACACCGATTGATGTGCTTCCCACGCAGCCCCTCTCCAAACCGCCGCCTCATGCGTGATGTACTTTTTTGATATTTTATTTTGATATGATGTAAACATTATTATTTTGATACAATGTAAATAATATTTTGATATCCATATATTATAATTTGTTGTCTTTTGTTTCATACGTATTTTTAATTAAATATTGGAACGTGAATTTAAATATTTTTATTTTTAATATATATATATATATATATACACACGTCTGCGACGCGCGCTGCGATCGCAGGGCCGTCGTAGATGCTATTCGATCTGGTCGCCAAATGCGGTCGCAATTGGCGACCAGTTTTGCAACGGCATACGCGGTCGTAGTGTCATTGCGGATCTCCATTTTGCGACGGCAACTGCCGTCGCCGATATAAAGTGTGATGGCTTATGTACGTCGCAGATGTCACGCGACCACATTCTGCAACAGCTTCTTACCGCGATTGCAGTAAGTTTTTACTTACGACCGCGGCGGTTGTGGTCACAACACATCAGCGACTACTTCTTTTGCGACTGATGTCTGCGATCGCTTGCTGCCGTCGCAGATGGCCTATTGCTGTCGTTTTGCGACGGCTTTGTCCGTCGCAAATGACCAATTTTTTTGTAGTGTATATCCTCATTTGTTCTTTCGATCTCTCTCCGATGGCAGCATGAGAGGGAGATGTGGAATGGGGTGGCTATATTGAGAGGAAGAAAAAGGAGAAGGAGAGGGAAGTGGGACTCTCATATTAAAAAAAGTCATCCTACGTGTATCCAGATGACATGACAACTTGAATTTTTTAAAATCAATTTTGGATCGCCACACCAGCAAAATAACGGCTCTACTCACGGTTGGCATACGACGGGCTACAATTGAAATCAATGTGTAAGTTCTTATATAAAATTAGACCAATCAAAAAGATTAGCCACAAATGAGAATTTCGCCAAAGTTCAGGCCATTTTCATCTAATAACCCTTTAATATATTAGGTAGAGAATCATAATATAATTTATTATAATAATATTGTATTATATACTAGATTATATTATATTATATTATATTATATATAATATTACTTACTATATATATTGAATAATTATATATTATTTTTTACATTGAAATAAATATTTTCTTAAATTCATTTTATTATATGGGGTGATAGTTATATATTACAAATACATTGAAATTTTGTACTTACGGAACAAGAAGCTTTGAATCGATATTTAATTACACAGTCAAATATGCAACATTAGTTTAAAAAAATAGGAGTGATTTAAATTAATATACAATCATTCGGGTATTAATTCATCTTAATTATACAAAAGTCAAATAATCTAGTCTTCATTGTTCATCTACTCCTCTTGTTCTTGATCTCATTAATCATATTTTTTATATAGATCAACATCTCTATCTATACATCAATATCAATTATAAACATATCAAGTTTAAACATTATTATGTAAAATATTTGTGTATCTAATCTATAAAATTACTTATAGTTTAAGAATGGATCTTTACTTGTACTTGCTCCAATATTAGAAGGCTGAATTTCATGAGTAAGAGTTTCAGGAACACTTAATTGACTCGGTTAAAAAAATATATCTAATTAATTACGATGCTAAAAAGATCAATTAGAAATAAATTAAATGAATAATTATATAATCAATTGATGAAAAAAACATATTGGCTTGATTAATAATTGGGCATAGCCCCTATGATAATGAACCGGCAACTTGAACCGACAACTTGATGTTAAAGCATCATCTGCTCCATTCTAACAATTCTTTGTTGCATCTCTCTCATTTCAGTTTCGTGCTTTTGTTGCATTTCTTTCATTGCAACCTCTTGTGGTCGTCGAAGCTCATCATATCTTGCATCATAGCAAGATGTGACGTAAGGCTATCGTTGTTGTCCATAAAACTGGGTCGGTGTGACTCCAATCTCTTGAAGACGAACTCAAGAATAATGCTCGAGACTAGATATTTCCTAGTACACTTGGTTCTCGAGTTGGACTCGTTCCTGCTTTTGGGGTCATATCAAGCCGCTCGTTAAGTGTTTGTTTAGCAGTGGTCTACATGTAAAATAATAGATTATAAATTTAGAACTATTAACTTAATTCATCAACGGAACGGGACGAGCTGAGCCCGCTAGCTTTTCTTTTTTTCTTTTTTCCTTTTTATTCTTTTTTTAAAAAAAAGAAAATAAAAACCGAAAACAGTAAATTCTAAATGTAATTTGGATCTCGATCGAATTCAATTTGAATCAATCCTCACAAAGAGCGTGACCCTTCTGCAATCCACTCCCACAGTGAGGGCATGAACCCGGACACATCAATTGCATGGCTCATCAACTAAACTTGCTTCCTATTTGATAAAAATCCTATTTTATTTACCCCAACTTCAAATTGGCCGTATCTTGTTGCCAATTAACTCCTACAATTTATTTTGTCTTAATTTTCAAATCAGTCTCAATCTGATAACTGTTATAGTTTAGAATTCATATCAACGTCGATCGTTGCAACTCCATTTCTCTTGAAATTCAATTTTAAGCGTAGAAATTAGAATTGTAATAGCTTTATTGAAATGCACTTATAAATATGAAGGATCAAATTGAGATAAAATAAGTTATAGGTCCTGAATTTGATTTATAATATATATTTGGAAATGAACAGGCTACAGTCGTTTGCTTTTGTAAGCACAGAAGCAGGCTAAGCAAAGATTCTCCTCCGACAAAAAATTGAAAATAGTCAAAATTTATATTTGCCATTTGCTAACAGTAGCTAGATTTATGTCATTATAATGGTCGGTCGTAAGCATAGGATTCCTCTCGCCAAGTAGAAGTCAGCAACTAAATTGCATGCGCCATTAGGCTACTTGTCAGTTTGCCCAGATGAGCAGTTTGATCTGCCAAGCAGAGGCATGTGCCTCTTGGATCGTAAAAAAGTTGGGTTTTTTTTTATGGGATTTGGATCGAGAAAGGTGTGTTCTTGTTTTTATGGGAATCCAATTAGAAAAACTTGAGGAGTTCTGGAGCAGAGCAGCAGCGGCGGACGGGATGAAAACAACAAAGCTTTTGGCTGCGTAGCACGTGCGATCGCATGTGCTTCTCCTGCCACGTCCGCCGGAGGTTGTCCCCACCCTGCATCTCCATCTCCAATTAGTTGCATTCCTCGCTGCAAGTGAGCGAAGACGAAGGGCAGAAGCACCGAACGACATGGGGGAGGTATCAAGTTTGCTTCTTCCATCGTGATTTATGGTTGGTTTGGGGTTGATTTTGCTAATTCTCGTGGAAAGATTTCATATTGGACAGGAGGAGAAGAAACCGGAGGAAGCAGCTGGGAAGAAAGAGCCGCCCCCGCCGCCGCCAAAAGCAACAGAAGGGGAGAAGGGGAAGACGGGGGAAGGAAAAGGGAAGAAGGATGGAGGTGGTGGTAATGGAGGCGAGGGGGAAAAGAAGGATGGTGAGAAGGTGACCGAGAATCCTCCGCCGCCACCGCCGCCGCCGGAGGAGGTGGTGATGAAAGTGTACATGCATTGCGAGGGATGCGCGAAGAAGGTGCGACGATCCCTCTGGGGCTTCCAAGGTATCATGAAGTCGACTTTGGAAAAGCTCGATTTTTCAAGCAAATTTGGTGAAAATTCTTAATTAAACTGCTTCATTTTATTTGGATCGGCAGGTGTGGAAGATGTGGTGACGGATAGCCAAACGCATCGGGTGGTGGTGAAGGGGAGGAAGGCGGCGGAGGATCCGATGAAGGTGGTAGAGAGGGTGCAACGGAAGAGCGGGAGGAAGGTGGAGCTGCTGAGCCCTCTTCCGCCACCGAAGTCGGAGAAGGAGGAGCAGAAGAAAGAAGAGAAGCCAAAAGCAGAGGAGAAGAAAGAGGTGGAGGATTCGGATTCGGATTATTCACCATTCTTCTTACTCTCTGTTTTTGTCTATCTAATCCCTCAACTTTTCCGTGCACTGCAGCAGCAAGTGATCCTCGTTGTGCTCAAAGTCTACATGCATTGCGGAGCCTGCGCTGAAGAGATCAAGAAATGGATCCTGAGGATGAAAGGTCACTTCTTTACAAAGAAGAGATCAAAAATTTATACTTGCTGATTTTGATTTGAAGCTCGTGGTTTGGATTGACCGAATTTGATCTGTTGTAATTACGAATGATGTGATGTTTTGGCGGAAACAGGAGTTCACACAGCAGAGCCGGACCTGAAGAGCTCGGAGGTGACGGTAAAGGGCGTCTTCGACCCGGAGAGTCTGGTGTCGTACGTGCACAAGCGGACGGGGAAGCACGCATCGGTGGTGAAGCAGGAGCCAGCGGAGAAAAAGCCGGAGGAGCCCGAAAAGGCCAAGGACGTGAAGAACCCCGGTGGAGGGGAGAAGAGCGGGAAGGACGAAAAAAAAGGCGCCGGGGAGAAGGAGGAGAAAGAGAAGAAGACGAAGGGCGGCGGCGGAGGGGGTGACGCCAAGAAGGACGGGGCAGCCTCAGCGGAAGCGGAGGAGAAGGAAGAGGGGGAGAAGAACGTGGACGGCGGCGGAGCCGCAAAGACGACGAGGAGGAACGAGTTCTATTACTACTACCCGACGACACACAATGTGGAGTACGCGCAGGCGCCGCAGATCTTCAGCGACGAGAATCCTAATGCATGCGCTGTCATGTGATTAAGATGGCATATTTTTATCTACAGAGAAAATAATATCTGATTCCTAATTAAAGTTGTCTAGTCTAATTTAATTATGCATTTCCCTTGCTCTAATAATATGTTTTCTCGAAAACAAGTGGCGTTACTTAATTATTTAACCACATATCGTAATAAATATTTAATTTAATATGTGTTTTGTGTCTGTTAGTTCATGATGTGCATGATTAGCATGTCAAATTTATTAGACAACTTCACATTTTGTCTAGGAGAATGTGGCATGAAGTGCATCAATTTTCTACGAACTGAGCAAGGGCCTATATCTGATCAGGAGAAAATGGCAGATTTGTTGTCCCATTTTGTTAGAATCCTGGGGGTTTCACATGCACCTTTACTTCAAATCAACTGGTCATACATCCTTGCACCCCAGCATGATCTTTTGTGGGATATTTCCGATCAGAGGTGGCAAACCCACTGAGGAAGATTGGGTCACCTGATCGCAAAATATGACTCTTTACTCGATTCTTGGCAAAGTCTCAATCTCTCTAGAGCTAACAGATTAACACTTATCAACAACACTTTGACAAGCCAAACTTCCTATATGTTTTCTATCTTCAATGCTCCATGTTGGGTCACCAAGAAAATTGATCAGCGGAGAAGACATTTTTTCTGGTGCGGACCCGCAGACTCTAACTATAGGGATAAATGTTTGGTTAGCTGGGAAACCCTCCTCGCTGACTTTTATGATGGAGGTCTTGGGATACTCGATATCAAATTACACAACAAAACTAGGCTTGATAGCTGATTATGGAAGCTCTAGAAGAAAAAAGACCTCCTTTGGCTAGAATTGACTAAAGCTCTATATCCTCTTACTCTTGACTCGAGTTCTGCTGATAGAATTCATTTTTCTTACATTTGGAAAGGTATCCTCTCTTTGATTGATATATTTAAGCTCTCTTCAACTCTTGTGGTTGGAAATGGCCGTCATCTCAGATTTTGGACCGATGTTTGGGTGGGCATTTCGCCTCTTTACATACAATTCTCAAACTTGTTCGCTCTCTCCACTGCTCCTAATGCTCGAATTGCGGATCTCAAAGAGTTTGACTCACTAGGCAATCCCACAGGTTGGAATATTCAGTTTACCAATTACGTTCCTATTTCAAAAATCTCCAGTTTATTGGATTGTGTGAATACTTACCTCACACGAATGGAGGAAGACGATATCCTTTGGAAATGGAATAATAACGATGAATTCTCGACCAAATCCATTTATGGCTTATTAAATTTTTATGGGGTCAAAGATACGAGGTCTACCTTCATTTGGCAAACCGCATGTCCAAGAAGCATCTCCTTGATGAACTGGTTCAGTTTCTTAAACAAACTCAACACAAAAGATCATTTGATTACTAGAGGCCTCCAAGTTGACCCGACTTGTGTGCTTTGCAGTACGACTCCTAAATCCCACTCCCACCTTTTTAGTGCATGTAACTTTTCACTCTTGGGTTGGAGGGAGTTGTTGCGCTTGTCCGGCCTCCAACCATTTCAGATGAATTATTCTCCTTGGTCTAATAGATGTTACGATAGCAAATTAAGCTTTAAGATTGATTAAATTTCGTGTTATTATGTTCAGGAGATGAAAAGTTTGGATGGAACGCAACTCCCGATGTTTCCAAGAAGGCAATCACCATGCCATTGAAATTACGATTGAGTGTGCCATTCATTTGGGCTCACGTGCGACCCGGTTTGATTTTATACTATTAACTTTTTATTTCCAGTGTTGCTGCCTTGGCCTTGTTGGTAGCTTCGTTGTAATTTTTCTTGTGTATCATTTTTCTCCCCCTCTTTTTACTTGTATTTTTCAACTCTCTCGATTAATACAAGTTGGTGTTGGCCCAAGGGTTGCCCCTAGGCTTTGATCTCTATTTTGATTATAAAAAACATGAAACTAATGCATTTGTATAGTTTTGAGTTCAAGTTGATGTTGCGATATGCGTGCAAACTTTGTTCGGGAAAATACCAAAAAATGTCAAAAATGGCTCCGACGACGATCACGTAGAAAATCTAGGATTAGGAATAGAAATCATATAATATGACTCTAGGAATACATCCCAAACTTGATTGTAATATTACGCAAGTCAAAACTCAGAAACGAAACTCGAAAACGAAGTTTGCGAGAAGAAATCGGCAAAAAAAGGTTGATTCCCAGATTCAGTCGTTGGGGCGGTCAACCGAATGGAGCCCAGAATGCACGTATAGAGGGCTCTGATCGCTGGGGTGGTCAACCGACCTTCGACCGAGCCAGCGATCAGACGACGCCAATGGGCAAAAAAATGCCCGTTGGGTGCCCTGTTCGCGTGAGGGGTTATAAATACCTCTCACCAATGTTCATTTAACTCTCTCCACTATTCATCAAGCAATCAAGAGAGATTTCTAAGCCTTCCTTGGTTGATTTCCACGTGCAAGCTTCGATTCACACTCTACGATTTGAGGAGTTTGAGGCTTTGAAGGCTAAGCAAGGAGCACTCTTGTTTGGTTTATTCTCTTGCTCCTCTAGAACTTGTTTTCTTTGTTGTTAAATAAGATTTTCATTGATATCCTGTAAGGTGTGCTAGGTAAACATCTTAAGGTTCTCTTTGTAGATTTGTATTTTGCCTAGGTGAATAGGGTTAAGGCTTTCTCAAATGGTTGAGAAGTGGGTCCTCATTTGTATTCAAAGGGAAACACTCAATCTATAAAGGAGTTGGTTAGAAATCCTTGGTGTAGAGCCAAGATAGTGGAGTAGGCGGTTAGCCGAACCACTATAGCTACTTGTGTTTGTATTGCCTTGATTACTTGCTCTTACTTGATATTCATACTTGTCAAAGTATCATAATTAGTTGCACGTTATTTGGTTGCATTCGGGATTGAATTAAAAAAGAATCGAATTGAACGTAGTTTTAATCCAACACTATTCAACCCCCCCCCTTTCTAGTGTGGATATTTGAACAACAGTTACTTCTCTTTTAAAAAAAAAACATGTGAAATTTATTGGGAGACTCCAAAGGACATGACAACATACTAAGGACTTACAGCATTTATTCGTGTTCTCTCGTGTCTCCTAGTTCAGCGCAGCTCCGGTGACGACCTGCAAAGACACTCTAACGCTCAAGTGAAAGAGAATTTTAGATGGTGTGTATGGAAATTGGAACAAAGAATATACCTTAATGTGTGTCGTATCTGTTTTATGAGGCATGTCTAGGTATTCGGCGAGAATGTCTCATGGAATCTCGCGGGATATGCCTTGAATAAGTTTATTTTTATCTCCTAGATTGCGGATTTATTACAATCGAATCCCTGATGATAAATGTAGGATGTCAATATCCTTGTTTAGTCGGGTGGAGCCCCCGGGCCAAGTTGTAGCTGGTTCGATCTAAGTATGGTTCATGAGTTGGGGTGCTTCCGGGATCGGTCCGAGCGGGCTCGGGGAGCCAATCCAATCCACAGCCATCGAGCTTGGTCGGAGTCCAAGGACTGTGTGCCAAGCTCTAATAATGTGTGGTCCTCCTTTTGTCTACTGAGATCTTTGTATGTGTCGAGCATCTGATCTCAATCGAGCTTCTGACTTCGGATCAGTATGTGAGCACGTGTTGGATTCCGTATTTAGTTTAGTCACTAAGGTAGGTGAGATCAACGTATCTTGGCCTTGTTGTTTTGAGATTTTTCGGTTTCTGCGCTAAGTATGGTGGTTGCAAGAAGTAAGGTGCTTTTTCCACGTGTTGTTGGCATCAGGTTTTCAACTTTGATCAACAAACATAGAACTAATTTTGAGCGAGAAATTTTTTTCAGGTTCCAAGTTGTTTTGCGTGCAACGTCCGCGGTCGGATAAATCGGAGAAATCAGAGAAATTGGCAAGGACGCTCGTCGACACTCAGATTTCGTTGGGGAGTTAGAGTAGAGATTTAGGATGTATAAATTTATTGTAAATCCTCTATATGATGCCAATATAACCACAAAACCCAAAACCGATGCCCGAAACCCAAAAATTAGCAATCTGGACAAAAAACAGTCGAGAATCTAGGTTATTAGCTAAATGTCGGCTGATCCTCGGTCGACTGAAAGCCCCAATGGATCTTTTTATATCCATTGAACGACTAGTTTTGAGCTCTCATCCTTGTGAGCTCTATAAATACTCCTGAAATCGGCCTTCAAGGTTTCCAACTATTCATTGAGTCATTCTAACAATATTTTGAGCATTTATTGAGTCATTTCTCTCAAACCCTAGCCATTGACATATACCTTCTCGAGTAAGCCTTAAAATCTATTGATTCATCATCAAAAGACATCAAGAGGAGCTAGGACTTCTTGTTTGGAGCTAAGTACTTGTATTTGATGTGTTGCTCTATTTACTTGTATATTTTTGGTTGTTTTTGTTATCCTTAAAGTGTTGTTTAATGACCTAGTGTGTTAGATCAAGTGGTTGGTTGTAGCCTTGGTGTAGAGGCATAAGTCCACTAGTGTAAACTTAGTTTGCTAGGGTTAGTTGTGTAGTCCTTTACAGGTTTCAGGCTATAGCAGCTGAAATCCCCAACATTGACCACCGAATCGAATTATTCTCCATCAAATTCGAATTGAAGCCCGAACACTTTGCCGATTTGATCAGCAAATTGTATGGGCTTCAGTTTAAATTTGATGGAGAAGAATTCGACTGGGGTCGAGGTTGGGGATTTCAACTGCTATAGTATAAAACCCGCATATGTTCCCTTAGGGGCTCATGTTGCCCTTGCCTGACATAGTAGAGGGCATCCTTCGTTTTGTGGTAGACCCGCGATGTGGTGAACCGGTTGAGGAAGATGCAGGAGAGATCCTCGAATGAATGAATAGGCCTCAACGGGAGAGAAGCAAACCACAACAAAATGATTTTTCCCGTGACAGTTGGAAAAGCTTGCAAAGAGCAGGGTCGGTCGCTCCATGATAGAGCATCATGGTCCTGAATGTCGTTAGGTGTATTGTAGGATCGCCTATACCATCGTAGGGCGCCGGAGTGGTGGGCAACTTGCTCTTTGATGGGAGACGAGTTGTCATTATGTGCTCAGCGAAAGGTCCCACATCAATAGGAAGGGCAGTCATAGCCTTCCTAGCTTTGGAGTCCTCCTTTTTTTCCTGACGGGAGGAGCTGGAGGCCTTGTCGTGAAGGACGGAAACCAATATCCTCATTTCTGAGTGATTGCTTTCTTCGTGCTTTGAGCGGCGGCATTCATGGTCAGATAGGAATTGTCCCCAGGATCGTGTTAACATCTCGACTTGGGTTGCTAACCGTCGATTCTTCGCTTCTAAATCGTTTATCCGGCGCTATGGCTCTTCAGGGGGAGGGTGGACTAGTGTCGAAGTGTCGCTCCTCACTGTTTCAGCGTCATTAGGTTGGGTCGATTGTTGCCGTTGGCGTACAGCAACTGTCACTTGGCTCCGTGTTCCAACCATTGTGGGGGAGGTAAGCTTTACTCGGCCCCACAATGGGCACCAAATGTTCTTGCTTAAGCATCGGAGTAGTCCAGTCCAACTCGGTGTCTCTCCTACTCCGACGCACAAGTTAGTGGGACTCTAAGGTGGAGGTAACATAATATGAAACTTAGAGTACCTGAGGTGTGTTGTGTTTGTATTTATTGCAGGTCGAGGTGATGACACCGCCCGACAATCTCGCAGATGGCATGAGGCTGATCACGGAGATGGCATGACTATAATGGTGTATCCCTTGTGATAAGGAATGACGTGAATATCCTTGTACGGCCGGGTGAAGCCCCTAGGCGGAGCCATTCAGTCTGGCTCGAGTTAAGTCCAAGAGTATGGCCGGGTGGAGTCCCTGAGCAGAGCCATCTGGTTCGGCTTGAGGTGTGTTATGGGGCACTACTGGGTCTAATCCGACCAGGCCCAGTAGTTCTAGTCTAGCTCTAACCTCCTTGAGCCATCATTTGATCAATTCTAAGCCTTCATTGAGTCAATCTTGTGAAAACCCTAGCTTGAGCCAAAAACCTTGATCTTGCCTTCATTCCCTCATTGATTAACCATCAAAGGCATCAAGAGGAAGCTAGGAATCTTATTTTAGAGCTAAGTATTTTATTGTTTGATTTATTGCTCCATTTAGTGTTGTATTTTCTTGTTTATTTCTTTGTATTTGAGTTTGTGTAAGACCTAGAGTGTGGGTCTTGAAATTGGGTGGTAGCCTTGGTGTTTGAGGTTTAAATCCACCGGTGTAAACGTAGTTTACTAGGATTAGTTGAGTTATCCTTAGGTTGAGGTGGGAGAGTGCTCTCGATAGGAATGCGGGATACTTCCAAGTGTGGAAGTGCCTTCGGTTTGAGAGCGGAGACTTTCCGGTGTAAAATCCTCATTGTAAGAAAACTAATTAATCTAGTTAAACTAGTTTGAAAATTCTAAGCGTTGTGCTTAGGTAGTGGAGTAGGCATTGGGGCAGAACCACTATAAATCATTGTGTTAGCATTGATATTTTGTTTGTGTTTATTGCTTCATATTTATTGCTTTCACTTGCTATTAATATCTTGCTTAGCCTAACTAATCAAGAAACGATTAAAATCGAAATTAGGCGATAAAATTAGTTAACACACTATTCACCTCCCCCCTTTAGTGTGGTCATTTCACCCAACATCTGGTTCCAAAACTTAGGAATCGATCCTATACATGGTAGGGTCTGGGCATCATAAAAAATACAGGGTACCCGAACCCGCTCACCCTTATACGCGATGGTGCCGACAGAAGAGTTGCATGGATCCATGGTCTGCACGAGGATCCGGTCGGTGATCTTGACGCGTCCGCCGGAGTCAATGAGGAGGTTGGACAGCTTGATGTCGCAGTGGAAGATCTTCCTCTGATGGAGGTAGGCATCCTCGTGGTTACCGTAGATTACCTTAAGGGCATAAAGGCGGCCGGTGGGGCAGTGGCGGACCATCCAAACGGTGCCCCTACATCAGCCATCTCCTCCCCATGTGGTCGTCTCTCTATGGCGCCGCCGCACTTCTCAAAATCAATTCAAAGTTATTTACTTTATTACTTATCTTTGATTCTTATGATCTATGAACCGATAAAACCACACAATCTCACATTGCATTGAATTCTCATCTTCTGATATGAGAAGAGAGGCACATTATTCTTTTTTGCACTTTAACCAGAGAAGAGTAACGAAGGATAGGGGTGAGCAAAAAAAACCGGTTTTCCGGTTAATCGGAAAAATGGTCCGAAACTGAACCGGTTTTTCTGGTTAACCGAACCGATTTTTTCGGTTTCGGTTTTTTTTTTTGGAAAAATCGGTTTTCGATTTCGGTTTCGGTCCGAGAGGTAAAAAGTCCACCGGTTTCGGTTAACTGAGCGGTTGGATATAATTTATTAATTTTTAATTTTATATATATATATATAATAAATTATAAATTATATAAAATTATATAAAAGTACAAAAAATTATTAAAAAATTATTAAAAAATTATTAAAAAATTATTAAAAATTATTTAAAAATATTAAAAATATTTAAAAAATCAAAAAATATTTTAAAAAATAAAAATAAAAATATTAGTTTTTGTATAACATTATCTTGGTTCAATGGTTTCACTTTTTTTTTTCTTTTTTCTCAATGAGAATTTGCTATTTATTTAGATTTTTCTCTATGATTTGCATAATATTATTATGTTTGTAGGTTAAAAAAATTTATTGGTTAACTGAAAATTATCAGTTAACCGAACCGAAAAAACCGAAACCGAAATAGCGGTTAACCGAAGTTAATGGACCGGTTTACGATTAATGATTTTGAAAAACCGAAGTTAATGGACCGGTTAACCGGTCCATGCTCACCCCTAACGAAGGATACTTGGTTTTTTCCTTTTTTTCTACTAAAGGAAAAGTGTAATAGTGATGATGTTGGTGATCCGGGCAAACAGGGAAGACAGTAGCCATAGTGGCGGGAGGTGCAACAGGGGTGGGCTTCTTGATCATCTACTTGTTGTTTGCTAGGAGTGTGATGAGAAAGAAAGATGGTTAGGGATGGCAATTTAAACTGGTTAACTGCGATTAATCGAACCGTAAAATTTGGTTTTGGATAGTGGATTTGCGGTTCAGTTTCGATTTCGGATAGTAAAAATCCAAAATTGTTTAAAATCGGTTCAGTTTTGATTATCGGGCCGCGGTTAACCGCGCGATAACCGAAACCAATTATATATTCGGTTTTGGTTATTAGTTTTTTGCAGTTAACCGGTATCTGAAACCGATTTTATTATTAATCTTTGAACTGATTATCCATTTACTATCGATTTTTTATGGTTAATCGGTATCCGGAACCGATTTTGTTATTAATCATTGAATCGGTTATCCGTTTACTACCGGTTAACCAATTAGTAAATGGATAACCGGTTATATCCGAACCAAAAAATTCGGTTTCGATTATCCGCGGATAATCGAAACCGAGCCGGTTTCGGTGTCGGATATAGGCTTTTGAAATCGATCGGTTTCAATTTTGGTTTCGGTTAACGGGTTTGGAAATCGGTTTCGGTTAACCCCTAAAAGTGTGGTTAACCGAACCATTGTCATCCCTAAAGATGGTGAGTGAAAGCTAGATGTAAAGTGTAAATCTTAAGCACGCCTACAAATTAATTTTGACCTCGTTTTCTCTGCCTTCATTTATTGTTGACTTTTGAAGGTTAGTGGGTGGATGGGGCAGAAGGCAAAGGGAGGGGGAGGGGGACGGCGATGGTGGGATCACGCCGGGGGAGGATGGTGAGGTCACGTTGGCGGTGTGGCCTGCTCGGATTGGCAGTCTGATCCAGACGGGCGCGAGGGCTGCGGCGAGGCAGCATACGAAGGCGGAGCAGCATCTCAAGCGGCTAAACAAGCCCGCCGTCAAGCATCTCAAGGCGAGGCAGCTCGAGTGCGTCAAGACGTGGTCGGAGAAGACAGCTCCACCAACCCTTATATCTAATGGGAGCAGCAGATCTTTGGGATGGTAAAGAAGGAGGAGGAGGAGAAATGGAAAATGCTAGGTGACAGCAGCCGGGAGGAAGAAGAGAATAGAGAGAAAAAAGGTGGGGCCATCAGCCACGTATGATGTTGTCAATCACGCGAGCGTCATTTTCTTCCACGTCAACTAAGTTGAGACAACGATTGATGATTTGGTAGATGGTATCAACAGATGTAAATGTTGTGCATTTACAAGCGAATTTTGAAAATGCAAGTAGAACGTAGAATTTTTTCAAACTTTGTAATCTTTTTTGTCTAATAACTCATAATATAAAACATAATATAATTTTTTTTATATTATACTACCAATGCCAAAACATTGATTTATATATAATAAAATATAATGTGTGATCACTGAAAATCTATACAACCAATGGCAAAACATCAAGGTCCGAAAGGAGGGCACTGCCGCATGGCTTCACTAGAACAACGGTAAGAATGCATACATTGATCCCTTCTACTCCACTTTGGTGGACCACCTTAGTGAATACTTGTGCCAAATACATGGATTCCAAAGTTTATATTTTCTAGGGCTAGATTACGTGTGATCAATGTATACAAACTTGTAAATCATTTGGTGCTCTTTTGACATTAGTGTTTTTTCAGTTTCTCTTGTATTTTTTACATTCATGTAATTGTGAAAATTCTTTGGTTTTGCACCTCCTATTTTGGAGGAGAGAGTCCTTATACTAAATAGCAAGTGAAAGTTTTATTTTGCAATTCAAATGTGACACAAGAAGCAACCTTAGTGCCAATACCACTACATTGTCCATGTGTTTCTCACATTATTGTTCTTTTCTAAGGATTGATCACTTTCATTTTGACCATTTTCTTTTCAAATCCAATTTGCTCTAGATAATTTTCGAATCGGATTTTCCAAACGGTGGCTCATTAATTTTTGAGTCTCAGCTACATTATTTGTTACTCATTCAAATATTAGAGAATTAAATAACATTAATCTAAAATCTAAAATCAAAAATAAAATAAGAAAAACAAAAATACATCATTAAGTGATTATAGTATTTGAGTATTTGGTAGCCAATTCACTCGTTATCATCCAATTATAGAATTACAATTTTGCCCATAAAAATTTATATGGACGAGTGAACATGGATAAAAAAGTAATGAACATGAAAAAAAATCATATTCATTTAATCATATTCATTCTCTATTATTCATGTTGATTCAACCAAAGCTCAGGTTCACTCATTCATAAAAAAATATTACGGCAGTCCACACATTAGTTTTGTTCCAATTTTAGTATCTCATGACCTTTTATTCTTCTGTCACATTCATTTCCATGGAAAAATTATTAAAACTCAATAAAGTTTTTATTGTTTGGTTTGCATTAAAAATATAGTAGAAATAGCATGAAAAATATAGTAAATTGCCAAAAGTGTCATCCAAAATTGTTATATATATATATATATATATATATATATGCATAATAAAATAAAATAATATAATTGTCCAAATCCTAATTCTTTCTTTTTATTCTCATAAACACCTAATATTTATTTTATATCATTAAAACTAGGCCTAATTTTATATAAAAATATAAGTAGTATGTTGTGCAATTTTAGAAGCACTAATGTTTATGTAAATTCTCATTGTGCAATTTTAGAAGCGCTAATGTTTACGAAAATTCTCATCGTACAATTTTAGACACCTAATTATTGGCCTAAGCTTTTCAACATTGATCATAATCTCGATTTTGATGATAACAAATATGAAACTAATGTTTGAGCAATAAATATTTTCAGATTTCATATCGGTGATGATTGCTACCATCCATAGCCGATCAACTTCGACATCCTCAGCATATTTTCGGTGATGATTGCTATCGTCCGTAGCCGATGGGAGATCGATATTGATGATCAGGCCGGCGGGGTAACGATGAGTTTTTGGACGATGGCTAATCAAGTGTCAAATGTCATAGATGCTTAGTATTATATGCTATTTGAATATTTATTATTTTGAATGTATGAGACTTTTGTTGGATGCTAAATATATGTTTTAACATGTTTTGAATCATATCTCGGGAGTTTTAGATTATTGTCATATATGCTATTGTTATTATTACAGGCCTAAATATTATTTTTATTTCGATTTATTATCATTTTAAAAAAAATATTAAAGTTTTCGATGAAATTCCGACGACATGTCGTCAAAAATTACTAACGAACATGTTGTCAGAGTCACGACGGTAAATACCGACAAAATTTAGTCGGTAAGTCGTCAGTAATTATCGATCACTTTCCGAATGGAATATGGTAGGAAAGTAGTCGGTGATTATCGACCACTTTTTCGATAGTATTTATAGTTGGTAATTATCAAGGAGCTACCAACAAAACTTTTGTCGGTAGTTACCGAATTACCGACAACTTTTTGATTAAAACCTTGGTCGATAATTATCGATAATATTTTTTATCGATAAACTATCGGTGCCCGTTTCGACCAAGGTTTTACCGGCATAAATTTTGGCCTCGGAAATCAGTCAAAATTTGGTCGGTAAATCAATGTTTCCGACAAACTTTCGACCACTTTTCGACTACAATGGTCGTCTCGAAATTTCTTGTAGTGTGCGCACGACGTCCCCAATCGAAAAAATAGGAGAAATCAACAAGGACGCTCGTCGACGCTCGAGATTCATTGGGAAGTTTGAGTCTAGGTCTAGAGTGTCTAAATTATATGTATATCATTTATTTCATGTATAAGAACCCAAAAATTGATACCTGAACCCTAAAAATTTAAAAACCAACATCTGCACAAAACTGCACTCTGTGACCGCTTTGTGACAATTCTACGACCAATCTTCTGCGACTGATTTGTGACCATTTTACGACCTAATGACTCAAAAAATAGCCATTGGGTGCCTTGACCCAAAGTTGGTCTCTTGGCTCCCTATAAAATGTTGTCCCCTATCTTTCATTCTTGATCACTCTTAATCTTATTGAGCCATCTATTGATCATCCCTAAGCATCATTAAGCGATCTTTGTGCCAAACACTATCTTTGAGCTTCTACCTTCTTGATTGAGTCTTCAATCTTGTGTTTCATCATCAAAGGTATCAAGAGAAAGTTAGGATCTTGTGGTGGAGCTAAGTAGCTTATTGTTTACATTTTTTCTCCATTATTGTTGTATTTTGTGATTTATTATTACCCTTATATTTCAAGTGTTAGGTCAAGTGTATGGTGGTAGCCCTGGTGTAGAGGCCTAAATCCAATAGTGTGATTAGTTTACTAGGATTAGTTGTGTAGTCCTTAGGAGAATAGGTGTTGGAGCGGCTGTGAGGGTCGTGCCTTAAGTTTGTAAATGCTTTTGTAGGATACAAATTAATCTAGTAAAACTAAGTTGAAAATCCTAAGCAATGTGCTTAGGTAGTGGAGTAGGCTTGGGGTCGAACCACTATAAATCGCATTATTAACATTGCTTTGTTGTGTGTTGAATTACTTGTTGTAGTACAAGAATCAATCATCTATTCATTTTGCATAGTCGTTTAGACAACAAACTTATTATTATTGTCGCTTTATCGTTGCAGTCAAGACATGATATGAGAGGTGTTGATGCGGAACAATAAGTCATTTAAGTTTTGGGAGAGATCAAAGACATTACAATAATTTTTCATGTTTGTACCATTTACTAGCATAGCAATTCGAAGGGCCCTATTGTACTATACCAGTGTATGATTTTTTTTCCGTTAATAGTAATTTTTGCAAACAAAACTAGATAATAATTGTTGTCTTATTTTGTATCTTAAAAATATGTGAAAGTAATGAACCCTTAGGTGTTTTTGGTTAACGAAAACTATTTTTTTGTTTGGTTTTAGTGAAACTGAAAACTTGATTTTGGTTTTTAGTTTTTAGTTTTCTGAAAATGCATTTGGTTAATGAAAAAACATCAGTTTTAGTTAGTTGAAACCAGGGAATATTTATTTGGTTATAAAAAATAATATTAATTTTCCTTGAATATTTTTAGTAGTAATTAAATATTTAGTTAGTTTATAAAATTAAATATATCGCTAATATAGTTATAAAATATTTATATGATTTAATTAATTAAGTTATTGATAATTTAAGATTTTTTTGTTGAATTAGATATAAAAATTAATTAATAGTTATTATAAAAAAATTTAAAAAATAAGTCCAATGGTCTAAAGTTAGTTTTGATTAAATTAAAAAATAGATCAACTTTAAGAAAATTGAGTTATTTAAAATTTGAGTTTGAGTCAATTAGATATATAAATTGATTTAATTAATTTGTAAATTTAAGATAATAATTTTAGTTGAAAATGATGATTTTTATGTTTATTTTTTAAAATTAGATATAATTTGATTTATTTTTAAATTAATTAATTTTAGAAGAAAAATATATATTTATAATTATAAAGTTGTCACTGCATTTTGATAACGAAATCGACAGTCTCGAAATCACATAAAATAACATTCCGGTATTTTTATTTTTATTAAGAAAATTGGTTTCGTTTTTATTCTGGTTTCAATTCAGTTTCATAAAAATGCTGAACCAAACACGTTTTCGTAAACAATTTTGATTTCAATGAAATCAAAATCATAAAAATAGACTTGATTTCGCTAACCAAACAGACCAGCGTGTACACGTAATTAATCTCAATATATATGAGATGATTATATTTACTTCAATCTGTTCATTTAATTAATTAGGACTAGTTGCAGAATTTTTTTCTTCTCATATTTTAAATTATATATTAAGAATCTCTTAAAATTTCCAGTTAACATCATATCATTATCTACGACCTTATATTATAAGTTAAATAAAATTTTAAATTTGTTTTATTTTGTCAACCTTTATTATACACTTGATTTTTTTATGAATGATTTTTCTGTAAGTGTCAGATTAGAGAATTGAAGCATTTAAATTAATTTCAGACACGTCAAAAATATGCATTAAACCCAAAAACATTGTTTGTATAATATATTAACCCTATGTACAATTAATTAAAAATTTGAGTCAATTAAAAATATGCATAACAGAACTTCCACTAACTCACATAAATAATCAAACAAATTATAAATGAATCAAACTGTACAAAAATGTTGGTGAGGTGGTCAGAGCTGTAAGCACAAGCTGCCACGTAATCCCACACCATCCCAAATGCTGCCACCTCTCTCATCTTCTCCATATGCATGCATATATATATATGTCAAAATAAATCCTAGCTCCCCTCTTCCATATATCCCTCTTCCCAGCTGATACCTTCTAATAATTTACAGCATACAATTCCCTTCGTTTCTTCCAGAATGGAATCATCAAATCTCTGGACCTTCCTCGGCTATCTCAACGCTCTTGCAGGGTAATTAATTAACTCCCCTCTCATCTGTTCATCATAACTAGGTCAACTCAGAGGTTGATTTTTATTATAAGTAAAAGAGTATATCTAATAGTTTATGTTATTTCTACATGCAGGCCCACAATTATGCTTCTGTATCCCCTGTAAATCCAACTCCAAAACCTTGTTCTTCTGCAACCATGCTTCGCTTATTTTGCAAGACAAAAAGAAATAATACTAATCCATATATATGTATTTACATATGCAGGTATGCCTCCATCGTCGCCATCGAGAGCCCGTCGAAGCTCGACGACGAGCAATGGCTGGCCTACTGGATCCTGTACTCCTTCCTCACTCTGATGGAGATGGTTTTCGAGCCTATCTTATCTTGGTATTTGCATATAATTACTAGTTATATATTCTTCTTCAACAGTACATCTGTTTAATTAGCTATAGTAATTAATTAGTTAATTAATTATAATGATTAATGAAGGATACCAATGTGGCACCAAATAAAGGTGGCATTTGCGGCATGGCTGGTGCTTCCACAGTTCAGGGGTGCATCCTTCATCTATGAGAGGTTTGTAAGAGATCAACTCAGGAGGCACGGAGTTCGGCTCATGGGAACTCATCCTCCTCCTATGAAGGTATATATATATTTATTTAGCTAATTCAAATATTGGCATTAATTTATCCTATATCTTAATTATTATGATCGATCTGCATGCATGATCTGCATGCATATAATTAATATATATGCAGGTGGAAGAGGAGGCGAAGAAGAATTAATGGTTAGTGTTGGGTTTGTAGATCTCAACTTTGGTGGTGTTTCTTATTTTTAGGGAGGAAGCATATAAGGTTTGGTGTTTGTTAATTACATATATAGTTGATGTAATTAAGACCTTAGTGTCTATATATGCTGTTTTATTACTGTTAATTTCACTTTGAGTTTTACTTTAATTCTCATTTCTTTAAAAAATTATATAAAGTCCATATACTTTATAACTCAATTTTCTCAAGTAGAACTAGTGAACTAGGTCATAAAATGCATAGTTTATCTTGACATTTTATGAAGTTGGGATTAAAGTGAAACTGGAAAGGAACTACATGAAATTAAGTGAAGGTAACAATTCCTTTGATTTTAATTTTCTAGATCTGTTTTTGTAACTCGACATAATTAACCTATGGCGATTTGCAACAGCATGCATTTCTATATCTATTTGCCATAAATTTAACTAACTAAATCTGGAACTATACCTTCAAATTTTGTTTTTTCTAAGACTCAGGGAAAAAAAACTCCATTAAGGAAGTTAGAATAAAATATAGAGTTGAATTCATTATTTATTTAGTGAATTGATTAGAAAAGAATAGATATATTATCTAATTATCTGATGTACATCTGATTAAAAATATTTATATCCAATCATCTCTTATTTATTATCTAATTCTATCCAATTTAATCCAATGAAGCAAACATGTCATTAAATAAATAACCTTAAGTTAATTTTCATTTTCCATTTAAAATTGCTATCTCAATGTAACTATTCCAGTAAAATGTAAAAGAAAAAGAGAGATTTATTCGGACCTGAACAATTGCAATGAAAATTCTCAAATTTTTAGATTCTGAATTTAAAATTTATATAATACATTTTTTGGTATATTTTTTTTCAAAAATTAAAAAAAAATTATGTAATATGTTTTTTATAATTAAAAGAGGTGTCAATGACTTTTTGCTTAAATTTTATAAAATTAAATTTAAATTAAAAATAATAATATTTTGATTTTTTTTACCAAAGAAAATAGAGAACTATATTAACCAAGGGCAAAAGGATGATTGACATCCTCGCCCAATATTACATCAAGCTCAGGAGGACCCAAACAGTGGACTCTCTTCGTTTTCTAGCTAAACTTGCTGCCTAGTGGGCAACTTTGTTGGCTATACAACTTACAAATACAAATTTTACATGATTGAATTTAGTAGTAAAATTACACAAATTCCTAAAACAAGTTCTATGCCTCCAAGGACTTCCTATTGATCAACTCCACCAGATGCTTACAATATGTCTCAATAATGAATTGATCCATGTTTAGAAAGAGAAATAGACATAGCGGTAGCTTCCGACTGAAAAGTAAAACTTGATAAAAAAAATAATTAGAAGAAGCATAAGTGCACTTGTCTTGAAAATCTGATAATGCCAACACCACCATCCGGGTTACTAAAAAACTCATCACAATTGAATTTTGACCAACCCAACGGAGGACACAACCATATGCTAGCATTAAGAATGTTAGATATAGAGCCCTCGGGTACATGCGGTTTATTAAAAGTCAAAGAATTATTTAAAATTCTCATAACTATCGAAGAGATGGATGGCCTTTCTTCACCATGAATAATAATAATATTTTGATCTAAAACATTATGTAGTTCCTGATACTTTATTTATCATAAAAATTTAATAATTAAAATAAAAAATTTAAATTTATGAAGTTATTTTGCCCAAAATGCATATACAATTAAATTTATAATTAAATTTAAATTTAAAATACTGAATTAATTAAAATATTATTTCAGATTTTCGCACATATTTGATACTATAAAGAATATTTTGTGAATTAAAATTAATATTTTTAGAGTTTTGAATTTATTTTAGATTTTGAGTAAAAAATTTAATTCAAAATATTTTATAGATCATAATAACTTTTCTATATTATAAAAAATATTTTATCAACTAAAATATTTTTTTTAAAATTATAAAATTATTACAGACTTTGTCAAAGTATATAAAATTAAAATTCAATAGAAATAATGAATTATTTTAATTAAAAGTATTTTTTAGACTCTAACATTTAATTATATCATAAAATATATTTATTTTTAATTGGAAAAAATAATTTTAATCCATGAAATATTTTTTAAGATATAAATGAGGCATTAGGATCTAAAACAATATTTTGAATTAAAGAGTTAGTGCCCAAAAGTCTAAATTAGTTCATAGTTCTAAAAAATAATTTTAATTCATCAAATAAACATATGCTAGTCTAAAAAAATATTTGGACTAAAATAATTTATTAATTTTAATTTATATATTTTAGATAAACGGTTTGAAATATATTGGAGATTTTTGTCCAAGTCTAAAGTAACTTTATAAATTTAAAAAATATTAATTTTAATTTATGAAGTTTTAATGATGCAAATGAGGTATTATGAAAAAAAAGTATTTTGGAATAAAATATTTAATTATTTTTTATTTAAATGTATCTTTATAGATTTTGGACAAAAAATTTATTATATCAAAGATTGTTGATTTTTTTATAAAGATTGTTGATTCAAAATATTATTTTAGCCATAGCGTCTATTTTAATTTTTAAAATATATTTTATAAATCGAAATTATATTTTTATATTTTTAGATTATCTTTATAGACTTTTGTAAAATAAAATTTGAATTTTAAATTTTGGATCTAAAATTTTAGCATCCATATTCCAGATTAAAATTTCCATTAAAGCTATTCCAGATCTAAAAATCTAGTCAACAACATTCTTAAAAATATCAAACAAGTTTAACATAACTTATCATTTATCCTCATTAAAAAGAATTATAGGCAATAATTTGGTGTGAATAATAACCCGTCAACCATTTACTTGTCATTTTTCTAACCTATCATTAATTGGGCCTTTAGAATTCTACAAAATATCATTCAACATTTCAACGTATATTTTTTCTCCTAACTCAAATTTATTTGGATTGTCCCAATTATATTAAAATTAAGAAATCTAGTAACTATTTATTAAAAATATAAAAGACTTAAGGCATTCAAAACCAATCAAAATCAATCAAATTTAATTCAATTTCACTTAAATTTATATTCGGCAATTTTTTTGCCACCAACTATATTATCCACAATTGACATATTCAATCAATATTTTACTTAGAAGTATAATATATTAAAAATAAAATAAAAATTAAATATATACTTATGAAAAATTAAAAAATAACTCAAGTTAGACCAGTTTAATTAAAAAACTCTTGTAATTGAATCTGACCTGAGTTTCTTTATCCCAATTTTATCAGTTTTGAAATTTGAATTTATTTTTCTGGACCAAAATTAGTAGGTAAGGAGAAATATTCATTAAAATGTTTGAGGTCAAAATTGAGTTTGACTTTTTGCTCATTTTTTTCATACTAATCGATACTTATGTTCGGTTGCCAAAGAAACTCAAACCAAATTTGTCCTTAATTTCGCAGTAACACAATTACCATATTACTATTTTAAATACTATAATTATGTAAAATAATAATTAATTATACATTAAAATATATATTCGAGTATAATTGGAATATTAGACAAATCAAGTTTGGATATACTCACAGAAGCTGACTTGGATGACAGCATGGAATTGAAGTTGAAAACTAAAACCGGGAACGCCCAAATATTGCGTCGATTGAATTTTCTCATCGCATCGATTAATTTCGCACTCCCGCCCTCAATTTGGGCATGAAATTTGAAAGTAATAATTATATCCGCCCCTCGAGAGCCGTGTCCAGATCCAACTCCCTTCTACTCATCGTTTATGCCCTCTAACTAACAGGATACACTACAAGCAACTAATTAAAGAAAGTTAAAGGTCGCGGGTCCCCCATGTAAAACGAGTTATTATTGGCTGGCATCAGGATTCTGCAAATTGCTCACACATTGCATCCGTACGCCATTTCGCCCTCCATAAACCCTCGACCCGCTCCCACTGGCCACTGTGAGCTCTCTCCCTTTCTCTTGACCCTCTCTCTGTCGTTCGTCTAGGGTTTACTTCTCGCATGGACGCCGAAGCAGCAGAGGAAACCAAGAACCCCGGTGTGGAAGCTCCTGCTGAGGGGGCGGAGCCGGAGGCCAAGGAGCAAGGGGATGATGGCTCGACCGGGACGCCGGCTGAGGCCGGAGGAGAGGATAACAAGGAGGAGGAAGAAGGCGGTGATGCGGTGGCGGCCGAGTCAGTGAAGGTGGAGAAGCGGAAGAGGGGTAGGAAAAGGGCGGAGAAGAGCGCAGAAGAGGAGGAAGGGAGCGCGAAAAAGGAGAGGAAGCGGCGGTCTGTTGCAAGGGAAGCGACCACTCCGGTGGAGAGACCTTCGAGAGAGCGGAAGACCGTCGAGAGGTTCTCTGCGATGTCTCCCCGGAAGGCTGTGGTGCCCAAGACTCTTTCGTTCAAGCAGGTTAGGTGAATTGCGTTGTGTGGATGAAGTCAATATGATCGTTCCTCCTTAATTGTTGATTTTTTTCTATGGATCTTGAGGTATGCGTTATTCTTGATCTTGAAAATTCGGTTTGTGCTGTGGATTTTAGGGTTCTGGTGAGAAGCTGAAAGACATACCAAATGGTACTATTCTACTCAACTCGACCTGCACATGCTGTTCTTGTTGTTTATTTTTTCTTTTTTTTATTGAACTGGGTTGCATGATTACTAGAGTAACAGAAGATTGCAATTTTCTTGCTTTATCTAGTGTCCGACTTAAGGCTTCTCGCCGAGCAAAGGCTCCATTTATAAGTTAATTGTGCATTGCTTTTTATTCATTTTCCATCCGAACTCTAATGTGTGATCAGAAATGCCTAACGTTTTCCAATTTACATGGCGGCTGAAACACACAAATTACTGAATTGGTTATGAGACTTAAAGGTACCAAGTCCTTAAAATGCTAGAATAGACACTAGAAAGTACCAAAAACAAAAGCTTTAGATGAATTGAAATTATTCATGCAACACTATCAAGCAAAAGTTCATTCTTTAAATTGGTTTGAACTTTCTATTACATGCAATCCCGAATCATCATTTGAACCAGGTAATCCAGTAAGAAACTAGAGAAACTTCAAAATTATGCAGAAAAGACTAAATATGATGCAACTGAATGGAAAAGATTAAATATGACACAGAAAAAGTATAAGCATTAATAATCATTTTTGTGATGAAGTGGTATTTGGGGAATAAAAGATGTTAGTTAGGCCATGTTGTAAATACTATTATGTGCCATGAAGGAGGAGGTAATGTAGGTCAGCACATTAGGGTTACTTTCAGCAGCATGCTATGCTAACATTTCTACTGATTTTGCTATATAATGTAGTTCTTTTCAAGTTATCCAAACGAAAAGCTGATGAGAATCTTAAAGCACTTCATGCTATTCTCTTTGGAAAGAAATGCAAGGTAAGATCTTATCATTATCAGGGTAACTTGATTTTCTAGATTCCTATTTTCCCCTATAATGGTGGGTTGTTTGTTCAGGCGCATTTTCTTAAGAGAAATATTCTCCAATTCTCTGGTTTTGTTTGGACTGAAGATAAGGTAAATTGTCCTAGCCTTTCATTGTTACTGTGCCAGTAGGTAAATAAGTTAAAACATTGAAATGCATAATTAGAAACATTTAGTTTGCAATATTGAATATTGTTATTAATGTTGTATTTTGTGTGGATTGATATGTTTTATCATTAGAATAATGGAGATAAACCTTGGGTTTGTGATTGCACAAATCTAAAAATCAACCAAAACAAAGATGTAAAAACTGAACGGATCCCTACCTTATCCTTGTAGATGCTGCTCATGTTGCTATTTCATATATATAATCTTGGCAAGCTTTCACACAATAAAAAGTCAAATTTTCTTTTAGCTTTTTCTTTTTCTTTTTTTGACATTTAACTCATGTTTAGGAAATAGGCCAGGGATGGGACTTAAAACCTTATAGTCAGTACCTCGCCTTGCCTTGCCTTACCTTTGCCCATGAAGTTGTGATTTGCCTTGTACCCTTGTTATCTTCATGGACAGTACTGCCCATCTCGGTTCTTGGGAAGGGATGCAGAAAAATGATCATTGCATTTGTTTTGTACCATGGTGATCCCTGTATGGTGTTGTAACTGTGCTATGTAGTTACTATTCAGGGTTTAGAAAATTGTGCTATGCAAAAGTATGTTACAAGAAAATGGTCATATGGGGATCAGGTTGTGCTTCATTTGAAATAACAAATTGCAAATGCAGAGTAAGAAAAGAGGGTGGCGATTTATAGAATATATCATAGAAGACTTTTTTTTAGAAATAAGTACAATCAACTAGAGATTGTGTAAGCTTTCTATTCTCTGACATAGTTAATCTATTATTTGTGTTTTAAAAATGTGTTTGTAATTTTGAAACATTCATGAGAGTTTTATATGGCTATCTGCATCATTAAGTTGCTTTTGAAAATGTTGTTTTCTTAGTAATTGGTTTATCAGACACCATTGCAGGGGACACTGAAAAAACCTTTTTGGATAGTAATTCTGTCATAACTTGACACTTGTTACTTGTTTGAAAACTTTGCATGATGCTTTTTTATTTTTGCTTCAGGAAAAAGAAAAGACAAAAATTAAAGACAAGCTCGATAAGTGTTATAAAGAAAGGTTACTTGATTTCTGTGACATACTTGATATTCATGCTGTAAAATTCACTACCAAAAAGGTAAGTCAATAAAAAAATGACCTTTGATTCAATAACTAAACACATTCTTTGTTTCCAGTCAATTTATTATTAGATGGTGACTTTCAGGAGGAAATATTGGCAAATTTAATGGAATTTCTGGAGTCTCCTCGTATCACTAGAGATGTAATACTTGCAGAAAAGGTGGAGGTTCTGTTCATGCTGTTGCTAAAATTGCCTGTTTTTTTTTTTTCTTTTAGCTGTCAGTTTGCTGCATGCAAAATCTTACTCTCACTTTACTTTTAGAAAGGGAAGAAAAGGAGGAGGGCAAAGGGGACCTCTGGAGAAGCATCTTCAGATAGAAGTAATAAGGTCTGTTTGTTTGTGTTGTTAACTAATACCAGTGGTTGGTTGAGTTCAATGTTTTTGTTTTTTTGTAATGTTTGCATAAGATATCTGTGTTAATTAACTGCTTGACATATTCAAGAGTAGTATTGATTTTTATCCAATTAAAAACATTGAGAAATAATGCCAAGAGATGTTCATTTTGATGCTTTGTAATACTCATCTATCCAATTAAAAACGTGACAGCTTCCCATTCAGATGGTATTTTTATATGCTTAGAAAGGTAGTAGAAAGAAAAAAATGCTGAAACATTATTGCTGATGATGGTTAATGACTAACTAGTGACTAGAAAAAAAAAATCTTTGTATTCAGAAACAAAGAAAACATTATTGCTGATGATGGTTAATGACTAACTAATGACTAGAAAAAAAATATCTTTGTATTCAGAAACAAAGAAAGAGTGCCAAGCAATTAGCTGAGGATGGGAATGGAGATAATGAAGAGGGTGCTTCTGATGATGCAAAGGAAGAATCCAATGATGAAGATGATGGGAACTTGGACGATGTGAGTGATCATGTTAAGAGTGAGGAAGAAGAGAAAGAAGATGAGGAAGAAGAGAAAGAAGATGAGCAAGAAGAGCCTTCTGCATCTAATAAAAGCTCTGTTTCTAAGCAAACAAAGAAGACTGTTGAGTCATCCAAGAAGAAAAAGAAGGTTTCTCCTGTTAAAAATATCTCTCCCACCAAAGATTCGTCTAAGCATCCTTTAGATTTCTCTAGCGAAGGCGAACCAAGTTCCCCCCATGAAAGCAAAAAGAGTTCTGAAAAGGAGATGAAAGAGCAGGGTTCAAAAGTTCCAACAAAAGAGAAAGCTACAAGGAAAAAGAAATCATCTAAAGTTACTAAAAGCAGCACCTCAGCATCTTCCCCAAGAAAAACTGCTTCTACCAATGATAGTGATTCTGAGCCACCTTCAGCTAAACAAGACAAAAGGGAGGGTGGAAGAAAAGGCCGGGCAAAGGACAAGACACCGTCCAAGGACACAGGCAAAGAAAAATCTGCCAAGTCACAGTCGAAGGCTACCCAAAAAAAACAAGGTATCTTTTTCATTTCTGCTTGTAGGAATAGTCAAACATACACTAGTAGAAATCTTGATGGATGATTTTTATGTGCAGCTTTAGTGCTATTTTCAATTGCCACTTTAGAAATCTTTGTATTTTGTTGTATCTTTGTATTTCAAGTGAGTTTCTTTTATTGTGAAATTAGGAAAAGGCAAGACGAGTGAGGCTACCAACAGTGGACCCAGTACTGAGGAGTTGCATGCTGTTGTCAGCAATATTTTGAAAGAAGTGGATTTCAATACTGTGAGTGGCTTGAGAGTTGAGACTTGATGCTTAACTTTTTTGTTTAATGTTACTAAATATAGTTCTGTGAATGCAGGCAACTCTAGCAGATATTCTGCGACAGTTAGGTATATGAAAATTAACATGAATCAAGTAACAGTTTTACTAGTTTGAATTAAGTATACATGCAAAATATGCTGTTTTTGACATATGGATTGTGCGTAGGGTCTCACTTCAACATGAATCTGATGGATAGAAAGGCAGAAGTGAAACGCATAATTGAAGATGTTATCAACAATATGACTGATGATGATGATGGTGAGGAGGATGAAAATGGTGGAGAAGATGCCAAAGATGATGCTGCTGATTATGATGCAAAGGAAGATTCTGATGCCAAAGATGCTGACAATAATGATGATGATGATGATGATGATGATGATGATGATGATGATGCAAAGGAAGATTCTGATGAAGATGGTGACAAGTAGTTGGTGTACGGCCCAAGCTCATGCTGGCCTCTTATTGCCAAAGAAAAAATAGTAGTGGTGACTTGAAATAGCTCTAACCATTTCATAGAAAAGCCTTGTGCGACTGTAGTAGATATTTGATGTTTTTTTCGCTAGCTCATTGTACAATAGTCTTCTTTCTTTCATGGAAAATTTCCTCTAGCAAGTTATTCCTGACTACAATATGCAATAATAGGGCTTCGTTGTTTTTGTTTATTATCTATTAGTTAAACAAGACCTTGTATCCTGATTGTCTTGTCCTTGTAGTCTATTCGTACTTTGTTGGGTTTTAAGACCAATGGCCAATATGTTACTTGTGCTTACTACACAACCTGTATATGTGGATACTTGCGGATATGTATCCACACTGATTGAGTACGAACATATTATATCCTCGAGTATAGGTATAATTTTTTACCTATTTAATAAATTGGTAAGGATGGATATTATATTATCCATATTTGTGGTTATTTATTACTTTAATAGAGGTCAGGTATAGGTATAATTTTTTACCTATTTAATAAATTGGTAAGGATGGATATTATATTATCCATATTTGTGGATATTTATTACTTTAATAGAGGTGGAATGATGAGGTATATAGAGATGACATTGGGGAGGGTTTGGGAGTCAATCCTACCAAATTCATTAAGAAAATTCAATTCTAAATTCGTTTCAAATTTGTTACTATTTTGAAGGGTAATTTTCAAACTCATCCCACTAATTTAACGGGTCGAAATCTGTTAACAAATTTTTTATATATAAAAAAATCATTCTACAATCTACGTACTTATCATATTATTCTAACAAAATTTATATAAAAAATTATTCTAAGAAAATAAATTATATTGAACTCTAATTAAAAAGACATAATTAACCTATATACATGGATAATATTAGGGGTATTTTAATAATTTTATACTTAACGAATTTGAGATGAATTTTAGGACGAATTCATCCTAAACTCGTCTCAAACCCTACGGATTTTACCTCAAAATCCTACACCCGTCCCACGACCCAACGAGCAAAATCCACTAATGACCTATCAAGATCTGGGAAGAGTAATACTCATTTACATAAACCCACTGCCACCCCCGGAGGTATACTATTAAAACAAAATAAAGTTAAATAAGTATTTGTGAGTATCAATTATCCATGCAGGGATGGGTGATAGATTTAGTAAACGGGTGTGGGAACAACACTGTCCGCCCCATTAACATCCCTAACATTACTCTAGAGCAATGTTGAAAGATTTATCTTTATAACTACCTTTTGCTTTATAGACCGGAAACATTTTAATCATTAGTAAACACGGTGCATCTTCGCAAAGTTTCAACTGCATTTGCTGTATATGAAGTAGATGTACATGTTTATGGCTCTGTAAAGAATTTCCGTTTGTACATGACCACTAGAATCAGAGCTTATAACATCAGTTAAATTTCTTATGCTCTCTATACAAAAATCTATTGCCGGGTCAATGGAGGTGGCCCTGTTGGTAATGGTGGTTGGACAAAAAGATTGATCTCCTCCGGTGGTTGAAAGCTGTAGAATGGGTTCGGAGCACTTGGATTGGGATACATGCCAAACAGTGGATAGTTCGGGAGAGGTGGGAGAATTGAGCCATAATTGTACGGGACTCCTGTCATTGGTCCAGCTGCAGATTGCATGAGTTGGGTGGTAGCTGGTGTTGTTGCAGGTGGCATTGAGCTCGATGGTGCCAGCAATGGCGGCTCCAAAACAGGCTGAGCCGCTGGGGATGTTGATTGTAGTGGTGGTAGCTGATGTAGCAATCCAGGATGCGGAAATGATGACATTGGAAATTGACGTAGAGGCTGGGATGGAACTGGGAGAGGTGTATTGTGCTGCAATTTAGGCCTCTTATCATCAGGAGGATCTTCTCTGTTTGCTTGGCCAATTACGCCCTCTGAGGCTAGAGTTGAGAGGACAAGGCTCAACATTTGAGCAGAGGATGCAGATGCTGTGAGTTTTGCTGCCACTGCAGCAGCAGCTGTTTTCCGGTTCTCTTCTTCGGTATGATGTTTAGTGTTGGTAAGAGATTCTTCCTGGCTGGTTCTGATTACAGTTACAGGGGCTTCACCTGCAGAGCTAGCAGAAGTTTCAGGGACAGGACCAGGAGGGATTTCAGAAAAAGCTGATGAAGAGTCCCCTGGGTTCTGTGTGACTGGAGGTTGTTCACTATTGATCTGTGCTGAAATAACACCAGCTTTCTTGTATCGCGATTCAGCAACCTTTCAGAATCATCCAATGCACCCATGTGAAAGTAAAATATAAACCTCTAATGGAAAATAAAAAATATCCTGTATTGCTACATAATTACAAATCTTAAAATCCTGCTGTATAAAAAGTTGGCATTAGGTTATATGGTAAATGCTAGGGGAGAAGAGACGTCTCCCTATGGTCAAGAGATGTCTGTTCTCTAATCCAGTGGTAAGCGCGATTAGGTTACTTGGATCCTGAAAATTTTACCTATGGTCAAGAGATGTCTGTTTTCTACTCCAGTGGTACGCACGATTAGGTTACTTGGATCCTGAAAATTTTATTTTCAAGCGGTCACCATTCAGATGGCTCCAAATGGTTCTGTTAACCATCTTTAGTCTCCCTACTTGCAAAGAGATATTGAATGTAGATGAATAAATTAGTGGTGACCAAATTTATTGCAGAGGCAGCATCCAAGGCTATGGTGCTCACGACATGTGAGTTACTACAGGTAAAACTATTTTTGGTGAAGATAAAAGGTCATAAGTAGATCATATATAATAATCACGCTATGGTGCTCACGACATGTGAGTTACTACAGGTAAAACTATTTTTGGTGAAGATAAAAGGTCATAAGTAGATCATATATAATAATTATGTTGCACTTCATATTGTATCCACTCTAGGCAAGTGATGAAATTTAACTTCTAAGGTACCAAGTGAATTAGTTTGGAGCGTACATGCCTGCTCCAATTTATTTCAGGGGGGTGAGTGTTGAGAACAGAGAGGGGGATAAACAAAATAATGAGGGCAACTATTATGTAAAAGGTCAACATATTATATTATAAATGTAGGTGGTAAAATTAATTTTTATCCGGACTCGTTTTTCCTCTTTAAAGCAGGGCATGCTCTAAAGGTGGTTTGGAGCATAAAGGCCATCCTATTCTGATGGTCACATGATAGGCTGGCTATTATATGTTACTGCTGGCTTTTGTACATAACAAATGATTTAGCAGTACTATTTCCTATGGTTTCAAGTGTATGACTGTATGAGCCTCACATGCTGAGGCGCAGCATAAAATCATAAAACTTTGTTATGAGGATAAGTGTATGTTCATACATGTTTATGCTACAGATATTTTTAAAAATAATTTTTTTAATTTACTAGTATTGCATACAGACTATTTAGGAGCTTGAACTATTATATAGCAAAAAGTTTGACTAGTACTGAGATTTTGCAGGCTGCCCCCAATGGGACTGTACCAAGGAGCTCTGCAAGCAAGGTACATGACTTATGTCCATCTTCTTGTTAATACAGTCATACGTCTGAAATGAACCCCTCTGTTTTTTCATTTCTAAATTATGTTTTTATTACACTCCATGAATCACATAATTTGACAGTCATTACGCCAGTTACCATACTTTAGAAGCAACTGATATGAACATGAGACAGTGCAAAAGAAGTACCTGAAGTTGTTGACGAACTTGTTCAAGCTTTGTTTCCTGAAAATAATAAAAGAAGCAAATGGAAATGTATAATTGTGTCCGTCAATTGAAAAGCTTGAGTAAATTAAAAGGTAAAGCAATTCAAGAAGACAAAATATCTGCCAGTGGATCACTTGTTCTTTAAGTGCCTCTGTTAAATTTGATATCAAAGTTGCTCTGGACAATTCAGCTGCTTTTAGTTGCTCTGTGCACTTCCCTAGTAAATCATGCTGAATCTGCAACTCCCCAATACCTTCAGATTGATTTATATTTCCTATTCATCAACCACAGGGGTTATACAAGTGTTCCATGTAGGAAACAAGAAATGAAAAAACATATAGATAAGGCAAACCCTGTCATAACTTGACATCATTTAAAAGGACTTACGCATTGTATGGAAGAAACAGACCACACAAGATCACTAATAATCTATGTATGAAGAATTGATGTAGATATGCATATATGCCAAATCCTAAGAGGATGTTTGGTGCATCATTCGATAATCTTGTGCAAGGTAATGCACATTACCTTGCAGATATATTACCACTTGCAAAATTACTCGACTCCTGCATTGCATCGTTTGCTATACCTAGGGTGGTTTGTTTCTCACTTAAGGATGGTACTGGATTAGGCAAGTCCTCTTGTACTGTGTTTGTTTCGCAAAGTAGGCCAGTCTTTGGACAAACAAGTCATTTGTCACTGGACTGGGGTATTTTGCTGCACTGAGAAAAAAAATCCGTACAGAATCCAAGGAGTGGAACGACACAAAAATGATGAATCTGTCCTTCAAACAAAACCTATCGTATAGGCCCTCTGGTGTTCCCAGTCCGTCGCTACTCTTGTCTCTCGCCTCTCTAGTCACTCGTTGCCGTCGCCAAGTATTGTAGCCTTTGTTTGTGCGTGTGTGTGTGTGAGAGAGAGAATTGCTTCTTCTCTCTCTCTCTCTCTCTCTCTCCAATAACAAACAGTATAAATTTCCATGTTTCTAATTTGATTTGTGCCTTTGCAGCAATCATGCTGATAACTTCTTGTCCCTGTCATTTGAAATTGAATCTGTCATATTCTTTTTTATTTAAACAACGAAGCACTATTGCTATTGCTAATATTGTTACTTTATCTATTTTAGCAATTAATGGATCATCTGCAACTACTTTGTTACCTTATGGGATGGAGAATATACTTCAATACACTTGTCATGTCTGCCTCTTTGGTTTATTATTATGTAAACTTCATTACGTGTAGGGATTACATTAGGAGAGCTTTAGATGAAAAAGCTTTGTTAGAACTATAGCTCATATGGATGTTCTAGACTCCATAGTTTGACAAAGTGATAGTAAGGTAGTGGTAGTTCAGGGTGTGGTGTGTTAATGGGTGATGGGCGAGTGATAGCGGAGGAGCAAGTTGCTATTTTTGTAAACATACTTGCTCATCACACCAAAAATTAAGTAAATTCAGGTTAGGGTCAAGAGATCGAGACAAACCATTATTGAGTATTTTCTTCGAGTATTTCATGTGGTGATAAGATTCCATGCCTTACTTCGCAAAGCCAAATCGGTGCCATAAGATTGCATTGTGGATCAAGGTATGCAGTATGTCATTACTCATTAATATAATTACTATATTTTATTTCAACAATGTGAAATAAAAAGTATTGTCAAACCTTTGATTTGTATAAAGTTGTTTGGGAGCACTAGATGGTACCTATATAGCAGTCACACCGCCTTCATCAGATACGTCTACATACAGGACAGGGAAAGAAGGTATTGCAACAAATATGTTAGGATGTATGTGTGTTATCAAGCTAGGAAGGATCAACTTTAATTCTAGAGTGCTACATGATGCATTTAATGTACCCAATGAATTGAACGTCCTAGTTGGTACGCATCAACATAGATTTTCTCATTATTGACATATTATATTAACTATTTAACAAGTCTATAATTATCTTCTAAGGTATCTACAATCTTGTGAATGGTGGACACACCAATGGGAAGGGATTCCTTGCACCGCATAGAGGTAGACAATATCATATTCAGGATTAGGCCAATAGATGAGCAGCCCAAAATCGTAAGGAGCTATTTAACTACAAACATGCACAAGCAAGAAACGTAATAGAGAGATGTTTTGGTCTCTTAAAGAAACGATGGGTTATTCTTCGATCTCTCTCGTTTTATTTGATCTAAACTCAATGTCTTGTCATTCTTGCTTGTAGTTTACTTTATAACTTCATACGAATGAACATGAACATTAATCCATTGGAGTATGCTATAATCATGGATGATTAAGTGCCAATAGGAAAAGAGTCCATTAACATAATAAGCACTTTGAGCCTAGTAATGAATTGACTCAAATGAAGAATAACCTGGCACAATAAATGTTTGATGAATGGAGACACAGGCGTAGTTAAGTTGTAACAGGGTGCATTTGTATTAGACAAAAAATTTGTATTGTAACAAATATTATTTGTTTGACGAATGTTTATTTATCAAATGAGTATGAATTTATTATCATTTGTTTAGACAATTTTTGTCAATGCTCATATTATTATTATTTTGTTAGTTATGAGCGGTGAAAATCTTTCACAAATTGAGCAAGGAAAAGGTGCAAAAAATCTAGACGTACTTGAATAGAGGAGGAAGATGGGTGAGAAAGGTACTTTTAAGACTAACTTTTTTTGTTTGGTACAATAATTATAACTTGTCTTTTTTTTTACAATTGAACAGAAACATCCTAAGTGTGGAAATTATGCAAACAAAGAACTCTTCTAAAGGAGGATCTAGTGGCCCTATACAGAAGCACAACCGTAACACTCAAATGGCCACTAATTCATAAAAATATGGGATACTAATATGAATGCAGATACATGTGATTTTCACGAAATGACAACAGAAATGACTAAGTTTACATACAAGATGTCAAGACCTCCCAAATCATTGGTGGATAAGTTGAACAAATTGGGTCTTACTGAGATAGAGGAAATGCATTTGTTAATGAAGTTTGGACAATATTCACAGTATTGGGATCTGAATGAAAGCAAAAAGAAGTCCTTTGTGAAGACAATGATGGGAATCTAGATGCATGTTTTTATTTCCATGTTTTCATGCTTGATAGACATATTTTATACTTGATACACTTGTTATTGGGATCACGAAACTTCTATATGTGTTTGATACACTATTTGGCACACATTTCCTTGCTTAATTGTTGAAATTTGATGAACCTTTTAGTAAATTTGATTAGATTATTAGTATTTGAGTTTTTCAATGTTATCATTTTGCTCTTAGCGTGGATGAAGAAATTTATTACTTAATTCAAATTGGTACTATTGCATGTTCTTTTTTCTTATTAGTACCTCTGCCCCTAGGTAATTCAGTCATATGAGATAATCTTGATCCCCTTGACAAGACAGATTACCACCTTATTTTACAACCACACATTGCTAATCCTGTAAAAGATCAACATTGTTAGATAAACATTTCTTTCTCATTACATTTTCACTTTTTACTCTTTTGTAAGTAGAGATGCAATAATTGATATTGTGAGGGGTTTAATAGTCATTTTTTATTGTAACTGAAAGGTGGTTTTTGAAAGGTGGTTTTAGGATAACTCAAATAGGTAGAGTCCTGTAGAAGCTAAACAAAAATCCAATTCAAATAAAGATCTCTTTTCTTTCTTCTTCTTCTACTTCTTCTCTTCTTCTTCTACTTTCATTCCCGAACTCTTCCTTGAGAGTGTTTATTCTCACCAGCAACATAGGCAAGAAGAAACATCAGAACCTACTCCAACTTGAATTGGAGTAGGGTTTATTTCCCAGATCTAGAAGTGACGGATCCAAACCCAGGAGTTTTCAGGCCCGGGACCATATCTCAATTCAAGAGTTCCCTGGACCATATCTCAATTCAAGAACTCTGACAAATTGGTATCAGAGCCAAAAGGGGAGATGGCAAAAGCTTTCTTTAAAAGATTTGAGGATTTCCCGCGCCGGTATGAAAAGGATCGAGATGCGGCAAGAATGGAGAGAATTATTAAGGGCTAGCCAACAAGAAATGATGAAAAAATATGAGGATCAAGCGGCACTCCAAATAAAAAGGGAGGTATGGAGGGCCAGCAATCGGGAGATCTCCAATCGCTTTGAGATGATTGTGCATGAATGTGAGATCTCTAGGGCTGGGCGATCTCAATCAGGGAAAGAAATAGGAGCCGCAGGATTCTAGATCGCGGGAGAAGTTGGATTGATGCCTACTCTAGCTGATTGGGGGCCAAGATTGGTGAAATCACTGACATTGGTAGATGTTCCGGTTAAGGGGTAGACCGAGCGGATCCCATCAGATAGTCCCACTCAAGATGAAGGAAGGAAACCAAGCGAGGAAACTTTCATGCGAGCAGAAGAATCCTTCGGCACAAATACCTATTTCCTTCCTCGGTACGTGAAGCTGGATTTTCCCAAAAATCCAAATTTGATGGTAAGGGGGACCCATTAGCATGGATATGCAGATGTGAGAGTTTCTTTCAACATCAACAAGTGGCAGAGGAAATGAGGGTGAATTTTCCATCGGAAGAAGCTCAAATATGGTTTTTCAAAGTGAGACAAAACAAACCAGAATTAAGGTGGAAAGAATTCAAAAATCTTTGTCATCTTAGATTTGGACCACCGGTTCTAGGAAGCGGACTAGGAGAACTATCAAAGCTAAGGCAAACAAGGTCGGTCTCAGAATATCAGTGCACGTTTGAGCTTCTCCTTTCTAGGTTGAAAACTTAACAGACAAACAAGAAATGAAGATTATCTTCAAATAGAAGTGGAAGCCCATCGACCAAGAGATTTAATGGACGCGATGTGCTTGGCTAGACTGTATGAAAGTAAGGTCCTTCTTCCTAAGACAGTTAATCCGAAACCTGTCATTAATTCTTCTAATTCTTCTAAGACAGTTAATCCAACTCCTGTGTTAAAAAGACTCGCCAATGCAGAAATGGCAGAACGCCGAGCAAAAGGCTTATGTTTCAATTGTGATGAATCGTTCTCTCGAGAGCATGAATGCAAAAATGATTTTGGATCGATTGTGTAGCTAAAGATGAGATTGATAAAGGACCCCTTGAAATATCTAACGCTCTTGAAGGAATTGCACTGTCCTTCCTTGCTTTAAGGCTTGAGGACAAGCCTTATCGGGAAGAGGGGGGTGATATAAAAGGGGTGACGTAAAAGATCAACATTACTGGATAAACATTTCTTTCTTATTACATTTTCACTTATTACTCTTTTGTAAGTAGAGATGCAATAATTGATATTGTGAGGGGTTTAATAGTCATTTTCGGTTGTAACTAAAAGGTGGTTTTAGGATAACTGAAATAGGTATATAAGATGAAGGGAGAGTCCTATAGAAGCTAAGCAAGAATCCTATTCAAATAAAGACATCTTTTCTTTCTCTCTTAGTCCTCTTCTTCTCTTCTTGTGTTCTCTACTACTGTTCCTCTTCTTCTTCTTTCATTCCCGAACTCTTCCTTGAGAGTGTTTCCTCTCATCGGCAACATAGGCAAGAAGAAACATCAGAACCTACTCCAACTTGAATTGGGGGAGATTTATTTCCCAGATCTAGAAGTGGCGAATCCAGATCCAAGAGTTTCGAGGCCCCGGACCAGATCTTAGTTCAAGAACTCTGACAAATCCACATTAGCATGTATAAAATACTTAGGTGAGCTTGGGCACAAGAGAATCTATAATAATATAGGGGTTAACATGAACCCTCTATGATAAAGTAAATCTACATCAAATTGAACAGAACTGCCTCAAATATTGAATCGAACTTGAGCGAACCATTGAACTCAATTATTTTTCTCAAAAATCTGTAAACAGAACCAATGCAAATAAATAGACAAATAAGTAATAAATTGAGATAAAGTAATATTTTTTAATCTACTTATTAAAAATAAAATTAATTTTTTAATAAATTAAATTAAACCAAATCAAGGAATATCTTGCCATCACAATGAACAGGGATTAGATGACCTTATTGACAAATAAGCATTCTTGAAGCATCTCTCTAAAACCCGAAAGAAACTGGCTTTGCCTTTTTTCTCTCAAAGCAATCATCTCAATGGGATAAATACTCCTATGTAAAATTGATTGATCCAATTTACAACCAGAAACCATCAATTTTAGGGTTAATTACATTATATGGGTTTTCCCAATTATATTCCAATTTTTCATTTGTACCAATAGGGTACTCCAACTTCTTTGTTTCAATTATATCGTGCCATCAAATAAACATCACATATGCCGTTTGAGTGCTGTTTTGGATTGGCAATTCAGTCAGCGGATTAAAATGTAATAGAACATACAAAAATTGCCACATCAACTTATTTAAAATCGATAAAAATTAGGGTAAATTACATTATATATCTCGAATTTTGAGAGTTTTCCCAATTATATCCCAACTTTTTTATTTGTACCAATAAGGTACTCCAATTTTTATTTTGTTTCAATATTATTTTATGCTTGCTTCTTTTGTAGCAGAACTCAGTATTCTGCAATTCATAAAATTATGGCACATTCATTTTGAGTATTTGTTATATTCAATTTATTTATATAATCTTAATATTCCAAATACTCTTCACTTGTTAGATTTAAGGTTATTAAATGGAGAACTTAACTTTATATCATCTTATTGCATATTAATTTCCTACTTAATATCTATCATTAGCAAACCAAACAATCTCCACCTATTAGATTTAAGAACATTAAATTGAAAGCATGATTATATTTGCTTCACAAGTTAAAACAAAATAGAATGTAAAACAATAACTTTGCGCAATATAATTTTCTCCTATTAATACTACAATTAAGCACAAATTCAAACCAATTTAATGAACTGCCTCCACTTCTTCCAACATGTTCATGAGTATTCACTTCCAACATGTTCATGAGTATTTAGGCTTGAACTTAAGGAGCTCCAAATATTGGTATGGATCATTGATACAAACTATATCATATAAATTTAGAAAGAAATGTATAATCTCACATATGTTTGATATATTTTAATGGTGGAACATAAATGAAACAAAATAAAAGTTGGAGTACCCTATTGATATAGATAAAAAAAGTTGGGATATAATTGGGGAAACTCCATAAATTCAGGATATATAATGTAATTAACCTTATTTTTTATTGATTCTAAGTATGCTGACGTGGCAATTTTATATTTTTTTAATTATATTTTAATGTGCTAACTTGACGCTCCACATCGGCATATCTCATGTCTGTTTGACGGCGGAATATAATTGAAACAAAAAAAAGTTGAAGTACTCTATTGGTACAAATGAAAAGTTGGAATATAATTGGAGAAACCCCTAAAGTTCAAAATATATAATGTAATCATATATCATGGATGCAGATAAGCCCTTTCTCCATAGCATACAATAGTCCAATCCAAAATTTTCATGGCCATCCATGTGTATGTTGGCCTTGACTAAGTTAACATATACAAAAGGTAGCACATCCATTAAGGCATGGCTATTGGTATGAGCAGACACAAATGGGGTGAAAAGTCCAAATACATGCCATGAAAAATCCCAAGATGACTTTGATAGTCCTAGAGTCTTCGTATTCAAATATGGACAGCTATATCATGATTAGATCTCATTTGGTTGACACAATTTCCTGCAGGAAACTATGCTTCCGAGGAAGTAGACAACAAGTCAACCAAACACTTTTTTGGTACTTCATAGAAAATACACGTGAGAAGTTAATTCATGGGAAGTACAAACTTCTTCTAGGAAGTTACTTTCCGTCTTTCCCATGTCAACCAAACTGAGGCCTTATATTTCAATGAAACCAACTGAAAGTCAAAATTTACTCCATGGAATATATTGGATGGAATCCAGTCACGTAGTAGAATTTCCCATCAATGGTACCAATTATAATTCTACATGATTGTTATTCATATACATAAAATTATTCTGTATGTTGTATAGATATATGGATATATGGACATGTCTCCCTGCATCTTGTTGGTGATGATATAAATAATTTGCCATTGCAGTCTCATGCCTCTTACAGATGAACAAAATACATGTTTACACTTCACTTGCAAGGAAGATTTATGATAATAATGCCTGGTGATTATACAAGAACATTTTTAGAGAGAAAATTCAGATCCTTATGGTATGTTAATTAACAAAACACAAACCTTAGAGTGACCAAAAACTGAATATGTTGAGCAGGATCAGTGTTATCGAATTGCACGATTCAGAATCGTGAATCGTGCGATTCGATACGTGTCGCCCAAGCGGCGATTCAAATCGGTGATTTGAATCGCAGATTGCATCGAATCGCGTTTGAATCGGCGATTCAACACGATTCGATTCAGAATCGCCGCCATGTGTGAATCGCCGCCCTATTGAATCGTGGCATTTCACCTTCAGACGCACTCGACAGAAGAAGAAAACTCCCTGTATTCCTCCCTCCCTCGCCAATCGCCATTTTCACCCTGTTGCTTCACTTGACAAAAGAAAGCTTTTCTTCTTTGCACGCTCGCCGGCGCCGTGATTGCTTCTTCTCGCCAGTCGCGTGCGCTTCTTCACTCGCCTGTCACGGTTTCTTCACTCGCCAACCCCAACTCGCGATTGCTTCTTTCAGTCGCGAGACTCGCGACTGCTTCTCCCACTCGTCGAGCAAGTCGCCACTCGCCAACTTCTTACTCTTCTGTTCCTCCTCCTCACTCGACTGATTAGGGGGATACTTGGTTTTTATTAGATTATTACTTATATATGACTTGCTACTTTGTTTTGCTAGTATTTTTATTAGCTTATTACTTATATATGACTTGCTACTCACTAGACTTTATGTTTTTTTGAGACTTTAGTGGTGACTGTGTTTTTTGAGCTTCCATAGTATTTTATTTATGGTATGTCATATGACTCATATATAAGTAATTTTTCATGTGTCTCTGAATCTTACGATTCGATACGATTCACGATTCAAAAAATAGCCTCGCGATTCACGTTGTGAATTGCGATTCGATAACCTTGAGCAGGATCATCTCATGCAAAGGGAAAACAACAACTATTCTGTTAACAATAATAAAGCCACAAAAAATAATTGATTTGAGCTTGTGTCAACATGGACCCGTAGAGCAAAATGTTGGATATGGACAGTAAATTAGCTAATAACTGCTTTAATCCTTAGTCACATATTAACAGATCTATTTATTATGCGCTAATGCTGATCCAAGCATAATGACATCAAAGTATGCACAAGATTAGTCTTGTATACTTGCAGTATATAAGATAGGATGTTGAGTTTACCTATTTTATTATCATTTCCGAGCTCCTTTTCTATGTTATCAATGATGTTAATAGCACTTTCACATTTTCCAAATAAACCATCTTCATCTTGAATCTGATCATAGCTTGAAATGATCTTCTCCATTAGCGTTCCACTAAATTTCTTCTGCACATACCAAACATACAGATACTCACATCTTGCACCATTCACAAATTTGAGAACCAGGACATGCTCATACAGTTTAGATGAAACTAGAGTTTCTTACTGGGTTGTGATTAATGGGCTTCCCAATTTTATTTCTGCTGTCAAGCTTCCTTCCCAAGATCTCTTCCTTGAGAAATTGCCCACGAGAACCAAAAACTTTGCGTTCTTCCCATATGTCAACCTGGAGAGGTGGTTGATTTAGAAAAATTACATTAAGGTTACACAATTGAACTAAGATGGCAATGTTGAGATAGATGCCTAGACTTATTTATAAGATAAAAACAGGAATGTTTATATTTGTGAGAAGAGAAAAGAAGTGAATCTTCAAATAATCATTATTTAGGATGGATGGACATCCTCTCTCGCCCCTCCCTATTTCTGCCACTTGAACCCTAGTATCTCATGTCACAATGGAGCAACCTTACTGTTGTGCCGACACTAGAGGTGGCAAAATGGGCCGGGCCGGCATGATAAGGTATCGTGTCGGCCCGGCCCACTAACTACGTGGGATGGAAATTCGCGGCCGAGCACGGCCTGCACTATTTTGCAGGCCGCCCGGCACAGCCTGCGAGCCCGTATATAGTTAGCAAACCTACATAATTTGCACCCTATTGATGTGTAACAAAATCCAGTAAGCAAACACATTACTTAATAATGATGTGTAATTCAAACCAAACCAAACACATTACTTAATAATTGCTTAAGTCCAAACATGCAAAGTCCAAACCATTTTTTTTTAAATATTTAGCAGGCCAACGGGCCGGGCCGGCACGATAAGGAAGCACACAATTATCGTGTTGTGCTCGTACCGTGCTATCGTGTTGTGCCCATTTCTGCCGCCCCTCTATAGATACAGGTCACCTTATGTTGATTGAGATTGGTGGTAGGAGGATAGATAAAGGGAGACCTAATATAGAGAATAAAGGGATTTTGGCATATCTTGGTTTGACAGTTTATAGTATCACCCTAAATAAGCTCAACGGTGGAAGCAAACCCATAATAGTTGGAAACTTAAGACTATTATGAATTTGTGACATGCAGATAAATTGATACCTTTACCTTCAACAACAGTGGTTATGTTTAAGTTCTACACCAGAAGATATTCAACCAGCAAGCTAGGGCAAGAAGTTAAAGAGTAAAAGATTTTTAATTTGCAGGAGTTGAAGTGCAAGTGCCTATAATTTCTAGAGTAATGATAAACCTGAGGCTGTGCTTTCCAGAGAAAAAAGAACTAAAAAGTAAAATCATAGAAGATAATGCATGTTTATGTTATGTGTCCTCAAGCTGGTCCAGCCGAGTCCACTCAAGTTGGCCCAGCTTCTAAACCAGCCGAGTCCAATGCCACATCAGCAAATAGATGGGCCCAAAAATATTCAAGGAGAAGGATGAAATAGGTTCTTGTTTAAACAAGTCAAGGTGAAACATGGGATGTGTAGTTGTGCAAGTGGGAAGCCCCACTACTAGCTTAGTGTTGATAATGATCTTTATGCTTGTTAGAATCATGGGTTAGTGGGGATTAAGGGCTCAACAAGTCAAACCAGAAAACACTGTGTAAATATGAGTTCTCTTGAAGTAATAGGGGTTCAGTTTTTACCTTCCTAAATCTCTCTCTCGGCTTCTCTCTTCCCCTCTCTTGTCAAAAGTGTGAGGCGTACTCGGGGCGCAAAGGTCTCATATGGCATGAGGCATAAGACGCAAAAAAAGCACGCGTCTGAATGAAACAAGGCGCACTTTTTAAAAACATTATTTATGCTTTTTTCAAACAATAAATGTATGATATGCAATATATGAATTAGATTATATGCACTGATAATCAGCAATGCAATTCCAACGGAGAATTAAAACCTCACATATCATGAATTTAATTAAAGAGACAAACAACAAAATCTTTTAAAAACTAAGAGTTTTTCGTAATCCATCAAACTAGGTAATTCAAAATTCAAATGAACATGTAAAGCACCAAAGCTTTTAACCAAGTTTGTTATCCTTCTAGTCCCTAGAGATCATCCTCGGAGTCCCTGTCACAAAAACTAATTTCAATTTCACTATCCCCATAAGACAGAATAGAAAGAAGGAGAAGAAGACATAGAAGAGAAGGAAGAAATAAAAGAAAGAACAGAAGAATGGAGAAGAAGTAATCGAGAAGAAGAATAAGAGTCAAGAAGTTAGCGAGAAGGATGAAGAGAAGACGAGCACAGTAGAGGAGTCGAAGAAGCTGAAGAACGGCAACTAAAGAGAACAATAGAGAGTTTCATGCCCTAAAGTTCCTCTTTTTTAATTATGTTAATTTTATAATAAGTGGGTGGACTTAAAAAAAGGTTTGGGCCAGCCCACTAACAAATAAAAAGCCCAAAACAATAGGCTAAACAGAATTTAAGTCTGGTGCAAAAGGCGTGCGCCTTGAGCCTCAGAAAAAAGGTGCACAGGCGCGTGCCTTGGACACGCCTCACTGAAGGCGCTAGGGCCTTTTCACGCTGAGCGCCTAGGCACCAAAGCGCGCGCCATTGACAAGATTGCCGTCTCTCTCTCTCTCACTATCTCTTACTTGTTCTGTCCTTAGTTCTCTGCTTGTCTCCATAGGACAACTACTTCTACCACCAAAATAGATAGAAAGAAGTTGTCCGTGTTTTCCCCTGCCCCATTGGAAGAAGTCTCAACCACAAAGAATTTTGCAGCCAAGACCAGCAACCAAGCCCTCCGCCCGTGGACAAGATCCTATAACGTGCACTGACAATTTAGTCCATAAACACACATTTGTACGCAAAAAGAAACACCAAAAACTATTGCCATAATGCTTCTTAATAATAAAACAAATATAAATAAATAACAAGACAAAAGAATGGCCTCATAAGTTACCAGTCTTAGTACAGTTGTCCTTCCAGAATCACCTCCATTACCAAATACATCAATTAAAGCATTGGGAAGAACTTTCCAGAATTCATTAATGAACTCTAAACCTTTGCGTCGGCTGTTTTGCAAAATATCATTAGCAAGGTACAGAAAAGATATCCTTTGTTCCCTTGGAGAGCACTGAAATTGTTGCTCCCATGTTTCCACAACTTGCTTTGCTTTGTTTCTATGGAAAATGCACCAATGAGACAAAGCTTATTTGAAGTTAAGTCCAGTACATCATTACCAGTGTGTGACGCTAAAGAAACAAAGAATTTAATGTCTGGCGATGTCAAAAGACTAAAATAAATATCCCATGGCTATAAAATGGCTAATTTTCTTGAAAGTATGGTATAAAACTTCTAAGGTATTACTTGTCAAAAGCTGAACATATGAACAAGTTCATAATGATATACAATTTTAACTTAATTGAAAAGTTAACAATGAAATAAATAGAGGCCTTAAACAAAGATATCATTTTCTCACACATGCAACAAGTGAGAAAGAGACGACAAATATTTAATAGCATGTTAAGAACTGAAAAGATAAAACATCCAAATAATTCACTTGATATATCCAAAATATTTGAATTCATTATTCGGAAGCGGGAAGCCAATTGTGATTGTTCCCAGAAAGGAACACTCAGAAGATACAGTTTATTGATCCTATGAGATCTAGTTTATTGATCACTATCTTATAGTTTAAGAATCAATCAAGTGACTTTTTGAGCAATATAGTTAAGATGTCATGAGTCAAGTATCTTGTATTTTATCTTTAACAAGACCAACACCAAGAGATGCCGAAGTAAAATCAAAATGCCAAATGATTATCATATTGTATGAAAACCCAAAATATTTTAAATTACAATAAATAAGATCATTGGGCCCATTAAATTCAGGGTAACAATAACTGAACTACCCATTCACTTATTACCAGAAATAATATATACTAAGTAACTGAAGGATACTCTCTATACTCTGCTGTGAATTGTTAAGCTTCGCTAGCTTATCTACTAAAATCTTCCCATTAAAAGATCCGTTCATTGTTCCTGATGTAAAGTTCAGGAACACCTACAAAATAAGTTGAAGAATATGAGGATAACATGACATTGTAAAGAACAAGAGTCAGATAATGAATTAGAAGAAGATTGTGAACTTATCAGAAAAATAGAATACGAATCGTTTTCAAACATGAATACTCTTTTCAGAAAAATATCAAGAAGAGTAAATAAACAAGACAACCAATCTTGAATAATTTAGAAGTGGCAAATAAACAGCATTTATAATGGTTACAGTAGCCACCACATGGGCCATGCTGTTGTAATAGCCACAAGATTCTTGTCATCTGTTCAAAGTTCATTAAGGATGACCACGAACTAACGGCTAAAGCAAGCCTTGTTCTGATGGTGCCTTCAGCACATCATGATCGTAAAAAAAAAATAAAGTAGCTAGAATCTTAAATACATGTTGGAAAGAGCCTAATCAACCAAAAAGATTCTTTATATGAATTTTACAAGTAGCTATACATTTGATAATAAATTTAACAGAGCATGAGGCCAGAAGCATCACATTTCTCAATGTCTAATAGGCTGTTAAACTAATGGCTGTCCAGATCATTAAAGTTATGTTGGGCATTCAAAGTAAGTTGTAAGATAGATTGATAGCAAGTATTGTTTAACAAATCATTTTCATGTAATAGAAGATATTTACACAAAAGCAATATGATTATAAATATATGCCCAGAAAATTCAAATCTTTTCACCATAAGAGTAATAACCACAAGGCTCTCATCAAACATTTATTTATTTTTCACTTCATGTGCAGGCAACTACAATCAGTACATTGGTTATCTCACATTCCTGGGATTAAGACCATAAAAATAAGTGTTTGAAATATATGACTTTCGTGACAAAATAAGTCACCAACTAGAAGGGCAAAGATATTAACAACTAAAACTCTAGTTTATCATCAGAGCTAGAAAACCAGTGGTCTCTTGAATTAATTGGAAGCCAAATAGAGTTAATTACAGAAAGAAATTGACAACACTACAATACTGCCAACAATATACTATGGAGCAATAACAGAAACACCATCGTAAACATTGACTAAAGTTCAGGAAGAAATTCATACTTCCAGTGGAAAATGGCAAAAACAGAAAAGAAAAATCATTATGAAGGAAAATTCAAGGAAGACAAAGAAACATAACAAAATCTGTTTTGTACACACGCTGGGGGAATACAAATATGAGCTGCTTAAGGCCAGACTCCTCAAAAGGAACACAAATATCATCATCAATATCTAAGAAGATGTGTACCGAGAACAATTAACAGGACCATTTGAAGCTCAGTAACCTATAAAAATCGCAGCTTTTATCATCAATATCCAAGATCGCAGCTGTAGCCGAGTATAACCATCATAGATAGTATTTTAATTGGTAGGAACATTCAAATTCACCGGCCTCTATCAGCGCAAAATATTAGGAACCAGAAAGGATCGCAAGCCAACAAAATTCAGTAGCCGTCGGCCAGAGGACCATAAGACATGCCAAGTCCATATATTCTATACAGAAACATCGACGTCCCTAACAGGAACACTCCCCCCACAGATATACAATATGGAAAAACAACAAGCAGCGTAGGAAAAAAAAAAGGAGCAATAGGAGAAAGGAGAGAAAAAAAAAACCTCGAATTAGAGAAGCCGTCGGCAATCTGACCTGCAAAAACTAGTAAGCCGGTGGGGGAGCTAGAGCATGAGTGGAATTTGCTGCATTCGTGGTCGGTTCATTGGCGGAGGAGGGTTTTGTTTCTGTTTGATCTTTTTATCGTTAGGGTTTCCGTTTTCTCAGATAGGTGATCACAAAAATAAAATGTAAAAATCTATTATTGCAACCTGAGAAAATGATATTTTATTCTTTTGAGGATTTTGAAACCACGTATTTGTCATGTTGGAAAAATATTATATGTATCTTGTACGTACGTCGTCTTTTAATAATTATAATATCTACTTATCTGTCTTCTATGTTTATCGAAAGATTGAAAGCTCGGCTCAAAATAGCACCTTTAATTGTTATTATTTTTAAAAAAAAGCATTTAATGAAAGTTCTTTATTTTTTTTTATAGCATTTAATGAGAGCTCCCCACTTTTTTATTTTTTTTTATTTTTTAAGTTCCTTTATTGCATATAATATATATTAAATATATAGTATATATTATTTATTATAAATTGTTTTTTATACTATTTTCGTAGTCAAAGTTTATATTTTGATTATTATTTATTAAAAAATTTACTTTTCGTTTTAAACTTTTCGAACCTTTTCGACTTTATTTATTTATAAATTATATATTTTGTTATATGTTATATCTATTATTGTTTTTCCAAATTTTCTATTTAGTTTTTTTTTAAATTTTGAAGGTAATAATTCACATTAAAATATATAATTTTTATATTTTGATTGTATCTATTAAAATTTTATTATTTTTAAATCATCCTTTTCTTTTTCAATTTTTTACTTTTTAATTTCTTTACTGTATAAGTTATATATTTATTATTTATTATTTGTTACAAATTTTATTTCTATTTATATCTTGATTGTTTATAATAATATTATTATTAATAATAATTTGGTTTTTTGTCTATTAAAATTTTATATATCTTTTTGTAAATTTGGTCTAACTTTTTAATTTTTTTATTAGCTATTTTACTTTCTTATATTGCATGTCAAATTTTTTTACTTCATATTATTTTTTATTTTTATAAGTTATTATTTTTATAATATATTATACATTATTTTAGTACAAGGTTTACTTTAGTTTCTATTTTGATAATATTAAGGATGACAATTGAAACCGGTTAACCGAATCGTAAAATCTGGTTCCAAATAGTAAATTTGTCGTTCGATTTCGATTTCGGTTGGTAAAATTAAAAAAATGAATCGCGGATAACCGGTAATCAAAATCGGTTATATGTTTCGATTTTGGTTGCCGATTATCTGTAGTTAACCGGTAACCAGAATCAATAAATACCCTTTTCTCTCTCTCATGAATTTAATTACCCAAATAAATACCCACTTTTCTCTCTCTTTCTCTCCCATTGCTTCAATTACACAAATAAATTCTCACTTTTTTTTCTCTCTCATTGGTTCAATTACCCAAATAAATATTCATTTCTCCTTCAATTCCTTCCTATGCAATTACTCACCTCTCTCTCTCCAATGCAATTAAATCAAAATAATACTTCTATTTTTCTTTCTTTTTTCCTGATGCAATTAATCTCTCTCACGTGCAATTAAACAAAATTAATAACTCTCTTTTCGTGCAATTAAACCAAATAAATACCCTCTCTTGCCCTCCTCATCTCTCTTTATCTCTCTCTTAATCTATTTTGCTTATATATATTGACATTTTTTCAATAGGCCTGAAGGAGAGGTTGCTTTCATCATCAAGGGTGCAAACGACATTGGACAGAGCACGACAGAGCTCTTCACTGACCATGATGCTCGAGTTGTCATTGCCGACATCTATGATGGCAATGGCCACTCCCTCTGCGCGCTCCTCCAGCACCCCTGTCGCCGTGACTACTGTCATACAATTGTGGTTAGTGACACGTTTTGCTATCTCACAGAACTCTTCCAACATTCCAATCCAAGCCCAGGCAAACACAATATTTTTATTTTTTTTATGAAAAAAATTAATGTTTCTGTTTAGATTTACATTTTATTCATGCTTAAGAATCTTAGTTTTTAAAATTTTACTATGAAATTTTACTATTTTTGTATCAATCTATTTTTTTATTTTAAATATTGATTTTATTTTTATTTTGAAAAATTAATGAAAAATTGTATTGAAATATTTTTTTATATTATTTTTCAATGTTTTTGAAATATCATTTATTGAGTTTGTTTTTAGTAATATTTCAAAACCAAACATTATTTAATTTAAAATAATTTAAATTTCTTATTTTCTGATTTGTTATAATATATCTTTTATCATATTTGATTTTTATCCATAAAAAATAACTATTTTTTTATTTTTTTATTTTTTTATTTTAGTTGTTGAAATTTATATAGATTTATTTTCTTTTCTGAGTTTTTTCATGTAAAGTAGCATGCAACAAAATTATCAATAAAATATTATAATATATCTGTGATTAATGTATAAATAAGTAGTTTGATAATATTTTATTATATACAATTAAAAATGAATAGCGTAATTGAAAAGATTGAAATAAAAATAATAATTTAATTATCAATATTAGAATTTTGATATTGAAATATATAAAAAAATATTATATTGAGTTTTAATTTGTATTTTTTAAAATATTTATGAATACATTATTATGTTGGGTGAATTTTAAGCAATAAACAAAAAGTCATATTTAACAAGAGATATATATTTTTTAATTTATAATTATATAAATTAAATTAAACTAATATTTACTATTTTGTTATATATATATATATATATATATATATATATATATTATTTTTAATTATTTGGGTATAAATATCACTATTTAGAACTATAATTTACAAAAGTTGAAACTAATTTTTGTAGTTTAATTTATCATAATTTTAAAATTTATTTAAATTTTATATACATATATAATTGCGCAACTCGCGGTTTAGACGACTAGTTAGAATTAATATTATACTCCAGTGTATACATTATTTTCTTTTATATCATAATAATTTTATGTGCATGCTTCTTTAATTTTTAATCATCTTAACTTCGATCATAAATCATTTCTAAAAATTGTACCAACTTTCCTATAGGGATAAGGGATATATTTACCCTTAAAATATTCGAAAAGGTATAAATTTATCCTTAAATTTTTTAGTTTTTGAAAAATGCCCTCGCCGTCCAAATTTTGGGCCAAAAATCCCTTGCACAACTTGAGGGATGAGGTATAAATACTAAAACATCAATCACCAAAAGATCAAAGTGCTTCTTAACTTAAGTTGAGTCTAAAATAAGTCATAACTCAACCAATGCAAGTCTAATTCGAGTTCTGTTCGAACCTCCAAATTCGTCTCGAACCAAGCAACCCATCTAAGGACTAATCAAACTTAGATGAATTAATTTTCTCTCGCGCAAAGGCCAATCTTCAATTCAAGCCCTCTGGCGTTTCATCCGGTCCATCCTGATGCGAGATTAAATTATCCTGCTGAAATAATTAAATAAGTATTTTAATTTTTTTTGGGTATTACAAAGAAGTGGTGGACGTGTTTTTGTAACACCCCTTAACCGATTGGACTACCTTATTTTTTCTTCTTATTTTTTCTATCTTTTTAGTTTGTTCAATTTGACGCGTGTTTTAATGACTTGTAACTAAAAGCTAGGATATATACAAACTCTATATGTCGTCCCTAATTAATTTAGATTGTGAATATATTGGGTATTATATGTTGGCAGTTTAAAATCGCTTGATGATGTGACTTATTTTATTTGTCATATAAGTAATTATTTGTTGACTTGTCAAACTGTTACAAACAGTGGTATTTTTGGTTTAAAATTTGAATGACGAAGGTATTTTTCAAAAAATAAAAAGTTTAAGGGCAAATTGTACCTTTTCGAATACTTTGGGAGCAAATATGGTCCAAAATTTGGACAACGAGGGTATTTTTTTAAAAAAAAGTTTAAGGACAAATTTATACATTTTCTAATACTTTAGGGGCAAATATGACCCCTATCATTGTTACATAAGCAACTGTTTATTGATTTGTCAAACTGTTACATGCAATGATATTTTTTGCCCAAAATTTGAATGAGGAGAGCATTTTTTTTTTAAAAAAAAGTTTGAAGATAAATTTGTACATTTTTAAATACTTTAGGGGCAAATATAAAATTTATCCCTTTCCTCTATCATCTCAATACGTACAATATTTTTTCTACTATATAGCATTTGCACGAACACTGATTAAATGTCGCCCCATTGCATGGTCATTACTTTTTAGTAAAGTTTATTTTTTTTAGAAAAACAATATTTTCGTGTATTCTTTTTTTTTTCTAAATATTTTACTACCATCATTGGTACGTTATACTACCATGACTAAAGAAAATATGTTTTATAAATTTTTGAACTTGAAGGTTGATTTGTAATTATCTACAGGTAGTTGTTTGGTTTGCCAAATAAAATTAGGAGGGAAAAGAAAGAAAATAAATATGAATAATAAAAAATAGAATAAATTAAGAATAATTATTTCAATATTTTGAGTCGCAATAAGAATAAATCAAAAATACATAATGAATGGTTATATAGGAAAATGCAGAATAAATAAAAAGAATAATATATAGGAAAAGACATGATCCAATTGTTAATTATATATTAACATATTTATATTCAGAATAAAATAACATATTATTATTTTATAAACAAATGATAAGAAACTAGTAAATTGAAATATATTTCACGATACATAAGAATATTATATATATCACAAATGTTTAATATAAAATTAAATTAAATAATATTAATATTACTTTTTCTATAATAAAATCATGTAACATTATTTTAAAAAGTCTAATTGATTCATTTTAAAAATAAAAATATAATAATTTCTTTATTTAATCACCATTGGATTATCAGGTTTAAATGTAATAATTAAGGGATAATATTAATGTCTTGGGAATAGTCAAAGAATAATTATTCATATAGTTAAAATTGTCTAATTTTGATAGCTTGAAAATAATCAACAAATAGCTAATCTTTGACTATTCACGAGTTCGTATCTAATCATTTGTCTATTTCGCATACCAAACTATCTCTTTACCAACTCTTTCAAAAAAACAAAAGTGATGAGAATGCCAACTGAGGTAGCATAGTCGATGATAATATTTTGAATGTTTCTTAGAGATCTAAGGATTAAATCTTAGTATGATCACCTATTGTGATTTTTTATCTTTGTTAAAAAAAATAAAAATGACGAGAATTGATATATATATATATATATATATATATATATATATTCAAATATATAAATTTTATATAAAAATAATATTAATTATTGAATAAATTCAAATTAATTAGTTATAACAAAAACATCACCATTATTAATTTTATATATATATATATATAGATACTCATGATTGTTTTTTCTTTTGTATTTTTCCTGACCTCTTTTATTGTATTTACGTATCTATTGACTAATCTAATAGTCTATTAACATGTTTATTTCATGAGATAAATGAATAAGGGATGAATTTTAATCTCTTATTCCTTCAATACTTATATTAGAATAAAATAGGATTAAAAATATATAAAAGTGATATTATATTTATTATACATCGGACCAGGGGCGGCCCAAGGGTTATTGGGGCCTAAGACAAAACTTAAAAATGAGGTATTTTATTTATTTAATAAATTAAATTAATATATATTTTTATATAAAATTTATTTTTTAAAGCTTTTTGAGATGAGTGTTTGAGGATGTCGGACATTGCTTTTATCTAGACTTGTGAACGATCGATCATTGAAGGCTTAGTCATTTAGAGTTGACGGATATGGAGAAGATGAAGAGTTCGAAGATGGGGCAAAAATTTCATTCGGGTAATCTGCAATTACTTCAAATCTGATACATCTAATGGCCCCCACAAATCATGACCCCCACATATCAATTCCGCCGAGGAATGAATTCTTCAGTGGAATTCAATTATCTGACAATTGTCGAATAATACATATCTTTTGTTTGTCTCTTTGCATGTTTTAATTTCTCATTTTTTATTTCCTAAAAATTAAAAGTCATCTAAAAGATGACTATAACTTATGAACTAATAAGAATATTTTTTTTTACAAAATAAGAAAGTTAAATTGAGCCTATTTAATTTCATCAAATAAAAATTAATTGATTATGCACACAAACTCACTATCGAAAATAATTAAAAAATAATAAAATAGCCCAAGAGTAATTAATGCAACACAAATAATAATTAAACCTTAAATTAATTAATTAACCAAACCATATAATATCACACTCATCAAAACCACCCACTACACTCATTTATTTGTAATAACATTTAACATTTAATCTCATACATGCATCAAATTACATGACTTAATCCTCATGCATCAAATTATAAGCAGGAATTGCTCATCCACGTGGGGCCTAAGGCAATGGCCTTATTGGCCTAGTGGATGAGCCGACCCTGCACCGAACAAAAAAATCCTATTAAACTTTTTTTTTATTTCTTATCCTATCATAACCTATACGATCCAATAAAACAAATGGACTATATAATTTCATATAAACTAAAATATCAACACCAATGGGTTATTGCATATTTTTAATGTTACATGAAATCATAATTTAATCATATTTGTTGTTCTCATTATTGGATGGATAGATCTAAAAATCAACCTATGTAGTGTTAAACATGGACACAAACATTTTTTGAACCCTAAATGTGGGGCCCTTGAACTGTTTTTGATGACTAATGAGTATGGTGGATTAATCCTCTTGATATGATGTGTATTGGTGTTATTTTGGTTGGATTTTGGGGAAAGGATTTCCTTAGGACCCCTTAGGGTATGTGCCCCTAACTTGGAGGTAAACTCTCTGTTTTGTAGTCCTCAAGGGAAGGTAATAAGTAGTAATAGGAGAGGGCTGAGGACTGGTTAAGGGGAGATCAAACTACCCTAGGTGGAAGCCCCTTAGTACATGGTGAGGTGTGGTCTAAATATGCTCATCAAGTGTTTAGTGAAATGCCACACCCACGTGTTAATGCCTAATTTCCAATAATTGATTGCCAAATCTCTATATTGGTATGTGTTATGTATATGAGAACTAGGTATGGTTGTCTTGGCCAAGTTAAGGGCTAGAAATCCTACATTTATATGGTCATAAGGAGAGCCTACGAGGATAGAAAATTGTTTTTGTTGTTGCATTTTTGACACTTAGTTTGAAGGCTGAGGTGCTGTCCGATTAGTGTGAACTATCGGGGACAATTCGTAGGGGACTTGGACAACTTCGATACCAAATTTCAGCGGGTTCCGAGTTGAGGTGAATGAGTTTGTGCAATTGATTTGAGGGCTATTCAAATCTGTCCATTTCTGCATATAACATAATTTACAATAAATACAGAGTTTGACGCAGTGTACGAAGGGCGAGTCATTGTGTTATGATAGTAAAACATTGGGAAAGTCTTGTAGGGTATGTGGACAAACATATGAATCAGATTTGAGGAAATTAGACTAAGAATTGACATGTTTATGAATTTTGTAAGATGACAAGTTAAAATAGTAAAATCTGCAAGTGAATGCAGAAATTCTGAATTGATATGTTCGTCACGCTATTTCGTGATCGATCCGTTGTCCAAACGACCTAAAACTTCGAGGATAGTTAGTGTGATATACAAGCTTGCTTAACTTGTGATTTTTGTAGCAATTTTACTAAAGACTAAGGGTTTAACAATGGTGGCAAAAGTGAATCTAATAATATTTGGGAAGTGCAGAAAATTGGCTAAGTGTTGGAGGACTTGCCTTGGCTCTACTTGAGGGTTGAATTACTTTGATGTTTATGCTATGTGATTATGATGGATTTTGATCTACACTTATGTGATGGAAATTATAGTTGATAAATGAATGTGATGGCATAATAATGATGTGATTTATATGCATATTTTTACTATATTATTTCACTCTGAATTTATGTGGTTGATGACTTGAGATTCCGACCGGTGACGGGAATGCCTTGAAGAGATGGCTCCGAAAACCCATTCGGTGATGGGGAATGTCCCGAAGAGACGACGCTGGGTATATTGAGCTCTGATCGGTGACAAGAAAGGTCCCTAAGAGACGGCTCCGGAAGCCCATCCGATGACAGAAAATGACATGAAGAGACAGCTCTCGGTGGCTCATGTCAGAGGGAGATTCCGACCTGTGTTGGACCGCGACTAGAGGGGCAGGTGCGGCTAGTGCACGTGTGTATATATCGTGAGGCTAAGAGTGCCTATTGTATGTATCATGATGTTATGATTTCTTATGATATTGCTACAATTGTGTTGTTATTGGATGCCATCACTTGACGTATGAGTTAGCTTAATACATATTACTATTTTTCATTTATTATGATTTGTTCTCTTGAGGGCGGGTATTACCATGCCACTCAATGAGTTGTATACTCATGCCCTCCTGCCTACGTGTGCAAGTTTAGGTGCGGCTCATGAGGCCTGATGCAATTGGCGACGTAAGCTCAGCGAGAGGATTTATCCCAGTTGTAGTTAGAGAGTTATGGTGTCGTGTTTTCCTTTGCATTTGAACCTTTATGTTGGATTGGTAGTCTCTTGTGAGACTTTTCATGTGTGCCATGGAGTTGTGTCATTTTATTTCAGGGTATTAAACCCATTGGGCATTTAGTTATTTATGCATTCAGTCGTATTTTCCTATATATTATGGTTTAGTCGCTACTCGAGTTGGGGCGTGACATTAACTTTTGCCAATAATGAAATTAGATATCTCTCAAAACAAAACCAAACTAGAATAACTCAAATTAATTTGCGTTGAACTGAGTTTTCATAATAATTGTAGAACATCTATTTTCTTGTAAACATGATAGAGCAGAAGAACTGCATGATCTGTTCATTTCTTCTCACATCAAACAGAGATGTTCTCCATTTCTTGTGGATCCCCAGCTTCCGCTCTTTCGTTGTTATCACCAGGCGCCTCTTTGTTTGCTTTGTCTTCCAGGTAACCATTCTCTTCAGGGATCCCTATCTCAACATCATTTAGTTCTAAATCTGGAGCAGGAGCAATTGTTGTGACATGCTCAGGTATGGCTGGTTTCACACAGGAGTTCTTCCTCGTGGAGATTATTACATACAACAACATTTGTGCCACACCAAATGCGAATCCCAAAATGTTTGGAAGCTGTTTTTGGCAAGAAAAAAAATTAAGGTGAGAAAGAAATCATAAACATTGAGTTAAAAAGCCTGATAAAGTTTAGCGAATTATTGCAGATCATTTACCAAGACATATAAGTCTTTACTGAAGAGGCCATACGCGAACCACGCAACCGCACTGAGTGTGAGGAAGAACGAGAGAGAGAAGGGCATGTACTCCACACTTCTAGAGCGAATGACAAGCCTCTGCAAAGAGTTATATAAGCTTCAAGCATCTTTTAGAGAGATATAAAGAGATCAAGAGAGTAATTTGTTGCTCTTACAATGATGCTCAAGGGAGCAGCAAAGACGCTGATGGAGAACCCAACGCAGATCCAACCGAGAACCCTCACTCGGTTAAGGCCGTCAGCTAGAAGTTGTGTCAGTAAAACGATGAAGCAGAATAACACCACATTCAAGAAGAAGAATAGTTGCAGAGTGGAAACCTACAAATTTACCCAAGATCGACTTCAGTCTTGTTAATTCTCAATGATCATTACTGGCAAAGATGACATCTATTAATTCACCTACTTTTGCAGTTTTGGGGGCAAATATAAGGTAGATGAAGATGTATATTGTCTCAATGAAGCATCCAATTGAGTTAATGGTGATCAGAAGGATGGCACCAGTTTTGACAAAAGCATAATAAATCCACAGCATGGAACTGAATAATGCAACCATGTAAGGCACTGATTGAAACCCTTCTGTTGATCTCATTCGGTATACACGGTAGAATGTAGGACTGTGATACAAACAAAAAGTGTTAAAATTGATAAACTATATAGTAAACGTAGCTCATGTTTTTATCTAAAGAAAAAGAAAAAAGAGAAGAGTTTGACATATAATACTTACACCGGAGCAAGATAAACTGCTAATGAGATTAAGTTGCCTGAAAGTCATAAGCAGCAGAGTGAGGATAAATATCGAAAATTTTATAATCACACATTTAAGTAAGATTTATCCTAATCATTATAGAGAAACAAAAAAAAGGGAAGAACATAAATCAGTAGCTATGTTTAACATTGCTCATAATCCTATATTTGTAAGCTAATGGTCCCAAAATTTTACTATGTACGTACTCTGTATTGAGAGAGAGAGTAGAATTTTTGAAACAAACTGAACCAATGGTGTTATACCGAGAATGCCGAAGGCAAAAGACAAAGGGTGGTCGGAGGACAAGCCTGTCATGTCTCTCCCTTAAACTAGAATAGTTGAAGAAGAGCACAAGAGGAGAAGCAAGAGAGAGAGGGCTTCTCCTCTCCTCTCTTCAAAGAAAAAGACACCCCACACTATGGTGCTCCTTCCCTCTCTTTCCTTTGTTCTTTGTTTTTGAGTGTCACAGAGATCTGTTGATCCTTTATATAGGAGAGTTCAAAGGGAGTTTTCAACATTTCCTTCTATGGTTCTCTTGTAGTCATGTGTTATGAGTTTCCTGATCACTAAACTTACAATATTACTAGTGCCATCATTTAGAAGAAAATAAAATACTGCAAGTCTTCCTCCTTGATTTCCGACATCCTAGCTTTGCTAACCACAATTCCTCTTTTATTTTACTTTTCAAAATTGTAATCAATGAAGTGCGTTCTAATTGACAATTTAATTAGGAAAAAAAAAGTCCTTTGGAATTTTTATCTATCCTTTTCTTTCTGATTCAAGAAAATTAATTGAATACTTGCGTGAAATGTGAAAGATTTGTCTTTCACCATGGCATTGAAAAGAATCTACAAAATTGCTCTAGTTTTGAAGCACTTCACGTTGTTCCATTTTTGGTGTTTACTCTTATGATCCATTTACTTTTTGAGACGATTTGGTATGCACTTGTTGAAGGAATAAGAACAGTGCGTGGGTAATTTATATGGAGACAATTATATATAGACAACATTTTGAGATGTAAACAAAATTACCAACTAATTGGCTACTAATCCAGCCAAGAGAATATATGAAGTTTAGTGAAACCACTTGGCCATTTAGTAGAAAACCGTAATGAGCCCTAGATGTCCTAACATCCAAGAGAACCTTCTCATTTTAATTCTCTCTCTATATATTAGATGCATTTCTTTCTACTTTATATATATGCTTTTAACTTGTGGCCATAAAAAAATGAGACTCATTTTCTGCTTTATATAACATACTTGCCCATTGCATGCTTCAGTGAGATGGAGCAAACAATATCATCTTAGCTTTAATTAAATGTCTTACCCAATACAGACCTTTATATATGGAGAGAAGTACGTTAGTCAAGCTAACCTATAATACCATATTAAAACCTTAGGATCTAGACTCTAAAGTCATCCAACTTTTGAGAAATTCAATCAAATCATAGACTTTTTTCCCACGGGATATACTATGAAAGGGTTCTAATCCTTGGCTCAGAATATGATGATGTTCATAGATATTTACATGTCTTGGGGAAATCAAATGTGTATATATATGTTTTTTTGTATAAATTTACAGATCCACTTTGAAATTTGTCATACACTAATTATGATCAGCACATTACTACACTTTCTCCCCCCGTTTCCCCCTTTTTGTCCCTGGATAGTGGATACTGTATCAGCAGAAAAGACTTAGCTTTCATCCTTTTTAGGGGTGAGCAATATTTTTTTTGGATTAACAGTTTAACGGTTAATTCAGTTAGGTTAATTTACCGAATTCACTATATACTTACCACTCTAACCAACTTAGCAAACCACAATATAGTTATATTTGACTAACAATGATTATATAACATATACAAGATAAAATAATTATAATAGCACCCATCAGGATTCGAACCTGGGCAACTCGGATGGAAAAATACATAACCAAAGGGGCAAACAATGTTATACGCAGTGAATGTTAATTTATAAATCTTATATATAATATTCGGTTATTTCGGTAATTAATCGAACCGAACCGAAAATAGAAAACTTAAATTTTTTTAACCGTTAACCGAACAAAAAATTATTCGGAAAATTCAGTTTGATTAATTCGGGTCCGGTTCGGTCGGTTAATTGATAAATTTTGCTCACCCCTAATCCTTTTGCATACCTATAGACATAAAACAGGACTGTCAATTGTTTATATGCCTCAACACTTGGGTCCATCAATATATGATGCATATGTCTAATTAAATTTGTCTGCCGTATACATGTATATATATAAAAGTTTTTTAAATCTTTTTCTGAAGGATTATATAAGGAAACTTGAAAAGGATCTAAACTTGTGACAACAAATGAGATTGTTGCTTTAAGTGAATCTGCACATATTGGTTTGTGAAACCACAGGAGCTGGATGATCAAAAGATATGCTTGTAGTCTTGTGGCTCTGAATTAAAGGACCAGAAAGATTGCATCTTCTACCAACAGAGTTAAATTTGAAGTGATGCTTCTTCCTCAACTACAGCTTCTTTTTGTTGTTGTACACTTCCTCAATTATTATTTAGCGACATAGATACAATTTTCCTTGGAATTTGCATGATCAACACTAAGTTTCATGCATTGCCCCCTTCAACAATGTAAAGGTCATTATTCTTAAATTAAAATTCAGCTTTCAGGTGGGTTGTCTAACAAGCAAAAATAGGCAAATAGTGATTGGAATAATTGCTCAGTTGTTGCTTCTGAGATGCAAGAAAGAACAAGAACATTATTGTATGAATATAAACAAATACATCATCCATATACAGACCTATTCAGCAATATTCCACCACTCCACCCATCTGTTCTAATAATGCACATGAGATAACTCCTGCACCTTTATCTCACTTCTAGTTATGGATTATGATTTATGAAGCTTGAGGACAAAGCATGAGTGCTATAGTAACCTGGATATTGTGGAAGAATAAGGACAAATGATTAATGAAAAGATGGTGTGCAAGTTTCCATGGCCTTAATTGCCATTATTCTAATAATGTACATAAGGTTCTTAACTCATAACCCTCAAGCTCTTCCACCATCCAGATCAATAGCTTTATTACTTTAACATCTTAAGTACTGTTATTAAAATATGTGGGAAGTTTTCTGTCCTTCCATTTTAATACCAAATACTGTAACTTCAAAGCTTCTACTTCATGCAGATTGCTTAGTTAAAAGGACAGTTCATCATATGCAATTACTACAGTAAGCCTAAAGTTCTTTTACTGCATTTCAAATGAGTTATATGAAGTTAGTTGATCGCTTCAGATCAGCTGCATTTTAACAATATTTCTATCTTGTTTCTTCTACTAATACATCAACCAGAATTAAATTAATACAATACATCAGTATACACTGCTAAAATGACTAATTACTTCAAATTACCACCAGCTGCTATTTCTTCCACGTTTATTAAGGCCTCCTCTAGTATGGGATAAATTTATCCCATCCTATCGGATATTGGTGGGATAATTAATCTCATTTAAATTAATACCTAGTTCATTGTATTAATATGAAAAGGATGTCCTATATATAACAAATAGAACACGTACAAATTAATTTAATGCCTTACTTGAGACATAAGAAAGGTGCACATTACGTATTTGGAAAGGCTTTCTTAGCTAGAGTTTATATACACAATCTTCTAGTTAGTCAAACAAATGTGCCTAGTTGATATCTCTACTTTAATTATATTCTAACATTTGGTGTTAAGAGCCATTTGATGGAATGTTTCTTAAACTCAAATGGGGCATTAAGCAGAGAACTAATGGTTCTCTATGTGTAGACTGTCCAGCCTTCAAAGCCAAGGTAAACTTCGTGGAAGTCGTGTTTTGGAAGCAACACATGTTTCTTTCAAACCAGATGAACCAGCACCAGATCACAAGGAGACGAAACTTTGACTGAGGGTTTTTTCCCAAATCAAATTCTTGCAAAGTTCGACTATAATTGAGAAGGGTTAATGTTTAGGTAACATTATGTGTATAATTAACATTAACAAATTCCCAAATCAAATTCTTGCAAAGTTCGTCTATAATTATACACATAAGAAAACAAGCACATTTAACAAATACTTAATGAGTTAGTTTGCAATATTTGGCCTGACTCGATAGCTTGGTTCGGCCATGCCGACACGTTAAAATTGGGCTTGATAAGGCTCGAAAAAATATCGACTGTGTCGGGCTAGGCAGTGTAGGCCCAACCGGGCTCGATAGCTCGATAAAAAATTTATTAATTATCGAAAATATCGGGCTTGATAGCCCGATATGGGCCCAAATCGACCAGATAACCTGATATGGGCCTGATAGCACAATTTGAATAGGCTCGATAGCCCTGTTCCAATGGCCCGATTTGAGCCCAATATCACAATTTTGATTTTTTATTATCATGGTCCGACTCGTTTACTATTTGTGTCGTGTTGGGCCGGGGGCGATCTGAACTTTTATCGGGTCGAGCACGATTTTTGTTCGGGTTGGGCTGGCTCGGCCCGATATCTTAGGCCGTACACAAATTGCCTGATCTAATACATACCTCACATGCTAAATAAATTAGTGGTGTATAAACTATGTTTAAATAAATTATAATTTTTTATGGCACATGAAGGTCTAAAAGAAGTGTATATGTAAGCTAAAAATGATTAAAAAAATAAAATTTAATCAATATAATATTGCTACTTTTTAAAAATAATTATATATTTAGGATTTATATGGATTGTAAATTTTTAATTTATATCTAATAAAGATAAGGAAGGGAATAACAAATATTTGTATTTTAGGTAACATTAGGTGGATTTTCAATTCTCAAAATGGCAAGAAGTCACTTCTCAAATTGTGGGCATTGACGTGGGAATTAAGAATTTCACGTGATTCAGATGAGATAATGATATTATATTATATTATATCATTTTCTTTTTTAACATGTTTTAAATCTATTTGTCAATTAAAGTAGTTGGTATTTTAGAATTCAAAACAAACAAATAAGTAAAAGCATAATTGCATTCATAAAATTAATCTAAAATTTAATTAAAATAAATTTAGAATATTTTTGTTTTCCGTACTTTTTTCTATTAGTTGGAAACAAATTCCTTTTAAAGCAAATCAAATTATTTTTTCTTAGATTTTGTCGAGCTAACCGTAGAAGGAAAAAGAATAATCTTCTATATTATTCACAATGAGAGACCTCCTATTTATACAACATAGGTTTCTTCATTTAGGAAATCTTAATTTAGAAAATAATAAATATAATGAATCCCTATAATCAAGTTAACAATCGATTCCCTCATTATAACACTTAATTATCTAATTATGACACAATATTCTCTAATTACAGCAAAATATATTCTAACACTCCTCCTCAAGCTGGAGCATAGATGTTAATCATGCTCAGCTTGTTACAAATGTAATCAATTCGAACTCCATTCAAAGTCTTTGTAAAGATATCTCCTAGTTGATCTTTTGACTTAACATATTTTGTAGAGATAAATTTATGTTGAATCTTGTCACGAACAAAGTGGCAATCGATTTTAATATGCTTGGTTCTTTCATGAAACACGGGATTGGAAGCGATATGAATGACAACTCGATTATCACACCACAACTTTGTTGGTAGAGTAGTCTTCAGTCCAACTTCACTTAATAGCTGATATATCCATACTATCTCACACACAGTTTGTGCCATAACTCTATATTCTGATTCTGCACTAGACTGAGATACTACATGTTGTTTCTTACTTTTCCATGAAACTAAATTTCCTCCAACAAAGACATAATATCTCGTAGTTGACCTTCTATCCATCTTGGATCCTGCCCAATCTGCATTTGAAAAATATTCAATATCGGTATGCCCATGATTTTCATAAAAAAGACCACGTCCTGGAACCCCCTTCAAATAACACAAGATTTGTTCTAAAACAGCCTAATGTTCGATTGTTGGAGAAGACATAAACTGACTAACGACACTAATTAGGTAAGCAATGTCTGGACGAGTCACCGTAAGATAATTTAGCTTTCGAACAAGTCTTCTGTATCTCTTCGAGTCTTCAAATTGTTCACCTTCCTTGGTTAGCTGCAAACCAGGAGTCATTGGTGTACTACATGGCTTAGCACCCAATTTTCTTGTTTTTGTCAACAAGTCAAGAACATACTTCATCTGAGACAAAAATATTCCTTTCTTGCTTCTTGTAACCTCAACACCCAAGAAATACTTCAACAACCCCAAATCTTTTGTCTTAAACCGACTATGAAGAAAGAATTTAAGAGATGAAATACTTGCAGTGTCACTCCTAGTAATAACAATATCATCTACATACACAACTAGTAGAATTATGCCAACTTGAGATCGTTTGTAAAATACAGAGTGATCACACTTACATATTTGCATTCCAAATTCCTGAACTGCCTCGCTGAATTTCCCAAACCAAGCACGATGACTTTGTTTCAAGTCATACAAGGATTTTCGAAGATGACAAACCTTCCCATACTCCCCCTGAGCAACAAATCTAGGTGGTTGCTCCATATAAACTTCTTCTTGGAGATCACCATGCAGAAAAGCATTCTTGATATTCGACTGATGTAATGGCCAGCTAAAAGTAGCCGCCATAGAAATGAATAGTCGAACTGAAGAAAGTGTAGCAACCGGAGAGAAAGTGTAAGAATAGTCAACACCATACACCTGAGCATACGCCTTAGCAACCAGATGAACTTTCAAACGATCCACTTCACCATCAAAATTAGTCTTGATGACAAACACTAATTTACACCCAATAGCTATCTTCCCTTCAGGTAAGTTCACCAAGTCCCAAGTACCATTACCATCTAATGCCATCATTTCCTCTACCATTGCAGCACGCTAGTCACGATGAGACAAGGCTTCTTTAACAGTTTTAGGAATAGACACAGAATCTAAGGATGCAATAAAAGAGCTAGAGGAAGAAGACAGGTGAGCGTATGAAACAAATGATGAAATAGGATAATTACACTGGCGTTTACCTTTTCGAAGGACAATGGGTAGATCGAGACTAGGATTAGGATTATTTGCCATTGGATCCGACGACGAAGAAGCTGGTAAAGTGCATGAGTCCTGAGTCTTTGACCTTCTGGAATACATATGAACAATAGGAGGCCTAGCAAGTGCAGCAAAAGGAACACACTGAGCCACAATATAAATGAGTAGATCATCTTCCTCCCCCCGTTTGTCATAAGTAGAAGATGAAGGAAAGAAAAGAGTATTTTCATGAAATGCGACAGTAGTGGATACAAGATAACAATTGAGTGTGGAAGAATAACATCTGTATTCTTTCTGAAGACGAGAGTAGCCAAGAAAAATACACTTCAGAGCTCTGGGATCTAATTTAGTGACCTGAGGACAAACATCAAGAACAAAGCATGTACAACCGAATATCTTGGGTTCAATAGGAAATATAGATTTAGAAGGAAAGATCACAGTATAAGGGATATCACCATTCAGGACAGATGAGGGCATACAGTTGATTAAGAAAGAAGCTGTTGAAACAGCATCAGCCCAAAACTCCTTAGGAACTTTCATTTGGAAGAGAGTGCTTGAGTAACTTCAAGAAGATGTCTATTTTTTCTTTCAGCCACTCTGTTTTGAGAAGGTGTATCGACACAAGAAGTTTGGTGGAGAATGCCATTCTGAGTCATGTAGGACTGAAACTTTTTCGAAACATATTCTTTGGCATTATCACTTCTTAATGTATGTACATGAACATTAAATTGAGTTTTTATTTCAACACAAAAGGCACAAAAATGGGAGAACAACTCAGAACGATTTTTCATTAAATATAACCAAGTAACACGAGAATAGTCATCAACAAAGGTAACAAAATACTTGAAACCAGTTTTGGACATAATTGGACAAGGATCCCAAACATCAGAATTGACTAACTTAAAAGGAGTAATAGCCCGTTTATTGACTCTAGGACAAGAGGGAAGACGATGGTGTTTGGCAAATTGACATAACTCACAGTCTAATGAAGACAAACTTTAAAACTGAGGATATAATTTCTTTAGGGAAGACAAAGAAGGATGTCCCACTTGACAGTGTACCTCAAAAGGGGTGGAAACACTTGAACAAGCAATGGACCGTGGAACCTCTGGATCTAGGTAGTAGAGACCTCCGGACTTATGACCTTTACCAATAGTCTGCTTCGTCATAAGATCCTGAAAGAGACAAATGTCGGAATAAAATGAGATAAAATAATTCAATGCACGAGTAAGTTTACTGACAAAGAGTAAATTGAAGGCAAAGTTGGGTAGAATTAAAACATCGATCAGTCAAACAAATAGATGAAGTGAGACTAATAGTTCATGAACCAAGGATAGAAGATGTAGACCCATTTGCTATTGTGACACCAGAATGGATTGATTTTTGTTCAAAAGAGGTACAAAATTTTTGATTACCTGTCATATGATATGTGGTACTAGAATCAATGACCCATTTGGAGGATGACGAAGCAAGGCATGCATTGGCGTTACCTGACTCGGCAAGAGTAGTGGTAGAAGCAGTGGATTTCAATGATTGCTGGTACTGGATAAACTTGACATACTCATCCTCAGAGACTAGAATAGTCTTGTCAGAAGAAGTCGCAACATGAGCAAATGGATCACACTGAGACTTACTTTGTAGTTTCTTGCATGTATATTTTGTGTGGCCAGGCTCATGACAATAATAACAAACAATGCTTGACTCTTGTCTACGAGAATCATCTTTGTTACGATTACTTGTCCTTCCTCCTCGAGAACCACCTCGACCATTGTGACGACTAACAAGAGCACTAGTATGAATTTGAGACACCTGTGAGGATTCTGTATGAAGAAGTCTTGAAAAGGTATCTTGTAAAGATGATATCTCAGATCCAGAAAGAATTTGAGACCGAACACTCTCAAGTTCTAGAGGAAGTCCTGCAAGAAAACTTATAACATCCATCTGTTCTCGTTGGGCCTGTTGAACTCTCACATCAGGACTAAAAGACAACAAAACATTAAGTTCCTCATAAATCCTTTTAAAATCCATATAATAGGTTGTTAGAGACTTATCCTGTTTCTCGGCACAATAGAACGCCTTACAGACTTCATAGATACGAGAAATATTCCCTTTACCAGAGTACATAAATTCTAAATAATTAATTAATTCTTTAACAAACTCACAGTGATTGATCAAACTTACTATCTCACTGTTAATGGAGTTCCGAATTTGCAAGATCAGTCGTGCATCATCTCTAAGCCAAGTTTGCCTAGTATGATCAGTAGGAGGTTCATTGGTGAGATGATCATCCTTATCTATGCTGCTGGCATAAACTCGAACTGTTTTGCTCAAATCAAAATAATTTGAACCATTAAGTTTATGCTCTGTAATCCTTGACATTACTAGAACCATATCAGTCACTACCAAAGACTTACTCTCTATCCCAAATTCTGTCATCTTCAATGTTAATGACCAAAAAGGAAAAAATTTCAACAAGAGCGAAATCTGAAATATCAGGCAAGTAACCAACAAAGAACAAAATCTCCAATAAGAAGATCAGGCACACGCTCGAAATCCGTCGGCCGAAATCTGCAGATCCATCGATCAGGGACTGGACAACCTCTTGAGCTCGGCGGTGAGGACAAATGTTGGCGGGCAGGGGATACACGACCTCTCCTAATCGTGAAGACACACGATCCTTTTGATCGTGATTTCTACCTCTTCAAACAACGGAAGAATGGAAGAATGACATGCTCTGATACCATGTAGAGAGATATGTAGGAGAAAGAATAATCTTCTATATTATTCAGAATGAGAGACCTTCTACTTATACAACCTAGGTTCTTTCATTTAGAAAACCTTAATTTAGGAAACAGTAAATACAATGAATCCCTATAATCAAGCTAACAATCAATTCCTTCATTATAGCACTTAATTATCTAATTACGACACAATATTCCCTAATTACATCATAATATATTCTAACACTAATTATCATTAAATTGAAATTATAATTTTATTATTACTAAGTAATAATTATATTTTCATTAAATATATAATTAAAAATTAACAAAAATCACAAACTTAAAAGTTAAAAATAGTTAATCCTTATTTTCGTGACTTTATTTAAACTAAACTTTGAAATTCTGTTTAAAATATCATTTTTATAATATTTCTTATCTAAAATTTCACCCTTTTCTATAAATATTAATTTATTATATACCTTAGCATCGTGGAAAGATAAAAATTTAAAAACTCATTATTCATTTTGTATTGGTTAGAATTATTTCATAACCGATATTTTAATTTCTATGGGTGAGTGAATCCGAATACCCTATATTTTTTATGATACTCGGATTCTATTCTGTATAGGATCGATTCCTAGATTTTGGACTCGGATCCTACCCTGTTAGGACCTAGAATCGAACCTTACCCAGAACTTGTGGTGTGATACAAGTTTCGAGTACCCCATTGGAATATTTTCATTTATAAGTTTTAAGATACAAGTTCAGGGTACCATGTTGGAATTTGTTCGTTTACAGTTTTCAAGGTACAGGTTCAGGATATCTTATTGGAACATGTTCAAAGTACCTTATTGGAACCTGAACACATTTCGGGTACTAATTTCGGTTTTGAGTATCTAATGTGTTAGACCGAGAACCGAAACCAATCTTAGATCCTACTCGAATTTAATTCGGGATCTATCCAAAACCTATCAAATCGAGTAGGTTCCAATCGATTCTTAGATCTACTGGTATTCATGCACATCCCTATTAATTTCTTTTTTTTTTCAAATAAAAAAATTACAATTCCATTACAAACTATGTAAATTTTTAAATACTTCTTCGCTATCATATTAAATATGATTTTTGATCTTCTTGAGCATTTTTAGAGTAACAAATTTTTAATTTTTAATTTTTTTGTTATATTCTTTTTTTCAAAAATGAACCATTTTGAATCTTTTATTTAATATTTTGCGGGAACAAAATTAACTTGGAGTCATATTTTAAAAAATCAAAAATGAGAAAATCAAGTGGCGTGTATGAGTAGCATCTTGGTGATAACATCTTATATGTTATCTAGAGGTTTAGAATTCAAATCTAGACCTCATTTGATTGATACTACTTTCTGTAGGAAGTTGTACTTCACAAGAAGTAGTAAAAAGAGCTCATGTTTGATTGACACACTTCTTGCATTTTGCAGGAAGTACAATTTCCTGAGTAAGTGCAACTTTCTGCAAAATGCAGGAAGTAATTTACCTAACCCCCTAGGTAAGTTGCACTTCTTGCATTGTATTTGAAAGAAAAAGTTAATTTCACCATCACATTTGCATTTAGGGGGCGTTTGGTTACCCGCAAGTGTAAATGCTGCAAAATCTATTTGCATGCAAAAGCAAATGCCCGCAAATAGATTTTGCAGCCTACCGTTTGGTTGCCCGCAAGTAGAGTTGCAACTTCTATTTGCAAGCATTTGGTTGGCCGCAAATGGAAGTTGTAATTACACTTGCAACTTGCAACGTGCAACTTGCATCTTGCAACATGCAACTTGCATCTTACGAAATTTTTCGGGTCGGGTCGGGCACGAATTTTCTCAAGTCCAGCTGAGCCGGGCCGGGATGGGATGGGCCGAGCATGCACGAATTTATCCGGGCTGGGTACAAACTTTTTCGGGCAAGGCCGGGCACGAACTTTTCGGGTCGGGTCGTGCACAAATCTTTTTGGGCCGGGCCGGACACGAATTTTTTCGAGTCGGCCCGAGCCGGACCGGGCCAGGTTGGGCAGTGCACGAATTTTTTCGGGCAAGGCTGGGCCGAACACAATTTTTTTTTCGGGCTGGGCACGAATTTTTTTTCTGGTCAGGCCGGGCCGAGCATGAATTTTTTGGAGCTGGGCCGGGAAACGAATTTTTTCAGGCCGGGTCGGGCAGGAATTTTTTCGGGCCGGTCCGAGCACAAATTTTTTTTGGCCGGGAACGAATTTTCTCATGCAGGGTCGGGCATAAATTTTTTGGGCCGAGCCGAGTCAAGATGGGCAGTGCACGAATTTTTTCGAGCAAGGTTGGGCCCGATGCGAATATTTCGGACTGGGCATGAATTTCTTTTCGTGTTAGGTCGGGCTGGGCATAAAATTTTTTGGGTCGGGTCGGGACACGAATTTTTTTGGGCAGGGCTGACCACGAATTTTTTCGGGGAGGGCCAGGCAAGAATTTTTTCGGTCCAGACCGGGCACGAATTTTTTTGGGGCGGGCCGAGCACAAAATATTTTGGGCCGGGTTGGGCACGAATTTTTTGGGGTTGGGCCGTGCACGAATAATTTTGGGCCGGGCAAGGCATGAATTTTTTCGGGTCGGCACGAGTCGGGCAGTGCATAAATTTTTTCGGGCAGGGCTGGGTTGGGCACGAATTTTTTTGGGTCGGGCATGAATTTTTTCGGGCCGGGCCGGGGTACGAATATTTTTTGGGCAGGGCCGAGCCGACAGTGAATTTTTTCGAGCCAGGCTGAGCACGAATTTTTTCGGGCCTGGCTGAGCACAAATTTTTTCGGGCTAGGCCAGGCACGAAATTTTTTAGTCGGGCTGGGCACGAAATTTTTCAGGCCGGGTGGGTTGGGCACGAATATTTTTGGACCGAGCCGGGCTGGGACGGGCCGTGCAGTGCACGAATTTTTTGGGTCGGGTTGGACACAAATTTTTTCGGGGCGGGACGGACACGAATTTTTTCGGGCCGGGCCGGGCACAAATTTTTTCGGGCCAGGCTGGACATGAACTTTTTTGGGCCGGGTCAGGCATAAATTTTTTGGGTTGAGCCTGGGACAAATTTTTTCGGGCCAGGCTAAAAACTTAGGCCTGACATGATTTGTCTGACAAATTAATAATTTTTAATTTTCGTATAATACTGAAAATATATTTTAAAAATATATCAAATGACATCAGATGTAAAATCTGACACTACCATCAGGTTCAGCACGCAAAAACCTATAACTTTGATATTTATCTCGTCTTCATCCGACGACTCTACGTCGCCAAAATTAATTATTTTTCAATACTTAAATTATTGCATTTGCAGCCCGCAATCTTGTATTGCGGGCTTTTTGGGCTGCAATTCCACTTGCGGCCCGCAAATGATATTTGAAATACAAGTTGCAACTAGTAAATGCTGCAAAATGATTTTGCAGCCAACCAAACAAATTTGTTATCTAAATGCTGCAACTAGAGTTGCAGCATTTGTACTTGCGGGCAACCAAACGCCCCCTTAGTACAAAATTTATAATTCCCAACCTTATAGATTAGATAATTCTTTAAGTATTTATTTTATTTTAATTTATTTTTAATAAATATATATAATTTTTCATATTAATTATAAATAAAAATTAATTTTTTATATATAATAAAATATATATTATATTAATTATATATGCAAAAATTATATTATATATATACATATACTGCGTATAAATTAAAATATTATTTTATAAAAAAATTAAAATAATGTATATTGATCATTTGATATATACTTTCTAGGAAGTACTCATGTCAACCAAATATGTTCTAGGAGAAAAGTTGCACTTTCTATGAATTAATTTCTTGTCAATCAAATAATTTTTTGATACTTTTCGAAAAATTCATATAGAAAGTTAATTCATGTTAATTGTAATCGGAAAATTGGTTTTTTCGGTTTCGGTTTTTTTTTGTTTGGAAAAATCTGTTTTCGATTTCGGTTTCGATTTCGGTCCGAGAGATAAAAAATCCACCGGGTTAACCAACCGGTTCGATATAATTTATTAATTTTTAATTATATATATATTAAATAATAAATTATAAATTATAAAAAAATATAAAAAAATTACAGAAAATTATAAAAAAAAATTATAAAAAATTATAAATATTTTAAAAAATAAAAATAAAAATATTAGTTTTTGTAGAACATTATATTGGTTCAATAGTTTCACTTTTTTTTCTTTTTTCTCAATAAAAATTTGGTATTTGTTTGGATTTTTCTCCATGATTTACATAATATTATTATGTTTGTAGGTTAAAAAATTTTATTGGTTAAGTGGAAATTATCGGTTAACCGAACCGAAAAAACCGAAATCGAAATAGCGGTTAACCAAAATTAATGGACCGATTTACGATTAATAATTTTGAAAAATCGAAGTTAATGGACCGATTAATCAGTCTATGCTCACCCCTAAGTATCATCCGATTATGATTTTTTATTTTTTTTAAAATAAAAAGTATCCGATAATTTGGTAAACAGTAAACAGTAAACACAAAACATGTTTCTACGCAGAACATAAGGCAACATAGTCACGCACGTGATAAATGATAAATAGCAAGATTCTTATCCTTACCTCGGACGCGAGCAGAGCCGATACCACCACCGGTCACCGGCATCATGGCGGAGGATGAGATCGCAGCGGCGGAGGAGCTCAAGAGAGGTTTCGAGACCTTGGAGGTGATCCAACCGGACCCCTCCGTCCCGGTTCACTACATCTACCTGAACCGCCCAGCCCACCGCAACGCCCTCACCCTGGCCTCCTTCGCCGACCTCCCCCGCGCCCTCGCCCTCCTCGACCGCCTCCCCTCCGCCCGCGCCATCGTCCTCGCCGCTCGCGGCCCTCACTTCTGCGCCGGCATCGACCTCTCCTCCCTCAGCTCCATCGCCGCCTCTTCCTCCGCCGATCGCGCCGCCGCCAGCGAGCTCCTCCGGCGCCGGATCCTCGTCCTCCAAGCCGCGATCTCCGCCGTAGAGCGGTGCCGGAAGCCGGTTGTTGCGGCGATCCACGGCGCCTGCATCGGCGGCGGGGTGGACTTGATCGCCGCCTGCGACATCCGGTGCTGCGACGAAGGGGCCTTCTTCGCGGTCAAGGAGGTGGATCTGGCCCTGGCCGCCGACCTGGGCTCTCTGCAGCGCCTGCCGGCGATCGTTGGGTATGGGAACGCCGCCGACATGGCGCTCACGGGGCGGAGAGTGGCGGCGGAGGAGGCGAAGTCGATGGGGCTCGTCACGCGGGTCTTCCCGTCGCGCGGCTCGTTGGAGGAGGGCGTAGCAGCCCTGGCCAGGGGTAATTTCGCCATTTTAATTTATCTATTTTTAAGTATAATTTGATGATAATAATAAGGAAAACAAATTATAGAAATGGCGGAGAAATCGACGGTGGCGATGATGGGGACGAAGGCAGTCTTGCTAAGGAGCAGGGATCTGACGGTGGAGCAGGGGCTGGAGCACGTGGCAACGTGGAACGCGGCCATGCTGATGTCACGTGATTTGGAGGAAGCCGTGCGCGCCCAAATGGAGAAGCGCAAGCCCAACTTCTCCAAACTGTGACAGATGGGGCGAAACTCTCAAAAGCGTAATGTCGTTACTTGTTGCTTTAAACATGACTTGATACTGCTTTTGGTGAACGAAATCTTAATAATATATAAATGTTTATGTGCCATAAATTCTTGTAAGGGTTTACTTGCATGAACCATGTATACCTCCTCTTCTGCTTCTTCTCCTTCTATCATTTCTGACAATGGCAACTTGGCAATTAATGTTGAAGTTAAAAATAAGGATACTTGATTCATTTTAAATTTCTTTGCTATCGTGTTGATTGATTTTTATGGAGTTTACAATGCATTTTAAAACAATGACAAATAATTTTATGACATAAAGATAGTACAATTAGCAAATAGGGTTTCCAATTGGGTTGCCATCCAAATAAAAGTGTAAACATGATTCCATTCAAATTGTCATCCCTACTCTGTCCTTATTAGATCTCCTGGTCTTCCTTGCAGCTATACAACGAGGAAGAAAACAAATATGAAGATAGTGTTTATAGTAAAGTTTATGGAGCCTAGTAAACATAAATAATGAAGATAGTATTTATACTAAAGTTTATGAAGCTGGTAGGCATAAACAATGAGTGAGTGAATATAGATAATAAGTGAACATAACACGTTTACTATTTATTTTCACTCACTCTAATGTTCGTTTACTTATTGCTTGTGTTCGTTTATTCAATATCATATTTACTTACCCATTGTCTTTTATAGAATCTACAATGGAAACTATCTCAATACCTAGGACGTGCGATCAAGGAGTATACAAGACATGTGATAACAATGGGGTTTCAAAATAACAATACAACTAATAAGGTCATGAATGCATCATGAATGCAAACTTGGAAAAACATCTTTTACTTGTGGGATATCTTAGACCTATGAAAGCCCCCATTTTACATTAGATTTTGTGGAAGGCGCATTTACATTGAGACACATGGCCAGACACCAATCTACACTCAATTGAATTAGTATATATATTTGGTTCACTCGGTTTGTGATGAGCTTTATTAAGTCAACTAGATGACCATATTAACTAAATCTATAAATTTAAAAAATATAAAAGGAATTTACACCAAATGCAATTACTTTTTAGGTAATTTATTACTAAAATAACTCATTGGTGACGGTTGTAACTGTCATAGAAGATTTTTGTTATGACAAAAGGTTATTGCAAAGACCCTTCGCAAATGAATAGATCGCTGCTGCGATGGTTAAAAATATCATTATAGAAGATAGATACTCTTTTGCGATGACTAGTGCTGTCACATGTGAGGAGTCTTTTGCGACAATTATGTCATTGCAGAGGTTTTTTATTAAAAAAATAAAAAATATTTTTATAATTACAAAAATAGTAATAAATATAAAACTTTTTAAAACAATCAAAGTTTAAAAATGAAAAAATCATATGAAAAAATTAAAAAGAGAAAAAATCAAATGAAAAAACAATAATTTAAAATTTAAAATTTCAAACAAAATTTAAATAGAAAAGGAGGAGGAGGCAGCCTCCTTCCCCTCCCAAGGGGAGCCGAGGCTTAGGCGAAAGAGAGTTAGGGGCTAGAGTGAACGGTCAGAAGAGGGAGCTGAGTGGAGGAGGAGAAATAGTAAATGAAATTATGGATATATAAAATAGAATGAGAAATTAAAATAGTGCGTGATGTGAAAAGTGAGTGGGAGCTTGTCATTAGTATTTAGTAGTCATCACAGAATTGTCGCATAATGAAAAATTAGCAACGCTAACTCTTTTCATTACAAAGCTGCTGTCATTGATTTTTGACAATCATTTTAGCCATTGTAGTTTGAGTCGCCCAACCAACTCTTGTAGATAGCACATTTTTTTAGCAGTGGTATGGTTTCATAATTTTTCAAATCAGAATCAATTTAATAAAATTATCAAAGAATCGCAATTTCTTTAAGAGTTGAAATTTTTATTTAAGTATTCCTTATATATATATAAGGTAATATTTTATATTAAATTTCTAAGTTGCTATTTGCAACTAATTTTATCTTTAAAGACTTCAGGTTTAAAGTCTTAGAGACCAAATTTTTATTTGAATTAATCAATTTTGAGCTAATCGTATTAATTTATAATAAAAGTAGAATAATAAATATGCTTTTGAAATTTATTCAGAAGTTTTTATGCTTAACTTAACACTTGATAACTTTAATTTTTTTTAAAAAAAAACATTAAATATATTATGAAAAATTCTTCCAAATATTCTCAATTTCAACATAAATGTACCTTTTAAAGATTTTGCACCAAAAACTTTTAAGGGCAGTTTGAGAATTTTATTAAAGTGGTTTTGTTTTGAAAAAAAAAGAATGAGACTTATGGGAATTACTCTAAAAGTAGTTTTGTATCTCAAAAAATGATTATATAAGGTTGCGTTTGGTACATTATTTGGTAATATTAAAATGATAATCTATACTACCACAAGATAGATTGTCATCTAGAATTTATCGGTAATATAACATTACTTCGTTTGACATGTTCGGTCAATATAGATGACAACCTAATTTTGTATTTTTTGATTTCACAAAAAATTATCAAAAAATCATTGTCAAAATTTGATGACACTTTGTATGAAGAAGAATGTATAGAAGAAAAGGACAATGTTGAAATTTAGGAGTATCATTAGGTGGTAATCTGCATATCCACATCTCATGGGGGCTATCTACATTACCACAAAGTGATAATATAGATTATCGAGGTAATATAAAATGCCCGAACCAAACATGACAATATGTGGGCCTGAGAAATTTAAAAATTATATTACCGATAATACAGATTAATTGTTGCATACCAAACGCTCCCTAAGATCGGTATCTAATCCTTGTTGGTGCGAAGGGAGTCTTCACACGATCAATGCGAAAGGGGCCTTCAGAAGTTCTATCTAGATCTCTTCGTGATTATCACCATTTACAACATGGGCCATGGACTAAACCTGGTGAACTAGATTGCCTAGATTGTAGGAACAAATTAAGTTATCTTTTGATTGCTTCTGCCTTCCATTTAGGGTTGGCAATTTTTAACACGACACGACATGGAGTTATGCGGGTTCGAATTTGGCTAAACGTGTGTTTCGATTAAACGGGTTCAATTCGGATTAACACGATTAAATAATCGTGTTAATCCGGGTTGAACACGTGTAACCTGTATAAACACGATTAAACTCATTTAACTAAACGTGTTTAATCGTGTTACTGAACCTATTTAATCCATTTACCCGTTTATAAGGATATATATAATAATAAGTAAAAAATTACGGATGTTGGGTATGTCTTGTTATTAATATTCTTTCTACTGTGTTTAATTTTTAATTTCAGTACCTTTCATTTTATTCACTATTGAAATTATGTTTATCGTGTTGTATCGTGTAGGTGTACACATGTACACGTTTACTTAAACGGATTAAGTGTGTCGTGTCGTGTCAACCCGAGAATAAAAGGGTCAAATTCGGGTTTACATATTCGGACACGTTTAATAAAAGGGCCGAGTTCGGGTTTAACCTTTTACAACACGAGACACGTTTAGACACGACACGTTTAAACATGACACGACACGAATTGCCACCCCTACTTCCATTTTCGAATCATTGCGTGGAATATGAGTTTCAACTTTACTGCACACGCCATCGACTTAATGTAGTGATCGATCGATAAGTCATCCAGCTAGTAGAACCTTCTGTAAACGATGAGGAAGAAGATGAGAGGTTGCGGTAATGGACTATTTTTGGATGCTTCTGACCATGTCCTTGTATCGCCTCCTCATGGACCGCCATTGTTGTGGTCCGGAAGCTCTGCACCTCTGCGAGTTTAAAAGATTGATTTTTAAATTGCTGATCTTCTACTAGATCCTGCATTCATTTTCTAGGGGTGTTAGTGTGGCTGAGAAGTCTCTGTTCGGGGATTCAAACTTAAAGATCGAAACCAAGACGATGCCACACAAGCTTCGTATACTCGCTGCTAATCTCATTCTCTTGAACATGGCAGAACTGCAGCAGATAAAATTGATCTGGGTGAGTATCGCAAGAAAACATACACATGATCATTGGGTTAACAAAATTAGGGCCGGGAAGCATAGATTCACATGGACTCAAACAGGAAATAAATCCACCAAGATTAGCACAAAACTCCCAATGAACATCAGAAACAATCTACTTGCAAACGAAACCCTGTTACATTATTAAATAGTCAAATTCCTGCCGATATAAGCTGCATCCAATAAATATAATTAGATAATTAGTAACAACACATTACTCATCTCTTAGATTCCTCTAGGAAGATGGTCGAAACAACAGCAGGTATTTACAGCTAACTTCTTAACATGTTAGCCACCGCTACCAACATCTACTGCCTCAGTTGACTTCACAAAGCGACCTTTTACTCGCTTCCTCGTGTCCGCCCTTGCCTTCCTCGACTCGTAGCGAATGCGTTTTTCGTATCTGCATACAACAACCCCAAGTAGAAAGTATTAGATATCCAAACTCATCTATGACGAGAAACTTGTTAAGAAATTAGTGGGCTGAACTCACCCCAAAAGCTAGCTAATGAGGAGAGGATTGCCCAAACTATTTAAAAACTATCTTGACCATATTTTTAACCAACGTGAGACTTTAACAAAACTGATCATGTGAAGTAGAGTAGATCAGTATACCTGCGGTTTTTTCTTTTCTCCCTGTAACGTAGCATTGCGTTGCCCCTGTTCTTAGCTAGCAGCTCGCTGTCGACCTTCTTTGTTTCTTCGACCGTATCACTTCCAACAAGAGGTTCTCTGAATGAGATTTGCTTGGCACTGCCAATGGAACCATGATCATGCGATGGAGCAACTATAGGCCTCATCATGGTGGAGAGATTATTCGCGGAGGGTGTTTGCCCTCCTTTAACTGCGGAGTAGCTGGAACTGTGCTTCCATTTTGTGGCAGCGTTTGCAGTGCTCAGCTGGAATAAAACGAGGGAAAATTTAAGGGAAAAGTTAAGGGAGTTTGTGTTGTGAAATAAACAGCAAGATGACTCACATTGTGAGACTGTATATGGCAGACATTAGATGACAAGATATCATCATTTGAGGAAGGGCAACTTGCATCAGCTATGTCATCCAATACATTCACAGTTGCGAAGGAATTTTCCTTGAGAAGGTCGTTGTAACTCTTGATCATAAACCCTTCATTGTTTGTACCATATGCAATATCGAACGCGTAGGACTCCTCCTGGTTTCTTGATCTTCCAAGGTTAAAATCCCATATCTGAGTTTTAGCAGTAGAATTGTAAGAGGAACAACCATGTCAAATACAGAAAACATTACATTTGCATGTGAAATGTTGGTTTGATGTATTGATTCTAAATCTACCTTTGATTTTGCCCCTTCTAAATGGAACTACAAAATGAGAACTTTCCAAATGTATGTGAATGATTACCTGTTTACATATATGGAAATATCTGATACCCAACAATATGTGAGTTGGAATCGGATACTTCAAGTTAGACAATGAGATTTCTTGGATCTCCAGTTTGAATTAAGTGAAAGATACTGGATCTTGCTGACAGCCTTACCCTATCGTAGTAGTTCAACTTCAATTAAGAAAAGTAAGACCAATTCAAAGGGGTTGACCTGTGAAAGATGCAACAGATCCTTTCCCCAGCTAATATATATAGCACTTTTTACCAACCACCACATTTAAATTCATAATAATCAGCAACTTCTCCTGCAATTAGCCTATCACAATTTCTGCTATATTTTCATCTTTCAACTTTCTTCAAAATTTTCTCCGGATCGAATGTTCTTTGTTTATGAAGATTAAAAGAAATCTAATTTCAGAAAAGATACTAAAAACACATACGTCCCATTCTGGAGATATTTATGAACAGTACTGAATGCAAAAGATTGTAAACCTGAGCGGGATGATCCGGGGGGCGACAGTCCCACAGCAGATCCTCCTCCTCGACGAGCCGATCGCTCCCCTTCACCTCTGTCGGAGCCAGCATGAGCAGGGAGGTGTAGGGCATCGGTTGCTGCTTCCGGAGCTCCTCGTGGGCGCCTCCGGCAGTCCGGCACGGCGTGCTGGGGCTGAGATCGCACGCCGTTTCCGAGGCCACCAGCTCCGTGTTCGCTTGCTCCATCAGCTGCTGGAACAGTGGCTTCTTGCCGTGGAGATTCTTCTGCCGCTTGGCCATGCCATGGATGTTGGGGGCGCAGGGCACGTAGAGGTCCCGGAACAGCGGATCCGCGCCCAGGATTGGGTCCAAAGACGACCAATTGGTGAGCAGCTGATCCGGCGTTGGGGTTGGAAGAAGATGAGGAGGAGGGGGAGGGTTCGGCTCCTTGGCGGAGAGATCGAAGCCCCACGAGGCGGCGAGCTCGAGGGCGGCGGGGCAGCCGGAGAAACCCTCGATGGGGACCCTCGGATGGCGGTGGGCGCCACCCCCTCCGTCTCCACCGCCGTGGGAGTCCCAGTCGCAGTCCGTGCAGAGGTCGAGGCCGTCAGTGGCGCAGCGGGCGGCGGCGGGCTGCGACCCACAGTTGTCGCAGATCGGAGAGCGGACGTGCTTCCGGGAGAGCGCGTTCGCCGAGTGCACGTGGCGGTCGCACGAAACACAGAGCCGCGCCGCGTCCGCGCGGCAGAAGAGCACCGCCGCCGCTTCCCCGCAGTATTCGCACGTGACCCACGGCCGCCCTCCCACCTCGACGTTGTTTGCCATCTATCGTACAAAAAACCAAACCTTTATCTCACAAATCGTTGGCCAAGAACTAGAAGAACAGGACGAAGAATAGTCCTTGAGCTCGGGAAACCGGAGAAGGAAGAGGGAGGAACTCCACAATTTATAGAAGATGAAGAGCTTCAGGCTTCAGGCAGCAACCACGCCGCGGAGGAGCCACCGCAGACTCATGTGCGCTGCACATGTAGAAAAGAAAAAAGACATTTCCATTTCCCAGCTGTCGCGTTACGATTCGTTCTACGCGCGGCCCCCGTAATAAAAAGAGGGGGAAAGCCGATTCGTTAAAAAGCGAAAAAGGCTGAGCTCTCCTGACACCGCGGGCTACTGCTACACGCATTCTGTACTCGTGCAATTGTGGCAGATATTGTGAAGTCGGCCCGTTGCTCCTCCGGGTAAGAAAACGGGTTAAGTCGGTATCAGGCTGTAGTCCGGAGGCCGTTACAGTGAGTAGATATTTTATACCGTTATATATGTGCTGCGCGGTAAAACGAATAAAAAGATGCGCAGTTACTAATTGCGTTGTCATATTATTTGTCGACTGCTATATGAGTACTGTGGATATGGAGGCTGAACTGAAACATATCGTATACACGTGTCTTACGTGGCGCAGGGCTTTTGGCCTCTTCTCTGCTGCAAGATATCATCATCTGACATCGGGTATAAAATAATAAGTTGTCTAAATTAATATGAGTTGATAATTTAGATCTATCAAATTAATTAATATATCAACTGCTGTATAGCACAGTTAATAATAACATTTTGAATATTTCTTAAAGATACATAGTTCAAATTCTAATACAATCACACATTGTAATTTTTTATTTTTATTAAAAAAAATTAATTAACATAATATATTAAAGTAAATACTCGTAAATATTAAAATAATTGCATTTTAGAAAAAAATAATACTCCTCCTTATAGTTAATTTATAATTTTATGATTTATGTTGACTAGTGAGAAGTAGAGTGATTGGGGAAGAAGTCACTCTTGTTCTTTTACATGAAATTGGCCCACACAAAAGATAGCGTGCATGGTAAGGCGGTTGTGAATTCAACGTGATTTTAATCGATTAATTCTTGCATAATTGGAAGGATCACGTGGCCACTTGCTAAGGTTATTAACTTCATTTTTATACTAGCAATTACTCGAATTCATAATATTTTATAAGGACGAAAGAATTTGATCCTTCATCCATCCTTCGAAGCTCGAGACAATTATTTTAAATGATATTTTTGGGTCAGGCTCTCGTCGGCTTTAATATATTAAATATTTTTTTCGAAAAATAATAATAATATGGATTCAGAAAATTCCTGAATTCATGATATAAATTCGAAAATTCTCGGATGCATAATTTTTTATTCGAAAAGGCCAATTTTACCCCTGAATAGCTAGATCAGCATGTGCAAAAGTCGGGGTAAAATGACCATTTGAATAAAGAGTGATAGATTAGAGAATTTTCGAATCCATGTTATGAATTCGGGTAATTCATCTTTTTATATTAGTTAACATGGTCATCATCATGAGATATTTCTCTAGTGTTTACTAAAAAGGGATTATATATTTTTAGATATAATAAAAATGTGCATTAAGGTTTATAGGTAATTTTATAATTTTTGTTTCTGATGGGTGTCGAATTCATCAAAAATAAATACTTACTTCTTGAGATTTTGTAATCGTGACGAGTAGGATCGAATCCACAAAGATTGGTTAGTTTTAAATTCTTTCGAAACTAGAAATTAAAAATGAGAAATTAAAAAGAGGAGGGGTTTTGATTAGATGCAAACTGAATTAAAAGCAGTAATTAAAAATAATGATTAAAATTTAGGAGAAATCAATGAGAGGAAAGTCTAGCTAAATGTATGTTCTCGATTTTGATTCATATGATTGATCATAGACGTTAAGGATAGTTTTCTTTATTTTTAGCATTTTAATAGACTTTTGTGAATTGAACAGCAACCACGACTAATTTGTCTCTAAATCCGACATGGAACAACCAGTACCGGTAGACTAACTATTGTTCTAATAATCTGGTAACATACCAACAATTAAAAAGAAACGATAAAATAGTTTCCGCATGAAATAAATGAAATACTAGAAAATAAAGACTTTAAGCATAGAAGAATCTCACAATCCATAGTACCGAAACGTCGAATCACCCTTTAGCTAGAAAAAAATAGATCGACCACACATTTCAAACTCACACAATTTCTTTCTAAAAAATAAACTACTGTTGAAAATTTAAAGAGCAAAATACAAAAGGAGGCTAAAGCTAAGAATTGTTGGCCTTTGTTCATTACAATTATTCTCCTCTTATAGGAGAATTTCAAACCTAACTAGAATAGTAAATAAAAATCAAATCCACCATACATGACATTAAACTAACAACCAAATATTCTGGTTTAATATTTTTGACACAAATGGATTGTTAAAATTCGGCTAGAAACATGGAGCCAAGATTTCAACATCAAACATGACAAATTCTGATTTTGCCTCATGTATCTTGCTAAGGCGTGGGCACATCCAAGGCAGTGCGATCAGATCCAGCTTGCATTCCAATTTTTAGCTTCCAAAAACGTGTAGGGATGCTTCTTTTCGAATTCTTTCCATCATTTATTGCCTAAAAGTTAAACAAAACAATAAACATAATTTAAGAAGCATTTAATTTGAATTTAGCATGAAAATAAGCATTAAAAGATGGAAAATAAATATGTCATCAAATCTCCCCACACTTAAACCATGCTTGTCCTCAAGCATAACTCAAACCGAATAATTATTTTCTTTAAAATTCATCGCACCCTATCGCAGCCCGCATCATAAAGTTTTAACGACTCAAACAAAAAGACAATGATAAACAAACCTTTCATAATGAAATCTTATCCATCAACACAGATTTATGATTATTTAGATGCAAACTCAGAGTAAAAGATGCAAAGTATGGAGTTTTTGAGCACACATGCAAGCTTCAAAAATAATCATCGCATAGAAGAACATCTACCAAGCAATGCCACAAGTTGAAATAACTAAAAGACTTAACTTGTTGATTGAGCACCTTTTATTTTCCTAGATCGTTGCTCAACCTTTTGACACGATGTCATACATTGGTGATGCATGCACCCGATTACTCGGTTGATCCCGAATCTAAGTTCCTTGTCTAGAATGTCATGCAACCTTTTGACGCGAGGACACACATTGGTGATGCATGCACTCGGTTACTCGGTTGATCACAATTCTAGGTGGCTACTAGCTCTACTCATGATCTTTGGTGATCAGCGGAGTAGTGATGCTCTTTCTTTCTTTCTTTCTTTCTTTTTTTTCTTTTTTTTCTTTTTTTTTTTTTCCGACTCGAGGCATAGCAAGGTATAGTTCCTGCCGTGCAAGAAAAAAAAATCAAAGAAACTAAGCAAGCATGAAAAATCTATTTGCATCTTGAAATTCTGACAGTTCATCAAAACACAGTCATATATCTTGTGGGGGAATGAGAAATACATTATTCATGTTAGCTCTCCATTGTAATTTAGTTCAAGGCATCTAACACAATGATTTGGGATGTTCAAGGATGTAAATGATTTCTTCAAGATAACGATTGAAATGTATGAGTTAAAAAAAACATTGAGTTCGAGGACAAGATTCAAAAACCTATCAAAAGTGTGTAAAAACAGTGACCTTCCAATCAAAATAAGTTCATATGTAGGAAAATTTCAGCTATCTACAAAACAGTGATGTTTAAACAAAATAAAGGTGTCTTGCAATAGCAAAATAACCCCTCCCCACACTTAAAATCCATATTGTCCTCAAAGTGGTTCAAAATAATTTTAAAACAAAATAATAGCAAATTGGGAAAACGAGAACTTCCCTAAACATGGGAGGAGGGTGTCGATTGCTTGCTATTGCCTTGGGTTTTAGGCGTGGTCAAGCCTAAAACTTCAAGTCTGCATTTTAAATTTTATCTCCTTTTTCTTTTAGAATTTCCAAAACTCTACCATTGATATCGAATTCACCATTTGCCAAAAGATATTTGGAAGAAATTAAAATCAGAAGTAAAAGAAAAATAAAAACATATCTAAAAGAATTGAAAAGAAAATTATACATAAGTAAAGACTAATAAATAAGGCGTGGGTACACCTAGAACTTGGGTTGCCTCCCAAAAGCACCCTGTTTTCTGTCCTAGGCCAGACTCTACTGTCATGTTTCACGTAACTCTAGTTGCATATTTTAGATACCTAGGCAGCCACCTCAATTCCAATTGCGGTGTCTGCACAATAGAATGTAGAAGCTTTGTGCGAGAAGTAAATGGTTCTATGCATGAAGCATTAGTTTTTGTGGTTTTGAGCGCCTTTATTTCAACCTGTAAATTATTTTCATAATCAATTTTAATACTATCCAGATTGATATTCATGTCCATAACACCCAAATTAAATATTTCGTGAGCTGAAATGCCAATAAAATTAATACTGTTAACACAAAGTTTTTGGCTAGAAAATTTCATGGTATCATAAACATTGAATTTGATGACTTCCCCATCAAATTCCATAGTGAGTGTGCCATCATACACATCTATTTTTGTCCTAGTTGTGCTAAGAAAAGGTCTCTCAAATAGAAGTTCAGACGAGTTGGAAGAAGTATCTTCCTCTATGTTAAGCACAAAGAAATCTACAGGAAAAATTAGATTGTTTACTTGAACTAGGACATCTTCCAACACTCCTTCGGGGTAAACGACCAACCGATCAGCCAATTGAATTACCACACCTGCCTTTTTCAATGAACAAATATTTAAAGATGAATAAATAGACAATGGAATGACATATATAAATGCTCCTAAATCACACATAGCTCTTTTTATACCAATATTGTCTATCTTACAAGAAATAGCAAACATACATTGATCTTTGCATTTTGAAGAAAATTTTCTTTGAAGTACAGCGGAAATATTTCCTCCCACACTTACATTTTCATTACCGATCAATTTTTTCTTGTTGGTGCATAATTCCCTGAGAAATTTCGCATATCGAGGTATTTGATTAATGACGTCAAGTAAGAGAATATTTATTTTAACCTTGCGAAAAGTTTCAAGAATATCTGTCTCTTCATTTTCCTTCTTAGACTTGGCCAATCTTCCTGAAAAAGGGGGCTTAATCATCAAAGTTCTTGGCTTCATCTTGTTTCTGGTTAGCAGTGATTTCAGTTTCAGTTTATGACTCTAAGGCGTGCCCACGTCTTGACAGACTGGGTTCTTCTAATCCCTTTCCACTTTTCAGAGTCATTGCACTAGCATTCTGTTTTGGGTTGACGACAGTTTGTGAGGGCAACTTGCCTTGTGATTCCAACTTGCTTAAGGATGACGCCAATTGACCCATTTGATTCTCCAAAACTTGAATGCTTGCTTTTGTTTCCTGTTGAAATCGTTGTGTACTAATTGCAAGCGATTTAACAATGTCTTCAAGAGATGTACCCGAGCTTAAGGGGAATTGCTGTGGCGGAGCAGGTGATTTATGTTGAAATTGTTGAAAGTTTTGTTGCTGAAAATTTGGTTGCCTTGTCCCATAACTTAAGTTTGGATGATCCCTTTATCCTAGGTTGTAAGTGTTTGAATAAGGATCATATCTCCTTTGTGGAAGACTAGGAAATCCTCCAATAGCATTGACATATTTTTCAGCATCATCTTGGAGTGTAGGACACATATCGGTAGGATGACCAACGTGAGCACAAATTCCGTAAACTTTAGCCTGTGATGTATTTCCTGCAACCAAATTCTGGACCATAGTAGTTAGATGAAAAATTTTAGATTCAAGGGAGGATACATTCACCTCATTTACTCCTCTTGAAGGTTCCTGTCGAAGCCCAAATTGTTGTGAATTGGTAGCCATGATGGAAATTAATTCTTTAGCGGCTTGAGGAGTTTTGTTCACTATAGCCCCACCACTTGCTGCATCAATCATCCTCATTTCCATGGGTAGTAAACCTTCATAAAAATATTGGATTAGTAATTGTTCGGAAATACCATGTTGAGGGCAACTTGCACATAACCGTTTGAATCTTTTCCAATATTCATGTAGAGTCTTCGTGTCTTTTTGTTTAACTCCGCAAATTTTTCTTCTAATTCCAGCGGCTCGTGAGCTTATCCAAGAACAATCTCAGCAGATCTGTCCATGTATTGATCGATCCAGGAGGAAGATAGAACAACCACTCTTTGGCTGTATCGGCTAAGGAGAAGGGAAAGACTCGTAGCTTGATTTGCTCATCGGATATGCCGTGTGGTTTCATTGTTGAGCATACAACGTGGAATTTCTTGAAGTGCTTGTGAGGGTCTTCATTTTCACGTCCTCTAAAAATAGGCAAGAGATGTATTAGTCCAAATTTTAATTCAAAGTTTACCTCTAGTTCTGGGTAAGTGATGCATAATGATGGTTGGTTGAAAGGTGCAGTAGCCAGTTCGTGTAAAGTCAGGTTGTTTTCAGCCATTTTCATTTCTGGTTCTGCTTTTGTCTCAGTGTTAAGGCGTGCCCACGTCTCGTCTGTTGTTGAAGGTGAGGATGTCGAAACGTGTTTACCTCGCTGTTGGGTCGCCTTTCTAAGATTTCTAGCCGTCTTCTCAATCTTAGGGTCGTAGGTGAGTTCTCCTGCGCAATCAGATCTGACCATCAATGTTAAGACGCACCCACGTCTAACCTGTCTGGAATCTTCCTGCACAGTCAAAACTGGTTAACAAAAGAATTAAAACTGATTAATACCAATCCCCGGCAACGACGCCAAAATTTGATGGGTGTCGAATTCACCAAAAATAAATACCTACTTCTTGATATTTTGTAGTCGTGACGAATAGGGTCGAATCCACAGAGATTGGTTAGTTTCAAATTCTTTCGAAACAAGAAATTAAAAAGGAGAAATTAAAAAGAGGGGTGTTTTTTATTAGATGCAAACTGAATTAAAATCAGTAATTAAAAACAGTGATTAAAAGTTAGGAGAAATCAATGAGAGGAAAGTCTAGCTAAAGGTATGTTCTCAATTTCGATTCATAGGATTGATCTTAGGCGCTAAGGATAGTTTTCTTTATTTCTAGCGTTTTAATAGACTTTTGTGAATTGAACAAAAATCTCACAAGTCATATTAATTCAAATATTCCATTAGTTCGGATTGAACAACAACCATGACTAATTTGTCTCTAAATTCGGCATGGAACAACCAATACTGGTAGACTAACTATTATTTTAATAATCTGGTAATAGACCAATAATTAAAAAGAAACGATAGAATAGATTCCGCAGGAAATAAATGAAATACTAGAAAACAAAGACTTTAAGCATAGAATAATCTCACAATCCATAGTACCAAAACGTCGAATCACCCTTTAGCTAGAAAAAAATGGATCAGCCACATATTTCAAACTTACACAATTTCTTTCTAAAAAATAAACTACTGCTGAAAACTTAAAGAGCAAAATACAAAAGAAGGCTAAAGCTAAGAATTGCCCGCCTTTGTTCATTATAATTATTCTTTTCTTATAGGAGAATTACAAACCTAACTAGAATATTAAATAAAAATCAAATCAACCATACATGACATTAAACTAACAATCAAATATCCTGATTTAATGTTTTTGACACAAATGGATTGTTAAAATTCGGCTGGAAACATGGAGCCAAAATTTCAGCATCAAACATGGCAAATTCTGATTTTGTCACATGTATTCTTGTTAAGGCGTGGGCACGTCCAAGGCAGTGCGATTAGATCCAGCTTGCATTTCAATTTTCAGCTTCCAAAAATGTGTAGGGATGTTTCTTTTTGAATTATTTTCATTATTTATTGTCTAAAAGTTAAATAAAATAATAAACATAATTTAGGAAATATTTAATTCGAATTTAGCATGAAAATAAGTATCAAAAGATGAAAAATAAATATGTCATCAATTTCAAATCCATTTATCATTTAAATTTTGTCAAAGTAGTTAGGAATTTATACTAAATTTATTTTTCTTTAAAGTGACTAATAATTAAACTGGCTATGTAATAATATGAGACAAATGGCTAAGATCTTGTAATATATCGTTTGTTTGAGCTTGAGACTAATTACTTACACTACATTTATACTAATTTTAGATAGCTAAATAGCAAATCAACTCAACGGACATCGATTAGCTTGCGTCTTGGTCAAGCATCAATAGACGATTTATGTCAAAATAAATTGTGTTCATCTTAACATTGCAATTTATTTTAACACAATGAACCGATTTAACAAAGTAATAGATAATACATTATTATAAAATTTCAATTATAAGATAGAGACACTAAAACATTGAGCGTATAAAAACACTAAGAAGAATAATTTACTTAAACAAGCTTTTTAGACCAGCTTGACGCAGTGCAAAAGTGGATTCAATAGAGGTTATTGGAAGAATCCTTTTAGATGCATGGAAAATAATTTAAGGAGATCTCTAACTGATTTATAGAGACACATAATTAAAGATAAATTAATTTTTAATTTTTAATTTTTTACATTTAGAAATTAATAAATATAAAATTTATTTTTAATTAGTCTCTAAAAATAATTTTAGAGTCAAATCAATTAAGTGATTCTGTTATTGATGTTTCTATAGCTTAGAGTTAAATCAATTAAGTGACTTTGTTGCTGTTATTTCTATAGATCTTTAGAGATTAATTAGAAATAAATTTAGTGTCTATTAATATCTAAATGTGAATATTTAAAAATAAAATTATAATTTATCTCTAATTTTATAATTTCATAGGTTAATTATATTATAGTAAGAGTCTACGCAAATAAGGAGATGGCTATTCTTAGGCAAAAATCAAGAGTACAATGGCTGCATTTGGATGACTCAAATTCTAACTATTTTTATCACTATGTCATAAATGATTCAAGAGATAACATCTATTTTTATCCAACTATTTCAAAAAATGTTCAACACTCCCCAAAACGAGCTGGATTTATCTAATATGTGAACATGTCTGAAATAGGATGTTTATGATATTTTGGCATAACCAACTTTTGATCAAGAAATATAAGATTTGTGTTTTCTTCTCTGGGTAATAAAGCCCTGTACATATGACTTCACAAAAGAATTCTTTACTTTCAATTTCACACGGAGAATCATAAGAGGAGATATTACAAAAGCTATACAAAGATTCTTTTTATCTAAACATCTTCTTCATGAGGTGAACATCACTTTCATCACTCTTGTAGCCATAAAGTAGAATCTTGATTAAGCTGAAAATGATTCTTGTAGGTTTTATTTTACAAAATTACCATGCTTGTGTGAAGGGTCATCTCATTCATGAGAAAATTGCTGATGTCGTGAGCTTATGACAAGCAATCACTTACTGATAGGCTTCTCAAGAATGACTCTAAAAATTGATTTGTATAAAGCCTATGACTCTGTCAAATTAAAATTTCTTCTTGAACTACTTAAGAGGTATGATTTTACTATTGTTATGATTGAATGGATGTGTTATTGGAGATGGTAGAAATATTATGCTTTGGCATGAACCTTAGCATCCTAATAGTATTCTCCTACATGGACTAGGATCATTCTTATATCATTTTCAGGTATTATCATCCAACATGATCTCGACTATTATGAGATAGAATGGTTGGTCTATAAATGGACAAGTTGGTCTATGTCTAATGCAAAAATAACAATAGTTGCAAAATATTGATATATTGGAATGTTGGTCTCTTGATACTTATCATTAGAAGGGCTTTGTAGAATAGAGAATCTACTTTTAAGTTTATCTATAGTGTCTACTTCTTGATGATCTCTAAGTTCCCTAGCACCCTATTCTTTAGTTTAAATGCCACATTTCAAGGTTTTCTTTCATATCATGGCCGGTGTTATGGAGGCGACTGTCAACTTTTGATCGAATACAAGCTTGGAGCAAACATAGCCTAAACAAATGTTGTCTTTGCTTTCATGCCCCTAAAAGATAGGGGTGGCAAAACGGGCCGGCCCGGCCCGGCACGATAAGGTGGCGTGCCGGCCCGGCCCGGCCCGCGAGCCCTCTTATTTATTAAAAAAATTCTTAAAAAATTCTTAAAAAATAATTTAAAATATTTAAGGGACTAAATAAGCATCAAATATGATATTTCACATGAAAAACTCCATAGATTAACTTCACCTTCAATTTTAAAGTACTAAACAAGCCCTAATCTAGACTTAATTTTTTTTATATATATGTTTAGCGGGCCAAACGGGCCGGGCCGGCCCGATAAGAGCCGGCCCGCGTCGGCCCGCAATGTTATCGGGCCGGCCCGGCCCGGCCCGATAAGCTTATCGGGCCAATTTTTTCGGCCCGGCCCGCAGTTATCGTGTCGTGCTCGTGCCGTGCCTATTTTTGCCGCCCCTACTAAAAGATTGATAATATCTTCTTTTATTGCAAATTTTCAAACATGATCTAAAGTATTGTCCTCCTTCAATGTCATCTGACTCCACCATACAATCTGATCTAATTCCATGTTAAGGCTACTCCAACACTTTGACGGATGAACATGATGTCAAATAGGGTTGTCCGTTCGGTTCGAACCGAACCGAATTTGGCCAAACCGAATTTTTTTCTTTACCCAAACTTCAACCCGAACCCGAACCGAATAACTCCGAACCCGATTTAACCCGAACCAAAATTATTTGGTTCGGTTCGGTTTTCAACCCGAAAATCAAAATTTTAATTAATTCGATTAAAAATTAAAAATTAAAAATAATTGTTTAATACCTATTTACTTACCTGGGTTAAAAATTAAAAATATATATTATTTTTTAATTAATTCGATTTTCGGTTCGGGTCGGTTCCCGAATTTCGGGAACCAAATTCGAATCGAAATCCAAATTTTGATTCAATTCAGGTCAAAGAACCGAACCTACAACGGTTGAAACCGAACCGAACCGAAAAATTCGATTCGGTGTGAACCGAACAATGGACAACCCTAATGTCAAATGGTCTCAAAGCACCATATTTGGCGTGAGAGGAATAGGAAGATACACGATGAGAATCGAGTGAATTGGGAGATTGTGGCCAACTCCATCATCTCAAATGTATCCATTAGAGTAGCTATCTGGACCAAGTTGGACTCCAATTAGTGGTTGATTATTGTTATGATCCTTTCCAAAATCTAATCGGTTGATCGATCGATCGATTGGTCGATGGATATTCGACTGAAAATCAACTAGCTCGTTCTTGGACAATTTTTCGATATTGCTCATCATGTCTATCTCGGACTGTGAAATTTTATCTTTTTTTTGTGATTTCATCACTTATAGGTCTGAGGTATAAACTTGTCGATATTAATGATGGAGATGAGTTGAAACCTTTTCTCGTGAGGTGATCGGAAATAAATGTATTCATGTACATGCATGCCATTCCATTTTAATAATATATTTCACTTGCTTTTTGCAAAAAGATTTGTTGAGAAAAATAAAGAAATCACATGATACTTTTAATTACACTATAACAAAAAGAATACAGTCATTCAGAGATTCTATTAAAAATTTGTATAGACATGCAATTTAGTTTTGCTTTGTTCCCTTCCTTTCTATTTACATAGAATTAGGGGAAAAGAAGATGCGGAAATAGAAAGCCTTACATGGAAGTTATCTTAATTACTCATATATCTTGTGCCCTTGACCGGAATTAATAGAATATGTTAAATTGGTAATTGAATGATCACCAATTTATCTCTTTTAATTAAATAGCACCCTTTATTCTCGCAATCTTAATTTAAGGATAAACTATGTAATTCATTAGCTAAATAATCCAAGGTGTAATAACAAGTATTTGTATATATATTTTTTTCTAAAAAGTAAATAGTACACATAGATTCTCTCTTGAAAGTCAAAAGTGTAATAGGAGAAGCTTGGGAGATCACTCTCATGTCATTATCAATGTTATCTTGACATTATTTGCGAGCCAATTAGCAATAAATGATATGATTTAATTTACAAGTTATATATCTATATAAAATTTATAATGAAATTAATGGATCAATGTTAGAGAATAATGTGAAACCAAATCATTCATAATCGCTAGTTCCTGATTCTACAATCTATGAGCATTGATTCTCACTTTGCTTATATAATTAATTAATTAATGTCCTTGCTACTAATCCAAGAAGATGCATGCATGTATCCTCCCAAAGAAATAAATATAAGGACAATTAATAATTAAAGATGCTATCATATCTTATCTACTCTATATTATTTAATCTTTAATCTTTAGGGATCTCAACCCTTGTCCTATATATGTCTCTTTCTTCCTGCCATCTTCTTCCCGTGGGAGACTTTATTGCTTATATACGTCCTACTGATATTTATATTTACTTTTCTTTCTGAGGAAGATGGGTGAACTAAAGGGAGGAATGAATATAGAAGGGAGATGGGATAATGGTCCATGAGTTGAAGCTAAGGTAGGAGTGTAAATGAGTAAGATTATTACTCAATAAACTTTCTATCTGAAAAATAATAATGACTCCAAAACTCGATATGCATGCAAAAAAGGTTAATTTTATATAGTTAAGAACAACTTAGTTACAAACGTAATAATCTTATATAGTTAAGACATGTCTCATATGAGACCCATCAGCCTGTGTAATTGCTAATATAAAATCTTCTCCAAGCTACAGATGCACCGCCTACAATCCATCATTCACCGCATCATCTCGCCCAACCAAAGCGCCTTCATTAAGGGTCGCCTTTGCACCGCATCATCTTGCCCAACCAAAGCGCCCTCATTAAGGGTTGCCTTATCTCGGATAACATTCTCATGGCGCATGAACTCATGCACCATCTTAAACGGAAGCAAACACACTCTTCTCAAGAAATGGCTCTGAAATTGGACTTGAGCAAAGCATACACTGTGTTGAATGGTTTTTTCTTAGGATGATGATGATGAACAGACTTGGCTTCCATGTGCAATTTATTGATCTTATCCTCCAGTGTGTAGGATCGGAACTACTTCCTACTCTATCCTCTTGTGGGGCAATACATTTGATTTCTTCAGGCCTGGGCGGGGTCTCCGGTAGGGTGTGTTGGCTTAAGGATCTTTCTTAAGCCTCGATCTTTATTTTGATGATAACAAACATGTATTTAATTCAAGTGTGTAGTTTTGAGTTCAGGTTGAGGTTGCGATACGCATGCCTAATCCGTTCAAACGAGACGACGAAAAAATCGTCAAAAGAACGGAAGAAGAAATAATTGAAGAAAGGCTTTGGATTAAGTCAAGAAGATTTAATGCAATATGTCCCTAAAATAGTTTATCTCAAACCTAAAATGTAATGTTACTCAAGTTGATACTTGATAACCAAACCCTTAGAATTGACATGTAAAAATACAAGAAATTAATCATCCTCAGCCTGGGATCGGTCGACCGGTCAGTCAACCGATCAAGGCAATAAAATGGCGATGCAGCCCATTCGATCGACCAGAGATCGCTAGAAATTAGCAGAATCCATTTGATCGACCGAATGTGGCGAAGGGGAAATAGCCGGGCTACGTCGATCGATCGATTGGTCGACCGATAGAGGCAAAAATTTGGCAGAAAGGTAGCGGTCGACCAATCGGTTGACCGATCTAAAGATGGCCTCTATCGCGATTCGCTGCAGCCATTCGGTCGATCGATGGGTCGATCGAATGTCGAAAGAAATGTTGGCGGTCGACCCGTTGGTCGACCGACCTCTCTCAACTGCAAGCGGTTGGACCCGGCGATCGATCCATCGGTCGATCGACTGATCGACCGGCCTTGCGATCTAACGACTTCAACGATCGATTTTTTATTCGTTGAACGACCGTTCGGCTGAGGGGTTATAAATACCCCTCACCAAACTTCATTAAACACTTCTGAAAAACTTAATTGAGCATTAAAAGTGAGCCTTAAAGCCTTCATATGAGCTACAACTGCGCGCGCCTCTCTGCTCCCAGTTTCGACTTCATCATTCACTGATTTCTTTTCTTCAACCTTGTTGCGTTCATTGAAGTCTTCTTCCAGTTGCAAGTTGAAGACGAGAAGGCGGTGGGAAGAAGCTTAGGTCAAATTTCTTCTTCATTAGCTCTTTCCCAAAGTTTGTAATTTATTGAATATTGTTTTCTTGTTAAGATAGCTTGCTAGGTGTGCTAGGAAACACTTAGGGTAAACTTTGTAGAAGTGTGTTTTGCCTAGGTGAATAGGATTGAGGTGTTCTTCAAGTGAGAGAGAAGGGTGTCCTCAAGTGTATTCAAAGAAAAACATACATTCTATAAAGTAGTATTTAGAAATCCTTGGTAATGAGCCAAGGTAGTGGAGTAAGCGGTTGGCCGAACCAATATAAATTGATTTGTTTGCATTGCTTTTTACTTGCTTTCATTATTGTAATTGAATTGTGATCATATCATTCATTAAAGAACAATTCCATTAAGCTAAGACAAAATTAAGTTAAAAGAAATTGAAAAATGGGATTGACACTATTCAACCCCCCTTCTAGTGTCAAGGTCCATCCAACAATTGGTATCAGAGCTAGGTAGTAGGCTAAGATTTAACCATCTTCCCTACAAGTCATCATGTCTAGTGAAATTCAATTAGCTCAAGGGTCCTCTATTAACACTCCACCACTATTCGATGGGAACAACTATGCCTATTGGAAGATTCGCATGAATGACTTCCCTCAATCCTTAGGCATGGATGTATGGAGGATGATCCTAGTAGAGTATAAACAACCCGATAAGGATATGGATAAATGAGACCAAGGGGAAGTTAGACTATTTAATGCAAATGCTAAGATCGTCAATGCTCTATATTGCGGTCTATCAATTAATGAATTCAATAGGATCTCTACATGCAAGTTCGCATACCAAGTATGGTAGGTCCTAGAGATCACCCATAAAGGGACTTCGCAAGTAAAAGAATCCAAAATCAATTTACTCATGCATGACTATGAAATGTTTAAAATTCTTTCATATGAGTCTATTGATGCCATGCATGCTAGGTTTCAAAATATTACAAATGACTTAGCTGACCTTAGCAGGGAGATAAGGGAAGAGGAAAAGGTAAGGAAGCTCATTCGTTTCCTTCCAAAATCTTTGGAATCCAATGTGACGGCCATCATGGAAGCCAAAGACTTGAGCCAATTGAAGATCATCGAGTTCATTGGGTCTCTCATGACACATGAGACCCACATGAAGCAATATCAAGAAGAAGAGGCTCTAAAAGGCAAGACCATTGCCTTGAAAGCATCCCATCGAGCCGAAGAGACATCTTCATCCGAGGAAGAGACGGATGACCTTGAAGAAATTGCGATGCTTGCAAGAAGGTTCATGAACTTCATGAAGGGAGGCATGAGAAAAGGAAGAAGTGGCTACACATGCTACAATTGTAACAAGTCGGGGCACCTAAGGAAAGATTGCCCACTTCTAAAGATGGCCACTACCTCCAACCCTCATAAGAGAGAAAAGTACAAAAAGAAGAAGAAGATAATGATGACTACATGAGACGAAAGCGAGGCCTCATCAAGTGAAGAAGAGGCAAAGAGTGAAAAAGCCAACCTTTGCTTGATGGCAAAGGAAGATGAGGTAAGATTTAATTTTGGTGAAAATTCATTTACCCAAGAAGAATTACAAATTGAATTTGAGCAAATGCATGATGAGTTTATTGCAATCAGGAGAAAATTTAAGGATCTCAAAAAAGACAATACGTCCTTGGAAATTGAAAATGATAGATTAATACTTTCCTACAATGATTTTAGGAAAGAGGTAGAAAACCTTAAAGAAAAGTGCACCCTAGAAAATGCTAACAAGGACCTAGAAATAGATAATGAAAAATTAGAAAAAGAGAACAAGTACTTATGTGATACAGTAGAGCATTTAAATGATAGCATGCTAACATTAAATAAAAAACTTTGCATGCTCAATGAAAAAATGACAACTATTCAAAATGTCATGCCAAAAGTTGTCAATGAAAAGAAATCATCACACTCTCATGCTCACACACACACACAAAGAAAATTTCATAATAATTGTTTTTCTTATGGTATTTTTGGCCATATGATCAAAGATTGTGCATTAAGGAGGAACCCACATGCAAGATTCACATGTGTTCCAAAAGTGACTAACACTCAAGGACCCAAGAAAATTTAGGTACCTAAGAAAGTGTCTTCTCCTTTTGTAGGTGGAGAAACATCCTCAACCAAGTAGGAGTACTTGGATCTTGAAAAGCGGTTGCTCGAAGCACATGATGGGAGATATCAACTTGTTCGCAACCCTATCAAGTAAAGATGGTGGAAATGTCACATTTGGAGACAATGCCAAAGGTAAGATTGTTGGCATTGATGACATAGGTATACTCCCTTACCAATGTATCAAAAATGTTTTATTAGTTGATGGTTTAAAGCATAATTTGATTAGCATATCTCAACTATGTGATAATGGGTACATAATTATGTTTGAAGCATCTAAATGCATTATTAGAAGTACACCTTCAAACGATATCATATTCATAGGAAATAGACAAGAAAATGTATACACCCTAGAATTAAATATCTTGCCCAATCCTCATGTTAGGTGCTTAGTAGCCATGAAAATGATTCTTGGTTGTGGCATAGAAGGCTAGGGCATGCTAGCATGAGTCTCATCCAAGAGATATCTAGAAAAGACTTAGTAAAAGGCTTATCTAAGATAAAGTTTGAAAAAGATAAACTTTGTGATGCATGTCAACTAGATAAAGTTTGATCATGTTAAATTTTTTGGTCATTGTCTTAATAAATTATGTTATTTATGCATTGATTATATATTCAAGTTAATGTGTTAAATAATTATATCAAGTAATTATGTTTTCATGTTAATTAGGAAAATAATTAATTACATAGGTGAATTTTTAGTTAAAAATATAATTTATCATGTAACTGATCATGATTTATGAGTTGTGTGTCATGTATGTATCGACAAGTTAGATCATGATTATGGTAATACCTTAGATCCATTAAGAGATCATATTGAATCTAAACCACACAACTAGAATCAAATTATAATACTATAAGCCAAGCTCGCCATGCATATAAGAATTAAGAAGGACCAAAAAAGAATAATATACCATATAAGAAAGCTCATGGCCCAAATGGTAGAGTGTGGTGGCATCTCAGTGCTTAATCATCGTGAGCTATTCCATCAACAAGTTTATTGATTTCCTAGTGATCAATCCAGAACCTCCAAACGTCTTCGTTGGCATTGCCACATTCTTCGAGTTATTAAAAAAAATATAGATATTTTATTTTATTTTTTCATATTTTGGATATATATATATATATATATATATATTGTATATTGATCAAATTTTATATAAATACATAATTTTGAATTTTTTAAGATGTATTTGAATATTTATAATGTTATTTACAAGCCATTTCGATACGTTGTAAGTATTGTAAATATTTTGTAATTGTAAACAATAATTTAATACTTTTTAAAATTAAATCGCGATGATGTTTCAAAGGCTAGTTAATACCTTCTCAGTAAGTTTATCACAAATTTGTATCATTGTTGTAACTAAGTCTAGAAGTACAAAGTATCACCATCGCTAATGTCATTCGTGGTGATGGCTTAGCCATTTCACGCTAGTCTAGTTCTCATAACTTTAGGTCATAGTAAAATTATTGTTGATAGTTATTTGGGATGACTATGTCGACTCTTACAAACAATCAACGTCATTGTCACAACATATTTGTGGCGTATCCTTCTAAGACAGTGCATTATTTTCACCTTAGCGATAATACAACGATATAATCTTAATTTCAGTAGTGGTATAACTTGCAAACATAATGCACTTATAATTTTATTTACTTATCAAATTAAATTTTCATATAAATACATTAACACACTATTTAAATCAAATGTTATAGTAATAGGAAAAAGAACTCATGTCTTTGTCTTAGATTAATTTTGAGGGCGAAGAGGAGACACATGTCTTTAAAGGGTCCAAATGTCATTCTATCCTTGAGGCACAATTTGAAGGGTAAAATCATGCAATGCACGAGTCGAGTAGCATGCTATGTCTCCCTAATAGTTAGTTAAATTTTTGTTATTATATATGACCCGTTTGATGTGATAACTAGCTCATCAACTTCACGTAGGTTTACCATCGACCTAATTTAAATGGTTAAGCAGAAGTTGATAGTAGCACACTTATCAAACTTTATAAACCAACACAACATCCAATATACTCCCGATGTGTGATTAAACTATGTTTATAAGTTGAGTGGCCTACACTAGAGAGGGGAGGGTGGATAGTATGTCTTCTTCCTTTCCGTTTTCTCCAAAGAGATGAGTGGATTTAGCCCTCTTTCCCCAGTTTCTTAAATCTTGCCGCCGCCCCTATGTCACGGGTTTCGATAATTTTTGGCTTGATTTTCTCGTATCAGATTGGAGATTCGACTTTATGGTTTTCTTATTATCGTTATGTTGTTCTCGGATCAAATTTTGGGTGAATCGCGGCCCCTCTTCTTGCTGTGCCGCCCCTTCCTCTTTGACTTTTCTTGAGGAATTCTTGAATCTTGATGGTAGTGGTTAAAGGTTCTTGCATCTTGATTTGTATGTTGTTGAAGGAGGTAGTTTTAGGGTAGGGTTTAGGGTGTGCCGCCCCCTTTTAGGGCTCTTTAGGAGTCCTAGCGTGGCCGGCCACCTAGGGGCAGATTTTAGAAAAATAAAAATATGATTTTTACACTTGAGGAATATACTTTAAGGTACCTTGAATTACTTCTACACATTAGGTAATTGTACATACAAATAGAGAATTAAGGACCCTAGAGACACTAGAACCCTAGGACGACACTCGGGTGGGCCGACCGTTAGGGAACCCAAGGGGGCCGAACCCTCTTTGTCCCTAGGGCACTCGAATAGAGGAGGTAGACCGGCCCTAGGGTACACAGCTAGGGTTGCTAGGTCGGCTTAAACTGCGTAGGGTAGTTAGGCGATGTTGCATTATTTTTATGTTATATATGTTTCTTTTTCTTACGATGATTGGACGTGTTATATCCTATTTCATTATTGTTTATTTACGTTGTGAAATCATGATTCGTGAGCACTATTTATATATGTGTGTGTGTGGTTGTGATATATGGCAGGAGGAGGTGGAGGTTGAGGAATGCCCTAGACATACCCTTATTTACCTATTGTTAGCACATCTTATTTTTATGCTTATATATCTGCGTGTGTGATGTTGTGATGTGATTGTTGCATTTTCCGAAATCTTCACTGGTGAGGGGAGGGTATACCCCAAAGAGACAGTGTTGATATTATTCTAAAAGTCCGGCTAGTGAGGGAAGATCATACCCCAAAGAGACAGTTCGGAGACCCAACCGGTGAAGGAAACGTATGCCCCAACGAGACGGATCAGAAGAGCCAGTGTCGGTGAGGGGAGGGCATGCCCCAACGAGATGACACTGAGCTGGGTGGTAGTTCGGCAGCCACACCGTCTACCTACCCTATGTGGCTTTGTGGGACCGACGGGTCTGGTGAGCATGCATATGATTGAGATGTTGCATTTACCCTACTGTGATTATTGTGGATATCTATATATTGTTGATGGATGCTATATCATGCATAGAGTAGTGGATGATTACTAATGATTATCTTTATCATAGTTATTTATGCTTTATAGCTGCTATTTATTGTTTATGCATGATGATTAACTTTGTGAATTAAGGATTGATCTGCTCACTAAGTCCTAGTGGACTTATCCCTCATTATCTAATATTTTTCAACACCTGAGCGAGATCAGAAAGGTACCGAGGTGCAGTAGCGCGGCTGATGGAGCAGGACAACGGGTCTCGTGACATATCGTGGTTAAGGGGATACCTGAGTTCTTTTTGCTTTCTTTTGAGTTGTTGAGTCATGTGGACTCGGGTCATTGTTTCCGCATTTTTTTTATCTTTAGGACTTTGATTACCTATTGAACTCTTTTAAATAACTTGTTCAGTGTATTCCTTTTTAGCCTCTGGTTTGGTTTGGTTCAGTATGTCATGTCTATTCTTTACCTTTAAAATTTTATATATATTCACTGTTCAGGTTATTGTGGTTGTGTTGTACGTGTTTGAGTTCGATTAGGCTTCAGGGTACATGACGTACCCTGGCCGATCATTCCGGATTTGGGGTGTGACACTACTCCACTATCCAAGTACCCTACTTAGGATTTTACTTGCAATCCACTAGATTAAAGTTTCTTACAATGAGAAATTTTCTCGATAAAGTCTTCGCTCTCCCACCAAAGGCACTTTCACACCCGAAAGTCTCTACCTTCCTATTGAGAGCACTCTCCCACCTCACTCTCTCCTAAGGACACTCTAATCCTAGATTACAAGAGTGGACTTATGCCTCAACACCAAAGAGTGGACTTATGCCTCAACACCGAGGCTACCACCATACTCAACAAACCTAGCAACCTAGGTTTACACAACTTGTAAAGCAACAAATAAACCATAAAATAAACAAGTAAAAGAGAGCAAATAATAAACAACACAAACTTAGCTCTCAAATAGCGATTCCTAGCTCCTCTTGATGTCATGATGATGAATCGATTCAAGCTCAAAGGCAAGATCAATAAAGTAAGGGTTAAAGATAGGGTTTCGAAAGAATATCTCAATCAAAGTTTAGTTTATGATTATATGATGGCTCAATGGGTTCCAATGGTTCATAGGAAGGCTTTCAAGGCTTTTAAATAGGAAGAACACATTAGGGATCTCGGGCTCAACGAAATGAAACGGCTAGAAAAAAAGCTATTGTCCTGTTCAGTCGACCGAGGATTGGCCGACATTCGATCGATAACTTACAGTTTAGCAAGTTGCTATTTTTCACAAGCCTTATCTACGTTTCTTAATTTTAAGTTAATATCTCTATTTATTTTTATTATTCATTAACTTTAAAACATAAATATAAATAAAAAAATACCATCATTTGAATTCAATAAAAATATCAAAAATATCAAAATCCTTAAGGATTAAAATTCAAATTTCGGGTTCTAGTACTAATTTGTGAAAAACAAAAATTTTAAAATCTCTCGAGTCAAATATGAATAGGTTAAAAGTTTTTAAAAATTTCTTAAAAATCGATCTTTAACTTGTTTCTACCCAATGAATAATTATCGAGATATTTGGTGCCAAGAAAAGATCTAAATCTTGTAGACCTCCAAGAAGCTCTCTAGACTTTGAAAATTTCTAGGCCGTTTTTTGATATGTTTGGTTTTCAAGTTTTCGAGTTTCGATTTTTGAGTTTTATGCATCAAATAGATGATATATATATAATCTAGACACTCTAGACCTAGACTTAACTTTCTCGATGAATCCCGAGCATTTACGAGCGTCCTTATCGATTTCTCTAATTTTTTCGACTGGGAATGTCACACGCAAACCGATATAAAACTTGAAAATATTTCTTCATGAAATCATTAGTTTCATGTTTGTTATAATCAAAATCAAGATTAAGACCAATATTAAAAATCTTAGGCCATCAAATAATAGCACACTCATCGAGCCTTATAAACCAACATATTATCCAATATACTCTCGATTTGTGACTAAATTAGAGTATTACATTTATAGGTCGATAAAATGTAATTATCTCAACATTTTTAAATATTTTTAATTAAAATATAGTTTTAGGTACATTAATTGAGATAATGTACTATAGGGGAAAAAATTGTATTATTATAGTTAAGCACAAGCAAACAAAAAACATTTAAGATCACCCATCTTTGAAATCAATTTGTTCACATCATCATAGGAAGGAAGGATGTTCCATGAAAATGAGGAATTTAATAGGGAAGTAAAATATATTTAATTTTGTTAATCATAAATGAATTTTTTTGTAAGAAAATACAAAATAATTTATGAATAAATTAATATTTTTCAAAAGAAAAACAACTTTGAGATAATAGAATGATGCCACAAGGCACAAGCCAGCAAAATTTCTTGTGAGAATGAATGTAAGCAGAATGACATGACCATCTTTTATTCTTTTTACATTGGAAGGTGATTGAATTGGGAACAAGAGAAGGTATATTTAGAAGCATAAGCATGTGATGTGCATTTAATGCTCTGATCATGGCTCGTGTAGGATGAGATATTGAGATGTTTGACCAAGAGGGACCCATCACCTAACATCATTTTCTTTGGAGGGAGGGTTATTAATTATGTTCAATATCCTATAATTCTTTTTTACCAATTTTAAGGTACATTCTAAGTATGTGAATCCACTTGTGCCCAATGAGTAGTAGTATTCGAATATATTGTTTAGATTTTGAATTTAATTTTTAGATGTAATGTTTTGTATATTTTTTTCATGTCTTTGTACGTCTTGTAATACGTTTTGTGCGTATATTATTACGTTTACGTTTTATAATGACTGTGTTATAAAATTATTTTTTTAAAAAAATAATGTACATTTTAATTAGGTAGTTGTGTGCAAGAGTATTGAGTAGGTTCGAAACCGATTGAAATCTAATAAATTGAGTAGGTTTTGGATAGACCTAAATTAAATTCGGATATGATCCATGGCAAATATTAAGAAATTGGTTAAAATGGGTTCCGATTTTGGATCCAATACATCGGGTACTCGAAATCAGAACATGTGATTCTGGATATGGTTCGATTCTAGGTTCCAACATGATAGGATTCGTTTCCAAAACCTAGAAACTAGTCATATACAGAATATGATCCGAGTATCATGAAAAATATAAGGTATTCGAATTCGCCCACCTCTAATTTCAATTTGTTGTAGTTTATGTCTTTAGTTCATTCAATTTAGCTTAAAATTATATAAAAGAAATATGATTTGTCTTTTTCATTGATATAATATTATTTAAAATTATATACAAAATTGACTATCGATCGATTGATTTAAGCACGCTAGAAATGTAAAACATGATGTGAAGCTTTTGTTGGTAAAATTTAATTTATGATTGATTTTTTAAATACCATTTAGTTGAATATCGTAGAAATTTATCATCAATCTAGCTCACAGATCAACATGAAAATGATTTTTAGGACATGTTTATTTTGTAAGATAAAATCATATAGGATAATGAATGAATTTATATTTATTATTAATGAATTATAAGAATATAAAATTAATATTATATTTAATATACATCAGACTAATCTAAAAAAATTAATTTAATATTTTCTTATTTATTATCTTATCTTATTCAGTAAATAAATAAATTATTAACATCTTGTATATAGATATAATTAATAGAAATATTATGGAGTATTTTTGAAAATATGGTACTGACCAGCAAGATTTGGTAATAGTCTACTGAGCCCCAAAAGTTGATGCTACTTTTGCCTTACAATTCCAAGGTTCTAGGAATAACCCTCTACCTTTCAACTTTTGTTAAATGGTCCCTTATTGAGTGTGGGTTATCCAAAAATATGGACCACCCTTTTAAATATTCCTCTTTGTTCCTTTCATTTACAATGTTATGCACCGTAATAAAATGATGTTTTTCCTATTATTCTAGTGGTCCTCGATTCCTCAATGAGCTGAGTTAGATGGTGCAAATAAAGTAGTTGTCTAATTACTTGTGATAATTTATTTCTCATTGTCCTCTCTGATACCAAAGATTTGAACAATGAATGATTATATTAATTATAGTATATATTATAAATGATGTTAATATAATTATAAAGAAAAAATGAGGAGAGTTTCTTAGAAATTTCAATTAATTAAATGCATGAAAAGTAAACACAATCATTTTGATTGTCAAGTCAAAAAAAAATGAATATTCGATACCAAACTTTGTGGAAAATACAAAAGCTTACGTACACTCGGAGAAAAGATGTTTTGTGCCAATAAAATTTCAACTTCGTGGAGTTGAAAGTTTAAATTCTTGAAATTTCTAAACTTCAAATTAGAAAAAACATATGTGCCAAAGGATCTAAAAAATGAGACTCGATTATCGATGAATAGTTTGAAGATTATAGGGTTTGATGTTGATTCATTGAATTTTGATTTCTTAAATCAAAGTTTAGTTCTTTAATAAAATTACCTTTGAGTTGAGACATGTCATATTACCTAAAAAAATGATATAAGAAGGGGTAGAAAATAAGGAAAATAAATAAAAAATCTAAATTGACCAAGGCGAGATGGAAGGATACCTTTTGCATTGAGGTGACAGAGACCAAAAAGTGCATTGTTGGCCCTAGCTAAGTCATAAAAAAGGAAGTTTTTATATAAGAATAAAGGGTGAAGTGGGCACCACACTCCACATCTATTGATATCTATATATATTTTTATTTTTAGACTTGATGATGCTTATCCTCTTCCCACACACCAAGAGTAATTTCAAGTTTATAAGTTTATTGTGTTCGATTATAACCAATTTAGTCTCATTTGTGAAAAGTAAATAGTATATATTATCATTAACTTTAGCTAGGTTCCATGACTTAAACTTATGAAGTTCATGAACTAATTATCTCACCAAACGAACGGTAACAATTGACCTAGGTATGATATATCAAAGCAAGATACAAATTGAGACATCGTGAGAGAATCAATATAAGAAAAAAAAATTGCACGACGATAAGGTGAAGCTACTAGTTAAATTTAGTTCCGAGTAGAAAAATACAACAAAAAATAAGTATCCAATCATCGTCATTCAAATTTTGGTTTAAGATATTCTCATTTGTGTTGCGCAATATCTTATTTTATTTTAAAAATTATCGATTTAATCCAACTAACTCGTTCACTAGCCTTTATAGAATTGATATATAAAAATAAATAAAAATGAATTAATTAATTGTTTAATTCTTATCAAATTTTACAAGTATTGAAAAATCTAGTTATGATAAAAATATATATATAATTATTTTTTTGATCAAATCAGATTGATGGGTTGAACAGAATACCAATGAAAGGAATAATTTAGAGCACTTATGTGATATCCCAATAGATCTTGAGGTTGCTACAAAATTTTAAATTTAATTAGAACAACTTGATGCACTTTTCAACTTGTGTCATGCCAAGTGAGAAACCACTAATTGTTGTTCAACAATTTGGGACACTTGTAGTTGCCTTTTCATCTAAAGAACTTTGAACTGAAGATTTGACTTATCAACAGCTCTCAACGTTGAAATTTCGCTTTGAAAAATTGACTATATTGTATTCGACATTTTGCTCATGCGATTGAACTATAATTGCTTAGGCTTGTTTTTATTTATTTCAAAAATTATAATAAAGTTATCCATTGGGCAGTAAATTGAGGTCGCATATGTAAAGATGAATTGATTTGATCCTCCATTCGATCTCCGGAGTTGGAGAATATTTTATTGTCTGACCTTTTTATTGTTGGCATTTGCCGTGTTTTAATATAATTATTTATTTTTTAAAAAATATATTCACATTAAAATCTTTTTTTAAAAAAATATTGTCAAATCCATCGTAATTTATGAGACTGTCACCTAATAATGAAAATGATAGACTTAGCTTCCTCTGAACTTGATATTTAAAGAGACATTGTCACCTAATAATTAAAGTAGCCCAAATCAATGTGTGCAAGTGAGTTGAATATTCTTGTTGATAATTTAGGGTTCTATGCAATGAATCGGTTCCTATTCTCGCCCTTTTGCTTTTCTACCCAATTGGTCTAACTTTTTCTCTTTCCTACCATTTAACAAACATAAATAGTATTGTGATGTTGCATCTGGGGTGAAAATAAAAATAAAAATTCGATTAATCGAAAAATCAATTCGAAATCGAATCAATTTTTTTATTAACCGAGCTGATTTTTTCGATTTCAGATTATATTTTTGAAAAATTTGATTTTCGAATTCAGATTCGATCCACGGTTTAAAAAGTCAATCGGTTTCGGTTAACCGATCGATTCAATATAATTTATTACTTTTTAATTATATATATATAATAATGATTAAAAAATTAATGAAATGATTTATATAAAAAAATTATTAAAAAATTATAAAAATTATTAAAAAAATTGTAATATATATATATATAATTAATTTTTTACGTCACATTATCTTGGCTCAAGTGGTTTTTTTTTCTCCCAATGAAAATTCAATATTTGTTTAAATTTTTTTGCATATGCGATTTGTATAATATTACTATATTTGTAGGTTAAAAAATTTTATTGATTAATCGAAAACTATCGGTTAATAAAACCGAAAAAACTAAAACTGAAGTGATGATTAACTGAAGTTAATGGACCGATTAATAAAATTATTAATGGACCGGTTAATCGGTCCATACTCACCCCTAGTTGCATCTTAGCTAATTTAAGCTACAAGTCTACAAGTACAATCATTCTATGAAAAATGATTAATAGTTTTATCTCATGACCTCAAAGATGACTAATGGAGGCTACATTTGAAGAGACTTATCTACACTGTATCTCAAATAATTTTTATTTGATCATTAATTAATATGTTATAGATTGTAATTTCATATCTGATTTGTTTAGCCAATTTTATGAAAAAATGACAAATTTCCGTGTTGATTTTTAGTAGGGATAATAAGGATTCTCTAAAATATGATATTGGTAGCACCCTAGTTTAGTTTCATATTGAAATTTCGTTTAAAAAAATCGAATTGATTTGTAAAGATCATATAGGTGAACTAAAATCAACTTTGGCTTAAACATTAGGTAAATTATTTAAATTTATAAAATTGATAAACTAATTATCTTATTCGGCAAACCAAAAATTTGTATCAGAGCAATCAAGTTATAGACATGATGAGGGAGTCTTTCGAAAAAGAGTTTGACCAATTATGGAATCAAACGGAGTCGCTACGAGCTAGATTTCACATGTTATAAGGATGGAAGGTCTACAGTGGGAGAGATTATAGTGCCTATTTTGTTTCCACATCATAAATTCATGAAAAATGATATTGATTAATAAACACTATTAGAATAACGAGCTTCACCGATGGCTCGATCCGTTAGAAAGCCGTTGCTGAAGATCATCACCAACGACGAGCAACGGCCCGACCCGTTGCAATAGGATCGTGGCAGAAGAGCGCGTCGCTGATAACTTAGCAACGAATTAGCAACGACCACATCGGCTGTTGCTAATATGATATCAGCCACGGCTTAGTCACGACCCACTGCTGTTGTTGAGTCCGGGATACCTCTTGCCATCGCTCAGTCGACCATATTACCACGAGTCGATCCCAGATATTCGGAGTAATTCAATCGGGGCCGTATCCCCGAGTCTTCGCGATGTTTGTGGTCCCAGCTTGGGCCATCGCCTAGGACCGGGCCTGCCCCAACTGGTCATTCACTACTAGAATTATCGTCATCACCGACGGTTGAATCCGTGGATGAACCGTCGGTGATAACTATCACTGACGACTAAGGGCGTGTCAAAACATCGTCACTGATGCGTGCGTCTCAGATAAGTTGTGACGGCCGAGCTACACCATCACACGTAATCATCAGCGTCAGTCGTGTGCGTTATTGCTGATTTAAAAACATCAGTGACGGCTCTAAGCGCCTGTCACTGATACCAACACATCAGCCACGATCCAGTCCCATAGGTGATACTATTAGCAACTGTGATATTTGGTACTGCCCAAGCCATCAGCCATTTACGATAAGCTTTCAGCCACGACTTAGTAACGGTGAACCGTGGTAAGCCGTGGCTAAAGGTGTATCCTGTAACTGAAAAAATTAAAAAATTTGTAAATTCCTGTATACAATGATATATAGACTACAATCTATTTTCAATCATATATTACAATCGGAAAACATCATACACATGCATTTGAAACCAAACATACAAGTTTTACATAAATATAATCAATCTAAGCCTCAAACCGGAGGCAAATAATTATCAAAATATCATATATATACAACCAAGTATCAAAATATAAACAAAATACAATAAATCAAAATCTCACGGCTGCGGTGGAGGTGGTGGAGTCGACAGCGACTGGGTCGGGAGCGTCGACTGGGTCGAGGAGGACGACGGCTGCGACATCATCGGTAGAAGACCAGAGTGAGACACAATCTGAGTGAGAAGTGTCTGCATATTTCGGTTCGTCTGTCTCAACTCGTCATTCGTCCGTCTCTACTCCTCTATTGCCAGCCTCTGCTCCTCCATCGCCAGCCTCTGCTCCTCCATCGTCTGTCTCTGTTGGGTGAGCTCCGACTCCATGGCCGCTATCCGGCTCTGGTCCTGTGCTAGGGATGTCGAGGGCCGCTCACCCGCAGCCGGAGGAGTCGGTGCCCCAAGTGGCCCGAGCACGGCGTGTGCATGACCACTGTCTGCAAAGCCATAAACATGATCGTGCTCCCAGCCACCTGCGGCCTCCACCCAAGCTCCTACGTCGAACTCCTCCGGTGTGCCTCCACGCTCGATCATAGTCCTCGTGTAAGTTTCCTACACATGTTTATATTTTATATATATATATATAAATTATAAATAAAAATTGAGTAAATCAAATAGACATATATAAATACTTACCATTATATATGAGGCTCTGCTATCAACGTAGTCCCCCGCTCCTCGTCGACGACGGTGGGTGCGCTCAGACACCTCCATCATCGACGGGCGTCGAACGGTGCCGTCCTCCGCCACTCGCGTCTTATATTAGAAAACAAATATATTAATATCATTATACACAATATATAATTTAATTAAAAATAATTAAATTATACATATCATACGACGCTCATGAACCGCAAAAGAGATGGAGCCACTAGTGTGGCGCGGGCCCGTGTCGCCCCCCCCTCCCCCCGCTCGGACATCCCCCGGACATGCGGTTTCTCAACGCAGTCCGGGAGACCTCCTGCCACTCAGGTGTGTCCCACCGCTCAATGAGCTGGTCCCACACAGGGCCAGGAATCCACTCGGGGGCGTGTCCCCGAGTCTGCCCTATTTGTGTGGCCCCCAGTCTTCTCATCATGGTTTGACGGGCTTGCTGAAGCAGTCCGTTATAGCGAGTGCGGGCAACACGCTCCCATGCTGCCTCAACAAAAGTGATCTGGTCCTCCAGCCATGTATAACGAGCATACAAAAAAATTTTATTATTACCGATGAATATTTAACATTAATATTAATTTAATAAATATACTAACCGTGAACTCTCGCCATAATAAATCTATATGCTCACGGGGCACGTGAGACCATGTAGGCCACGCCCCGCGCATAATCTTCCGGATCATCCCCGCTATCGTGCGAGGGACGTCATCCTGCTCAAATCTGCACAAAATATAAATTCATAATATAATATTTTGAAATAAATAAATTATAAAAAATAATTGATGCATATACTTACCGTCTTCCGTGCACACTAACTGCTCTGCGCGGTACTCCCTCGAGTGGCGGAGGGAGAATTATGTTAGACCCTCATGGCCTACGTTTCGAAGACGACGATCCTAGATCTGCAGAGGGTGGCGGAGGGATGGTAGCCGGAGGTGAGGGGATGGTGGCCAGAACAAGTGAGGAAACGGTGGACGAATCAGGTGGGGGGATGGTGGTGGAAGACAAAGGGTCTGTGGGTACAAGTGGGGCGGGTGGTAATCGTCGGGGGGTCCTACGAGGAATGCCTCCTCGGGAACTGATATCTCGAACCATAGCTGTAAAAATTTAATATAATTAGATTATATATAATATATTAATAGATATATTTAATAATTGAATATATACTTCACATTTATAATTATTCATCATCGTCATTATCATCATCCGTGTAATACTCTTCTTCTTGTTCTTCTGTATCGGAATCTTGAAATTCTTCTTCGTCTCCCTCATCATCATTCTGTCCTTCCTCAACTTCATTATCATCGTCACCAACGTATTCTATTTCCAATTGAACTAACTCTGTGTCATCATCCTCGAGTATTGGACTAACTCGTTCCACTTCGGAAGGATCTTCTTCCTGATAGAAGTCATCTGTTGGCTCATTCTCTCCAACTATCGGGTCAATTTTTCCTCTGACTTTAGTCTTACAGACTACACGCCAATCTGTCCTATCTTTCTTTCGAGATGAATACTGCATATAATATACTTGTTCAGCTTGAGATGCTAATATAAATGGCTCATTTGAAGCCAATTTTGATTTATAATTAACCTCGACCAGCTGTTTATATTTTGGATGAACTCTCATGCCCCTATCGCTTGTATCAAACCAATGACATTTAAAAGGGCAACTGATTTACATATAAAAAATTGTAATTCTATGACTTCTTCCAATAGTCCGTAAAAGTCAACATCACATTCAGCATACGTTGTCCCTTTGACGCAGACCCCGGCATTCATAGTCTTTTTTGTAGATGAATATTCAAGTGTGTGAAATTTATATCCATTAACAAAATAACCATTATAACACTATACAAGTCGTGTCGGTCCGCTAGTAAACTCAAAGATTTGATTATTTATTTCGCCTCTGTGTTTTGTGCTGTAAGCTTAAAACCAATTAGGGAACTCACGATTGCGTAATGTTTATAATTCCTCATCGCTGTAAATTGAGTATTTTATCATCATCTCAATGTCAAATATTTCAATGAACTTCTCAATCTCTGGTCAGTTTAGTAAAACGTACAAGTAGGCCAAATAGTACTATTCATCGTTTAAGAATCGAGACGGACGAGAACCCAAAGCACGACCGGGGTAACCAAAGATATTTAAACAACCATCTGATGGTCGAGCTCCCCCGTCGTTGTTCCGTGGAAGACGATTAAGTCTTGTCTTGATGGTTGATTCAAAATAAAATGAGCAGAATGTTGAAATTTCTTAAATTATATATGGTTCTGATATGGAACCTTCAACTGGGGCAGTGTTCTTTACTTTTTTCTTCAGACGATTCATGTATCTTTCAAATAAGTACATCCACCGGTATTGAACGAGGCCACCAACTCGTGCCTCGTATGCCAAGTGTATCGATAGATGCTCCATCGTGTCAAAAAATGCTAGAGGGAAAAACTACTCCAGCTTGCATATGATTTCAATAATATTATTTTCAAGTGCTGACATACACTACTAGAAAAATGGGCATCAGCAACGGCCGCGCCGTAGCAATAGAGCCGTGACAGAAAGTCGCGTTGCTGATAACTTAGCAACGGATCAGCAACGGCCGCTCGGGCCGTCGCTCAAAACATTATCAGCAACGGCCGCTCGGGCCATCGCTAAAAACATTATCAGCAACGGTTTTGCCACAGACCCAGCGCCGTTGCTGATAACATTAATAGCAACGGCCGCTGAGTCCGTAGCAACGCCGTTAGTAAAATCCCGTCGCTAAGTCGTTGCTGTAGGTCATCAGCAACGACTTTCGATACACTTTTAGCAACGGCTTTCCCACGGACGACCGTGGGAAAGCCGTTGCTGATGATGTGTACCTGGTAACAGAAAAATTGAAAATTTCAAATTTCCATTGATACATTGATACATTATCTGATACATAACTCACACATTCATACCCTCATACACAGATTCATTCACACATCACAAACACACCAAGATATACATCAAAACAATTATATTTATATTGATAATTATCCACGATAGTATAAAAACAATTCAAATGCAAAATTGAAGTATCAATATCCAAACAAAATAAGTTAAACAAGTTCAATATCTCAGTAACAAGTTCAATATCCAAACAAAAAATCTCACGATCACGATGGAGGATGGTCTGGATCATATGGCGGGGTCTGGAGTGCTTGAGTGTACACCGGCATGGACTGACTCGAGGACGATGGATTAGATGATGTCGAAGAGATGTCTGCTTCGGGATGACCTGACATATTGCGTAGCATAGATTGTATATCCGCCATCATCTGACTCTGGCGCTCCATCATCTCAGTCTGACGCGCGACCGTCTCCTCTAGAGTCCTTATTCTGCTACTATGATCATAACTGGATCTAGAGGTGGACGGCCGCTCACCAGCGACCGGAGGGGTCGGTGCCCCAAGTGGCCCTAGTACGGCTCGCGCATGACCACTATCTGCGAAGCCATATACGCGGCCATGGTCCCAGCCACCTGCGGCCTCGACCCACGATGCTGCGTCAAAGTCCTCGGGGGTACCCCCGCGCTGCACCACCGTCTGGCTGTAGGTCTCCTACTCGAGTTTGATTTTTTGTTTAATATTTATCATAAAACTTAAATTATAAATATATAATGAATAATTTAAACAAATATATAATTACCATAATGTATGCAGCGCGGTTGTCGATGTACTCCCCCGTCCCATGTGCTCGACGGTGAGTTCGCTCAAACACCGCCATCGGGGAGGGTCGCTGGACACTCCCGTCATCCGACACCGTCGTCTACATTTACAAAACAAATACATTAATTAGTACACATAGTAACAAATAAAATATATAATTAAAAGATATACTTACCATACGATTCGCGTGCACTGCAAATGCAACAGAGCCGCCGGTGTGACGCGCTGCTCCCCCCGACATGCGATTTCTAGCCGCATTCCGAGAAACCTCCTGCCATCGATCCGTCGACCATATCCCCACGAGCCGGTCCCATATATCTGGAGTAATCCAATCGGGGCCGTATCCTCGAGTCTCCGCGATGTTAGTGGTCCCAGCTTGGGCCATCGCCTGGGACCGAGCCTGCCCCAACTGCCCGTTGTACCTTGCCCGGGAAATAGCCTCCCAGGCAGCGTAAATGAAGGGCCTCTGGTCCTCGGCCCATGTATAGCGAGCCTCCAAAATAATAATATAAGTACCAATATTAATATATCATCATGCATGTAAAAATAATAATAATACATGCCTCAAACTCGCGCCATAACATGTCGACGTGCTCGCTAGGCACGTGAGACCACGTAGGCCATGCCCCGTGCATGTATCGTCGAATAGTAGAAGAAATGCTCCTCGGCACTTCTTCTTGCTCGAACCTGCACAACAAAAATAAATTTTAATATTATATTATGATATAATGAATTTGTAATGATTCATAATTCATGATATATTACCGCTCCCCAATCACGCTAATCAATCTACGTGACTCTGTGGCTGGTGGAGGCTGCCACCTGTTCGGCCCGCGTGGCCGCCTGCGTCTGGATGTACTAGCCTCGGCAGTATCATCCTCATGAGGATTAGCAGCATGAGTAAGTGCTGGAGTCTCACCGATCGGAGACTCCGAAGCTCTCCTGCGTCGATAACCACGACCAGACATATCTGTCGAACAGACATATAATCAGATTATTGTATAAATAGTAGAGATATATTTAATAAAATATATACTTTACAATTATTCCTCATCATCTGAATAATAGTCTTCGAATTCTTGTTCTTCTTCCTCTTCTTCCTCTTCTTCATCTTCAGCTTCCTCAATTTCATGATCGTCATCATCAGCATATTCAACTTCTAATTGAATTGACGTTGTGTCTGCATCCTCGAGTATTGGAATAATACGATCCACAGCAGGAGGATCATCTTCTTGATAGAAACCATGTGTCATATCAGGTATCAGCTCATTTTCTCCTACTATCGGATCAATTTTTCCTCTACCTTTTGTCTTACAGACTACACGCTAATATGCTCTATCTTTATTTCGAGCCGAATACTTCGCGTAATATACTTGTTCGGCTTGTGATGCCAATATAAAAGGCTCATTTGCTGCCAATTTTGATTTGTAATTAACCTCAACAAGTTTGTATTTTGGATGAACTTTCATGCCCCTTTCTGTTGTATCGAACCAATGGCATCTAAATAGGATCACTGATTTCAAGCCGAAGTAGTGCAACTCTATCACTTCTTCCACCAGTCCATAAAAATCCATATCACATTCAACATAGGTTGTCCCTTTCACGCAGACCCCAGCATTCATCGTCTTCTTTGTAAATGAATATTCAACCGTGTGAAATTTATACCCGTTAACAAAATATCCGCTATAGCACGACACAAGTCGCGACGGTCCACTAACAAACTCAAATATTCTTTCATCTATTTCAGCTCTGTGATCTTTGCTGTAAGTCTGAATCCAATTAGGGAAATCACGATTCCGTAATCTCTCCAATTCTTCATCGTTGTGAATAGAGTATTTTTGCACCATCTCAATGTCAAATATTTCAATGAATTATTCAATCTCTGGACAATTGAGTAATACATACAAGTGTGTCAAATGATACTCTTCATCGCTTAAGTGTCGAGATGGACGAGAACCAAAAGCACGACCAGAGTGACAAAATATATTTAAACGTCCATCTGAATGTCGAACACCCCCGTCGTCGTTACGTGGAAGACGATCAAATCTTGTCTGTACTGTCGATTCAAAGTAAAATGAGCAGAATGTTGAAATTTCTTGGATGATATACGATTCAGATATTGATCCTTTAACAGCTGCGATGTTCTTTACTTTTTTCTTCAGACGATTCATGTATCTTTCAAATAAGTACATCCAACGATATTGAACGGGGCCACCAACTCGTGCCTCGTATGCCAAGTGTATCGGTAGATGCTCCATCGAGTCAAAAAATGCAGGAGGGAAAAACTGCTCCAGCTTGCATATGATTTCAATAATATTATTTTCAAGTGTTGACATATCTTCGACTCGAAGGACATTTGCACAGATATTTTTAAAAAACATACTTAATTCAGTCAACGGACCCCAAATATTATCAGGTAGAAGATCTCGAAATGCGATCGGAAGTAATCTCTGCATGAATACATGACAATCATGGCTCTTCATCCCTGATATTTTGCAATCATCGACGTTCACACATCGAGATAAGTTTGAAGCATATCCATCGGGTAATCTGAGTTCTTTTACCCATTGACAAACATCTTTGATCTGTTGTTTATTTAACACATATAGGGCCTTCGGTTTCAGATATCGTCCGTTGACCTCTTGTAACTCCAACTCTGGTCTTTTACAAAGTATTTTCAGATCATGTCGGGCTTTGACATTATCTTTAGTTTTTCCAGAAATATCCATCAAAGTGTTGAAAATATTATCAAACACATTTTTTTCAATGTGCATGACATCTAAATTATGTCGAATCAATAATGAACTCCAATAGGGCAATTCCCAAAAGATACTTTTTTTCACCCAGTTGTGTGTTTGGCCAAAACCTGACACTCTTTCATTACGACCAAATACTATATCTGGAAGTGCTGAAACACGTGCTAACATATGTTCACCAGACAACATCGGTGGTGGCCCATCTCTTTCGACTCTGCCCTTAGTAAATTTATTACGATTCCTTCGATACTGATGATTAACCGGTAGGAATCGACGATGACAATCAAAGAATGAGATTTTTCGTCCGTTCTGAAGACTGATTGATTTAGAGTGTTCCATACAATACGGACAAGAGAGTCGGCCGTGAGTGCTCCAACCCGACAACATGCCGTACGCGGGGAAATCATTGATTGTCCACAAGACCGCGGCATTTAAATTGAAGTTTTGCTTCCGATGACAATCATAAGTGACAGCTCCCTCAGTCCACAATGTTTTCAATTCATCTATCAAGGGTCTGAGAAATATGTCAATTTCTTTTCGCGGACCCTTAGGACCCGGAATAATCATCGAAAGATAAATAAATTCATCTTTCATGTACATTGACGGTGGCAAATTATAAACTGTCAGCAGCACTGGCCAAACTGAATAAGGAGTTGTAGAATGTCCAAACGGATTAAAACCATCTGTGCACAATCCCAATCTGATATTTCTAGTATCCCTAGCAAATGAAAAATAATATGTATCCAAATGTTTCCATGCTTCACTGTCAGATGGATGAGTCATTACTGTATCATCACGACTTCTTGCATGCCAACTCATGTAGGGGCTGTCTTTTCCGACATGAATAATCTTTGAAGCCTCGGTGTTAGTGGAAAATACCGAAGCACCTTAAACGGGATATTTTTCTGTCGGACCGATTTCTTCTCCTTGTAACGAGGGTGTTGACATACAGGGCATTTATTCAACTGCATATTTTCTTTATAATATAAAATGCAGTTATTTTGGCACGCGTGTATTTTTTCGTACCCAAGCCCCAATTTTCTCATTAGCTTTTTAGTCTTATAAAAATTTGGCTCAAACTTGTTATCAGTAGGCAGCATTCCATTAATCAATCCAGCAATCCGATCATACGCAACTCCGCTGATATTACAATCGGCCTTGATGTTTAAGAGCTGTGTCATTGCTGAAAACCTAGTGTATTTAGGACAATTCTCATACAAAGGTGTTCATCGGCAGCTTTCAACATCTCGTAAAATTCTGCAGCTTCTTTATTCGGTAATTCAATCTCTACCGCAGCCCCTACTTCTGTGATATCAACCGCTGTAGTATCTGGTGGGACTGATGTCTGAAGAACTAGCCGATCAACATTATCATTCAGGTGGAATTGACCCCCAAGACTATCAAGTATCATAGTTCTATAGGGATTACATTGACTGGATGAAGAAGCACCAGCAGAGGAAGATTCACCATATGTCTGAATGACAGGATTGCTCGACGTCCCGACTTCGCGTGACTCCCCGTGACAAGTCCAAAGAAAATATCTTGGTGCAAATCCTTTGGTATATAGATGCAGAGTGACAGTCTCCCGATCCAAAAATCGTCCATTTGAACAAATGCGGCACGGACATCGGATTTGATCACCCATGCTAACGAAATTCCGATTCGAATAGGCGAAATTTAGGAAGTACGTTACGCCTAATCGAAACTCATTCGTTAAAGCTCCACGATCAAGACGTCGGTACATCCAACTTCGATCAGTCGACATGATTCTGTCAATCAATGACAATTTCTTTGGTTAATGTCTTTAGGTGAGATTGTCCTATTCCATTCGGGATTTATGTTATTTGAACTGCACTTACATTTTTATTTTAACTGTTAACTAATTATTCTAAATTTCGGCAGCATCTCCCTATAGTTCTCCGAATACGCATATCATCTGGGCACGTATTGGAGAACAAGAGAGATGTTGCCGAAATTTAGAATAATTAGTTAACAGTTAAAATAAAAACGTAAGTGCAGTACAAATAACTATATTCCCAAATTGTCCAATCAGGGACAATTCAAGAATTGTACATCGTATAAAAGATCATCTACTTCTTTTACACGAACATACAATCCCCGAACGGATCTAAGGTTTTGCTAAATCATATCCGACTCGTCGATGCGTACGTGAAACATATCAACTCGTCGGATGGATGATTATTTTCTAAATGTTTCGAGACCGTTCGAGTCCATATTGGACGATTTCGACGTGCGTCCCAAGTGGACGATTTCGGCGCGCGTCCGAAGTGGACGATTCCGGCGCGCGTCCGAAGTGGACGATTCCGGCGCGAGTCCGAAGTGGACGATTCCGGCGCGCGTTCGAAGTGGACGATTCCGGCGCGCGTCCAAAGTGGACGATTCCGGCGCGCGTCCAAAGTGGACGATATTGGCACGCGTCCGAAGTGGACTATTCCGACGCGCGTTCAAAATTAATCTAAACCCTAATAATTAATCTAACAAATTAAACAATTAATCTAAATAATTAATTAACAATTAATTAACAATTATAAAACAATTAATTAACAATTATAAAATAATAAAAAATTATATATATATTTATAAATTCCGGCGCCGGAGTTAGGTGGACTCCGGCGCCGACGTACAGTGGCCGGACACACTGTCCAACCACTGTACAAGGTCCGGCGGCGGCCATCGGCCGACCGCCGCTTGCCGAAACCCTAGAAATAGGGTTTCAGTCGGACTAATTCCCGCCGGCTGCAACGGGAAGAGACGGCCGGCCGGCGAGGCATACCTGAACAAGTCGGCAGCAGCGGGAGGAGGAAGAGGCGTCGTCGGCGTCGGCAGCGGCGGCAGCGGCGGCGAGAGGCGAGAGCAGGAGCGGCGGCGGCAGCAGTGGGAGGAAGAAGGGTCGGGCGCGACTGGTGCCCTATATAAACTTATCAGCAACGGCTCACTCGCCCGTTAGAAAGCCGTTGTTGATAAGTTATCATCAGCAACGGCTCACTTGTCCGTTAGAAAGCCGTTGCTGATAATTAAAATATCAGCAACGGCTCGCCTTTCCGTCAGAAAGCCGTTGCGGATAATTAAAATAATCCGCAATGGCTAGCATGTCCGTTAGAACGCCGTTGCAGATACAGATATCTGCAACGGCTCGAGCGGCCGTAAGAACGCCGTTGCAAATAGCAACGGCTTGAGCGGCCGTTGCTGATAGCCGTTGCTGAAGACCTAATTTCTAGTAGTGATATCTACGACTCGAAGTACATTTGCTTAAATATTTTTGAAAAACATACTTAATTCTGTCAACGGACACCAAATCTTATTATGTAGATGATCTCGAAACGCAACCGGCAGCAATCTCTGCATGAATACATGACAATCGTGGCTCTTCATCCCTGATATTTTGCATTCATCGACGTTTACACATCGAGAAAAGTTTGACTCATATCCATCGGGTAATCTGAGTTCTTTGATCCATTGATACACATCTTTCATTTATTGTTTATTTGACACATACGGCGCCTTTGGCTTATAAAATAGTCCGTTGACCTCTTGCAACTCTAACTCAGGCCTCTTACAAAATATTTTTACATAATGTTGGGCCTTCACATTATCTTTAGTTTTGCCGAAAATATCCATCACTGTGTTAAAAATATTATCAAACACATTTTATTCAATGTGCATGACGTCCAAATTATGTTGAATCAGTAATGAAGTCCAATACGGCAATTCCCAAAAGATACTTTTTTCACCCAGTTATGTGTTTGACCAAAGCCTGAAATTCTTACATTTCGACCAAAAGTAATCTCTGGAAGTAATTGAACACGTGCTAACATCTGTTCATCAGAAAACATCGGTGGTGGCTCATCTCTTTCGACTCTACCCTTGGTAAATTTGTCATGATTCCTTCGATATTGATGGTTAGACGGTAGGAACCGGCGATAACAATCAAAGAAGGAAATTTTCCGATCGTTCTCAAGATTGAAGGATTTTGAGTGTTCCATGCAATACGGGCAAGAGAGTCGCCCATGCGTGCTCCAACCAGACAACATGCCATAGGCCGGGAAATCATTGATTGTCCACAATATAGCAGCTCGTAAAGTGAAGTTTTACTTCCGGTGACAATCATAAGTGATAGCTCTCTCAACCCACAATATTTCCAGTTCATCAATTAGGGGACGAAGAAACACGTCAATTTCTTTGCGATGACCCTTAGGACCTGGAAGAATCATCGAAAGATAGATAAATTCATCTTTCATACACATTGAGGGCGGCAAATTATAAACTATTAATAGCACTGGCCATACTGAATACGGAATTGCCGAATTACCAAACGGATTAAAACCATCTGTGCACAATCCCAACCTGATATTTCTAGTATCCCTAGAAAATGAAGGATAACACCTATCCAAATTTTTCCATACTTCACTATCGGATGGATGAGTCATTACTGTATCATCACGACTTCTTGCATGCCAACTCATATAGGGGGCAGTTTTTTCCGACATGAATAACCTTTGAAGCCTCGGTGTTAGTGGAAAATACCGAAGCACCTTAAAGGGGATATTTTTTTATCGGACCAATTTTTTCTCATTGTAACGAGGATGTTCACATACCGGGCATTGCTCTAACTGTGCATTTTCTTTATAATATAAAATGCAATTATTTAGGCATGCGTGTATCTTTTCGTACCGAAGCCCTAATTTCCTCATCAACTATTTTGTCTTATAAAAGGTTGGCTCAAATATGTTATTTGGAGGTAGCATACCATTGATAAAATTTGCAATCCGATCAAACGCAACTCCGCTGATATTACAATCGAACTTGATGTTCAGGAGTTATGTCATTGCCGAAAATCTTGTATAATTAGGACAATTCTCATACAAAGGTTCATCGATAGCTTTCAACATGTTGTAAAATTCTGCAGCCTCCTTATTCAGCAATTCAATCTGTATCGCATGTTGTTCTTCAGTGACTTCAACTATCGTAGTATCTGGTGGCACTACCGTCTCAGTAACTGACTCAATATTATCATTCAAATGGAATTGTCCTCCAAGACTATCCAGAATCATTGTTCTATCAGGATTAGGTGGATTGGAAGAAGAAATACCAGTAGAAGAAGATTCACCATGAGTTTGGACAATATGATTGCTCGACGTCCCGACTTGACGTGACTCCCCGTGATAATTTCACACAAAATATCTTGGTGTGAATCCTTTTCTATACAGATGCATTGTGGCAGTTTCTCGGTCCAAAAATCTTTATGTTCGAACATTTCAGTCACGGACATCGGATTTTATCACCACTAAGGAAATTTTCATTCGAGTAGGCGAAATTTAAGAAGTAAGTTACGCCTACTCGAAATTCGTTCGTTATAGCTCCACGATGAATTCGTCGATACATCCAACTTCGATCGCCCGATATGTTCTGTCAAAAAGTGGGCAATATATTTAGGTAATATCTTTAGGTGGGATGGTCCTATTCCATTCAGGATTCTTATTATTCATATTGCACTTAATATTTCTTTTAGTCGTTAATTTTATTCTAAATTTCGGCAGTATCTCCCTACAGTTCTCTGAATACACATATCATCTGGGCGCGTATCGGAGAACAAGGGAGATACAAGTCAAAATTTAAAAATGAATAGTGACTAAAACAAATAAACTAAGTGCAATATAAATAACTATGTTATCAAATTACCCAATTAGGGACAATTCAAGGGTTGTACATCGTATAAAAGATCATTTATTTCGTTTACACGAACATACAACCCCCGAACGGATCTAAGGTTTTGCAAAATTAAAATTTGACTCGTCAATGCGTACGTGAAACATATTAACTCGTCTTGATTATTTTCTAAATTTGTGGATGTCGGTGCGAGTCCACAGTAGACGATTCCGCGTGAGTCGAAAGTACATGGACGATTCCGACATGCAAGTCCAAGGTGGACGATTCCAGCACGAGTCCAAAGTGGACGATTCCGACGCGCGTCGAAAGTACGTGGACGATTCCGACGCGCGATACCATGGTGGGCGATTTCGGTGCGAGTCCAAAGTGGACAATTCCACGCGAGTCCAAAGTGGACGATTCCAGCACGCGCAAGTCCAAAGTGGATGATTTTAAAATTGTAATTACACCCAACTAAAATTAACCCTAGCATTTATTCTACCCTTGATTAACTAACCCTAACATTAAAACTAACCTAAATTTAATTAATCTAATAGCAAAAAAAACTTAATTAATCTACAATTAACACATAATAAATCTATAATTAACAGATAATTAATCTAAAATTAATCTACATTCAACTCATAAATTCTATAAATAACAAATAATAAATAAATAAATAAATAAATAATAAAACCTAAGATTAGGGGTTAAACCCCTAATCAAACAGTAGCCAACAGCTACTGTCGACTATTGTTCATCTGGTTGGGGTCGAGGGATTCGACCCCAAACCCGACAGGAAACTCACGTCGGAGCACCGGCGTCTACATGTCGGCACCGTTCGCCAATGTCGGCGTCCAGCGTGTAGACACCGACAGTGGTGGCGACAGAAAAAGGGGGCGCACAGTGGAGGGAGGTAGAGAATAGCTCACGGAGAAAAAGGGGCGATGGGCCGATTGCGGAGGGTCGGAATCGACTGCGGGCAACAACGAATGGCTAGGGCAGCGGCGAGGGAGATTGGGGCCGATCGGTGCGTGGCGCGTGGAAGAAGATTGGGGCTCGATCGGCGAAGGCGAGGGCGGCGTCTCGGCAACGAACTCGACAACGAGAAGGCGAAGTCAACGGCGCACGAAGTCAGCAGCAGCGGCGGCAGCGACAACTCGATCAACAGCGGGGGAAAGAGGAAGGGTCGGGCGCGAATGCAAATAAAAAGGATTTTCACCGATGGTTCTCTAGCCGTCGAAAAATAGTGGAATTGTAATTTTATTATCACCGACGGCTCACTCAACTGTCATTGAAGATTGTTTTAATTTTTGTGTTGCGTTCGCGCCATTAATTAATAAGCGACGATCGCTTTCAGCCGTGGCTAATGACTTAATCATATCACCAACGGCTCTAGTGCCCCCGCTAAGCCATGGCTAATAACTTATTTTATTTCGCGCCCCGTGCATGCCATCAACTATGAGCGATGGCCTTAAGTGATCGTATATGAGCCGTGGCTGATTTAGTTACATCAGCCACGACCGCTACGGTCGTCGCAAAGCCGTGAATTATTCTAACGGCCGAGTCGGCCATCGGTGATTCCCATGGCTGATGTGGTATATTCTAGTAGTGATTATACCTCTGTCGGGAAATGGCCTCCCACGCAGTGTAAATGAAGGACCTCTAGTCCTCTGGCCATGTATAGCGAGCCTGCAAAACAATAAGGTCAATACTAATATTAATCATCATGTATATAAAATTTTTAATTATGTACTTCAAACTCGCGCTAGAGCATGTCCATGTGCTCATGGGGCACGTGAGGCCACGTGGACCATGTCCCATGCATGTACCATCGAATTGTCCCCGATATAGTCCTATGGACATCCTCCTACTCGAACATGCACAACAAAAATAAAGTATAATATTATATTATGATATAATGAATTATATATAATTCATAATTCATAATACATTACTGCTCCCCGATCACACTAATAAGTCTACGTTATTCTGCGGCTGGCGAAGGATGAATCATGTTTGGTCTGCGTGGCCGCCTACGTCTAGATGAACTAGCCTCGACGGCAGGAGCAAGTGCGGCATAATTTGGAGTCTCACCGATTGGAGACTCTGAAACTCTCGTCCGGCGATAACCTCGACCCACCATAGCTGTCGAATAAGCATATAATTAGATTATATATATAGTAGAGATAGATTTAATAGAAGATATACTTTACAATTATTCCTCATCGTCTGTGTAATAGTCTTTGAATTCTTCTTCTTCTTCTTCGTCTTCTTCGTCTTCTTCATCTTCTTCAAATTCTACTTCTTCATCTCCACCTTCCTCAACTTCATGATTGTCATCATCAATATTTTCTCATCAACTTTTTAGTCTTATAAAAAGTTGGCTCAAACTTGTTATCTGTAGGTAGCATTCCATTAATCAATTTCGTAATTCGATCAAACGCAACCCCGCTAATATTATAATCGGCTTTGATGTTCAGGAGTTGCGTCATTGCCGAAAACTTAGTGTATTTAGGACAATTCTAATACAAATGTTCATCGACAACTTTCAACATCTCATAAAATTTTACGGCTTCTTTATTCGGCAATTCAATCTCTACCGCAGGATGTACTTCTAATGGCAATACTGTGACATCAACACCCATGGTATCTGGTAGCACTGACATCTCAGTAACTGGCTGCTCGACATTATCATTCAAGTGGAATTGACTGCCAAAATTATCAAGTATCATAGTTCTATATGGATTAGATGGACTGGATGAAAAAACACTAGCACGAGAAGATTCACCATGTGTTTGAACGACAGGATTTCTCGACGTCCCGACTTCACATGACTCCCCGTGACAAGTCCATAGAAAATATCTTGGTGCAAATCCTTTGCTATACAGATGTAGAGTGATAGTATCCCGATACAAAAATCATGCATTCGTGCAATTACGGTACAGACATCGAATTTTATCACTGCTAACGAATTTCCGATTTGAATTGGCGAAATTTAGGAAGTAAGTTACGTCTAATCGAAACTTATTTGTTAAAGCTCCATGATCAAAACGTCGGTACATCCAATTTCAATCGCCCAACATGATTCTGTCAATCAATGACAATATCTTTAGTTAATGTCTTTAGGTGAGATGGTCTGATTCATGTTATTCATATTGCACTAAGTATTTCTTTTAACCATTAACTTCATTTTAAATTTCGGCAGCATCTCCCTATAGTTCTCTGAATATACATATCACCTGGGCGCGTATCGGAGAACAAGGAAGATACATTAGCCAAAATTTATGAATGAGTATCGATTAAAAAAAAAAACTAAGTACAATACAAATAACTATGTCCCAAATATCCAATTAGGACAATTCAAGGGTTGTATGTCGTATAAAAGATCATCTACTGTCTTACACGAACATACAACCCCCGAACGGATCTAAGATTTTGTAAAGTCATACTTGACTCGTCGATGCGAACGTGAAATATATCAACTCGCCATGATTAATTTATTTTCTAAATTTATGGATGTCGGCTCGAGTCCACAGTGGACAATTCCGGCGCGCGTGAGTCCAAAATGGACGATTTCGGCTCGAGTCCACCATGGACGATTTGAGCACGAGTCCACGTTGGACGATTTCGGCGCAAGTCCATAGTGGACGATTCCGGCGTGAGTCCACAGTGGGTGATTTCATTAATACTAATTAATTAATATTAAACTAATCAACAATAACATTAAATAAACTAAAAATAGTTAAACCCTAATCACAGTAATTAATTAATATTAACCAAACTATAACATTATTAACATTAATTAACATAAAAAACTAATAAATATATATATATTAGGGTTTAATTAAACCCTAAAAAATTTTGATGAGGGTTTAATCAAACCCTAATCAAAATCCCTAAATGATCACTATTCCGGCGCTGGAGTCCAGTGGATTTCGGCACTGACGTCTAGTGTCCAATGTCGAACACTAGACAAGGGTCTAGCGACCAGCCCTAATAATGGAGGAGAGGAGCTGAGAATGATACATGTAGGTGTGCAGAGAAGATTTCGGCGTTAGCGGGCGAAGCATCGACCGTGGGGAGGGTGTCAACGGCATCGGCAGAGAGCAATGGGTACACAAGTCGTAAGTAAGTCATTGCTAATGTGATAATATCATTAGTCACGACCAACGCAGCCTCCGCAAAGTCGTTGCTGATAAGTTATTTCATTTGCACGCCGCGTTTACGCCATCGACTTGTAAGTAATGGCCTGAGCAGCCGTAGGGAAATCGTTGCAGATATATCATATTTGCAACGAGCTGAGTGGTCGTAGGAAGTCGTGGGTCATTCCAACGGCCTGGGCGGCCGTGGGTGATGGTCGTCGATGATTATAACATTTCTAGTAGTGAGAACTTCTTGGGATGATAATGAGTTTGATATCCAAACTCAAAATCATTTAGAAGTATAATGATCAAACCTGAACTTGAACCTAAATGGATAGTAAGAAAACTATTCGAACCCACCACAATACTTGGGTGGAGCTTTGGTTATATAAAAAAAACCCAATATGAGATTAAAAATTCAAATTCAATTAAAATTTAAAATGATGCATGTAGCTACTGTCAGGAAAAAAAGTAGAAATCGAAAACTAATTAAAGCAAGGTTGTTAAACTCGAGAGTTTAAGAAAACTCGTGGAGCCTCCATAAACTCGTAAGAGTTTACCTAATATTAAAAAAATATTAAAAAATATTATACTACAAAAATATAATCTAATATAACCTAAAAATCATAATTAAGGCAGAGTTCAACTCCCTAATAAAGCACACATAAAGATAAAAGATAAGAGTACATGTCTAATACATACATAATGAAGCATTCTAAGTCCATAATACAACACACACAATGACTTAAAGATAAAATATAAAAGTACAAGTTCAATCCATAATAATTATCATCAAACCAAGTTCACCCGAGTTTACCGGCGAGTTTGACCGAGTTTACTCGCGAGTTTGACCGAGTTTATACGAGTTTACCCCGAGTTCATCCGAGTTTACCCAAAAACGAGTTTGGGTGCGAGTCAGCTCGATTTTGATACTTGGGATCGTAAACTCGTCCGAGTTTACGAGTTAACTCGCGAGTTTAACAACACTAGATTAAAGGCTTTGATAGTGTGTACGTTCACTATTCTTAAGGAATTTATGCTCGTACTATTTGTTGTTATTGGGTTGTTGATGGTAGAATTCCATCGTGATTTCACAAAGCCAAAATAGAAAAATTTAGACAAAAAATCTGATTTTTCTCCCAAGAACATGTTAAATATTTTGTATAGCAATTTTTCTAGAAGAGAAGATAGGTTAGAAAAATTGATACGTTTTGGTGGAGATAGGTATTTATAATACCTTAGATGTCTTGAACAAACATGATATTTTTTTAAAATAAAAAATTAAGTTCATGAAATATATCTTTTATTATACAAAGGTGGTGCTAGGGTCTTAAAAAAATATTTTTGAGCTGAAATATTTCATTGTTTTCAATTTAAATTTATTGTTATAGACTTTTGTCCAAAGTCTATATAATGATTAGAGTAGATACCAAAAAAAAATATGAACTTTGGACCTTTTCCCATTTCTAGCATAAACTTTTTTCGTTAGCAAAAAAATACACGAACTTTGATTCCGTCACCCCGTTTAGCACGCATCGTCTTTTTTGACGGTTTTTGTTGACATGGTCGTTAACGGCGATGACGTGGCAAGTTACTTTGCCAACGTGACATATAATTTCAACGGGCGAGTAAAGGGTAACATAAAATTATGAAATTACCCACCCTCGATGCTAATATTTTTTTAAACGGGGAGAGGCAAAATGGTAATTTTCTCGTCGTCTTCAAGTTGGGCGCGCTGGATGCCCTAGTTCTTATTTTACCTGCTCGCCTGCTCGAACACTGCAAAGAGGGAGATTTTTGTCGCCTTTGTCATCGGATTAAGGCACGCCTTCTAGAGTCTTTGTCGTCGGATTAGGGCACGAAGGGACGAGCGGTGGGGACATTGCGAAGCTGTGATCCCAAAAACAATAGGTATATTTTTTGTTTTCTTTCTCATGTGTCATCTTTCTTTTTTAATCCATGTGTTGTGGTCCTAATATACATGTGAATCCATTTTTTTTATTATTTTTTCACTATTTGCCATCTGTTGCATATTCATTTTCATGTAGGATGAAAAAATTTAAGATTGTAGTATATCATGGTGGTCAAATGATTTTTGAACCCCATGTACGCTATGTGGGGGTGAACTGCTCTTAGTCAGAGAAGATGATATGATTTCAAATACAGTTACATTGTATCTTCTGGACTGGTGGAGATAAAGACAAAAACTGAAGTTAAGAAGATGTGTAAATTGGCGACATATTGTGGGTCTATACACTTCTATTCAGAAGGAGTTAGAGACTATGCATTGAGGAAAAAGAAACTAGAACATGTTCTCAAAAATCAGAACCAAAATGAGAATTTGGAGCCTGATCATGAAGGAGCTGACCAAGATGAGGCTCATGAACATACTGATTTTGATAGAGATGATGGCACAAGTGATGAGGATGATGAGGAATACAAAATAGTGAAGAGAAATAAAAGAATACAAAATAATGATGAGCAAGGTACTAGTGGTGGAGGAGATGAGCACAGGGAAGATGAGTAATGTATCAGTGGTGGAGGAGTTCAGCACACTAAAGATGAGCAAGGTACCGGTGGTGAAGGAGATGAGCAAGATATCAGTGGTGGAGGAGATCAACACAGTAAATATGAGCAAGGTACCAATGGTGGAGGAGATCAGCATAGGGAAGCTGAGGGTGGGAATAATGATTTATCAAGTTTTGATGAATCATCATCAAGTGATACTTCAACTGAATCAGTGAAGACACCTAATAGTAGTGATGATGAAAATATACAAAAATTAAGAAAATCGAAGGGTAAAGGATTTAGGGGGCAAAGAATCTGAAGAATTTTGCCTTAACATGAGGTTTGAATCACCAGGACAGTTCAGGCAAGCTGTTCAAGACTATGCTTTGAAGAATGGGAAGGCTATTAAGTTTACTAGGTTTGGTGAGAAAAATGTAGATGCTAGGTGTAGTGCCATATGCCCTTGGAGGATTTATAGAAGCTTAAGAAAAAGAAATGAAGCATTTGTGATTAAGAGATATGATTCAGAGCATAAATGCTCTAGACCAGCAAGAAACAAGTAAGCCTCATCTAAATAGCTTGCAAGGCACTACATGGAAACTTTTAGGGAAAAACCAGAGTGGAATGTACTTGAAATGCAAAGGAATATTGACAAAAAATTTATCATATCAGTCACTAAGAATGTATGTTATAGAGCTAGAGCAAGGGCATTGAAATCTTTATCAGGCTCATTGGCTGATCATTATAAGATGTTGTCATCTTATGTAGCAAAATTAAAGAAGGTGTACAAACATGGGCTATTTTCCACAATGATTGAGGGTCATAATAGATTCAAAAGAATGTTTGTTGGTTTTGATGCATTGAAAGAAGGGTTTTTGGGTGATTGTAGGCCCGTGATTTCATTGGATGGGTGCTTTTTGAAGTCAGAAGTTGGTGGTCAACTATTGTCTGCAGTTGGTAGGGATGGAAACAATTAGATGTTTCCAATATGTTGGACTGTGGTTGAAGATGAGAATGAAGACTCATGGATGTGATTTTTGATAAGATTAACTGAACACTTAGGCATTGTAGATGGTTTTGGATGGACAATTATAAGTGATCAGCAAAAGGTATAAGTGAACACTTAGACTTTATTTTTTTTATCTCATGTATGTATACTCTAATTATGTTTGTTTGTCTCTTATAGGGTCTTCAAAATGCAGTTAGGACTTTTATGCCTAATGCAGAACATAGAAATTGCGCAAGTCATTTATATGCACTACAACACAATTGACCTATAGAGACACAAAATTAGAGACAAATTATATTTTTGTTTCCAAATTTTCACATTTAGAGACTAATAGACACAAAATTTGTTCCTAATTAGCATCTAAAGATCTATAGAAACAACAATAATAGAGTCACATAATTGATTTGACTCTAAGCTATAGAATCACCATCAACAGAGTCACTTAATTGATTTGACTCTAAAGCTATTTTTAAAGACTAATTAGTAACAAATTTTATATTTATTAGTCTTCAAATGTGAAGATTTAGAAACAAAAATTTAATTTGCTCTAATTATGTGTCTCTATAAGTCGATTGTGTTATAGTGATGCTAATCGGAAGAAGAAGCATGTAGGTTATGCTTTGAAGATTCTTTTTTGGAAGGCTGCAAAGAGCACCACAGAAGCTCAATTCAATGAACACATATATTAGATGCAGGTACTTTCTCAAGTTGCACATGATGATTTCATTAAAATTGGTTCAGACAAGTTCTGTAGGTTTAAAATCAGTACATTGCCAAAATGTGAGATCATTGACAATAACATGTATGAATATTTTAATGGATACATTTTGAGGGCAAAAAATAGGCTTTTGATTGACATGTTAGAGGACATTAGAAGGACAATAATGAAAAGAATGGCAGAAAAGAGAGAGATAATAATGAAAAATGATAATACCATATGCCCTAAAATTAGGGGAAAAGTAGAAGATAACAAAGTTGTTAGTGGCTTCTGCATAGCAACACATGCTGGATATAAGAAGTTTGAGGTTAAACACATGGATAACAACTATGTTGTAGATCTAGAATAAAATAGTTGCTCATGTAGGATGTGGGAACTTACTGGCATCCCTTGTCCTCTTGTTATTTCATCAATTCATTAGTTGGGAGAGGATCCCACAGAATATGTTTATTAATATTTTAAGAAGTCCACATACCTAAGAGCATATGAGCATCTTATTCAGCCATTAAATGGGAAAAATGTGGGCAAAGATTGAGTCTGAACCTATCTTACCTCCCATTGCGAAAAGACAAACAGGGAGATCAAAAAGAGCAAGGAACAAGGATAAAAGTGAGACAGAAAAAGAAGAAACAAGTACAACAAAGATGAGTAAGAATGAGGTGCAGATGAAATGTACACAGTACAGTACATATGGCCATAACAAAAGGTCATGCAAAAATAAGGATAAAAGACCAGTATCAAGTGAACCATCATCTAGTCAGGTAACTTAATATTTATCCTTACATGTTTACTAACAAATCTATTTTTTACAATCTGTTTACTAATAAATCTATTTTGAAACAGGGGAAGAAAAGGGGGAGACCACATAAGGACCAATGTGTGCAAATTAATTTGGAGAATCAGGGTGTGCAGTCACCTGCAAAGAGACCAAAGATGACTGTTATTAAGAGACCTATTAGTTATGAGAAGCTTGTGCACAAGGAGAGGGCTATGGCAGCAAAAGGATTTGGAGTAACAATTGGCATTGAAACAGGAAATACATATATGCATATAAGTTATTTAATTTCAGTTATAAATTATAGATTTCAGTTATCTAATTCTAAGTTTCATGTAGATGTCTAATACAAAAGTTAGAATACTCCATGAATGAAGATTTGGAGGATGACAGTTTGTCCATGAAGGCACCCAAGTGAGCCAACCCACTCAAGTCACTCAACCCACCCAATGCACTCAACAGAGCACCACCTCAGTAAGGAGCAGGAACACCACCTCCACCTCAATAAGGAGCAGCAACAGATTCAAGGAAAAAAAGAAGCCAAACAATCAGTCATTTTCAAATGTTAGGATTGATGTGGATTGATATGGATTGTATGTGGATTGATATGTTTATGAATTGTATGTGGATTAGTCATGGATTGTGTGTGGATTGATACATCAGTTTATGGATTGTATTTGGATCAATCATGGATTGTATGTGAATTGATATGGATTGATATGTGGATTATATGTAGTAACCATTACTTGATTTTGTATGAATTATGTGTCATTCTGAGTTTTATGTATGTGGCATGTGAAATTCTAAATTTTATGTGTGTGATGATATGTACTAGTTGAATTACGTACTGTGCAATAAATAGATGTGCTATAAATGACAAAGTTCATGTATTTTATGGTTAAAAGTGGATAAAGTTAATGTATTATTAGGTTAAAAGTGGCAAAATTCGTGTATTTTTTCGTAAAAGTGGTAAAGTTCTTGTATTTTTTGGTGCACAGTTTACTAACAGATTGAAACATGCTAAAATATATTGTCTTCAAATATACATGAGAGGGTAATATCAAAATACATAAACTAAACTACTTCATAGTAGTAGCTTTAGGTTATTATCTTTGTTTCCACCCCCAAATAATATACTAGAAAATACGATACATATAATAACAACCACCATACACACACTACCCTTCCTTAAATTAACTTATTTTTTGTCATTCCTCAGTTGAGCTATCTCATCTTCAAGTGTTGCAATTCTTTCTTGAAATGTCATTTCTTTCATCTTGCTCAATTCTATCCTTTCTTCCATTAGCTTCAGTTCTCGAGAAGATTTTTTTTCCTCAATAAAACCTCGCAGAATATCCTTTGTGTGGCCATGATCCTCAAGATCATGCCACGCAAAGAAGTGGCAATCATTCTTCTGCTAAAAGATAGGAGTGAGTGATTACAATAAAGAATTAAATTTGGAGTGAGGTGATTACAAGGGATCATACCTTCCAATATCTGCATCTCCAAAATCTTCTTCCGGGATTTCTTTGGCTCCATGCGGTGAACAGAACAGCTCGCACGTTATGACAGCAGTGTGGAGCAACAAATTGTAACGAATTCACTGAAGATTCCTTCATTTGTCCCACGATTTCCCTTCCTGACATGATCGTCCCTTCGTGCCCTAATCCGGCGACAAAGACTCTAGAAGGCGTGCCCTAATCCGGCGATAAAGGCGACAAAAATTCCTCTCTTCACAGTGTTCGAGCAGGCGAGCAGGTAAAATAAGAACTAGGGCATCGAGCGCATCCAACTTGAAGATGACGAGAAAATTACCATTTTGCCTCTCTCCATTTCAAAAAACATTAGCATCGGGGGGTGGATAATTTTGTAATTTTATGTTACCCTTTACTCATCCATTGAAATATATGCCACGTTAGCAAAGTAACTTACCACGTCGTCGCTGTTAACAACCATGTCAGCAAAAACCGTCAAAAAAGACGATGCGTGCTAAACGGAGTGACGGAATCAAAGTTCGTGTATTTTCTTACTAACGAAAAAAGTTTATGCTAGAAATGGAAAAATATCTAAAGTTCGTATTTTTTTTTGGAATTTAACCTAATGATTAATATTATAAGTATTACTAATTATATATAATCTATTATATTCATTAATAATATTATTATTATTAATAAATAATAATAAAATATATTCATAATTTGCTTGATGATGGATAATCAACCATCAACTTTACAAGTCTAAAGCACTAACCTAATTATAAGGTTTAAACTAAAATTAATAATAGCATATTCATCGAGTGATATTAATTAATTAAAATCAGATCCAATGCATAGACTAGGAATCATTCCATAGTTGGAACTTGAAAGTAGAGGAGAGAATTGCAAAGTTTATGAAAATAATTAATTTCCTCCCCTCCAAATCTCTCCATTCAAGCAAACCTAATTATTTTGCTTTTCGTTTCACTTCCTTCGTAAACTCGGGATAATATTCATCCAAGATCACTTTCACACACGGAAAGATAAACGAATCAATATTAAGACACATATAGTGAATACAATACCAAATAAATTAGAAAAAATACATTAAATTTTTTTTACTGAGATTTGAGCCCCAAATCTCTAGAGAACTCATAAGTTGTTGACATCAACTGTGTCACAGTTGACAAACTCTTTATAATTAATTCTATGTATCACATCAATTCTTTTTATAAAGTTGAAAAGTTGTCTTCTTCTTCCCGTGATGAATTATATCGCCGCTTCCGCGGTCTGCTGTTCACACTGTCCTCACTTTCATATTTTATTTTAATCTTCATTTTTACAAAATTCTAAAATAGTCTTTATAATTTATAATTTATAATTTCATTTATATCCTTAGTTTAAATTAATGAATGAATTTTTTTTATAATTTTAGAGATTTTAGAATATTTTTTCATGATCAAGTGATTATTTTAAATGGTTAAAATAAAATTTTATAATCATTTAAAGAATTTCAAATGAAATTTTGTAATTATTTAAAGAATTTTAAATAAAATTTTTAAAAGTGATTTTTGGGTATAAAAATGCATTTTAATTTAATGAAAATTCATTAAAAAAAATAATTAGTAAATAAATTTTTGAAGCTTTTAATATGTATTTTTAATTTAAATTTAGTGTTATATACTTTGGATAAAAGTTTTTAATATTTTTGAGATTTTTGATCCAATTTTTTTTAAATTCATAAAAATTATTTTTATTTTTTATTTTTTATACTTTTTTATAAAAATGTGTAATGATTTACGAATTTTTGCATAATACACTATGAGTATTATTAAAATTTAATTCCCAATTTAAAAAATTTAGCGTTTATTTTTTTATTTGAAAAATTCAATAAAATTGTTTCGGGTTTGAAAAATTACCACTCTATCGATTCAGTTTGACATACGCAATTGAATTGACAAACTAATCAAACTATCAAGTTGTAGTCAAATTGATTCAAAACTTAATTAGAATTAAAATTTATCCAATTTTTGATCCATTTGAAAAATAAAAAATAAAAATAAAAAAAAAGAAGCAATCCCTAGTGCTAGCTAGTTGATAAACTCCTAAAATAATTGGCTCAACTTCCCATGAGCATCACGTGCGCAATGGCCACAACATAATCAACAAAAAGCCCCTCGATAGTATATTTTTTCAAGTTATTGCCCCAAAAGTTACAACAAAAGCTTAATCCCAATCCTTTTTCTAAGCCAAATTGTTCCAATCATTAAAGCACCACCCTCTTAAACAATAATAATTAAAAAAAATTAATAATGGCGACTTTTCCAATTCGCGTCACTCGTGACGTCACCCGCCTACTTGTTTATGTTGCCACGAAGCCCTTCATGCCTCTAAGAATCACATTAAAAAACACCAAGGAAATGTGTGCACGTATCCACATCGTTAGATTTGATTATGGGTAATTAATTCAATTCCGTACCATCACCCATTAATTTTTGTATTTTTCCAACACTTTGACACACACCAACTATTTTATTTATATATGTACCCCCTCTCGATTTGCTAAGAGGAGAAAAGAGATGAGAAGGATTCCAAGTAGGAAATTTTTTGTTTCACCTAAATGGGGAAAGGGTGGGTGCATTTTTAATTGCTTGGAATTGAGAGCCCATGCTTTGGAAAAAGTACTTGTTGGGCACTTGAAAAGTATGAGTTGGGACCCACTTAGTGTGCAATTATGAGATTGTGGTGGAGATATATATTATGTATCTTGGCATTACACAATAGAAGACATTGGGGGCCCTTAATTGGGACTTTTGGTTTGGTCCCCTCATTAGATTGTTCTATCCACATAGGAGGGTAGCCAAGGATGACTAGTTTAGTGTTTTCAATAAGTGAAAATTAATAAATATAGTATTATTATTTACATATCAAAATTAGTTAATTTTATATATGTATATATATTTACATTACCATTTTCTAGCTAATTTGCAATATTTTTTTACATGGAGTTACAAAAAGCATTGAAATAATACGAATACATGCTAAAATATAATAGAGTTCAATGTCGAAAGATTGAGCCCAGCTTCGGTGAGACTTTGGTGATCATTGTACGCAAGTGTGTAAGCCAATCTATAGCCCTATTGACTCGACGGTGTTCAAATGCTACATTTGATTCATTTTCTTTAACAAAGATAAAAAGTCATAATAGGTGATCATACTAGGGTTTAAATCCTAAATATCTAGACAACGTTCAATATGTTGCCACCAACTATGTGCTAGATCTCTAGACTACATTCGATTCATTACAAGTGCGGTGTTGCGAGTATTAATTGCAGTTTCTTGGTCCAATTTAATTGTTATCTTGTCGTAATTGAGATATTTCATAATCATACAAGGTAGAACTCCAAAAAGATTTAGGGAAGGGTAAGAGTTGTTAAAATGGGCCGTGGGCCTGTTTAATTTGAAAATTAATAATTTGCACTTGGTCCTTGGGCTTTAATTACTAAGATTGAAGAAGAAGTTGGCTTGGGCTTCGTGATTAATTTGGTGTATTAAAAAAAATCAAACATTACTATTTATCTTCTTGGGGCTTTCTTTAACTATGACATGCTTGGCATAGTGCTATTTGGTGTTATACTCGGACCTGGGTTAGACACACAAATTAATCGATGTAAATAATTTTACTTCGTTTTTTTCCGTATACCATATTGTTCCTTTATTACATTTTGCCCTTATTTTTCTAAAAAAATCAAATTAAATTCAAAACATTCACTTGCCTTATCTAGATTTGGAAAACAAATTGCATGTTTTTCACATTATTATTTAACATGTTTAAAAAAAAAATTGCATTTAACAAGAATTGACTTCAAGATCAAGTTGCACTCACCCGCAGTCTAAAAATTTATCTAAGGGGTTCAATTCAGAATATTTAAAAATTAATAAATATTATTTTAATAATTTAACTTTAAATTTTTAATTAAAATCACAACTTACCATTAGTACATATATTTTTTCATTTGTTTTCTTAGTTTTAAAATATTACTAGAATCTTTAAAATTAAATTAATAAAAAATTTATCCTCTTAAGAGAGAATTCTTTATCTCAATTATCCAATTTAACAATGTAAGATTATCTTTCAAAATAGAAAATGAATATTTTATACTATCACACGTGACACCTAAACAATAAGTCTAATACAAAAAAAAGAAATTTACATCTAAATAAAATAACTCACGTGGTAGACTATGATTTTGAGAAGGATAATATTGTCGAACTTGTCCATCATTTTGACATTATACTCCTTATAGAAAATCATGATGTTAAAATATTTAGAAATTAAAACGCACTCTACCACGAAACATCTTTTCTATCTCGAAGGCCAACTTTATGAGGCTTGCTATCCGAAGAAATACTAGAAAATTAGTAAAACTAGTAAAACATTGATATAATTGCAAGTACACGCCGAAAAATAACTAATCTTTTGATGTAGCAATAATACTTGATATTACACAAAAAAAAAACCTTGAATGCATAATTAATGTTGCACATTCAACGTGAATATGTACTGTGTAATTAATATAAGTGATCTCATTATCTTTCAAATTTGACTTTTCAATTAAATAAAATTCATAATCATGAATTCGAGTACAAAAAATTCTTCTTTCATTTTCAAAATTTTTTCACGAGTACTTGATGAATAAACTAATTGTTTAACCATATACTAAATAACTCATTCACAAAGTCCACATAATTTAATAAAATTGTTGTATATTATGAGATATTTCGAAAGACTTTAGTCCCACGTCACATAATGTTGTTTGTTTAGTTATTGTTTTTCTTAAGAGATAATAATAACTACATAGGATGTTTATCTCGAGATATTTTTTCTTTTTACCACGTTTTATACGTGATAAATCCCCTTGCATTTTCTCCATATCCTTAGCCTCCATGTTTTATTCGTGACTACGAATCCTCCATGTTTCATTCATGATCACAAATTTTGTTATCTCTATCACATCCTCTTGGCCCTATAAATACATGCGATTCCAGATAATGTAGACACAACATCTACTACATTTTCTTCCTCGGCCTCATCTTTTCTCCCTCTCTGCTCTAAAGCTGGGTTTTATTTTTTGCTGCTTCTTGCTCCTGTTCATCAGAAGGGCTCTTTGAATCCTGGGGGATACAACGACAGACGAATAAATCTTTAATGACAGTGTCAAGGACATGCATCGAGCATCATATATACATTTATATTTCCCAACAATCTTAAGGATTTAATATGGACGTCTCTGCCACTGTCGTAGCTGCTGACGACGATGCTCATCAACCCTCTGATGCCGCCGTGTCTGCAAGTGCATCCCCTACCACTATTGATCTTTCCTTACTGCTGCTCACACACTTTGTTAAGCCATGAGATAAGGGAAGGAGAGGAAGATGAGAACGATCTGCGACGTTTATGAGAGTGCTCTCGTTGTCCTTTTTCATGCCGCCGCTGAGGCTGCGATGTGCCTTCCTTGCGATGAAAAGGTATTTTTTTGCTCATTTTTTCTGGTGATCGATCTTTCCATGATTCTAATGATGGATCTGTTCGAATTCTTGGCTATATATGAATTTTGATTGTAGTATTAGTTGGGTTGTAGTGTGGTTAGTATGTTTCATAGAGAATTTAGATTGGAATACATGGTATAATCATCAAATTTGTAGGTGCTAAATTTTCACATAAATTGTGTGTTTCAACGTGATAAATTCTAGATTTTTAAAGAGGAAAATTGCCGGTTTGATTGCGTTAAATTTCAGAATTTTGGGACTGAAATTGTAGAGTTATATTGTAATTATATATGCTGGAATTTCAAATTTACAAAATAGAATTTTAGATTTAATTGTACGGATCGCATAGGTTGAAAATTCTAATTTTTAGAATAGAAAATTTAGATTTTATTTGGCGATTATATATGTTGGAAATCTGAGATTTATAGGACTGAAATATCATGATTTAATTAGACATTTGTGTACGTTAGAATTCCAAATTATAGAAGATGAAGTTTCATAATTTTACTTGCGTTAGAATTCGGATTTTTATTGAGCTAGAATCCTGATTTAAAAGACTAAAAATTCTGACATTAAATGTGTATCTATGTACGTGTGAGAGCTCAAATTATTGACACTATAAATTTTGGATTTGACATGCACACGTAAACAAGTTGGAGATTGAAGTTTGGCGGGCATCTGATTCCCATGTTATTTTAATTGGTGACTAATCTTGTACGATTTTAATTGCTCAGGAAGTTATTGTTATTTTGGGTAACCTTTTCTAAACATTGTTCATGAATGAAACTAATACAAGATAGTAATATCTTGCTAAAATCAAAAGATTAGCGTGAGTGAATGATCTGATGAGTATACTAATTTATTTGTCAATCAAGGAGTGATTACTTTACATTAAATGATATTGGATGGTTGAATGAAAAGGGATTTATGAAAGATTGGATTAACTGGTTATTAGAGGGAGGTGAATTTTGTCACCCTGCAGCTATTTCGTTGGGAGGACTTTCATGTTGTTAGGCTATCCTCCTCACTTAAAATATTTGAGAGTGTGGGGGTGTTTAGATAAAGTTATGCTCCCTGAACTTAAGAAAAAAAATTAAGTTCAAAAATATCTGATTGTTTATTTATTGATTATGCTAAATATAGTGTTGCTTATAGATTTTTTATTTTGAAAAGTGACGTGCTTGATTGCAACACTATACTTGAAAAACAAAATGTTGAATTTTTTGAGCTATTTTTCCTTTAAATGTTGATAGTGTTTCTCATACACCTATTATTCAAAATATAGTAAAAATAGGGATTTGAGAAGGTTTAAAAGATCAAGAAAAGAAATTTCGTTTGGAAATGATTTTTATATTTATCTTGTTGAAAATGATTTGTTAACATTTTCATATGCAATTTCTTCATCCGATGCTTATTTTTGGAAAGAAACTATTTAAGTATAACTTGATTTCATTTTGCAAAATAATACTTAGAAATTAGTTGATTTACCTCTGGATTAGTTGCAAATGGATTTTCAAAAGGAAATATAATCTTGATAGTTATATTGATAAATATAAAGTTAGAATTGTAACAATAGGCTTTACTCAAAAACAAAATATAGATTATTTTGACACCTTTGCTCGTGTGACTAAAATTTCTTCTATTCGGATTTTGATTGCTTTTGCTTTAATTTACAAACTTTTTATTCATCAAATGGATGTTAAAATAATTTTTCTAAATGGTGATTTAGAAAAAGAAATTTATATGGAACAACCTGAGGATCGTGTGGCTTTTGGACAAGAAAATAAAGTTTGCAAACTTATCAATCCTTATATGGCTTGAAACAAGCACCAAAATAACGGCATGAAAAAATTAATTATTTCTTGATAAATATTGGTTTCTCTTCTGTTGAAGTAGATAAATGTGTTTATACTAAACTTGTTGAAAGTGATTGTGTGATTATATGCTTGTATGTAGATGGCATGCTTATTTTAGCTCTAGTCTTGAATTGATACATGAAACAAAATATTTACTTGCTTCTAAATTTAATATGAAAGATAAGGGGAAAGCAAGTATGATATTGGGTGTTAAAATCATAAGGAAATGTGATAGTATAATACTATCACAAGAACATTATGTTGAGAAACTTCTGAAGAAGTTTAGACATTTTGATGTCAAACCACTGAGTACTCCTTATGAATCTAACTCTCAATTAAAGAAACATAGAAGTGGTCTTGTTGCTCAATCTGAGTATGCATAAATTATTGGTAGTCTGATGCATTTTATGAATATTTATCAACCTGACGTAGCATATGTTGTGTGTAGATTGAGCAGATATACACACAATCCAAATCATGAGCATTGGGAATCCAAATCATGAGTATTGGGAATCCAAATCATTGAGCAAACTAATGAAATATTTGAGAGGTACCATGAATTATGGTATTATGTATAGTGGATTTCCCACGGTATAAGAAGGATATAGTGATACAAACTGGATTTCAAATTCAGATGAGATAAAATCCACTAGTGGTTTTGTATTCACCCTTGGTGGTGGTGTAATTACTTGAAAATCAGTCAAACAAATTATTATTGCTAAATCTATCATGAAGTTAGAATTTATTGCCTTAGAGTTGATTGGTAATGAGGTTGAGTGGTTGAAAAACTTCTCAGCAAATGTTCCGCTTGGCATAAAACCATCACCTTATGTGTCCAAGCATTGTGATTGCCAAGCGACAATAGTCATTACAAAGAATAAGACTTTCAATGATAAAAATAAACATATACGATTGAGACATGATGTGATAATGCAGTTGTAAAAAGATGAAATTATATCCATTGACTATGTGAAGTCAGAAGTGAATTTGGTCGATCCTCTTACAAAACCGTTAGGAAGAAAACTAATTATTGAAACATCGAGGGGAATGAGACCACAACCAATTTGAGATATAATCACTACTAGAAATTGAGTCTTCAGCAACGACTATCAGCAACGGCCGCTCAAGCCGTTGCTATTTGCAACAGCATTCTTACGGCCACCTAAGTCGTTGCAGATATGTTGTATCTGCAACAGCTTTCTAACGGACATGCGAGTCGTTGCTGATAATTTTAATTATCAGCAACGGTTTGCTAACGGACAAGTGAGCCGTTGCTGATGATAACTTATCAGCAATGACTTTCTAACGGGCGAGTGAGTTGTTGCTGATAATTTTATATAGGTCGCAGATCGCGCCCGCCCCTTCTTCCTCCCGCTGCTGCCGCCGCCTCTCACCGCCGTTGCCGACGCCAATGCCGCTGAGCTGCCGACGCTGCTGTCCGTCCTCGACCGCCGATTTCAGGTATTCCTCGCCGCCCGACCTTCTCTTCCTGTTGCGATCGGTAGGAAATTTGACCGAAACCCTATTTTTAGGGTTTCGGCCGGCGGCGGACGATCGATGGCCGCCGCCGGAGCTTGTACAATGTCCGGACACTGTACTCCGGCGTTGAAAATCGTAGTTTTAGATTTATTTAGTTGTTAATTAATTATTTAATTAATTGTTTAATTTGTTAGATTAATTTTTAGGGTTTAGATTAATTTTTAGAGTTTATATTAATTTTTAGTTTAATTTAGTTAGATTAATATTTAGAGTTTATATTAATTTTTAGTTTAATTTAGTTAGATTAATATTTAATAATGGTAGGTTAATTATTTAAATTAATGAAAATGATGTAGATTAATATTATTAATTAGTTAAAATATTGTTAATTAGTCCAAAGTTGTCCTCAGTGGACTCGCGTCGAAATTGTCCACTTCGGACGCGCGCCGGAATAATTCATTTTGGACTCCCGCTGAAATCGTCTAATTTGGACTCGTGTCGAAATAGTCCAATATGGACTCGAACTGACTTGAAACATTTAAAAAATAATCATCCATCCGACGAGTTGATATGTTTCACGTACGCATCGACGAGTCGGATATGATTTAGCAAAACCTTAGATCCGTTCGGAGATTGTATGTTTGTGTAAAAGAAGTAGATGATCTTTTATACGACGTACAATTCTTGAATTGTCCCTGATTGAATAATTTGGGAATATAGTTATTTGTATTGCACTTACGTTTTTCTTTTAACTGTTAACTAATTATTCTAAATTTCGGCAGCATCTCTCTTGTTCTCCGATACGCGCCCAGATGATATGTGTATTCGGAGAACTGTAGGGAGATGCTGTCGAAATTTAGAATGAAGTTAGCGGTTAAAATAAGTACTTAGTGCAATATAAATAACATAAATCTCGAATGGAATAGGACAATCTCACCTAAAGACATTAACCAAAGAAATTGTCATTGATTGACACTACTAGAAATTGAGTCTTCAGCAACGGCCGCTCAACCCGTTGCTATTTGCAACGACATTCTTACGGCCGCTCAAGCCGTTGCAGATATGTTGTATCTGCAACGGCTTTCTAACGGACACGCGAGCCATTGCTGATGATTTTAATTATCAGCAACGGCTTTCTAATGGACTAGTGAGCCGTTGCTGATGATAACTTATTAGCAACGGCTTTCTAACGGGCGAATGAGCCGTTGCTGATAAGTTTATATAGGTCGCAGATCGCGCCCGACCCTTCTTCCTCTCGCTGCTTCTGCCGCCGCCTCCTCCTCCCGCCTCTCGCCGCCGCTGCCGACGTCGACGACGCCGAGCTGTCGCTGCCGTCCGTCCTCGACCGCCGATTTCAGGTATTGATCATCGTCCGGCCGTCTCTTCCCGTTGCGGCCGGCGGGAAATCCGACCGATGGCCGCCGCCGGAGCTTGTACAGTGTCCAGACACTGTACTCCGACGCCGGAAATAGTAGATTTATAGTTTTTTATTTTTTTATTTATATGTTAATTAATTATTTAGATTAATTGTTTAATTTGTTAGATTAATTATTAGAGTTTAGATTAATTTTTAGGGTTTAGATTAATTTCGGAATTATCCACTTCGGACGCGCGCCGGAATCGTCCACTTCGGACGCGCGCCGGAATCATCCACTTCGGACTCTTGCCGAAATCGTCGAATTTGGATCGTGTCGGAATTGTCCAATATGGACTCGAACTGTCTCGAAATATTTAGAAAATAATCATCCATCCGACGAGTTGATATGTTTCACGTACGAATCGACGAGTCGGATATGATTTAGCAAAACCTTAGATATGTCATTGATTGATCGACAGAATCATGTCGGCTGATCGAAGTTGGATGTACCGACGTCTTGATCATGGAGCTTTAACAAATGAGTTTCGATTAGGCGTAACGTACTTCCTAAATTTCGCCTATTCGAATCGGAATTTCGTTAGCATCGGTGATCAAATCCGATGTTTGTGCCGCATTTATTTGAATGGACGATTTTTGGATCGGGAGACTGTCACTCTGCATCTATATAGCAAAGGATTTGCACCAAAATATTTTCTATAGACTTGTCACAGGGAGTCACGTGAAGTCGGGACGTCGAGTAATCCTATTGTTCAAACATATGGTGAATCTTCCTCTGCTGGTGCTTCTTCATCTAGTCAATCTAATCCCTATAGAACTATGATACTTGATAGTCTTGGGGGTCAATTCCACCTGAACGATAATATTGATCGGTCAGTTCTTCAGATATCAGTCCCACCAGATACTATAGCGGTTGATATCACATAAGTACAAACTGCGGTAGAGATTGAATTACCGAATAAAGAAGCTGCAGAATTTTACGAGATGTTGAAAGCTGCCGATGAACCTTTGTATGAGAATTGTCCTAAATACACTAGGTTTTCAGCAATGACACATCTCCTAAACATCAAGGCCGATTGTAATATCAGGGGGGTTGCGTATGATCGAATTGTAGGATTGATTAATGGAATGCTGCCTACTGATAACAAGTTTGAGCCAACTTTTTATAAGACTAAAAAGCTAATGAGAAAATTGGGGCTTGGGTACGAAAAAATACACGCGTGCCAAAATAACTATATTTTATATTATAAAGAAAATATGCAATTGGATAAATGCCCTGTATGTCAACATCCTCGTTACAAGGATAAGAAATCGGTCCGACTGAAAAATATTCCGTTTAAGGTGCTTCGGTATTTTTCACTAACACCGAGGCTTCAAAGATTATTCATGTCGGAAAAGACAGCCCCCTACATAAGTTGGCATGCAAGAAGTCGTGACGATACAGTAATGACTCATCCATCCGACAGTGAAGCATGGAAACATTTGGATACATATTATCATTCATTTGCTAGGGTCATTCATTTGCTAGGGATACTAGAAATATAAGATTGGGATTGTGCACAGATGATTTTAATCCGTTTGGACATTCTGCAACTCCTTATTCAGTTTGGCCAGTGTTGTTGACAGTTTATAATTTACCACCGTCAATGTGTATGAAAGATGAATTTATTTATCTTTCGATGATTATTTCGGGTCCTAATGGTCCGCGAAAAGAAATTGACATATTTCTCAGACCCTTGATAGATGAATTGAAAACATTGTGGACTGAGGGAGCTGTCACTTATGATTGTCATCGAAAGCAAAACTTATTCCAATACTCGAGGATGCAGACACAACGTCAATTCAATTAGAAGTTGAATATGCTGATGATGACGATCATGAAATTGAGGAAGCTGGAGATGAAGAAGATGAAGAAGAGGAAGAATTCGAAGACTATTATTCAAATGATGATGAATAATTGTAAAGTATATATTTTATTAAATATATCTCTACTATTTATACAATAATCTGATTATATGTCTATTCGACAGATATGTCTGGTCGTGGTTATCGTCGCAGGAGAGCTTCAGAGTCTCTGATCGGTGAGACTCCAACACTTACTCATGCTGCTGATCCTCCTGTTGCTGATCCTCATGCTGATGATACTGCCGAGGCTAGTACATCCAGACGCAGGCTGCCACGCGGGCCAAACAGGTGGCAGCCTCCACCAGCCATAGAGTCACGTAGATTTATTAGCGTGATTGGGGAGCGGTAATATATCATAAATTATGAATCATTACAAATTCATTATATCATAATATAATATTAAAATTTATTTTTGTTGTGCAGGTTCGAGCAAGAAGAAGTGCCGAGGAGCATTTCTTCTACTATTCGACGATACATGCACGGGGCATGGCCTACGTGATCTCACGTGCCTAGCGAGCACGTCGACATGTTATGGCGCGAGTTTGAGGCACGCATTATTTTTTTTTATACATGCATGATGATTAATGTTGGTACTGATATTATTATTCTGCAGGCTCGCTATACATGGGCTGAGGACCAGATGCCCTTCATTTACGCTGCCTGAGAGGCTATTTCCCGGGCAAGGTACAACGGGCAGCTGGGGCAGGCCTGATCCCAGGCGATGGCACGAGCTGGGACTACTAACATCGCGGAGACTCGGGGATACGTCCCCGATTGGATTACTCCGGATATATGGGATCAGCTCGTGGGAATATGGTCGACGGATCGATGGTAGGAGGTTTCTAGGAATGCGGCTAGAAATCGCATGTCGGGGGGAGCAGCGCGTCACACCGGCGGCTCTATTGCATTTGCAGTGCACGCGAACCGTATGATAAGTATACCTTTTAATTATATATTTTATTTATTACTATGTGTACTAATTAATGTATTATATTTTGTAAATATAGACAACGGTGTCGGATGACGAGACTGTCCAGCGACCCTCCCCGATGGCGGTGTTTGAGTGGACTCACCGTCGAGCACATGGGACGGGGGAGTACATCGACAATCGCGCTGCATACATTATGGTAACTATATATTTGTTTAAATTATTCATTATATATTTATAATTTAAGTTTTATGATAAATATTAAACAAAAAATCAAACTCGAGTAGGAGACCTACAGCCAGACGGTGGTGCAGCGCGGGGGCACCCCCGAGGACTTTGACGCAGCAACGTGGGTCGAGGGCGCAGGTTGCTGGGACCATGGCCGCGTATATGGCTTTGCAGATAGTGGTCATGCGCGAGCCGTGCTAGGGCTACTTGGGGCACCGACCCCTTCGGTCGCTGGTGAGCGGTCGTCCACCTCCAGATCCAGTTATGATCATAGTAGCAGAATAAGGACTCTAGAGGACACGATCGCGCGTCAGACTGAGATGATGGAGCGCCAGAGTTAGATGATGGCGGAGATGCATGCTATGCTACGCAACATGTCAGGTCACCCCGAAGCAGGCATCTCTTCGGCATCATCTCATCCATCGTCCTCAAGTCAGTCCACGCCGGTGTACACTCAAGCACTCCAGACCCCGCCAAATGATCCAGGCCATCATCCATCGTCATCGTGAGATTTTTTTATATTGACTTTATTACTGAGATATTATACTTGTTTAATTTATTTTGTTTGGATATTGATACTTCAATTTTGCATTTGAATAGTTTTTATACTATTGTGGATAATTATAAATATAAATATAATTGTTTTGATGTATATCTTGGTGTATTTGTGATGTGTGAATGAATGTGTGTATGAGTGCATGAGTGTGTGAGTTATGTATCAGATAATGTATTGATGTATCAATGGAAATTTGAAATTTTAATTTTTTTCATTTCCAGGTTCACATCATCAGCAACGATTTTCCCACGGTCGTCGGTGGGAAAGCCGTTGCTAAAAGTTTATCGAAAGCCGTTGCTAATGACCTACAGCAACGACTTAGCAATGGTCTTTTACTAACGGCATTACTACAGACTCACCAGTCGTTGCTATTAATGTTTTCAGCAACGGCTCCATGTTTGTGGCAAAATCGTTGCTGATAATATTATTAGCAATGGCCCGAGCGGCCGTTGCTAAATCGTTGCTAAGTTATTAGCAACACGCTTTTCTTCCACGGCTCTGTTGCAACGGGTAGGGCCGTTGCAAGCCGTTGCTGATGGTTTTTAACAACGGCCCAGCAACGGCTAGAGCCGTTGCTGATGCCCATTTTTCCAATAGTGAATGATGGTAATCAAACCTATGAGATTGGTGATCCCATGAATTAGGTTCATGTGGGTAATAACAAAATCATTAGTTGATTTGTAGCACTATAAATATTTGGTCCCTCCTATGGTGCAAATAGTGCTAGACTGCAGCGAAAGTGGGGATGAGTTAATAACTCTTAATCATTCCACATCCTTTATAGGTGGTGTGTTAGTTAGTACACTTGGTGGATTGACCTATATGAGTGTGGAGTGAGGCTGCTCCTATGAGAATTATGACTAATTGTCTAGAGCACTGAATATCTAGACGCGCGCATGGCCTATTAGCGCACAAATGCGTTGAATAGCAGAACTGTGAGGTATAGTGTAATTGATGAGAAGTTTAGCTTACAATACAAATTCTTGATTCATAGAAGCTTTATGTTCATCAATTATTCTGTAAGTTATATCTCATTCTTTCTAGTTCTGGTTCATAGTTTAAAATCATTTTATCAAGCATAAACAAGGAATCAAACTGATTCCAGAACAACTAACTAGCTTAGCTGTTCTGGAATAACCAGAACAGCTTAAGCTGTTCTGAAATCAAAACCAGAACAGCTAAGATGTTCTTGATTCAAGAACAACTAAGTTGTTCTGCAATCAAGAACAACTTAAAGCTGTTTTGGAATCGAATCAAATTCCAGAACAGCCTTAAGCTGTTCTTGAATCAAGAACAGCCCAAATTCCAGAACAGCCTTAAGCTGTTCTTGAATCAAGAACAGCTTAAGGCTGTTCTGGAATTTGAATCAAGAACAGCTTAAGGCTGTTCTGGAATTTGGGCTGTTCTTGATTCAAGAACAGCCTCAAATTCCAGAACAGCCTTAAGCTGTTCTTGATTCCAGAACAGCTAAGCTGTTCTGGTTTGCAGCAGCTATGTCGGAAAAAAAAAAAAGAAATGGCGGAAAATGGAAATGCAGACATGCCGAGCCGTGGAGAGAAGATCGCCGGAACATACCTGGCCGAAAAATAGAAAAGTTTCGCCGGAGAAGTGAGGCGCCGACGGGATGCGAGGAAGCTTCCGAGAGAGTCGCCGACGGAATGCGAGAGAGGAAGAAGATTGAAGAAGAATAGAAGATACAGACGTCGGAGGGTTTAAGTTAGGTTTTTTTTAAAAAAAAAATCAATAATTTAGATATCCTTATCACTAAGTTGGATGAAAAAAATCGCAAAAAAAACCCCTGGCCCAGCGGTGGAACCTTTCCGGTCCACCGCGCGGGCCAGGGTTCGAATCCCGGGCTTTTTCTTTCTTTCTTTTCTTGTACCGCCTATCTCGTCGGGATCTCGTCCAAGATTGGACGAGATCCCGACGAGATAGGCGATATCTCGGGATCGCCTGTATCGTCCAGACGATACAGGCAAATCCACCGAGACAGCGATATCTCGTCGCTATCTCGACGAGATAGCGACGAGATGATAACCCTGGTCACGTGTCATTTTTAAAAAAAATCTGTTAAGTAAATAATATTGACTTAACAAATAGGGTATTTTGGTTAGTTTCATAAAGTTTAGTCTTTTTTTTTGTCTAATTTCAAAGTTCATCGTGGGTAATTGCAATTGGGTCATAGTTCAGTACCAGCATTCTGAGTTTTTGTAGCTTGACTAGAAAACAGATACAGTAATCGACCAGGGCTATTAAAATCTATTATTGCCCTCATTAATAGAGGGAAAATACACTGGGCAAAAATTTCTTTTGCAAGTTTATTGGAAAAATAATTGTAGTATCATCAGTCCTGTAAGATATAAAAGGTCAAGCCTCGTGAAATAGAGTATCACTAGGACAAACTCAAATATTAATAGCGGTAAGAAGACAAGGCTTAAGCCAAGTGTTTTTTTTGTGCTGCTAGATAGCCTAGTTCTGCAAGAAGCGCTTCAATGCCAGAAATTGTATATTGTCAGCCCATAAAAGAGTTAAAGGACTGTAATTCCAAATGTTGAATAACTAAAACTTGAAAACTTGATAATTTGTCGTACCCTATCATGATGGCACATGATGGCAATAGCTAAAAACTCCTAGACAGAAAATACACTGGGCAAAAATTTCTTTTGCTAGTTTATTGGAAAAATAATAGTAGTATCATCAGTCTGTAAGATATAAAAGGTCAAGCCTCATGAAATAGAGTGTCACTAGGACAGACTCAAAGATTAATAGCTGTAAGAAGACAAAGCTTAAGCCAAGTGTTTTTTTTGTGCTGCTAGATAGCCTAGTTCTGCGAGAAGCGCTTCAATGCCAGAAATTGTATATTGTCGGCCCATAAAAGAGTTAAAGGACTGTAATTCCAAATGTTGAATAACTAAAACTTGAAAACTGATAATTTGTCGTATCCTATCATGATGGCACTAGATGGCATTAGGCCATTAGCTAAAAACTCCTTCCAGATTCCCAACCCTCCCCTTTCCCCCCTTCTTTTTCAAAGTAGTCACCTGATACCAAACTCAGGTTGTAGGTTCATATGTTCCAAAGTACATAGCTCTCTATGATCAATACATGGGCTAGTGAAGAATGCATTTAAACTTCCAAATACCAATATCCAAATTTCCTACTTGTTGGTTCTATTGTTGAAAAATTCATGAATGCTTAGAGTCTCAGACAATGTTGTTGGAACTTGGAAACATGATGTAGTTGGGATAACAAATAAGTAAAATCAGCATCTGTACCAGAACCAAGTTATCGAGTTTTTGCTTTATAGATGAAGCAATACTAGTTATTCACACTGGTAGGTAGTCCTGAGAGATAAAATTCAAGTGAATATATCGACTTGGACAATGTTGAAAGGAGAGGTTCAAAGTCTAACATGGAACTGCATTCTATATTTGAAAATTCTGTGATGAACAAAATAACTGACAAACTTAAAGTAACACAAAATGGGACATTAAAAAACCAACAGAAAAAATGAAATTATCAACAGCATAAACAACGGAAAAAAGATGTAAGAAGGAAATGGACAAAGGTACAACTTTCATAACAAAGATTGTAATGTTCAGAAAGGAATGTAGCACTCAATTAGAACTCACATTATATATCTTGCTTGTTCTCTGTGACCCCTTCTCTATTAACTCTCTAGCTTCATTTACAGCTACATCAAACTCTTCAAGGTCTTTCATTAGATGCTCATCCAAAGCCAACTCTGAATCAATTGCTTCATCTAGGACAGGCTTCAAGAGCTTCAATATGCCAACTATTTTCCTGAAGTCCTCTAGAGAAGCATTTTTTGTTGTCTGACAAGCTACGAGATGAATAAATCGTGAAATGCTGTTTATCAATCCCCCAATAATCTCCCCATCCATCACTCCTGTTCAGGGAAAACACACATATGATAAATATAGTGCATGTTAGGTGGAAAGAAACAAGGAAAAAGGACACAAAAAGGTAGCAAATAGTTGCAATTTTGCAACAGCCGCCAACTCAAAAGCAGTATAAGCTATACACAGAAGTCTTGATTTATGTGCTTGAAATTGCTATTTCACTTATTTTTTCATTAATTTTTATTTGTAGTGATGAATTGGAACAAATTTTTTGTCTAATATAGTTTTAATTATTTTCCTAATATGTAAGAACTAAATATATATATGTTTTGAAATACACCAACAAAGTGTGAAATGTATTTGCAATGCATTGTTAACTTCATATTTTAACCGTTGAGGGAGGTGGCAAATGAAATTTCTACTACCCAAAGGTAAAATGAACCATACAACCTACAAAAGATAGTCGGTGGGTGAAAAGGATCTACATAAAAGAGTGCAGTTAAAGTTCGTAGAACTTTTAGCACCCACTGGAAGTATCCCTTATGCATGCAAAGGCTCTAAAAGAAAAGAAAAAAAAACATGCTTGGGAGCACCATTCGTTAAGTTGCCGTCTGCTCTGCATACTCTTTGTCCTTGTAGTAGTCCAAGAGAAACTAAACCTTATCATCCATAGTTCCTAAAGAAAGAAACGGGTTGTGGCGGTCTCAAACAAGAAAAAGAGCAGTACTACTTAGCTTTCCAGTCCATCATCAAGCAGAAAATCCACATTCTCTGGAAATCGCCAGCCACATCAAGAAAGACGGAAAGACAAATCACCTCCGTATCCTCCTCAACGAGCACGCTCAGCTCAAATTCAAACAAAAGAAGAGAATTCCCACAAACACTCTCGATACACTAAGAAGAAAAAAAATCGCCGAGACATCACGAGAACGATTTACACTCGGCGGATCTGAGAGCATTTTCTCATCAACTTGAAAGGAAATTAAAAGAATTTTCGCAAGCACAAAGAGATCGCCACACAAACCATGAAAGCTGGCTTCCTACATTACACCTAATACAGTAAAAAGATTACAGATTGCCGAGAAAGAATACCTCCGTTCATCTCGGAGAGGACAGATGACAAGCGGCTCGAATCCACGGCCTCAGATCAAGCGGCTTGCACACAGCTGCAAGATTCCTTCTACATGACACACACACCGCCGACTTCCTTCCTTCGCCTTAAACCCCTGTCAGGAGGAGAGAACCCTAGGAGTTCCAGGTCTCTCTCTCTCTCGCTCTCTCTCTCTCTCTCTCTCTCTGACACAAACAGACAGATACGCAGGGTGGAAGGAGAGAGAGAGAGAGAGAGAGAGAGAGAGGGAGAGGGAAGCAAGTAGACGAAGAAGTTGGCAAGGGGCCCATTTCCTTCCCCACTTTGTCTGTTATATTATAAATATTAGTGGTCTTTTTTGGTTTAATAAAATGTAGATGTTGTCCCTGATTAGCTTCTGCCAGCGAAGCCCAAAATTAATCATTTGCACCAAATTTCATCCACAAGATTTCCCGTTTTGTTAATCTATATAAGATTTCTCTTGATTTAAGATATTATTCAAGATTTCATGTTATTTCTATGACTATTGTACAAATTATTTAGGATTTTGTACAAGGATCACACTTTTTAATTAATGACAATTTCTACCTTTTTATAACATAGGCAATTAAGTTTACTTAAAGTAGTCATCCTCCTAAAATGAAAGCTCATGAGTACCAATGATCCTCTGGGCCCGGTCGGACCGGCTCTCAAGGTGACTCGACGTGAACCTGACTCAGATCGAACCAATTACAACTCGGCCCATAATTTAAGGATGTCCTCGTCCTTCATTTATCATCAAGGATTTGGCCGTAATGATATCGTAATCTGAGGGATAGCACTTGACCCATTCAAGACATATCCCTTCGGAATTTCAAGAGAAATCCTTGTTGAATACTTTGTCTTGCTCTATAGAAACAGACACAACGCGCACATGTATACTATGTATTCCAATTCCATAAACACCACCAAAAAACTCTCTCTCTTACTTGAGTGTCAAAGTGTCATTGCAGGTCGTCACCAAAGTCACGTCCAACTAGGAGCTCGGGGGACTTGCGACACCACTGATCTCAGATAAAAACATTATCTCATTGTATTTGAGTGAGAGTAATATTTTCTCATTTATACTTCTAGCATGAGCAAATAAAATGGTAAAATAATTTGAAAGAGTAAATCTTACTATGTCGCTGATACCTTTTTGTAGGCTTTTGAGGCCCAACTGTTAGGTTAATTACCTTGCTTGTTCTCTAGTGACAATTCTCAAGCAATAGTGTAATATTTGTGAAAATTTTTAATTAATTTTATTTGGCTTCAGCAGAAACATCGAGATGCGCGTTGGAGCGGGTCGAGTAAATCGTCGAAGGCTGCGATTGAAGGTATGCCCCTTACGCGCGAGGAAAATTATTTTATTGAAGTTGAGTTGGGAGGTTGGGTTTGAGTGGAGTTCAAGTCAAGTGTGTAGGTTCGAACGGAACTTGATTTGGATGAGTATAGACTGGGTTTGGGTTCACTTAAGTAAGGAGGGTAAATTAGTCATTTGGATAAAAAAAGGGAAGTAGTGGGCGATCGTACGACTTTAGGGAGAACCGGACGCCGCCCAAGACTTGGGGGAGGATGCACCACCTGTTTTGGCCAAATATTCGCCGTTGTCGGTTGCCGTCGTCGCCATCTTCTTCTCCAAGGTGAGTGGTTTTGAACCCTAGTCATAGGATTTTGTCCCCACGTTAACCGCCCCTTGTGATTGAGATACATGCTGGAATTTTCTTGTTCGGTCAGACTTTCCATTGATTCGTTGCATGTTGGTGTATTTTGTGATGGAAATCGGAGCCCTTGGTAAGGGGGTAGGGGTGCGACAGCCCTAGAGGATACCTTAGGCCCTTAGGGCCACCGAATAGGATATAAGGGGAGGGACTTCTATGAAAATTCTAGTTTTGGATGGGATGATATTTCTTATGTTCTTAATCAATTGTTCAATGTGAATTGAAGATGTAATTCTCCTTACTTGGTATGATTCATGATGAAGGTTGGTATCCTTTGTAATATACAAGGTGCGGCAGCCCTGGGTTGTCCCTAAACCCATAGGACCGCCCAAACCTAATGTTAAGAGGGGAGTGATTGAAAATTTTGGTTTTGATTTAATGGTGGCATATAATTCCGAATTTTCTTGAGGTTTTAAGGAGTTGATTCATCCATATAAGTCAGTGAACCAAGCGGAGGTGTTGGGTAAGGAAGGACCGATCAAGTAAGGGAATTAAGGGAAAGGAAATTTCTTGGCAATCTTGGTCTTGATATGGTGATATTTTTAATTCCGTATTTCCTTGGATTATTGAAGAACTCTCTTCCCTAGATTTCAAAGAATAGAGCAATGGATTTGTAGTAAGGGGTAGTGCCGAGCCCTATGAATTGGGTTTATCGGCCTTGCGGGAATCCTATATTAGCACACCTTGATTTCTAGTTCGGAGCATGTTAATTTCAGTTTATATCACGTGGACATATTTCTATGCTCAGTGCAAGTGTTGGATGGATCTGATATGAAGTTTATGTTGAAATTGTGGTAGTAATTAAGAATCAAGTTAAGCCCTATATGTGCTACAAGTTTTTTACTGTAATATTCACGTGCACGGACTGGATTTTATTTATTAATTTTGGATACATTAGATCATGGTAAATCTAAGATTTATAGATTTATGGTTGTTAAATTTTGAAATTTTTTATGTTAAATTTCATATTATTACATGTTAAGATTTCAGGTTTTTGAATGATAAATTGTGGATTTATTTATGCTAATCTCGGTGCTTGTGTTGAGTACGTACCATGTGAAATTGTCGTTTGGTTATGATTGTTATATTGTGGCAAAGAGCTTAGTTGTAAATACTATCATATGCTTAAACTGGTGTGAGAAGAATCGAGTTAAACTATTATTGTAGATATGTAATTCTCGTAGTAATGTTTATGTGTACATACTGAGTTGTGTTTAGTTTTAGGAACTGAATACATGCTCAGATTTATTTTTGTAAAACATCCTTATGTGGCTGATTTTTTCTTGAGGCAATAGCTAAATTAAATTATGGTAATGATGGACATTGTGGGCCGAATAGTTGATAGTCACATGTTTGAAATTTTCTAGGATTATGTGGGTGTTTAGGGTATTGAAGTGTGAATGTGAATAATTAACTTTCATTATGCCCAGTGGATACACCTATTGGTTTGATTGAAATGGTAAAGTACCATGCCGAGAGATTAGAGCCCGAGGGAGGGCCGGGATAGGGCTGCGTGTGCGCATACCCGAGATTGTCGGCAAATACTCCAACTATCCTAGAAATTTTTATTGATAAATTATTGTGTCTATTTACATTTATCATTGGACATGCTTGTGCTCGTGCTTGGAGTATGGCCGAGCTTAGAGGCGCTTTAGCTGGTGGAGCTATTGCTCGACTCAGTAAGTGAATTATGGACCGGTGAAGTCGTTAGAGAGCCACGCTGACGATCGAACCAGAGTGGCATTGGTTGGAGGGACTTTCCCAACCCAAGTAGGGTTACCGAGACTAGTAGGCTATCCTAGCTTAGAGAGCCCCAAGGCAGGAAGCTCGCTAGGCGCATCCTAGTGATCGACTCGTATGTTTGCTATTGCATTCCTTTTATTTATATCTGGGCCAGTGTAGGCCAGTGTGGATGTGGGTGTGAGTGCACGGGTTATATGGTTGGGCTTCTTTTCATATGAATTAAAATGATAATTTATTTATCTGGTTGGTTATGTTAATGTTGATTATGAAATAGTTATGATTATATGTGTTGGCTAAGAGAGGGCTCGGGATTGAGCCACACACCGAGTTCAATATGAACTCATGACTCTCTCTTTCGTGTTTTTCTTACAGTTCCATATTAGTAGAGGTACTGACATACCTACGTGGCGCGGTTGGGGGTCGTAAGCTCAGGCAGCAGGTTTTGTGACGCGTCGGGTTGTAGTCGAGTCTTAGGAGTTTGGTTATGCATTTTATCTTATTTTGGATTATGTAGAATCTGGATTGTTTACATATTGGTGTCTCAGTATTCTACTTGGAGTTATTTATTTACTTATGTTCATTTGGTATCTGCATGGTTGACATTCTTATTCTGCATTGGTTGGTAGGCTTCGGAGTACAGACGTGTACTCTGGTTAGTCACGTGGTACCAAATTTTGGGGCGTGACAAATAGTTTCCATTGATACTATGAGTAAATTCTTACGCATTGATATTCTTGAATGATAACGTCTTTACTTAATGTCATAAATACTACGTGTGTAACAAAGAGGTAGATATTCATTCATATATTCTACAAGTACATCGTGGCTAGAGATTTATGGGACAAGCTAGAAGCTGTTATTTAATATAAATTTGAATTCATGAGCCGCCACTACAAGAAAACATGGTATCACCAATGGACCAAATCCGTCGATAATACCCAAAAATCCGTCGGTAATATTGTTACCGACGGAGTATCTGTCAGTAAAATCCGTTGGTAAAAGGCTTCTCGATAATACCGACGGATTTTAATTAATCTGTCGGTATTACCAATAGATATTTTATTTTGTTGGTAATACTGACGAAGACATATCTGTTGGTAATACCAACGGATAAATATCTGTCGGTATTACCAACGAAAACATACCTGTTGGTAATACCAACGGATAATATCTGCCGGCATTACCAACGAAAATATATCTGTTGGTAATACCAACGGATAAATACCTGTTGGTAATACCAACGGATATATATCTGTCGGTAATACCAACAATATCCGCTAGTGTTGGTATCATCAACAAATAATTTTTGTTGGTATATCCGTTGGAATTACCAACAGAATCTATCAATTGCTCATTACTTTTTGTTTATTTCCTAATTTCATGCCTAAATTTATGGCATGACTTTTGTTTCTTAGTTGGCCATGCCAACTATAAATACGTAGCCCTAGGGGCTTAAGAAGAGATCTTATGAATTGATAGTAAAACTTTCTCAAAGTTTCTTCTCCTCTCTTCCCTCTTGGTTTGGTTCTATATCCTAGTGATCTTATGAAGCGTTCACATCATGTGGTGCTCCACAAAATATTGAGCAGGATACAAATTAAAGGATAGAAAATTGGCATTTTTTAAAAAGCTTGCCTCCAGGAAACACTCTATAATCAGCCAAAATATGCCACATTTTTTATATCCTGTTATATATAGCCATACGAAAAAATATTATTTCAAATCCAAAAAGCTCAAGCGATGCATTATGTCATATCTCCCTCCAACGGATGATCACATTTTTTGAGCCTTACACCAAATCAAACAAGATAAAGTAATATAATGTTGAACTAAGAATGAGATTAAATTGGCCACAATCTTACATTTCCTGATTTCCTACATGCAAAGGATGGCCATTTATGATAAAGCAACATATGCAATCAACTTTGAAACATATTGTAGAATAAGCTAGTTACCCAAACAGTAACTGAAAGAATATAATGCAAAATATAATGATCTACCTTTTCTTATCAATAATTAATAGGCGTCTATCATCTGGTGTCTCTGACGGTTGTGAAGACTGATTTGGTCCTCTTCGACGTGAAGTATCATCACTGTGTGTAGCAGCAGATGTAGATGGCACAAGAGGAGCTGATGGCATCAAATGCAAATGGACTGAAGGTGGTGAGGGTGTTGGTGCTGGTGCTGGTGCTGACAATGTCGAAGGTGTAGGAATAGAAGGTGTTTCTAGTGGAACAGTAACAAGTACAATAGGAGTACAAGGTGTAGAGGTCGTGGCTCCAACTATTGCTTTAGATGATGATGATGATTGTGTAGAGGTCGCAAAAGGTATTTCAATCAAAGGAGGACACCCTCGATCTCGTCCTCGCTCTCGTGACACCATTATTTACTAAAAGTGCATTAAGAATAGCTAATAATTCAAGACACATGAATTTTAAAAAAAAATCAATTACAAACAAATGAGAGTTTGTCATCATGTTCACAATGATTTTATAAGTGACCATCAAAAGTAAACTTATACAAAAAAAGTTTCAATCATCATTCTCCCCATTTGACAAATACTCATCAACTTCATCATCTTCACTATCTTCCATGTCTATAGTGTCCGCTTCTTCTTCATCCTTCTCAATGGCTTGTCTTCGAGTTCTTAAGAAAAATTCTTCATGTTGATCTACTTCATCAACTACACCATCGTTATCAACTAATACATTTAACAAATCCAACTCAGTTGTAGGCATACTAGGTTGTATTGTTTCAACCTCATCATCTTGAAAAAAAATATCTGTCTGTGGAGGGATATTATCATTTGTTTCTTCAACCTCTAATACATCAAATCTATTTCTTGCTTTAATTTTGCATACAGACCACCAATCACTCCTTCCTTTTTTCTTTGAGGGATAACTAGTGTAATAAACTTGTTGAGCTTGCTCTGCCAACACAAAAGGAGCATCATGATAAAGTCTCAACTTGTGATTGATTTCAACAAGTCCATGACGAGGATGTACTCTAACTCATTTTTCGGTATCAAACCACTTACATTTAAATAACACCACATTATTTCCACCAAAGTATTCTACCTCCAAAATATCAATCAAAATGCCATAGTAATCAGCTTCAAAGTCATTGTAGCAACTGCCCTTGACACAAACACCACTGTTAATTATTTTCTTTCCATGTGAAAATTCCTCGGTGTGAAACTTATATTCATTCACAAAATAACCTTTCATGGAACGAACCAATCTTTGTGGGCCTTGTGCAATGACAAATATTCGATTATCAACCGTGTGAATGTTATGATTAACCTATATATATAAAAAGAAATAATCAGGATTATTCACATTGACATTGACACAAGAATGATTGTTCAACTTACATGATCTCTCAACCATTTTGAAAATTCTCTATCTCGTAACTTCTCTAGCTTTGCGTCAGTTAAGTGTGGTTCTCTTTGCCTAACGATATCATTAAACTCACTAAAAACAATAAGGTTTACATTAACATAATTTGAATATATGAAATAATTAACGAAAAGTTGATGTTAATACTACTACGTACTTAATGAAAGGAGAGATTTCTTGACAATTCATAAGTACGTAAAGCTCCATTGCTTTATACTCAACTTCGTCGACAACCATCCTATAACGCCCAACGGCCCCACAAGGTCGACCAGGGTAGGTAAAGATAGATAAGCGTCCCATGGTAGATGGAACTCCACCATCATCATTTCGAGGTACTTGATTCAACCTTGTATTTACCTTTGGTTCAAAGTAGAAAGAACAGAAAGTAGAAATTTCTTGTATGATATATGCTTCACAAATTGATCCTTCAACATATGCTCGATTCTTCACTTTTTTCTTCAATTGAAGCATATACCTCAAATATTCTTATAAATTAAGATGTTTAAAAAAATTAGAAATTTGAATGAAGAATCAAAAGGCATATGTGTTACCTTTCGAATCTATACATCCATCTATATTGTACAGAACCATCAACTTTAGCCTCATAAGGTAAATGAACAGGGAGATGCTCCATAGAGTCGAAAAGACTTGGTGGAAATATTTTTCAAGCTTGCATAGTATCTCAACAATGTTTAACTCAAGTCTTTTGACCTCCTCAATTCGCAATACACTTGAACACAAGTCCCGAAAGAATAAACTCGGCTTAGTTAGTGTATCCCATACTGGATTAGGTAACAAATCACGAAATGCAATTGGAATAAGCATTTGCATGAAAACATGACAATCATGACTTTTCATTCCATAAAATTTGCAATCATCTATATTTACACATCAATTTATGTTTGAAGCATAACCATCAGGAAATTTCAATTCTTTGACCCAATGACATACTGCTTTGATTTGTTCTTTGTTCAACACAAATGAGGCTCTCGACTTCAACAGTTTTCCATTGACATCCTGTAATTCTAATTCGGGGCGCTTGCAATACTTAGGTAAATCAGCTCTAGCATTGACATTGTCTTTTGTTTTCCCCTTGATGTCCATTACTGTATTGAATATATTTTCAAACACATTTCGTTCAACATGCATCACATCTAAGTTGTGTCGAATTAAATTTGTATGCCAATACGGTAAAGTCCAAAAGATATTTTTTTAACCCAATTGTGTTGTTGCCCAAATCCTGAAATTCTAGCAACACATTGATTTCCAAATTGAATACCAGGTAATTTATCAACACATGCCTTCATTTCATCGCCCGATAATCGTGGAGGTGGAACATCTCTTTCAATTCAGCCCTTCATAAATTTGTCTCTTTGCCTTCGATATGGATGATCAAGAGGGAGAAACTGATGATGTCAATCAAAAAATGATGTCTTTCTCCCATTTTCAAGAATAAAAGATTTTCTATGCTCTAAACAATATGGACAAGCTAACCTCCCGTGTGTGCTCCATCCTGATAACATAGCATATGCAGGGAAGTCGCTGCTAGTCCACATAAATGTTGCTCTCATTTGAAAATTTTGTTTTCTAAACACATCATATGTCATAATCCCAACAGACCATAATATGTTCGGTTCATCAATCAATGACCTCAAAAATATGTCAAGTTCTTTACGTGGGCTCTTTGGTCCAGGAATTATCAAACTTAAGAATATAAATTAATCTTTCAAACACATAGATGGCAGCAAATTGTATACAGTAATGAGCAGAGGCCAAACTAAATATGGAATAGAAGAATGCCCAAATGGGTTAAAGCCATCGGTGCACAATCCTAATCTGACATTCCTTGGATCAGAAGCAAATGAAGGATGGTGAACATCAAACTGTTTCCATGCTTCACTATCTGCAGGATGTGCAATAACATCTGAACTACGATTCTTTGCATGCCAAATCATATACTCAATAGTTTTTTCAGACATAAAAAGCCTTTGAAGTCTTGGTGTTATCGGAAGATACCGTAAGACCTTATACAGTATTTTCCCCCCTACCATTATTTAATGGTGTTGGCTTATATCTAGGATGTCCACACACTGAGCACTGCATCAAATTTGTTATTTCTTTATAAAACAACATGCAATTATTCTAACATGCATCTATCTTTTCGTATCCAAGTCCTAGTTTCTTCATCATCTTCTTCGTTTTATAAAAAATTTCTTCCAACTTCGCATCTTCTGGTAACATATCTTTGATTATTGACATCAGCTGGTCATAGCAAGCTTCGCTCATGTTAAACTCAGATTTGCAATTGAGTAACTGTGACATGGCTGATAACCTACTTTGACTCTTACAACCACTCCATAATGGCTCATATGCGTAATTCAATAATTCAAAAAATTTGGCAGCTTCTTCATTTGGTCTTTCTTCTATATTTGATGAGTCAATACCAATTGTATCCACCACTATAGTTCTATAGGGATTTTGAGTGGTGCTTTCTGATTGATGAATGATTGAGGATTCACCAACTTCTTCACTTGTCAACTCCCCATGTGCAATCCAATGTGTGTAGCGAGGCATAATTCCCTTCGAACATAAGTGACATGCCACATCATCTCGATAATGATAATGATGATTAATACATTGTCGACATAGGCACCTAATTTTGTCACCAAAAATATATTGAATTTTGGAGTATGCAAAATTAAGAAATCCCTCGACTCCTTGAATAAATTCATGAGTCAAAACTCCTCTAATTATTCGACATTTCATCCAACTACGATCCGTAGATATTTTGATTAACTTTTTCAACCTAGAAACAATATTAAGCACATTAATTAGAACACAATTTTTTTAAAAAATTAGCTATCATGTTATTTAGATGATATTTAAAAAAATCAGCTATCGAAGTGGTACCTTGGTTTGTTTGGAAGTTGAGTTAAGCAAATGAAGGGGTGGGAAGAGAAAGGGGGACGAAGGAAAAAGAGAGTTAACAAATTCCCAATTATCTAGGTGACAAGAGTATTTAAATATCTTATAGCTTCTACTTGGAATTGTTTTCAATTAAACTTTTAACTACCTTTTTTTTCTTTCAATTATAGTTAGCTAGTACTTTATTTTTCTGATTTAGTTTAATTAGCGTTGGTTTCATATTTTTTTATCACATCTTTATATGTTTCTACTTTTGTGGTTGTTGTTGGTTTAGTGGAGAAGTGTTTTAGAAGTACCAGAAATGCACAAGAAAGGTGTTACATGTCTAAATGGCTTGATAGTTTCTCCTACTAAAGCATTGTTTGCTTCTTCTTCTTCTTGTCTAATTCTTATATGGGAATTGGTTTTCCCATCCACTATGTTTGACAAGAATCTGTATAGGTGCAATGAGAAATGAGGCCTTGCAAAAAGATGCATTGAGAGAGAATCCTACAAAGTGGTATAATGAGTGAGGCAAGGTACCAATAAAAAAATGAATATATTTTAAATACTGAATACATATTTGAATTTGATGTATCAAGTCAAATAAATATGTGTGAGAGAGAGAGGAGAGCAAGTGGGAGATGTATGTTGAGAAGAAAGCAATAAGAATGTGACCCAAAGAACACAATGGAAAAGCCTGCTGAATGCAGCACTTTGAAGTAGCTGATTTCCTTTCATACAAAGGATCATACATATGAAGTAGGTTTGACAACACATTGATGACATTAATTGGGCCATTTAGAGAAGGATTGATAAATCTGGAAAGCTTAGTAAAGGTTTGGCTACTTTTAATTTAAAGAAGTTATTTTATTATCCGGAAAGGTTATGTTTTAGTCAAATGGATTAACCTTCTCTTCTGGGCCATAAATCTCAATAGGCCTAGGTCTACATGAGGAGGTTCAACCAATCACGGATTCTAGTACAAGATTCAGTGATGTAAAAGGTGTCGATGAGGCCAAAGCTAAGCTAGAGGAAATTGTTCATTACCTCTGAGATCCAAAGGTATAAGGTTATGAACTTTAGTTGAATTTGTAGTTTTTAGTATTATTCATTTCTTTCTTTGGCCAAGGTAATGAACAATCATGGTGGTAACACCATCAATGACTAATCAAACTTATTGGTCTTTCATACCCTCAAATTATCTTTCTAGACTTGTTAGCAACTTGCTTCATCTTCTCTTCGATTCCTTCTTTGTCAAAGGTGTGTTCTTATTTTGCTTCCTAGAAGTTGACTAGAAGTTGATGTGTCTATTGTATTAGTCTTAGATCTCAGTAGGCCATGGAGGTTGTCACTGAAATTCCATCTTCATCCTCATCATCATCCAAGTTAATAGTCTCTTTGTCAACATATTGTGCATTGACCTCCACTTGCATATTTTTAACTGGATAATTATAATCTTCAACATCTTGGGCAATAGCTTTATCTTTGCCATAAATACTTTGTAATGCATCTAAGTATGGAAGCTCACATCCCAAAGATTATAGATGAGATTGATGCAATAGGTGGGAGCCGTAATCCAAGGAATCCACAATACATGAAAATGATGCTAAATCAGTTACTTGTTGAACTGGATGGTTTTAAGCAAAATGAGGGTGTTATTGTCATTGCAGCAACTAACTTTCCTGAATCATTAGACAAAGCACTTGTGAGGCCTGGTCATTTTGATCGAAATGTTGTTGTTCCTAATTCGGATGTCGAGGGTCGAAGACAGATTTTGGAATCCCATATGTCTAAGGTATTAACACATCTCCCTATCACCAACTGATAGCCAGTACTGCAATTTACTGGACTTCATTCTTTCCTCTCTATATACATCTAATCATGCTAAAAGTATTCCTACTGTTGACTGGGAAACTTCAACTCACCTGTGATGACTTTTTTTTGCCTATGTTTTAGATGATTTGTTTCTGGATGCATAATATTCAAATGGAACAATGAAGTGATGATAATTTTTACTGGAGCCTACATATGAAGGCCGTATATCTAATCCATTTGAATACCAAATAAAACATTTTTTGAGACTTATACCAAATAAAACAAGATAAAGTAACATATTTGAGCATTAGCTTAAATTATAATCCAAACAGACTATAATTTACATGCTAAGAAATCAATAACAACTCTCTAAGAAATCAGCTAACAACTCTCCAGTTTAAATTATAATTTACACACTATAAGAACATGACGTCGGATGAAATCAATAACAATTCTCTTAGAATAATTTATAAAATCAGGAGAAATTTAAAGATTAAAGAAATTTACCTCAAATCAGTAGAAATTTGGAGAAATCAGAAGAAAGGTACTTGCGAGAGTGTTGGATGGGGGAAGAATCGCGGGTGGCAGGGGGGAGCTTGCGAAAGAAATTAAGGGGTCTCCGCGAGAGCTTGTTGCGGGTGGCAGGGAAGATCGCGGGTGGCAGGGTGAAGCGTTGGATGAAGAAGGATGAAGAAGCATTGCCGCGGTTGGAGAAGAATCGCACGGCAGACAGGCCTTTGTGAGAGGGTGGTAGGGGAGATCGCGGGTGGCAAGGAAGCAGCACCGGATGAAGAAGGATGAAGAAGCGGATCGCGGCTGGAGAAGAATCGCACGACACAAAGAGGAGAGGGAAACTTTTGTCGCGCACCTGCAAGCTTTTGTCGGGTTGATAAGAAAAATAAGGCGCGAGTTTTTGTCAGCTGGGGGAGAGGGAAAAGCTGGTCAGCTGAAAAAATAAGAGGGAATGGAAAAATTTAGGGTTTTCTAAATTTTACCAACAGATATATGTATCTGTTGGTGATTTTGTTGGTAATACCAACAAAAAATATCCGTTGGTAATACATCCATCGGTGAAGCCTTGTTTTCTTGTAGTGCGCCGCCACACTAGCATGCAATTGGGTTGAGGAAGGCAAAACTCTAGAGAAAAGGAGAAATGAACTAATTGGGTATATTGCTGCAGGAACATTGGTTCATATGGAAGAATATGAATGAGCTTTGTTTCAAAAAAATAATAAAAAATAGCAGCCATTCCATGGTGCATAGAGTATTGGCTGAGCTTAGTAGCATGAGAAGTGGAAATAATTATATTAATGCTATAAGGATGATGGGAACTGTTTCACTAAGAAAGGAAGATGATCAAATATTAGAGCACGAGGCTCTTATTATTGATGCAGTGTGTGGTTATAAAATGTTTGGTGATGCTGCTTAGCTAAGTTCAACAAAAGAGGCTAGACTTGGATATTGTTGTATGAATAAGAGAAAATAAAGGATTATGAAGGGATGTTATAGACTAGTAGAGAATTCTTTATTGGTAAAATTGTGGTTTATTTGGGTAAGCATTCTCAAAGCTAAGGAAATAAATATTAAGCACTTGAAAATATTTTTAGACGGTGAAAGAGCAATCAACATTTTTTATCAACATTCTAAACAACTAATGTAAAGCACCTTGGCTTATGAAAGGATTAGTAAATGACATTTGGGAAATGGCAAAGGAAGTAGATGTTCAAGAGTGAATCCATTTAAAAAAGTCATGAGCGAGAGAGCGAGCGTTTCGCGTGACTCCTCCGACCCTCTGCCCCCACCTGATCCCCCATCGGTTCCTCCTGCTCCCCTCAATCTGGAGTATGAGGTGGTGGCAAATCCTGTGTGTGGACAACCTCCGACTTTGGGGCGTAGATCGCGTCCTTCTTCTACTGTGCCTTCATCGCGCCCTCCTTCCTCCACGCGTGGATCGCGTCCTCCCTCCTCCCATCATTTGAGTTCGACATCCAAGGCTCCTGCAGCCTCATGTGACCTTTCCTGGGCCGAGATCCTCCGTGGAGCAGATGCTTCGGCGGCAAAGGTAAGTTCTCACCCTACCCTTCGAGATATTCAATCGGTTTCATCGAATTTTGTCCATTTTTCGCTGGAGCAAATGCGCTCCTGGAGTGAACCTTGGGAAGGTTGTCTTATCGGCAAGTTTTTTGGTAAAGTCCCTCCATTGTCCGTTGTTTCTGCTTGGGCGAAGCAAACTTGGCTTTTGTCGGGTTATGATTCGGTTTTGGATCTTGAAGAGGGATTCTTCGTTTTTCAATTTCGGGATCTTGTTTCTTCGACGGAAATTTTATCTGGTGGTCCTTATTTTCTGTGGGGTGCGGCCCTTCGTCTTGTTCCTTGGAAGCCTTGCTTCCGCCCCTAGTGTGAGAAATTTTCGTCTGCCCCTGTGTGGGTGAGGTTTCTAAGTTTGCCTCTTGAGTTTTGGAACATTGAATCGATTTCTAAGCTATCGCTGGCTTTGGGAAAGATAATTTCGGTGGATCAATGATCCTTTGAGTTCTCTCACAGCCGTTACGTGCGGGTGTGTATTGAATTGGATTTGAGTCGTCCGCTGCGTAATGGTTTGTGGGTAGGAGTGCCTGATAAGGAATTCTTCCAGCCTTTATCGTATGAGAATCTCCCGTCCGTTCGTTTTGCATGTGGTTTGATCGGCCATTGTGATTTCGGTGGATCTTGGATCCTCGTCGATTTTGAATCACTCGGGCCCTGAGGGCGTTTCGGTTTCTACTCCGATTGGTGTTTCGGTTTCTCCTTCGGTTGATGTTTCGGTTCCTGCTGCTTTTCGGTTGATGTTTCGCCGAACGATGTTTCTTTTGATGATATGGTTTCGAGAATTCCAGATCTGAATTTGGATGGTGGTGGGCCTGCGGGGGCTCCGGTGGTCGATCCCGATCCTATTTCGGTGTTGGGGCTGTGGGTTTTGGTCTCGCGTCGGCGGCCTGGCCGTGGTCGTCATGGGCATGCACGTTCCATGCATACCGAGGCTCCACCCGATCGGTGTGGGCGCCTAGTGTCACGCGCGGGTCACATGGGCCACGATGAGGGGCCTGCACGTGAGGAAAGTGAGCTTACCCCCTTGCTGTGTCTCGATCGGATCATTCGCCGACCCGTATCTAAGCGCCATCCTCTGCATATCCTGGCTTGGGTCAGAGCCAGATTGGTATAGGAGGTCACTTTAATGCCCCTGTCCCTTCGAGTTCTCGAGGTACGCCTACTGGCCACGCTGTGCGGTCAGCCTTGGCGGTGTGGGCTCCCCGAGGTGGTGTGGTTGGTCCCGATACGTCTCATGCTCTTCGAGGCACCCCCATGCCAGCCCCTGGGGTCTCTCCATCGCCTGTTGATCAACACGTGGACACTGGGCCATTATTGCCCCTGCCCCCTCGAGCCCCTCCCATTTCTCCCTCTCTTGATTCCAGCCCTACCCGGCTGGCCTCTTCTTCTTCTGCTCCTTCTACTTCTGTTGTGTCTTCAATTTCAAACCCCCCTCAATCTTCTTCCTCTTTCCCTCCTCCTCGTTCCTTAGAGCAGATCTCTCAGGAGCTTGGGTTTGCCTTCTCAGCTCCCCGCCCTCCAGAGATGGCCTCTAAGCAGGGTGCTCGTCCCCCTCGCCGCAATGCACGGGGTCCCAAACCACCTTCTTCCTCTCCTCCCTTGGTGTTTAAGGGATCCAAGTGCCAAAGAACGACTGATGCTGAGTTTATATTTAACCTTCCCCCTGATGCCTCTCAGGCTATTTCTGAGCCATCCCTTGCTCTTATTCCCAAATGATAGCGATCTCTTGGAATGTTAGGGGCGCATGGCGCCTTGAGGTAAGGGACTAGCTATTTCATTTTATTAAATACTCATATGTGCATTTTATTGTCCTTCAAGAGACGCATATTGATGTTCCTAAGGCCAACCGGCTCATCTCATCCTTTGGCCGATCTTGGCAGGGGGTTGCTCAGGCCTCTGTTGGGGCTTCGGGTGGTTTGCTTGTCACTTGGAACTCGGTTTGCATTAATGCTAATACTCTCTCTGTTGCTCCTCAGTGTATCTCGGTAGTTTTGCAGTTTGAAAAATGTGAGCTGTTTCTGTTTTCTAATGTGTACGCGAGTACAAATCCGACTCTTCGCCTCGATTTTTTCCGTAGTTTTGCGTCGTTTGACTTTTCATCGTATCCTTGGGTTCTTGCGGGGGATTTTAATTGCTCCTTGGTTGAGGCTGATAAAATGGGCGGACTCCCTTTTAGGTTGTCTCTGCTAGTGCTTGCTTTTAGGGAGTTCGTCCATGATTTGGGTCTTGTTGATTTAGGCTTTTCGGGTTCTCCTTTTACTTGGTGTAATAATCGCCAGGGTAATAGGCGTATCCAGATTAGGCTTGATCGAGTATTTTGTAATGCCGCCTGGTTGCACTTTTTCGATGATGCGTCGGTTAAGCATCTGAATAGAGGGGTTTCTAACCATTGCCCTCTGCTGTTTTCCTTTTCAAATGATGTTCGTCGTAATCGCCTATTTCGGTTTCAAATTTTTTGGGTTGAATACCCTGAATCTTCCGAGGTGGTTTCACAGGCTTGGCATGAGGTTCCTTGTAACTTAACTCCCCATTCAAGATTTGGTACTGGTCTTAGATTAACTAGATTTGCATTATCAAGCTGGAATGTTAATTGTTTGGGTGTTTTGGAGAAGTCCTTGGAGGACACTGTGTGTAAAATTTCATCTCTTGAAATATCTGATGCTATGTCTGCTCTGTGTGTAACTGATGAATGTGAATTGAGAATGTTGTATAACAAGGCTGTAGCCTTGCGCAGACAGATCAGTTTGAAATGGTGGGCAAAGTCCAAGCAGTAGTGGATCTCTGTTGGAGATCAAAATTCAGCCTATTTCCACCGAGTTGTCTCCTCTAGGAGGAGAATTAACAGGATTGGTTCGATTGAGACCTCTGATGGTGTGGCCAGTTTGGATGATATGGCCATTTTAAATGCTTTTTCTGATTTTTATAAATTGCTATGGTCTGGTAATGCTTCTGCCTTTATCGATATTTCTGCGAATCTGCTTGTTTCTTCAGTTTTTGATTCATGCGTTGCGAGTCTTGTTCGACCTTTTTCGCCTTTAGAGGTTTGGGAGGTCATTAGGGCTCTGCCTAATGGGAAGAGCCCTTGAGTTGACGGTTTTATGGCCGAATTTTATAAGCACTATTGGGGCATCATCTCTGATTCATTTTAAAGATGCCTTGATGTGTTTTATAACTTTGGCTTTCTTCCCTTAGAATGGAATAAAACCCTGTTAACCTTCATCCCCAAAATTAGCAATCCATCATTAGTGCGAGATTTCAGGCTTATTGCCTTGTGCAATTTAAGCTATAGAATCTTGGCCAAGCTCTTAGCTAACAGAATTCAAATGGTTGTCCCTAGTTTGGTCTCTCCTGTGCAGTCTGCCTTCATAAAAGGCAGAAGCATCCATGATAACATCCTCCTGGCTCAGGAGATTGCCCATTCTATGTATGGGTCCAAAGGCAAAAATCCGTATATTATGATAAAGTTAGACTTAGAAAAAGCTTACAATAAGCTTTCTTGGAACGCGATTATTGCTATGCTTAAAGCTTATCATTTTCCTAAATTTTTTCCCAATGGATCTATAACAGTATTTCTTCCATGAGCTTTTCTTGTCGGGTTAATAATAAGCTTTCGGCTTTTTTCCAATCCTATAGGGGTATTCGCCAGGGAGACCCTCTCTCCCCTTATCTGTATGTATTAATTGCTCAATCCTTGTCTTGCTTGCTTGACAAGGCAGTTGAGCTTGGCAAGTTGCAGCCCTTTAAGGTTAAGAATAAGGTTAAGATAAGCCACCTAATGTTTGCCGATGACGTCCTTTTAACCTTTCGGGCAACTCGAAAGAGCTTGAACACTATTAAAGAGGTTTTCAGAACCTACGAAAATTTCTCTGGCCAGTCTATCAATTTTAGCAAATCAGAAATCTTCTTTCCCAAGGCTGCCTCCAGGGAACAAATTAACTTCACCCGCTCGTCGTTCAATATGCAAGTGGGTTCTTTCCCTTTCAAATACCTTGGTACTATGGTGGCTCCGAGAAGGCCGCCTGCCAATGCACAAAATTTCATTCTTGACCAAATGAAGGCAAAATTGAGTGCTTGGAAGGTGAATTTTTTATCCCAAGTCGGCCGTGTTGTTCTTGTTAACTCGGTGCTAAATGCCATCCCTTTGCATTCCTTAAGTGTATCCTGGGTGTCCCATAAATTCATTGATAGCCTTGAAAAGATTATACGCAAATTCCTTTGGGCTAGCTCTTTTGGCAATGCTATTCACCTTCTGGCCTGGGATGTTATTACTAAGCTGAAAGCGTTTGGCGGCCTTGGCATTGCTGACTTAATAGATAAATGTTTGGCTCTCCAAGCCAAGAGGGTTCTGGGGTACTTAAACTAGTCTTCTTCTCCCTGGTTTAACTTTGTGTCTGTCAAGTATCCTAGGTTAAGGCCTGGGGTTAAGCAGCGTTCTGCTTCCTCTTGGAGTTGGAAGCTATTTCAGTCGGCTTTTGAAGCTTTTAATGCTGGGTGCCTTAAGTTAATTTCTTTTGGTACTTCATGCTCTGTGATGAATGATAATTGGATTTTTGACATGCCGATTTCAATTAAACCGACTTTTGTTGATTGCAATTTAATTTCGGATTCTCATATGGTTGCGAGCCTTTTGAATAATCAAAGTTGGAACATGTATGCTTGTGATGAACTGTTTGGCCTGATGCTTGCGGAATCCATCTCTCAGATTCAGTTGCCTTTGCTACCCGGGGATGATAGATATATTTGGAAGGGTTCTTTAGGGGGCAGCGTTATCGTTAAAAATGCATGTAGATTCCTAAGAAACCATGACCTTCAGGACTCGGTTTCGGCCTCCTTTTGGAAAGTGCTTTGGGGCCTGAGGCTAACCCCCAAGGTTAAGATTTTCTGTTGGAAGCTTTTGCATTTAAGACTTCCCACTTTTGAGCATCTTCACCACTTAGGTATCTCTGTTGTTAATACCTATTCTTTGTGTTCCTCCTCAGTAGAATCATGTTCCCATTTATTTTTTGAGTGTCCTTTTGCCTGCTCTGTCTGGTGCTTGCTCTCAGCCAAGTCGGGTTTAAATTTTGCTGACCGATCGGGTTGGATTTCTGGGGGTTGGCTTTCTACCCTGTGCACTTCCCGAGAGAAGAGTCCACGTCTTTCGAAATATGTGGCTAACACCTGTTGGTTCATCTGGTACGCTAGGAATTTATTAGTGCATGAGGCTAGGCAGCCTGTCCCCTATACCCTAGTGATTAAAATTATGGCTTATGCTTATGCCCGTTATCATTTACTCAGTCTGAGGGTCCTAGCATTCGCTCTAACCTGCTTAGAAGATGGATACCGCCAGCTCCGAATTTGCTAAAGATTAATTGTGATGCATCATTTTCTAATTATGCAGGGGGTGCATGTTTCATTATTTAATCATCTTCTAGGGCTTGCCTTGGAGGGGGGTCAGCATTTTTTGCTAAGCATCTGTTTTGACCCTTGAAGCATTGGCGGTCAAGGATTGTCTTATTTTTGCTATTCAGAATTCGCTTCCTGACTTTATGGTAAAATCATACTCTCAAATTGTGATTTCTGCAATTAACGTTGAAGCTACTATTTCGTGGGAAATCAATGTAATAATCTCAGATATCCAGCAGTTATGTTCCGAGGACATTTTGTTGTCCGACTCTTTTGCTGCCGGTATTGACCGTGCTTTAATAATATAGCTTCTTATTTTGGTAAAAAAAAAAGTGAATCCATTTAAGAAGGGAATTCAACAAGGAACTCTTGAAATAGGGAAGCTGGGATTGGTTGAAGGGAAAACTCTTGCAAATGACACTAATGGTGTTAGTAGGTTGGAGTTAGGAACGAGGAGAAGACAAATAATGATTTGTTTTTTTTGTCTTGAAAATAAAGATAGTGTTGGATGTATAGGTGTATATAGTGCTGGAGGTATAACGATGAATTTGTTTATGTATTGAATAATTTTGATATATGTGTTTAGGTGAATATTAGTGATCTAAAACAAGATATTGAATTGAATAGAAGCTTATATGCTTAGGGAAATATCGTTTTGCTTGGATGGAAGACGAGGGTGCATGACTAGTTGCACTCTGCCCTCTTTTCCCAACCTCGAGTAGAGCATGAACTTTACTTAGGTTGAGTTGAGTGTGCATGACTAGTTGCCCTCTGCCCTCTGCTTTCATCCCTTGAGTTGAGACTTTCGCGGTTTTGAAAAATCTTTTAGAGTTTCAACTTTGACTTTTGATTGATTTTTCTTGCACTTTTTAAGTGATGTCAAAAGGGGGAGAAAAATCTATGTAAAAAAAGAAAGAAAATATAGGAAACCATGCATATAGATAGGGGGAGTTTATCTCCATAGATATGCATGTTGATAGGGGGAGAAATCCCATGTTTGATATCCTTTGTGCTTAAATGATATATTTTCTTAAGGATATTTGTCATCATCAAAAAGGGGGAGATTGTTGCCCTAAGGTTTTCAACCTTGATCTTAATCTCGATTTTGATGATAACAAACATGGAGCTAATAATTTCATTGAGAAATACCTTCAAGTTCCAAGTCGGTTAGCACACGACGTCCGTAATCAGAGAAATCGGCAAGGACGCTCGTCGTCGCTCGAATTTCGTCGGGAAGATGCTCAGGGTGTATAGAATGTGTTGTAAATCCTCATGATGATGCAAAGTAATTCAAAAACAAAACCCGAACCACAAAACATGAAAACCCAAAAACTGCCCAGAAATCCACTAAGCTTGGGGAGCTCCTTAGAGGGCTATATGACCTAGATACTTAATGATTTTGATTCTTAAGGATTTTGATTTTTTAGATATTTTTATTGAATTCAAATGGGGTAATCCTTATATAACATTTTTGTTTTAAAGTTAGTAAATGTTATATAAGTAGACTTAGTAAAGACGGAACCCAGAAATGAGCAAACAAGTAAAAACTCAGCCATGTTGGCTTAAGGGTTTCTCTTAAGCCTCGATCTTTATTTTGATGATAACAAATATGTATTTAATCTATGGGTGAAGTTCCGAGTTCAGGTTGAGGTTGCGATAAGCATGCAAAGTTCGTTTTAACGAAACGAAAGAAAAGACTATTGAAGAAACGAAAGAAGAAAACGTCAAAGAAAGGCTCAGGTTAGATCAAGTAGAAATCATGTAATATACCCTTAGGATGATCTTATCCCAAGCCAATTTATAAAGTTATCCAAGTTGAAACTTGGTAACTAAACCTATAAAAAAGGCATGTAAAAATTCAAAGTAAGAATCAGCCTCAGCTTGAGTTTGGTCGACTGAACAAGGCAGAATTTTGACAATAGCCTATTCGATCGATCGGTCGGTCGATCGAATGATGCCAAAAAATGGCAGTAGCCATTTGGTCGACTGAAGTTGGTGAAGCATTGGCGAAAGGCTATGTCGATCGACCGACCAAAGCCAGAAATAAGCAAAAGGCGCATCGGTCGACCGATCGGTCGACCGGATTGAAGATTACAGATCGCGCGCTTGGCTTCCCTACATCGGTCGACCAATTCGGTCGACTGGATTCAGGATAGATGAAGCTGTGACTCCTTCAGTCGATCAAATAGCGCTAAAAACACACAAAAAGGGTAGCGGTCGAACGGTCGGTCGATCGACGATCGACCGACGATCGACCAAACGACTGTAATGCCTATTTTTCTACCCGTTGAGTCGCCGTTCAGCTGAGGGGTTATAAATACCCCTCACCTACCTTCTTAAAAACTTATTAGAGAATTTATTGAGCATTCAAAAAGAGATTAAAAGCCTTCAAAGTGATCGATTTGCTGCGCCCTAACCTTTAGTCAAAATCCTCTTCAAGCGAGCGCCTGCATTCCCTCAACTCTGCTACAACTCGAGTGTATCTTCTGGCAAGTTGAAGGCGTGAAGGCTTGGGAAAAGAGCTGTGGTTTTTCTCTCTATTCTTAAAGCTCTTTTGCATTGTATTTGAAGTTTTATTTCAGATTCGATTTCAATTTGTAATAGCTGCTAGGTGTGTTAGAGAAACACTTAGGGGAAACTTTGTAGAGTTGTGTTTTGCCTAAGTGAATAGGTTTGAGGGGTTCTCAAAGAGGTGAGAAGAGTGTCCTCAATTGTATTCAAAGGGAAACACAAAGTCTATAAAGTAGTGATTAGAAATCCTTGGTGAGGAGCCAAGGTCGTGGAGTAGGCAGTTGGTCGAACCACTATAATTCATCTTGTCTGCATTGCTTTCGATATTTATTTATTATTGTTTTTGATATTTGATCACATCTATTGTTAAGATACATTTGCATTTGATTAAAGCTAAATTGAGTAAAAAGAAATTGAGTAAATCTAAAAGGGGACAACACTATTCAACCCCCCCTTCTACTGTCGGATTTCCTACAATAATTGGTATCAGAGTTTGGTCGTAGGATAAGGTTTAACCATCTTCCCTACAAATTAAGATGTTTAGTGAAATCGAACTAGCTCAAGGGTTCTCTACTCATACTCCACCACAATTCGATGGAAATAACTATGCCTACTGGAAGATTCTTATGAATGGCTTCCTACAATCTCTAGGCATAGATTTATGGAGGATGATTCTAGTAGAGTATAAGCAACCCAATAAGAACTTGGATGATTGGGACCAAGAGGAAATTAAACTCTTCAATGCTAATGCAAAGGTTGTCAATGCAATATATTGCGGCCTATCAATAAATGAGTTTAATAGGATCTCTACTTGTAAGTCTGCATATGAACTTTGGAAAGTTCTAGAGACCACACATGAAGGGACTTCACAAGTTAAGGAATCTAAGATAAACTTACTCATGCATGACTATGAAATATTTAAAATGTTATCGCATGAATCCATTAATGCCATGTATGCTATATTTCAAAATATTACAAATGGATTAGCTAACCTCGACAGAGAAATAAAGGAAGAGGAGAAGGTAAGGAAGCTCCTTTGATCCCTTCTAAAAGCTTGGGAGCCCAAGGTCATAGCTATCATGGAAGCAAAAGACATGAGCACCTTGAAGATCACCGAGCTCATTGGGTCTCTCATGACACATGAGACCCACATGAAGAAATATCAGGAGGAAGATGCCCCCAAAGACAAGACCATTGCCTTAAAAGCATCACATCGAGCAGAAGAGTCGTCATCATCCGAGGAAGAGACGGATGATGTTGAAGAAATGGCAATGCTAGCAAGAAGATTTATGAGTTTCATGAGGGGAGGTATGAGGAAGGGAAGAGGAGGCTACACATGCTACCATTGCAACAAGACTGGGAATCTAAGGAGGGATTGCCCACTTCTCAAGAAAACTTCCACCTCCAACCCTCACAAAAAGGAAATATACAAGAAGAAGAAGAAGTCAATGATGGTTACATGGGATGAAAGCGAGGCCTCATCGAGTGAAGAAGAAACAAAGAGTGAAAAGGCAAACCTTTGCTTGATGGCAAATGATGATGATGTAAGATTTACTTTCGGTGAAGTTTCTTTTACTCAAGAAGAATTAGAAAGTGAATTTGAACAAATGCATGATGAATTTAATGCTATTAGGAGAAAATTTAGAGATCTTAAAAAGGACAATAAATCTTTAGAGCTTGAGAATGATAGTTTATTACTCACATGCAATGCCTTAAGAAAAGAAGTAGACACCCTTAAGGAGAAGACACACACCCTAGAGAAAGCCAAGAAGGACTTAGAAAATGACAACAAAAAAATAGAAGATGAAAACAAGTATTTAAGTGATCAAGTAGAGCACTTGAATAATAGCATGCTAACATTAAAAAGGGAACTTTGCATGCTCAATGAAAAGATGACAACCATACAAAATGTCATGCCTAAGGTTGTCCATAAAAAGAAATCTTTACACTCCCATGCTCACACACACACTAGAAGAAAATTTAATGGAAATTATTTTTCTTGTGGCATATTTGGCCATAAGGCCAAGGATTGTGCTTTGAGGAGGAACCCACATGCAAGATTTACAAGGGTTCCCAAAATGACTAACACTCAAGGACCCAAGAGAATTTGGGTACCTAAAATAGTTCCTTCTCCTTTTGTAGATGGAGAAGCATCCTCAAGCAAATAGAAGCACTTGGATACTGGATTGCGGTTGCTCAAAGCACATGACGGGTGACATCAACTTATTTGCAACCCTATCAAGCAAAGATGGTGGACATGTCACATTTGGAGACAATGCCAAAGGTAAGATTGTTGGCATTGGTGACATAGGTATACTCCCTTACCCATGCATTAAGATCGTTTTATTAGTTGATGGGTTAAAACATAACTTGATTAGCATATCACAATTATGTGACAATGGATACATAATTATTTTTGAAGCATCTAAATGTATCATTAGAAGTGCACTATCAAATGATATCATGTTTATTGGAAATAGGCAAGAAAATGTCTACACCTTAGAATTAAATGTCTTGCCAAATCCCCATGTTAGATGCTTAGTTGCCATGGAGAATGACTCTTGGTTGTGGCATAAAAGGCTAGGACATGCTAGAATGAGCCTCATCCAAGAATTATCTAGGAAAAAATTAGTTAAAGGCTTACCCAAGATAAAATTTGAAAAAGACAAACTTTGTGATGCATGTCAACTAGGTAAGCAAGTCAAATCTTCATTTCATAGCATTAATCAAGTTAGTACATCTAGAATTCTTGAGCTTGTGCACATGGATCTCTTTGGTCCATGTGATGTAGCTAGTCTAGGTGCAAAGCTGTATTGTTATGTATTAATTGATGACTTTTCTAGATTTACATGAGTTTTTTTTTTGCCAAGAAAAATGAAACCTTTGACTTTTTCAAAAAGTTTATAAAGAAAGTTACAAATGAAAAAGAAGTTTCAATTTTAAAAATTAGAAGTGATAATGGAGGGGAGTTTAAAAATGAATTTTTTTTTGAGTTTTGTGATGATTTGGGTATTGAACATACCTTTTCTTCCCCTAAGACCCCTCAATAAAATGGGGTGGTTGAGAGGAGGAATAGAACCCTACAAGATATGGCTAGGACCATGCTATGCGAAAATAATTTGCCTAAGTATTTTTGGGCCGAAGTCATAAATACCTCTTGCTATGTTCTTAATCGAGTTTTATTAAGACCTAAAATTAAGAAAACACTTTTTGAGCTTTGGAATAGTAAAATCCCAAATGTGGGATATTTTCATATTTTTGGATGCAAATGTTTTATATTAAATACTAAGGAGAATTTAGGAAAATTTGATTCTAAATCCGATGAAGGGATTTTCCTAGGTTACTCCATTAATTCTAAGGCATATAGAGTTGACAATCGTAGAACCATGATTGTTGAAGAGTCTATGCATGTCACGTTTAATGAAAATAATGATTCTTCTAGAAATGTGAAGATTATGAATGTAGGTGAGGAACTTGAGGATCACTCACACTTCATGACAAAGAGGTGGAGGATGAAGATAATGAGGAAACTCAACATGAAGATCCACCATCCTCGAATCTACCTCAAGTTGAAGATGATGAAGAAGAAGCTCTACCACCTCTCCCTAAAGGATATCGGTTGGTGAGGGATCATCCAATGGATCAAGTCATTGGAGAACCATCAGCGGGAGTGGTAACGCGCTCTAAACTCAAGAATGTTTGTCAATATGTAGCTTTTGTATCTCAAGTAGAGTCTAAGAACATTAAGGAAGCAATAGAAGATGAGTTTTGGGTACTAGCTATGCAAGAAGAACTCAACCAATTTGCTAGAAATGATGTATGAGACTTAGTACCTAGACCTAGTGAACAAACTATAATTGAGACTAAATGGGTTTTTAGAAATAAGCTAGATAAAGAAGATTAGTCATTAGAAACAAAGCTAGGTTAGTGGCACAAGGGTACAATCAACAAGAAGGGATAGATTATAATGAAACTTATGCTCCCGTAGCTAGATTAGAATGCTTTTGGCATATGCTAGCTTTAAGGATTTTAAACTTTTCCAAATGGATGTTAAAAGTGCATTTTTAAATGGTTTCATTAGTGAAGAAGTTTATGTTGAACAATCCCCCGGATTTGAAAGTTTTGAGTTTCCAAACCATGTTTTCAAACTTAAAAAGGCATTATATGGTTTAAAACAAGCCCCTAAAGGTTAGTATGAAAGGCTTTCAAATTTTTTAATAGAACAAGGTTTTAATGTTGGAAAAGCCGATGTTTCACTATTTATTAAGCATCATAAAAATGATATGTTATTAGTTCAAATTTATGTTGATGACATAATTTTTGGTGCTACTAATGCAATTCTTTGTAAGTGGTTTGCTAAGTGTATGCAAGATGAGTTTGATATGAGCATGATAAGAGAGCTCTCCTTCATGCTCCAAATCAAGCAAACCAACAAAGGAATCTTCATCAATCAAGCCAAGTACACAAAGGAGCTCATCAAAAGATTTGGGATGAATGAAGCCAAGATAGCTTCTACACCAATGAGCACATCCATCAAGCTTGACAAAGATGAAGAGGGTGTCAAAGTTGACGAAAAACGATATCGAGGTATGATTGGTAGCCTTCTTTACTTAACCGAAAGTAGACCCGATATCATGTTTAGCATCTGTGTATGTGCTAGGTTTTAATCTTGCCCTCGAATGTCTCATTTAAGTGCGGTTAAACGCATATTGAGATATTTAAAGGGCACGGTTGACTTACGGCTTTGGTATCCATGTCATATATCATTTGATTTAATCGGTTTTTCGAACGCTGATTTTACCGGGTGTAAAGTAGATAGAAAAAGCACTAGTGAGTGTTGTCAATTCTTAGGAGCAAGTCTTGTTTCTTGGTTCTCAAAGAAACAAAACTCAGTTGCACTTTCAACTATCGAAGCGGAATACATCGCTGCGGCTAGTTGTTTGTATCCACCGAGAAATAACTTGCCGATAGACATTGTGTTTTTCCTAGTAGAATTTGTATATCGGTAGAATTTGTATCCACCGAGAAACAACTTGCCGATATATTTACAAAACCCTTGGTTGAAGAAAACTTTACAAATTTTACGATGCAATTAGGAATTTGTGCTTTTCCTAGTAGTTAAAATGTTCTTCTTCAAAACTTGCATTCTATAAAAGTATCATCACACTTATGTAATGCTCTATAGTGGGGCTTTGCAACTTATTGATGTTTGCCATCTATAGACTTACATTAATAGGAAGGACAATAGTGATAGATGATACTTGGTTTTATGGCTTTCTTGGTTTTTATGATGAAACTCATTAATTGTACCTTAATTCTTACCCTTTTTGATTGATGTCAAAAGGGGGAGAAAAAGTAAGGTCACACTTAGTTTTCACGATGCATATAGTTAGGGGGAGTTACAAAAATGATATGCACATTGATAGGGGGAGCATAGGGTGAGTTCTAAGCATTTGTATGCATATGTTGAGTTTTATATCTTGTATATCTTAACTCATGAATGCCTTAACTCAAACTCACAAAAAATATACATATATTTCTTAAAAATTTCATGTTATGTTTGTCATCATCAAAAAGGGGGAGATTGTTGGCTTAAGGGTTTCTCTTAAGTCTCGATCTTTATTTTGATGATAACAAACAAGTATTTAATATATGGGTGAAGTTATGAGTTCAGGTTGAGGTTGCGATAAGCATGCGAAGTTCGTTCAAACGAAATGAAAGAAAAGACCGTTAAAGAAACGAAAGAAGAAAACGTCAAAGAAAGGCTCGGGTTTAGATCAAGTAGAAATCATGTAATATACCCTTTGGATGATCTTATCCCAAGCCAATTTGTAAAGTTATCCAAGTTGAAACTTGGTAACTAAACCCATAAAAAGGGCATGTAAAAATTCAAAGTAAGAATCAGCCTTAGCCTGAGTTCGGTCGACCGAACAAGGCAGAATTTTGGCAGTAGCCTATTCGGTCGACTGGTCGGTCGATCGAATGATACCAAAAAATGGCAGTAGCCATTCGGTCAACCTGTCGATCGACCGAAGTTGGTGAAGCATTGGCGAAAGGCTATGTCAGTCGACCAACCGAAGCCAGAAATAGGCAGAAGGCTCATCGGTCGACCGGATTGAAGATTACAGATCGTGCGCCTAGCTTCCCTACATTGGTCGACCGATTTGGTGGACTGGATTCAGGATAAATGAATTTGCGACTCCTTCGGTCGACCGAACAGTGCTAAAAACACATCTTGTCTGCATTGCTTTCAATATTTGCTTATTATTGTTCTTGATATTTGATCACATCTATTGTTAAGATACATTTGCATTTGATTAAAGCTAAATTGAGTAAAAAGAAAAATTGAGTAAATCTAAAAGGGGACAACCACTATTCAACCCCCTTCTAGTGTCCGATTTCCTACAACATGCCAAACCAAGCAGTGCAGTTTGCCCAGTTTCGGTTGACCGATCGGTCGATCGAATGATGCCAAAAAATGGCAGTAGCCATTCAGTCGACCTGTCAATCAACCAAAGTTGGTGAAGCATTGGCGAAAGGCTATGTCGGTCGATCGATCGAAGCCAGAAATAGGCAGAAGGCGCATCGATCGACCGGATTGAAGATTACAGATCGCGCGCCTAGCTTCCTTACATCGGTCGACAAGATTCAGGATAAATGAAGCTACGACTCCTTCGATCGATCGAACAGCGATAAAAATACACAGAAAGGGTAGCGGTCGATCGGTCGGTCGACCGACGATCGACCGAACGACTACAACGGCTATTTTTCTACCCATTGAGTCATCGTTCAGCTGAGGGGTTATAAATACCCCTCACCTACCTTCTTAAAAACTTCTTAGCGAATTTATTAAGCATTCAAGAAGAGATTAAAAGCCTTCAAAGTGATCAAATTTGCTGCGCCCTAACCTTCAGTCAAAATCCTCTTCAAGCAAGCGCCTTCTTCCCTCAACTCTGCTGCAACTCGAGTGTATCATCTGGCAAGTTGAAGGCGTGAATGCTTGGGAAAAGTGCTGTGGTTTTTCTCTCTATTCTTCAAGCTCTTTTGCATTGTATTTGAAGTTTTATTTCAGATTCGATTTCAATTTGTAATAGCTGCAAGGTGTGCTAGAGAAACACTTAGGGGAAACTTTGTAGAGTTGTGTTTTGCCTAGGTGAATAGGTTTGAGGGGTTCTCAAAGAGGTGAGAAGAGTGTCCTCAATTGTATTCAAAGGGAAACACAAGGTTTATAAAGTAGTGAATAGAAATCCTTGGTGAGGAGCCAAGGTAGTGGACTAGGCAATTGGCTGAACCACTATAATTCATCTTGTCTGATTTGCTTTTGATATTTACTTATTATTGTTCTTGATATTTGATCACATCTATTGTTAAGATACATTTGCATTTGATTAAAGCTAAATTGAGTAAAAAGAAAAATTGAGTAAATCTAAAAGGGGACAGACACTATTCAACCCCCTTCTAATGTCGGAATTCCTACAACAAGCCAAACCAAGAAGTGCGGTCTGCCCAGTTTTGGTCGACCGGTTGGTCGATCGAATGATGCCAAAAAATGGCAGTAGCCATTCAGTCGACCTGTCAATCGACCGAAGTTGGTGAAGCGTTGGCGAAAGGCTATGTCGGTCGACCGACCGAAGCCAGAAATAGGCAGAAGGCGCATCGATCGACCGGATTGAAGATTACAGATCGCACGCCTAGCTTCCTTACATCGGTCGACCGGATTCAGGATAAATGAAGCTACGACTCCTTCGATCGATCGAACAGCGATAAAAATACATAGAAAGGGTAGCGGTCGATCGGTCGATCGACCGACGATCGACCGAATGACTGCAACGGCTATTTTTCTACCCGCTGAGTCGTCGTTCAGCTGAGGGTTTATAAATACCCCTCACCTACCTTCTTAACAACTTCTTTGCGAATATATTGAGCATTCAAGAAGATATGAAAAGCCTTCAAAGTGATCAATTTGTTGCGCCCTAACCTTCGGTCAAAATCCTCTTCAAGCGAGCGCCTGCTTCCCTCAACTCTGCTGCAACTCGTGTGTATCTTCTGGCATGTTGAAGGCGTGAAGGCTTGGGAAAAGTGTTGTGGTTTTTCTCTCTATTCTTAAAGCTCTTTTGAATTGTATTTGAAGTTTTATTTCAGATTCAATTTCAATTTGTAATAGCTGCTAGGTGTGCTAGAGAAACAGTTAGGGGAAACTTTGTAGAGTTGTGTTTTGCCTAGGTGAATAGGTTTGAGGGGTTCACAAAGAGGTGAGAAGAGTGTCCTCAATTGTATTCAAAGGGAAACACAAGATTTATAAAGTAGTGATTAGAAATCCTTGGTGAGGAGCTAAGGTAGTGGACTAGGCAGTTGGCCGAACCACTATAATTCATCTTGTCTGCATTGCTTTCGATATTTGCTTGTTATTGTTCTTGATATTTGATCACATCTATTGTTAAGATACATTTGCATTTGATTAAAGCTAAATTGAGTAAAAAGAAAATTTGAGTAAATCTAAAAGGGGACAGACACTATTCAACCCCCTTCTAGTGTCGGATTTCCTACAACAAGCCAAACCAACCAGTGCAGTCTGCTCAGTTTCGGTCGACCGGTTGGTAGATCGAATGATGCCAAAAAATGGAAGTAGCCATTCGGTCGACCTGTCAATCGACCAAAGTTGGTGAAGCATTGGCGAAAGGTTATGTCGGTCGATCGACCGAAGCCAGAAATAGGCAGAAGGCACATCGATCGACCGGATTGAAGATTATAGATCGCGCGCCTAGCTTCCTTACATCGGTCGACTGGATTCAGGATAAATGAAGCTACGACTCCTTCGATCGATTTAACAGAGATAAAAATACACAGAAAGGGTATCGGTCGATCGGTCGGTCGACCGACGATCGACCGAACGACTGCAATGGCTATTTTGCATTGTATTTGAAGTTTTATTTCAGATTCAATTTCAATTTGTAATAGCTGCTAGGTGTGCTAGAGAAACACTTAGGGGAAACTTTGTAGAGTTGTGTTTTGCCTAGGTGAATAGGTTTGAAGGGTTCTCAAAGAGATGAGAAGAGTGTCCTCAATTATATTCAAAGGGAAACACAATGTCTATAAAGTAGTGATTAGAAATCCTTGGTGAGGAGCCAAGGTAGTGGAGTAGGCAGTTGGCCTGACGACTATAATTCATCTTGTCTGCATTGCTTTCGATATTTGCTTATTATTGTTCTTGATATTTGATCACATCTATTGTTAAGATACATTTGCATTTGATTAAAGCTAAATTGAGTAAATCTAAAAGGGGACAGACAATATTTAACCCCCCATCTAGTGTCGGATTTTCTACAACAAGCCAAAACAAGCAGCGCAGTCTGCCCAGTTTCGATCGACCGGTCGATCGATCGAATGATGCCAAAAAATGGCAGTAGCCATTCAGTCGACCTGTCAATCGACCGAAGTTGGTGAAGCATTGGCGAAAGGCTATGTCGGTCGATCGATCGAAGCCAGAAATAGGCAGAAGGCGCGTCGGTCGACCGAATTGAAGATTATAGATCACGCGCCTAGCTTCCTTACATCGGTCGACCGATTCGGTCGACCAGATTCAGGATAAATGAAGCTGCAACTCCTTCAGACGATCGAACAATGCTAAAAACACACAGAAAGGGTAGAGGTCGATCGATCGGTCGATCGACCGACGATCGATCGAACGACTGCAACTGCTATTTTTCTACCCATTGAGTCATCGTTCAGTTGAGGGGTTATAAATACCCCTCACCTACCTTCTTAAAAACTTCTTAGCGAATTTATTGAGCATTCAAGAAGAGATTAAAAGCCTTCAAAGTGATCGATTTGCTGCGCCCTAACCTTCAGTCAAAATCCTCTTCAAGCGAGCGCCTGCTTCCCTCAACTCTGCTGCAACTCAAGTGTATCTTCTGGCAAGTTGAAGGTGTGAAGGTTTGGGAAAAGGGCTGTGGTTTTTCTCTCTATTCTTAAAGCTCTTTTGCATTGTATTTGAAGTTTTATTTCAGATTCGATTTCAATTTGTAACAGCTGCTAGGTGTGCTAGAGAAACACTTAGGGGAAACTTTGTAGAGTTGTGTTTTGCCTTGGTGAATAGGTTTGAGGGGTTCTCAAAGAGGTTAGAAGAGTGTCCTCAATTTTATTCAATGGGAAACACAAGGTCTATATAGTAGTGATTAGAAATCCTTGGTGAGGAGCTAAGGTAGTGGAGTAGGCAGTTGGCCGAACCACTATAATTCATCTGGTCTGCATTGCTTTCGATATTTGCTTATTATTGTTCTTGATATTTGATCACATCTATTGTTAAGATACATTTGCATTTGATTAAAGCTAAATTGACTAAAAAGAAAAATTGAGTAAATCTAAAAGGGGACATACACTATTCAACCCCTTCTAGTGTCGGATTTCCTACAACAAGCCAAACCAACCAGTGCAGTCTGCTCAGTTTCGGTCGACCGGTTGGTAGATCGAATGATGCCAAAAAATGGAATTAGCCATTCGGTCGACCTGTCAATCGATCGAAGTTGGTGAAGCATTGGCGAAAGGTTATGTCGGTCGATCGACCGAAGCCAGAAATAGGCAGAAGGTCCATCGATCGACCAGATTGAAGATTATAGATCGCGCGCCTAGCTTCCTTACATCGGTCGACTGGATTCAGGATAAATGAAGCTACGACTCCTTCGATCGATTGAACAACGATAAAAATACACAGAAAGGGTAGCGGTCGATCGGTCGGTCGACCGACGATCGACCAAACGACTGCAATGGCTATTTTTCTACCCGTTGAGTCGCCGTTCAGCTGAGGGGTTATAAATACCCCTTACCTACCTTCATAAAAACTTTTTAGCGAATTTATTGAGCATTCAAGAAGAGATTAAAAATCTTCAAAATGATCGATTTGCTACACCCTAACCTTTAGTCAAAATCCTCTTCAAGCGAGCGCCTTCTTCCCTCAACTCTACTGCAACTCGAGTGTATCTTCTGACAAGTTTGAAGGCGCGAAGGCTTGGGAAAAGTGTTGTGGTTTTTCTCTCTATTCTTAAAGCTCTTTTGCATTGTATTTGAAGTTTTATTTCATATTCAATTTCAATTTGTAATAGCTGCTAGGTGTGCTAGAGAAACACTTAGGGGAAACTTTGTAGAGTTGTGTTTTGCCTAGGTGAATAGGTTTGAAGGGTTCTCAAAGAGGTGAGAAGAGTGTCCTCAATTGTATTCAAAGGGAAACACAATGTCTATAAAGTAGTGATTAGAAATCCTTGGTGAGGAGCCAAGGTAGTGGAGTAGGCAGTTGGCCTAACGACTATAATTCATCTTGTCTGCATTGCTTTTGATATTTGCTTATTATTGTTCTTGATATATGATCACATCTATTGTTAAGATACATTTGCATTTGATTAAAGCTAAATTGAGTAAAAAGAAAAATTGAGTGAATCTAAAAGGGGACAGACACTATTTAACCCCCCTTCTAGTGTCGGATTTTCTACAACAAGCCAAACCAAGCAGCGCGGTCTGTCCAGTTTCGGTCGACCGGTCGATCGATCGAATGATGCCAAAAAATGGTAGTAGCCATTCAGTCGACCTGTCAATCGACCGAAGTTGGTGAAGCATTGGCGAAAGGCTATGTCGGTCGATCGACCGAAGCCAGAAATAGGCTGAAGGCGCATCGATTGACCGGATTGAAGATTACAGATCACGCGCCTAGCTTCCTTACATCGATCGACCGGATTCAGGATAAATGAAGCTGCGACTCCTTCGGACGACCGAACAACGCTAAAAACACACATAAAGGGTAGCGGTCGATCGGTCGGTCGTTTAGCTGAGGGGTTATAAATACCCCTCACCTACCTTCTTAAAAAACTTCTTAGCGAATTTATTGAGCATTCAAGAAGAGATTAAAAGCGTTCAAAGTGATTGATTTGCTGCGCCCTAACCTTCAGTCAAAATCCTCTTCAAGCGAGCGCCTGCTTCCCTCAACTCTGCTGCAACTCGTGTGTATCTTCTGGCAAGTTGAAGGCGTGACGGCTTGGGAAAAGAGCTGTGGTTTTTCTCTCTATTCTTAAAGCTCTTTTTCATTATATTTGAAGTTTTATTTCAGATTCGATTTCAATTTGTAACAGCTGCTAGGTGTGCTAGAGAAACACTTAGGGGAAACTTTGTAGAGTTGTGTTTTGCCTTGGTGAATAGGTTTGAGGGGTTCTCAAAGAGGTGAGAAGAGTGTCCTCAATTTTATTCAAACGGAAACACAAGGTCTATATAGTAGTGATTAGAAATCCTTGGTGAGGAGCCAAGGTAGTGGAGTAGGCAGTTGGCCAAACCACTATAATTCATCTTGTCTGCATTGCTTTCGATATTTGCTTATTATTGTTCTTGATATTTGATCACATCTATTGTTAAGATACATTTGCATTTGATTAAAGCTAAATTGAGTAAAAAGAAAAATTGAGTAAATCTAAAATGGGACAGACACTATTCAACCCCCCTTCTAGTGTCAGATTTCCTACAACAAGCCAAATCAAGTAGTGCAGTCTGCCCAGTTTCGGTCGACCAGTCGATCGACCGAATACTGCCAAAAACTAATGGTAGGCCAGTCGGTCGACCAAAGTGTGCCAGATAGTGGCAGAATGACTTCGGTCGCTCGGTGGTCGACCGACGATCGATCGACAAATGACTGGAAGGCGAAAAATGACTAGTTTTCGAGCCGTTGAGCAGTGTTTCACCCGCGTCTCCTTCATGGCTCTATAAATATTGATGTTTGTAATACAACAGTGTTTGCCAGCCTAGCGGGCTAGTTCTAGATTGAGCCGTGTCGACTCGTTATCCGGTGTGAGGTTGCGAGCTCGGGTAAGTTGAATTGTGAGTTATAATTATATAACTAATTTATTTGATTATGTTACATGTGAAATATGCAATTTGTTTTCCGCAATGATGAAATTATTTAATTATCCTATTGCGTGTGCTTGAGTTATTTCATTATGTTATTATGATATACATGTGATTGATGCTTGTGGTAGCATGGGATTAGAATATGATTAATTAAGTTAGTGGGTTCTGGTTCGGCTTGAGGCGGATGCGGGTTTGATAAAGGGTTTAGTGGAGTTAGGGTTGAAGAGAGAGTATAAAACCCCCTCCCCTTGGCTTGCGGCTCCCTATTGGAACCGCACAAGCCAATTGAGAAGAGGAACCGCCAGCCAGCTCTCTCTCTCTTCCTCATCCTTGGAGCCGCCGCCCTCAAGAGCTGAGCCGCTGAGCCGCCGAGCCCCTTCCCCTCTTTTTCCTTTTCTTCCTTTCCTTTGGAGCCGAGCTGAGAGGAGCCGCCTGAAGCCGAGCCAGCCCCTCTCTCTCCCTATTTCCCTCTCTTCAAGCCGGCGGCTTGAAGTGAGCCGCCGCCCCCTTTCTCCCTTCTTTGAGTTGATCCGCCGATTCTTGAAGCCGAATTCGAGGGCCGTTGTTCGGGATTTCCCCTCTAATCATCCTTCCTATTCGGGTGAGTGGTTTTACCCTCCTTCTTTTTAGGTTTCTTCGAATTATTGAAGCCATTCTTGAAGGCTAGGATGTTCTTGATTTGTTTTCCATCGATCTCTCAAATTTTCGCCGTTCATTTTGATTGCCGTGTTTGAGGAGGCCCTAAACCCTTCCCTATGGGGTTCGGTAGCCCTAGGATGACCCTAGGGGTGCTCGGCCAAGGTGGAGACAAGGGTGCCCTCAAGGTGTTCGGTGGAATGCCTAAGTGAGAGTTTTTTATGTTCTTGAGATCCATGCCTTAAATTGCTTATTAAATTGAGTTCCTATATGTTCAAGCATGCCTTGTAATTAATCTGTGATTTTTGGATAAAAATCATGTTTTATAAAATTAAGATCTTGATATTGATGCCATGAAGATTCTTGAAGAAGGGTTCTTGATCATGATGCTTGTTCTTGTTTATGGTGTTGTTGGTGTTTGTTAGCCTTGTTTAATAAGTATGAAATTTGAGAGATTTAAATAAGGCTAATTTGAGAGATTCAAGATTAGTATTCTGTTTGATGATAATTAAGGATCTAATTTCTGTAAATTTCGGATTTATTTTCATGCTGTGCTGAAAATTCAATGTTGCTGAAATTTCATGCTGAGATGATGAATCTGCATTGTTTTTGAAATACTTTTGTGATGTTTGTATTTTTCTGAACATAGTCGTGTAACCTATCGTTTCGACCAAAAAATATAGTTTGGAAACATGGGTCACACTCTGGAAACCAGATTCAGGTTAGATACATCAGTTTCAGGCATAACAGTAAGCTAAAACAAAACCCTAATCTTGGTGATCTAAATTTTAATTGCATAATTAAAATTGAACAAGGGGTCAACATAATCTGTTGTGAACCAACAAATAAGTTATGCATGAAACAAAACCTCACGGGTTTATGACATTACGAGTCTAGGAGTTGGGGGTCAGGTATTGGAGTGTTGAGACGCTTCCTAATAAGGACACCCCTAAGACACCGTAGGAGAGACTTGATTTAGGTCATGATGTGCCATATTTTTATGAATGGGCGAATCCCGATTACTCCTACGTTATTTATTGGAACAAGTTCGGATGGGCAAATTCTGATTGTTCCGATTTGGCCTCGTGGAATAAGTTAGGAGGGCCTACCCGATTATTTCCGATGTGCTTTTAAGGAATAAGTTCGGATGGGCAAATCCTGATTATTCCTATGATATGTTAAAGGGGCAAGTTCGGATGGGCGATTCTCGATTTTTCCTTCGCGTCTCGTGGAGCAAGTTCGGATGGGCCAATTCTTTATATTAGGATAAGTTTGAAGGGCCTTTCCGATTATCCTAGTTTGTTTTGTTGTCTTAGGGTATGGTAATCTTAGGCCTTTTGATCTTCACTGTTTGGGTGTTGGCTGCCTTCGGGCAGGTGGCCAGATGGTCTGTTAGCTGGTCACTCCCTTATGATATTTCTTGCTTGAGTTAGGAGTTTTTGCTTTATGCTTCCTATCTGTGTTTAGTTTCTCGTGGGGGTTGGTAGAACCGCTCTCTGAGTTCTTTTGAACTCACCCGTTGTCATTTTGTTTTTATTTTGTAGAGCCTGACCGGTGAGTTTGGCTGTTAGCTGGTCACTCCCTTGTGACATTTCCTGCTTGAGTCAGGAGTTTTTGCTTTATGCTTCCTATCTGTGTTTAGTTTCTCATGGGGGTTGGTAAAACCGCTCACTGAGTTCTTTTGAACTCACCCGTTGCCATTTTGTTTTTGTTTTGCAGAGCCTGACCGGTGAGTTGGGCTGGAGCACTTGGCGCGGTTGGAGGACAGAGGAGCCACATGATCTCATAGCAATCCTAGTTAGGGGTCGTAGTCAATTTTTTGGTAGTTAGTCATGTACTTATGTTTCAGTGTTTTGGAGTTGTTGTCTTGGGGACATTCATGTCTTTATTTCAGATTTCATTGTAATTGAACAATTGAACCAATGTATTATTTCCGCACTTTATATTTTTGCTAAACTTACTTATAATGAATTCTGTTTGGTTTTCGATTTGAAATAAAACTTGTTTATTTCTTTCCGCTATGTTTTTTGTTGAGTTGGCATGTGCATGATTTAGGCTGCGGAATATAGGCACGTATACCCTGGCCGGTCACGTGAACCTGAGTTGGGGCGTGACAATGTCCCAGTCTTCCTTTGACACTTTTGATCACTCCTACAGTTCATTGAGCCATCCTTGATCATTTCCAAGCTTTCATTGAGCCATTACTTGGAGAAACCCTAGTTTGATCTCTCATTCCTTGATATAGCCTTTAAAGCTTCATCGATTCATCACCTTGAGGCATCAAGAGGACTAGGGAGTTTGTTGTGGACCTAAGTATTTTATTATTTGATTTATTGCTCCATATAGTGTTGTATTTTCTTGTTTATTTCTTTGTATTTGAGTTAGAGTAAGACCTAGAGTGTAGGTCTTGAAATTGGGTGGTAGCCTTTGTGTTTGAGGTTTAAATCCACCGGTGTAAACGTAGTTTGCTGGGATTAATTGAGTTATCCTTAGGGTTGAGGTGGGAGAGTGCTCTCGGTAGGAAGACGGGATACTTCCGGGTGTGGAAGTGCCTTCGGTTTGAGAGCGGAGACTTTCTGGTGTAAAGTCCTCATTGTAAGGAAGCTAATTAATCTAGTTAAACTAGTTTGCAAATCCTAAACGGGGTGCTTAGGTAGTGGAGTAGGCATTGGGGCCGAACCACTATAAATTATTGTGTTAGCATTGATATTTTGTTTGTGTTAATTGTTTTATCATTAATCGCTTCCGCATTTAGTCGTTCAATTGTGAATTGCCTAAGACATCAACTAAATGATTAAAACTAGATTTAGGCAAATAGTATTAGTTAACATACTATTCACCCCCCTCTAGTGTGGCCATTTCACCAACATGTGACATCTCTTTTTTCTCAAGGTGCCGCCCACTATGGAAATAATCTATCAAGATATGGCATGTAAATATTTTCCTTTCCAAAATTCAAATCTCATTTGAACTAGGAAAGAATCTTTCAAGATATGACATGTAAATAGTTCTCTTTCAAAAATTCAAATCCTCAAGACATGACAGGTAAATATTTCCCTAACAATTAGGAAATATACCATGCCATACATGCCCCCATGCTCTACCTACAAAATAGGGAAGTGTGTTGGCTTTAGGTTTTCAACCTTAGCCTTAATCTCGATTTTAATGGTTTTGATGATAATAAACATGGAACTAATTATTTCATTGAGAATATCTTTCAGGTTCCATATCGACTAGCGTTCGATGTCCTCGATCGGATAAATTGGAGAAATTGGAAGGACATTGATCGTCGCGGAAGTTTCCCGAAGATCGATGAGTGCACCAAAGTCGCTTGGACGAGTCCAAAGATCAAGTCTAAAGCTCTCCAAGATGATGCTCGTTGAAAGCTGGAACCCAAAAATGAAGCGCGGAAGAAATAGGCTAAAAAAATAACATTCAGCCTAGGTTCGGTCGACCGGTCAGTCGACCGACCGAAGGTAAAGAAAATAGCAGAGCTACTTCAGTCGACCGAGCGGTCGACCGATGGAAGCCCAAAATGGGCAGTAGCTTGGGCGGTCGACCCGTCAATCGACCGACCTGCTGATTCCCGCGATGCAAGATCACGTCGGTCGATCGACGGGTCGACCGAATGGTGAAAGAACCGGGCCGAGGCTGGCGGTCGACCAATCGGTCGACCGACCTGCATATGAGTCACGATGCAATACCGTGTCGGCCGATCGACGGGTCGACCGAAGATCGTGGAACATGCGATCTGCGTCTGGCGGTCGACCAGTCGGTCGACCGACCACAAGGTAAACAGAAGTGGTCGAAGGACCGGTCGACCGATGCTTCGACCTGCGCTTCGACCGACGGCCTATAATGTATAGTTTTCTATCCGTTGAATGCCGTTTCTTCACCTGGTTATAAATACACCCAGTTATGATTCATTTGATCTTCTTCCTTCTCTATTACAGATTTTATTGAGCTATTAAAAGGAAGATCAAAGCCTTCCAAAGATTGATCAAGCACGCTCTGCTACTTCCACGAGTTCTTCTTCAAGCGTCGTTTGCTTCCTCAACTCAGGATTTTGTTTAAGCTCATTGACAAGTTGGAGGTTTTGAAAGCCTGAAAAGAGTAGTTAATATTGTATTTATCATTTAGCTCTTTTCGTTGTGTATTTTACCGTTATTTGAACGTTTATTTGTTTTGGGTTTGTAGAAGACCTTGTGATTAGGTCTTGGTTGTGTAAAGTGGTTACCTGGTGTTAGGTGTAAAGTCACTTGTGTAAACTGAGTGTTTACTAGGATTAGTTTAGTTGTCCCTTAGGGTTGAGGTGGGATAAGTGTTCTAGATAAGAAGGCGGAGACTTCCGGATGTGGAAGTACCTTAGGTCGAGAGTGAGACTTTCCGGTGAAAAGTCCTCGTGTATAAGGGAAACTCAAATTAATCTAGTAAAACTAGTTTGGAAATCCTAAGCGGGGTGCTTAGGTAGTGGAGTAGGCATTGGGGCCGAACCACTATAAATTCAGTCTTTGCGTTAATTGCTTAATTATTTATCGCTTCCGCATTCATTCATCGCATAATTGCATCTTGCCTAATCAAGTTAGAGAAACGATTAAATTAGAATTTAGGCTAATTGGTTTAGAAAATATACTATTCACCCCCCCTCTAGTGTCGCCATTTCGCCTTCAATTGGTATCAGAGCAGGTCGTAGATTATGATTTCACCATTCTTTCTACAATTCGTCTCGATCTAGAAATGGCTCTAGAGTCGGTAGCGTCTAGACCTCCTAGGTTCGATGAATTAAACTTTGGTCTATGGAAATCTAGGATGTACACCTTTCTAAAGACTCAAGGTTTAGGTGTCTACAACATGGTAAAAATCCAATATATTGAACCTAAGAAAAATATGGATGCATGGACCCAAGAACAAATTAACATGTTTGAGTTAAATGCCAAAGCTAAAAATTGCTTATTTTGTTCTTTGGAAAATAATATATTTGAAAAAATCATGCATTGTACTTCAGCATATGATATTTGGGGTACTTTGAATATGCTTTATGATTATGCTAAAAGTGAAGAACTTATTACTCTAAATGAAGGAGATTATGACAATTGTCATACTCCTATATCTAATGAAGTTCTTGAAGCTTTTAGTGTTTCTAGCCATAGAAGTACAAAGAGCCAAAAAAGGAAGATAGTGTGTCATGCATGCAAAGAGAAAGGGCATGTTAGGAAGAATTGCCCTACAATGAAGATCAAGGCAAAGAGGAGGTCAAATGCTTCCACATCATCCTACTCAAGTGAAGCATCCTCCCTTCATGACTATAAAGCCATATCAAAAGAATGCCTCATGAATGATGACAATGAGGTACACTCCACCTCTTCTAGTCATGCTAATAACAATAATAGTATTAACTCATCTAGCTCTCGTGATTTTGATGAATTGATGGATAAGTACAAAATCATGTATGCCTTGCTTGTTAAGAAAGATAAAGAAAACAAAAATTTGAAGAAAGAAAACTCAAATCTTAGCTCTCAATTACACGATGCAAAATTAGAAAATGAGAAGCTAAGAATTAGTGTCAACAATCCATGCAATGATACTTTAAGTATTGACACTAAGGATTTGAAAAATAAAAATGAAAAATTGAAGAATGATTTCAAAATTGAGAATGAGTCTTTGAAAAATCAAAACTCAAAAATCAAAAAGAAAAATTATATGTTGAAATCACAAATGCATGCTTTAGACAACTCAATGATTGATTTGAAAAATGAGGTTCTAAACCTAAACAAGAAAGTGAATGAAATGAAAAATACTTCCTCATTTAAGAATTTTAGTAAAAATAATGTTCATGCTAATGTTAAATCTCATGTTAGACATTCTACCTTTAAATCTCATGTTCAAAATAAAAATGTTTCATCTAAGAATGCTCATGCTCATCTTAGTTCAAATGACAAGCATTCTACAAATAAATCTCATGTCCATAGTAAAAACAAAAAGAAATTTAATAGACATTGCTTTTGTTGTGGTGCTTATGGGCATGCCATCTATGATTGTGCCTTTAAAATGAACCCAAGTGTTGTGAAAACACTTTGGGTACCTAAGCCCACTAACCAATGAACCTAGGACTCAACTTCCCCTTCCTCCCAAACAGGACTACCCCTTTCATGGGGGAAACCTTCAGGAACGCCAAGTCGCCTTCAGCGAACTCCAACTCTCTGGTCTTCTTATCAGCATATATTTTCTGGCGGCTCTGAGCCACTAACAGCCTTTCTTTTATCAGCTTCACCTTCTCCACTGTCTCCTCGATCAAGTCAGGACCCACCGTGAGAGTCTCTCCTGTCTCAAACCAGCCCACTGGTGATCTGCATCTCCACCCGTACAAGGCCTCAAAAGGGGGCATACCAATGCTACTGTGATAGCTATTGTTGTAGGCGAATTCAATCAACTGCAGGTGTTTTTCCCGATCGCTAGCCAGGTCGAGGACACACACCCTCAGCATATCCTCCAGGGTCTGGATGGTTCTCTCAGTCTATCCGTCCGTCTGTGGATGGAAAGCTGTGCTGAATCGCACTTGAGTACCCAATACCTCCTAAAAGGACTACCAAAACCGGGCTGTGAACTGGGTATCTCGATCTGATATGATCATCACTGGGATACCATGGTATGCCAGAATCCTGTCTAAAAATAGTCTGGCGTACTACTCAACAGAAAAGGTCATTTTGACTGGAATGAAGTGCGCGGTCTTAGTCAACCGATCCATTACCACCCAAATGGAATCAAACCCTCCTCCTGACCTAGGCAGCCCGGTCACTGGGTCCATGGTGATCTTCTCCCACTTCCACTCGGGCACCTCGAGGTTCTGTAGCAGCCTCGGGGGTTTCTGGTGTTCGGCCTTCACTTACTGGCAGACCAAACACTTGGATACAAACTCTGTTGCCTCTCTTTTCATGTCCTTCCACCAATAGTGTTGCCTTAAGTCTCGATACATTTTGGTGGCCCCCGGATGCATCGTATAAGTGGAACGGTGGTCCATTTCCAAAACTTGCCGGCGCACCTCTGCCATATCAGGCACCACGATCCGGTCTCTGAACCTTAGGACACCCTTTGAGTTGACCCTAAAATCGTCATCTATATCACCTCTCCGGACCATATCCCTTGTCATTGAACAAAATGCGTCCTCCTCCTGTGCGACACGCAACATGTCCACCAAGGTGGACTATACCCGTAGGTGTGCCACTAGGGTACCCGAATTTGATACAGACAGAACTCCCCATCAAGGCACAGTGCTAGTTCCCAAGCTAGTGATCTTCTCCTGATTGCCAAATGGGCCAGGCTGCCCATGGACTTTCTGCTCAAAGCATCTGCCACTACATTGGCTTTCTCCAAGTGATACATAATAGTGCAGTCATAGTCCTTTAGGAGCTCCGGCCACCTCCTCTGCCTGAGGTTCAACTCCTTTTGGGTAAGCAAGTATTGGAGGCTCTGCCAAACTGCATCAGAAAATAGCCCAGGCCAACCCGAGAGGCATCACAGTAGATCACGAATCCTCCTGAGATAGAAGGTACGGCCAACACGGGCGTTGACGTCAATCATTTTTTTGAGCTTCTGGAAGGTCGCCTCACACTTGCCATCCCATACAAATTTGACATTTTTCTGAGTCAACTGAGTCAAAGGGGCTGCAATCCTAGAGAAGTTTTCTACAAACTTCCAGTAATACCCAACCAACCTAAGGAAACTGCGGATCTCAGTCACGCTGGTCGGCCGCCTCCAGTTCTGCACAGCCTCCACCTTTGCGGGATCCACCCTTATCCCCTCCTTGGACACTACATGGCCCAGGAACCCTATACTTTCCAACCAGAATTCACACTTGCAGAATTTGGCGAACAATCGGTGCTCTTTGAGGGTTTCTAAGACCATCCTCAAATACTCGGAGTGCTCTTCCTTACTCTTGGAGTATACCAAGATGTCGTCAATGAAGACGATCACAAAAGTGTCCAGGTACTCCTTGAACACTCGGTTCATCAGATCCATGAAAGCCGTAGGTGCATTGGTCAGACCAAATGACATCACTAGGAACTCGAAGTGGCCATAGCAAGTCCTGAAGGCAGTCTTAGGCACATGGCGTAAACTCGGGCAGACGGCCTCTCAGAGTGACTAACTTGCGAGCCCCTGCTCTGCATCAGACCCTTTTGAGCTACTGACCCAACTAACATTGGTGCTTTTTCTCCCGACTGCTTAGTTCTCTGGACACCTCTGTCCGGACAATCTTTCCTAAAATGTCCAACCTGCCCACATCTGAAGCATGCATCCGTGCGACCATAGCAAGTCCCCCCCTGCTTTTTGTTACTGCGACCACATTGTGGCATTTTTGACTTCTGAGTGGCATCCCTGGACTCTGCTTGTCGCGCTGCCCCTGACCCTGGGCCTCCACAGCCCCGGCTACTGCTGTGTCCCCAGCTCGCCTGTTGGTCTGCAGTGGCAATAATGCCCTCAGAGTGCCAAGGCCTACCACCTACCCCCTGAGGTTGGAACTTCTTCTTTGCGGGTCCGTCAAATTTCTCGAACGACACCAATGCTTCCTTCCTAAGTGCCTCATCCGCTACCCGAGCAAATGTGGTGTCCTAGGTATAATGGATGAGCCTGCTGATCTGGGGTCTCAACCCCCCGACGAACCTCTTGACCTTGGCGGTCTCAGTAGCCAATAGGGTTGGGTGGTACTTAGAGAGCCCGGTGAACTCCATCTCGTAGTTTGACACGGTCATACCACCCATCTGACGTAGCATCTCAAACTCTCTTGCTCGCTTATCGTAGACACTCAGTGGTAAGTACTGCTCCACTACGGCCGCCCTGAACTCCTCCCAAGTAGGGGGTGGTGCATCTACTGTCCTACGGTCCCTCCATGTTTGTAGCCAGTTCTTTGTCGGTCCCCTGAGCAATAAGCTTACCATGCGAGCCACTGACTCGGATGATCACCCAAGCTCCACACACAACTCGTAGTAGTCACCCAAAAAATCGATGACTTCTACCTGCCTATTTGTCCCGGTGAACACCGGCAGCCAAAGCTTAATGGAGTGGCTGCGTAGGTGGGCGCCCCTGGGACTCTGACCACCAACGCTACTAGCTCAATCACTTCTGGCACTACGGGTACCAGTGGTACCGGCTGCGGCTGCTGCTGCTGCCGCCTCAACTCTTGCGCCCTACGGAGTGCCTCTGTCAACTAAGCCACCCTAGTCTGCAGCTGAGCAACTATGGGGTCCTGTACCCCCTCCTCTGACTGCTCTCTTCCCTGCCCCCGGCCTAGGCCTTGGCCCTAGCGTTCAGTGGAATTACTATCGCTGCCGCTCAACGCAGCATTGTGAATCTCCATCACACAATCATATTTTTTTTATACCATTAATACTAACAACTTATAACTGAAATTTAAAGTACTAACTGCATGGTCCGCTGAGGTGCAGTCGTGGCCGCTTGATCTCGTAGCATAAATATATCGTATGTCGACATGCTAGCATATGCCTCATACGGTACCCAATTCCTAGTCGTAGTCAAGACCTAACCAGAAGCTCTGATACCAACTTTGTCACGCCCCAACTCAGGGTCGCTTGACTGGCCAGGGTACGTGTCGGTACCCCGAAGCCTACCACATGCACTATACCACTACACTAAAGAAAACACTAAATATAAGCTAACAGTGCAAGTACTGAAATATAAGCTGAAAAAAAATAGTGCAAGTACAGAACAGTGAATATAAGCTGGGGAAAAAAAAGTGCAACAAATGAAAGGTGCACACACAAGAGTGCACATAGTCATTAAAACAAATAACAATATTGTCACTACAAAGTCTTAAGCCAATTGATCAATTTATCATCGAGCAATGTCATAATAAGTTCCCGAGCTTCAGGATTACTAAGGAAGAAAGTGCATGCCTTAGCATGTGTTTCTTCAAACAACCCCTACAAATTAGATAAGCGTTCACCGCAGTTTGCAAGGGTATATGGATCTGGCGGGGTTGTACCAATTGATGCGGCCTCACTTCGGGCATGACGGGCTGCAATGTGTTGACTCATAAGTTCAAACAACTTTTGCTTGTCTTGTTCTATGGATGATCTCACCGATGATTTACCTCGTTTGTTACTACGACTTGAAGATACAGAAGGACGTCTAGGGATTTCATCATTAGTATCCCCAGTGTCCTCCTCTTCCCCCTCCCATTCCACAACAACACGCACCTTACCCCGAACATTCTGCCCCAAAAATTGATCCTCTAACTGACGCTCATCATCTGAATTCAAAGGCGCCTGTGTAGATGATCGGGTCATCCCACCAGTTGCAGATTGATTTTGAAAAATCAATTCCAACAACGGTAAATTGGGAGGTGGCCCATTCCTAAATTGTTTGAAATAATATTTTCTTCCTCCTTTCTGCACACGAAATTTACTATATTAACACGCTACCCAATACGATACCTAATAAATAACTCTATTAACAAAAACCTACCGTGATATTCCACACGGTCTCGTCGGCCTCAACCATCCCAGTATCGGGATTCCAGGTGACCCCAGTGTGGCTAATCAGTTCTTGCCAATCTTTATAAAAACGATGAAGGCGAAGTTTCTTTGCCTTAACCTTATCAGCAGGGTACCTAGTGCCACATTTTTCCGCAAGTCTAGTGCTAATCTCTTCCCACACTGTCTTGTCAAAATTCAAATTGTCGAATTCTATTTGTCTATTATGAAGTATAAACAAAAAGGATTCAGTAGCATCTTTGGATCAATTTTTTGACTTCTCCCTCGGATTACGATGGCCACCCATTTATTATTTATATTATCACATATCAGTATATATATATTAGAACAACATACAAATGAATAAACAGAACAGTATACATTAACTTCAAGACCCACATAAGATATGACAGAACAACATATATTAAAACATAACAGTATATATTAGAACAACATACAAATGAATAAACAGAACAGTATACATTAACTTCAAGACCCACATAAGATATGACAGAACAGCATATATTAAAACATAACAGTATATATTAGAACAACATACAAATGAATAAACAGAACAATATACATTAACTTTAAGACTCACATAAAACAATCTGACAGAACAACATATATTAAAACAGAACAGTATTTATTAGAACAACATATAAATGAATAAAGAGAACAATATACATTAACACATAAGATATAACAGAACAGTATATAAACAAATAGAACAGTATGTATTAGAACAACATACAAATGAATAAACAGAACAGTATACATTAACACATAAGTTATGACAGAATAATATATAAACAAACAGAACAGTATATATTAGAACAACATACAAATGAATAAACAGAACAGTATACATTAACTTCAAGACCCACATAAAACAATCTGACAGAACAATACATATTAAAATAGAACAATATATATTAGAACAACATACAAATGAATAAACAGAAGATCAAATAATCGAAACCCTAGATCGGCTACACATCAAAACCCTAGTTCGGGTAACAATCAAAACAGAAGAGGCAATCGGCTACATTAACATCAAAATCCTAGTTCGGGTAACAATCAAAACACAGAGGCAATCAGCTACATTAACATCAAAACCCTAGTTTTGGTAACAATCAAAACAAAAGAGGCAATCGGCTACATTAATATCAAAACCCTAGTTCGAGTAACAATCAAAATAGAAGAGGCAATCGACTACATTAACATCAAAATCCTAGTTCTGGTAACAATCAAAACAAAAGAGGCAATCGGCTACATTAACATCAAAACCCTAGTTCGGGTAACAATCAAAATAGAAGAGCAATCAGCTACATTAACATCAAAACCTTTCAGTGCTGAGAGTGTCTCCATGCAGGCATGAATTTCTGCATCAATGGTTGATTTGACAGTTGGGAATTTCCCACTCGCATAAGCACATACCTTTTCAGTGCTTCTTGGGTCATTTTTCTTATTCTTCCATTTACACACCCCTCCCCATCCTTCCATTGATCCATCTGTCTCAAGGATTATATAGGCATTGGTTGGGGGCAGTTCCAAATCAGGGAGTTCTTGGACTAGCTCTTTAATCTTAGCAATTAGTTGTTGATCTGATGGCTTAATCCTCTTGTCTCTGTGCGGGCTAGTCTTTGAATACAATGGTCCTAACAAAGTACCAAGATTTGGGATGTAGGATCTTGCATAGTTTAGTATTCCCAGCCAGGATCTCAATCCTGCTTTGGTCTTCAATACTTGTGTGCTTTGAATGACTGCGGGTCTTATAACCCACCTTCTCCCTTGTAAACTTGATGTTGTTCTTACTTGTCCTGGGATTGCTCTAATCCCCCTGCTTGCTAGGTGATCTGCCAAATGTTGGATATTATATCTAAAGTTGGTGTGGCTACTGTTGGATAACCTTCCAATTAAGGATCTGGATAATAGGAGGTTACTTTATGTAAATGGCTAACATACTTCCTCCTTCCCTTTATTAAAATCCCATAAAGAAATAAAGGGAGGGGTGTGTAAATGGAAGAATAAGAAAAATGACCCAAGAAGCACTGAAAAGGTATGTGCTTATGCGAGTGGGAAATTCCCAACTGTCAAATCAACCATTGATGCAGAAATTCATGCCTGCATGGAGACACTCTCAGCACTAAAAATCCATTACTTAGACCAAAAGGAGATTACACTCAGAACGGATTGTCAGGCTATTATAAGCTTTTACAACAAAACCGCGCAGAACAAACCTTCTCGGGTAAGATGGTTAAATTTTGTAGACTTTATCACAGGAACTGGAGTTCAAATATGCTTTGAGCATATAGATGGTAAATTAAATGTGCTAGCAGATGCTTTATAAAGACTAACAGCCAGCTTAGTCGTGGTCCAAGATCCCAGTTACATTGATGAGTACTTAGAAGACCTTGAGGGAGCACTAAAGGAGGCTGAACAAGCTCCCCAGAATGTGAACAATCAGTTGAATACGGCAATTTGTATAATCAATGATATGATCACAGAAGAGCAAAAGGATTTAGCCTTAATGGCAATCACTTCATGGGATGATGAGATACAAGAAATCCTTGATGCCAATGAATCTGCAATAAGTGATGTCATAGAGGAAGGACTAATCCGAAGATACGAGAGAAGATATGTGCCTGACCCAAACCCTCCACCAAGATGGGAGGATATCCCATACTGGGATGAGTATGAAGAAATTGAAGGCATACTTTTGAGAGTAGCAAGATATGAGGAAGAACTGATAGATCAAGGACTGATCACAGAAAAGACAACAGAAAGACTAATCACAGAAATGACAGAAAAGAAAGAAGAGGAAGCATCAGAAGAATGGAGATGCAGCAACAATTACTCTAGAAATCCTTATTCTAGAGAGCAGGAATAGCCAGAATGTTCAAAACGACGAGAAATGCTCGAAGGAACGTTGAATTTCGGGGCATATGAAGAAAACAATGCCCTACCTGAAGAAATCCCATTCGGGGTATACGAAGAAGATGAGACCCCACCTGAAGACACTTTGCAGCTGGATTACGAAACCTTGAGAAAGAGGAAGTATCCAGCCAGGAACTGATCTTACTATCACGAAGAGGGGAAGTGGATAACCCCTAAAATAAGATCCACATCTAAGTATTAATATTTTTCTGTTTTACAGGTTAAGTATAATTTTAGATGAGCTTAAGAGATTCACGGACACCAACCATGGAACATACGCCTCAACAAGGAAGGATATCTCGACTGCTCAATATTGGGCAGTCCTAGGAGGATCAACAACCGGACTGAATGAACTTGAAAGGCTAACGGGAAAAATCCTGTTCAAATTCCCTAGGGCCATGGATAAAGAACACAAGTGGTCCATCTTTCTCTGGTCCATCTTTCTTTCTTTGGTCCATCTTTCTTTGGTTCTTGCTTGTCCTGGGATTGCTCTAATCCCCCTGCTTGCTAGGTGATCTGCCACATGTTGGACATTATATCTAAAGTTGGTGTGACTACTGTTGGATAACCTTCCAATTAAGGATCTGGATAATAGGAGGTTACTTTCGCCTCCTTGCCAACCTTGGTACCCATGGGTCTGGATTACTAACTGAATGTGATCCCTGAAATCATGTATACTCAGGATAATATCAGGTGCAATGTACGCCAGTTGTGTACCTGTAGTGAGATCTATCTCCATAGAGCTGATTACAGCTCTATCATCTGCCCACCTGGTATCTCTGATTAATACCAGGGCATTAACTCCCGCACTCCTTCTGTGCAGGGTCTGGAGTCTGACCATGATCATTCTGATGTGTAGGTGTTGCAGCCCTTCCTGGACTAGAAGATTATAACTTGAGTCCGTAATAAAGGGAAGTTCTACCTGTGCTCCTTCCGTAACAAGTATTACCCTGAGTATACATGATTTCAGGGATCACATTCAGTTAGTAATCCAGACCCACGGGTACAAAGGTTGGCAAGGAGGCGAAAGTAACCTCCTATTATCCAGATCCTTAATTGGAAGGTTATCTAACAGTAGCCACACCAACTTTAGATATAATGTCCAACATGTGGCAGATCACCTAGCAAGCAGGGGGATTAAAGCAATCCCAGGACAAGCAAGAACTTCATTTCCGATTTCTTTAATGAGAATGAAGAGTTCAATAGTGAGAACTACTATCATGATGACTACCATAACTTTGGCAATGATATTTATGACACAGAAATGGTCTATGCCGCAGCAGAAATGGATTATCCTATAATCAAGAAGCTCGCGAAGAGGACCGCAAAGGCAAAGGTGGAAACTGTATTAACATCAACTGCTGAATCTTCCTCGAACATAACAAAGCTGCCTAGAGAACCTATTATGGGACCAGCTATGTATCCACCTAGCAATTCAAACCCAACAGCACAAGTTCCGTTTGGGAGTGTCCCTCCAATACACTCAAGGGTAAACAACCTGAGGGGAGGATATTCGAAGCAGCATAATGAGAAGTATAATCTCCCATCAGCACAAGCCAATACAGGCGTAATGTTGGTACTTCCCGAAAATCTTGCGCAATATAGTGATGTAATTTCGAGATGGGAATCGATTACGCTGAATTTAATCAATGAGAGAAATTGGTCAGATAACAAGTCAAAGATCTGTTATATTGAGAACCTATTGGGAGAGACAGAGAAAAAGACTTGGATGCAGTGGAGAATGGCATTTCCCACTGAATACGATGAGCTGACAAATATAGCGGATGACCCGCAGAATGTACTATCTCAAATACGAAGAATGTTCCTTTTAGAGGACCCAACTACGGGATCTACGGAAGAACAAAATAGAGCCTATGAAGACCTGGAAAGGCTCTCATGCCATAACGTGAAGGACTTATTTGAATATATCAATGATTACAAAGTCCTAGCCGCAAGATCCGGGAGGATGTACGTATCCCCAGAATTATCTGAAAAATTGTTTAGAAAGATGCCACCGATAATTGGGAAGGAACTGGAGATAGCATTTTCACAAAAGCACCCAGGAAATACATTAGGTGTATTTCCCAGAATACATTTCACATATCAATACCTAGAAGAGCAGTGCAAGAAGGCAGCATTTCAAAGAAGTATGAAAGACCTCACTATTTGTAAGAAGATACCAATCCCAGGATACTACAAAAGAGAGAAGAAATACGGACTCAGAAAAGCCAAAACGTATAAAGGGAAACCACATGATACGCATGTCTGTATATTCAAGAAGAAGCACTCTGACAAATTAAGGCGCTGTAAGTGCTTTATATGCGGAGAAGAAGGGCACTTCGCTAGAGAGTGCACAAGAAAACAAGGAAATATAGCCAGAGCAGCAATCATAGAAAACTTAGAGTTATCGGACAATTGGGATGTTATCTCAGTAGAACAAGACGAGCCAGATAGTGATGCGATATGCTCGTTCTCCGAAGGAGAGGTCGGCACAGCAAACACAGTAACAGCAGATTTAAGAGACGTGCCATATGAGTCTGTCTTTGTGATAATAACAGATGAAAAGACAGAAGCTGAAAATTCATGGAGGACGAAGGTAACTCTTCCAGAAATAATGAATCAGTGTCTTCACAGATGGGAAGACAACAACTCAGAAGTAACAAAAGGTTGTGAAAGATGCACATGCTGTAAGGAAATCACAAACCCAAGGATGAGATCGCACTGCAGAAACTGCTTGCTTACGGTCCGTCCTATGTGCTTGAGATTCAACCTAGGAAGAAAGCTGACAATAAAGAAAGCAAACCCCTTACCGTATGATGATAAAGATGCATTAATCAGAGAACTGTTGGAGTACACAGTTTTTCTCCTAAACGAGAATGATAGGCTAAAGAAAGAGCTAGAATAAGAAAGGACGAATAAAGATATATCTGATCTAGAGAATTAGTTCTCTAATTTGAAACTTGATCAAGAAGCAGAAAGAAAGAAAAAGGGAAAGTATCCTGTAGAGGAGGAAGTTCCCACAGCCAAGCAAACAGGAATCGTATTTAAGGAGATGGCTAACATACTTTCGTTAGCAGAAGAAGAAATCCCTCTATTTCCAAAAAGAGGCGGGAGAATTTTGAATAAGCTCTACAATATGGAGATAATCATGGAAATCCTTGGAATGAAAAGCTCCTTTAAAGTTCAAGCCATATTGGACACAGGAGCAACTGTCTACTGTCGTCTTCATCTTCATCTTCATCTTCATCTTCCCTCCTACCCCCTCGAAAAGAAAATAAGTTAGACTTATTTTCATTGGTGTCTTCTTCTTTATGGGATTCCTCAGATGTATCCCATTTTGGTGGTTCATCATTCCATTGTGGTAGTTCATCAAATTCATCATTTTCTTCTAACTGGAGGGACATTAGATGTCGCAAAACTTCTAAATCTTCATCCCAATCAGATTCAGCTTCTTCATCATCAGATTCGTCCCAGTCGCAGGTCATCATCATTGCCAGTTCATGATCTAAATCATCATTATCATCAGGATTATCTGGCTGTGTCATGCCTGTTGTATAGTCTGCAAATTGGACAGTTAGTGCACCGTCTGTCCGTGTTCTTATACTAGAGGTTTGTGGGACTTGTGTGCTTTGAATGACTGCGGGTCTTATAACCCACCTTCTCCCTTGTAAACTTGATGTTGTTCTTGCTTGTCCTGGGATTGCTCTAATCCCCCTGCTTGCTAGGTGATCTGCCACATGTTGGACATTATATCTAAAGTTGGTGTGGCTACTGTTGGATAACCTTCCAATTAAGGATCTGGATAATAGGAGGTTACTTTCGCCTCCTTGCCAACCTTGGTACCCGTGGGTCTGGATTACTAACTGAATGTGATCCCTGAAATCATGTATACTCAAGGTAATATCAGGTGCAGTGTACGCCAGTTGCGTACTTGTAGTGAGATCTATCTCCATAGAGCTGATTACAGCTCTATCATCTGCCCACCTGGTATCTCTGATTAATACCAGGGCATTAACTCCCGCACTCCTTCTGTGCAGGGTCTGGAGTCTGACCATGATCATTTCGATGTGTAGGTGTTGCAGCCCTTCCTGGACTAGAAGATTATAACTTGAGTCTGTAATAAAGGGAAGTTCTACCTGTGCTCCTTTCGTAACAAGTATTCTTTCATCTGAGTAATGTTGGTAAACTCGATGGTGTCTTTCTGACCATCTTGCCTGATAGAGGGTCTCTGCTGGGACCTGCTGAGCTCTTTGATACTGAGAAATAGTTAGCTCGGCTTCTGGGTTAAGTTTCGATTCCAGGCTTCTTCTAAAGCCACTTCTTCTTGAGGAAGAGGATATACGCCTTTGAGCTTCATGGCGTAGTCTGCTCCCTAGTAGATAGCTTCGAATTTGGTCTTCGATTGTTGGGTGGCGATTGGACTCTCCACCTGAAATCGAAGGTCTTGGGCCAACAACTTCTGTTCTTGTCGAAGTCATTGTGTGCTAGCCTTTTTCTTTTCTAATTCGAAGATCTCTTTTGGGTTTTTGTAGACAAATAGCTTGCCTTTTGCTTTTGGTATTACGAGGGTTGCTGGTTCCCCGAGCTTCAGATCTTGTAGATCCTTGGTTAACTTTTCAATGGAAGTATGAAGTTCACTGGGTTTTACTTCCTTTTCTACAGCTTCTTTTACAGTTTTGATCTCCTCTCTTAGATCACTTAGTTCTTCTTTAATTTTGATTGTAAGCTGAATCAGAGTGTTCAACTGTTTGAATATAGTCTCTGAGTACTTTTGTGTGACACTTGCTGGGTTTATGAATCCTTCGGATGGTTGCCCTAAAGATTCTGTAGCCTTCAAAGCTTGAAGATAAGTACTACTGGCTGCCGTGAGACGCCAGTCACTCATGTAATAATCAAGGTATTAAAGGTTTCTAGTTTTACAGGTACTCCTAGTCAATTCTAGTTTTACAGGTACTCCTAGTTTTATAGGTACTCTACAGATCGATGTCCTCAAGATCTGTACGGGCTGCAGGATCGATGCCGAAGCTGAAGACGGTGCGAAGACCGTTCGGCATCCAGACACTCATTTGGCGCGGTCGGAACCTAGAACTCCCCTTGAGAGGGATGTTTCTTTCGAGCTGAAAGATGAAGTTCTCGGAACTTCTTCCTTGATGGTCCGACTAAAACTCATGGCGATATCTATTCCGCAATCATCATCTTCTTCTCCTCTCCGAGATGATTGGGAAAAGCCGAATGAAGAAATTCCAGGAATTTCTTTTCGAAGGGATGGTGGGGGTGTAATTGTAGATCTCTTAATTTCTGACGCTGCTGCAACTCAAAAGTCAAAAATTATCCCACCTTTGTCAGCCATGACTCGCTCGGATAAGTCTACTCAGACTGACCCTCGCAAGAACTTTTAATTGTAGATCTTTTAATTTTCAAATCAAACGCTGGCCGCGAAGGGCACGGATTTGATATGAAGCAATGCAGAAGAAGCAGAAATAGAATTTGCCTGAATGAGGAAATTATATTGAAGTAGAGGAAGGATTACAATACTGGAAGAGTAGAACTACTCGGGTCTCGAGGATGTTCTGCACCTTCATACTAAGTGGTTATTTATAGAGAAGAGTTGCTTCCTACCTAAGGAAGCTTAACTCAACTCAACCACGGTTGAACTAAGGTTGCTTCCTCCCTAAGGAAGCTCATCTTTAGTGCGGGTGCTCATTGGGCCCCATCGTCCACTAAGTGATGGCTATCCACATGTTGGAAGTGACCTTGACACGACAACACTAGTACAATAATTGAAAGGAATCTAATCCTTTCAGCACACTAGTACAATAATTGAGCTAAATGTCACAAAGTCGACATTGACAGCTCGGCACGTCCACGTTTGGTGTCCTGTGTCGCGCCCATGTGATGCACGCTTGGCTTGCCGTGCGCCATGTGCTGTTCCATGCTCAACCGATGGCATCGATGCTCTCACATACTATAGAGCCGTTTGTCAATAATCGCCGAAAGCTTGCGCGCGTACACCCTTGGATTACAGTGCTGCACCATACGCTGTGGGTCCTTTGACAGTCGCTCAACACATAGAACAGGGATCCCATGTGATTGTGGGTCCCTTGTAATAATGGAGTCTTGGTCATCCGTCGGCCTCGAGCTCCTGCAAAACAAACTGTCAAAGATAACTGTGGTGATTCTGTCCTAGCGGTTCACCACCGCACCGCTCGATGATTCAGTAGGCTTCCGTTCCAGCGCTCGGTCTTCATCTGGAACTTTAATCTTCTTGGCGTAGCCCTGCTTCTTTTCGCAATCTCTTGCGAAATGCCCCTCTTCACCGCAGATGAAACATTTGCCTCGCCTGGCACGCGGCTTGGCTTCGCGGTATATTGATTTAGCTTTCTTGCGAGGGTCAGTCTGAGTAGACTTATCCGAGCGAGTCATGGCTAACAAAGGTGGGCTAACTTCTGACTTTTGTGGAGCAGCGTCAGAAATTAAAAGATCTACAATTACACCCCCACCATCCCTTCGAAAAGAAATTCTCTGAATTTCTTCATTCGGCTTTTCCCAATCATCTCGGAGAGGAGAAGATGATGATTGCGGAATGGATATCGCCATGAGTTTTAGTCGGACCATCAAGGAAGAAGTTCCGGGAACTTCATCTTTCAGCTCGAAAGAAACATCCCTCTCAAGGGGAGTTCTAGGTTCCGACTGTGCCGATTGTAGATGCCGAACGGTCTTCGAACTGTCTTCTTCTTCGGCATCGATCCTGTAGCCCGTACAGATCTTGAGGACGTCGATCTGTAGAGTTCTCTCTTCAATAGACGTCGATGGTATGATGGCCATCGCCTCAGCTTCAAGCGCGCCTCTGCAATCTTCCAAAAGTAAGGGTATAAACAGGTTTCAGCAAAGTTTAAGAGATATTCTAAGCATGCAGTTCTAGTTTTCTCAGATCGTCCTTCGACTGATCTTTCGGATCCTTCGATCTTACATATGGATAGATCGCCTACTTGAGATAGCCAAAGTATGGTACTTCGTTGCTCTTGTGGCACTTTTCTCCTGTTATGGCATATCACAAGTACACGTCTCCCAAGTGTTCAATCTTAGATCTTTGGATCAACTTTCAGAACGAAGACCAAGAGAACTCTAACTACAAATCAGAGAATATAACTCAAACTAAAAAAGAATTAACCTGATTTGTAACCCTTAGATCTTCTCCCAAGTGTACCTACAAATCAGGTACTCCTAGTCAATTCTCTAGCTAATATCCAGCTTTAAATACTGCTTTTTCTAAGGTAAATCTAGGTTGAGTGTTTGGAAAGCTCATCTCGAGGTAGGCGATAAAGAGGGATGTAGTATTCCAACATAAGGAAGAAGATTCCCGTTACGTTCGTTACCTGAAGAGACCAACTAGATATTACAACCTGATTTATCAAAGTTTCAAGTAGTATTTAGCTTGATTCACACTAGAGGAAAAACTAGAAACCTTTAATACCTTGATTATTACATGAGTGACTGGCGTCTCACGGCAGCCAGTAGTACTTATCTTCAAGCTTTGAAGGCTACAGAATCTTTAGGGCAACCAGCCGAAGGATTCATAAACCTAGCAAGTGTCACACAAAAGTACTCAGAGACTATATTCAAACAGTTGAACACTCTGATTCAGGTTATAGTCAAAATTAAAGAAGAACTAAGTGATCTGAGAGAGGAGATCAAAACTGTAAAAGAAGCTGTAGAAAAGGAAGTATTGAACTCTTTGAAATGTTGCCTTCTTGCACTGCTCTTCTAGGTATTGATATGTGAAATGTATTCTGGGAAATACACCTAATGTATTTCCTGGGTGCTTTTGTGAAAATGCTATCTCCAGTTCCTTCCCAATTATCGGTGGCATCTTTCTAAAGAATTTTTCAGATAATTTTGGGGATACGTACATCCTCCCGGATCTTGCGGCTAGGACTTTGTAATCATTGATATATTCAAATAAGTCCTTCACGTTATGGCATGAGAGCCTTTCCAGGTCTTCATAGGCTCTATTTTGTTCTTCCGTAGATCCCGTAGTTGGGTCCTCTAAAAGGAACATTCTTCGTATTTGAGATAGTACATTCTGCGGGTCATCCGCTATATTTGTCAGCTCATCGTATTTAGTGGGAAATGCCATTCTCCACTGCATCCAAGTCTTTTTCTCTGTCTCTCCCAATAGGTTCTCAATATAACAGATCTTTGACTTGTTATCTGACCAATTCCTCTCATTGATTAAATTCAGCGTAATCGATTCCCACCTCGAAATTACATCACTATATTGCGCAAGATTTTCGGGAAGTACCAACATTACGCCTGTATTGGCTTGTGCTGATGGGAGATTATACTTCTCATTATGCTGCTTCGAATATCCTCCCCTCAGGTTGTTTACCCTTGAGTGTATTGTAGGGACACTCCCAAACGGAACTTGTGCTGTTGGGTTTGAATTGCTAGGTGGATACATAGCTGGTCCCATAATAGGTTCTCTGGGCAGCTTTGTTATGTTCGAGGAAGATTCAGCAGTTGATGATAATACAGTTTCCACCTTTGCCTTTGCGGTCCTCTTCGCGAGCTTCTTGATTATAGGATAATCCATTTCTGCTGCGGCATAGACCATTTTTGTGTCATAAATATCATTGCCAAAGTTATGGTAGTCATCATGATAGTAGTTCTCACTATTGAACTCTTCATTCTCATTAAAGAAATCGGAAATGAAGTTCTTGCTTGTCCTGGGATTGCTTTAATCCCCCTGCTTGCTAGGTGATCTGCCACATGTTGGACATTATATCTAAAGTTGGTGTGGCTACTGTTGGATAACCTTCCAATTAAGGATCTGGATAATAGGAGGTTACTTTCGCCTCCTTGCCAACCTTGGTACCCGTGGGTCTGGATTACTAACTGAATGTGATCCCTGAAATCATGTATACTCAGGGTAATACTTGTTACGGAAGGAGCACAGGTAGAACTTCCCTTTATTACGGACTCAAGTTATAATCTTCTAGTCCAGGAAGGGCTGCAACACCTACACATCGGAATGATCATGGTCAGACTCCAGACCCTGCACAGAAGGAGTGCGGGAGTTAATGCCCTGGTATTAATCAGAGATACCAGGTGGGCAGATGATAGAGCTGTAATCAGCTCTATGGAGATAGATCTCACTACAGGTACACAACTGGCGTACAATGCACCTGATATTACCCTGAGTATACATGATTTCAGGGATCACATTCAGTTAGGAATCCAGACCCACGGGTACCAAGGTTGGCAAGGAGGTGAAAGTAACCTCCTATTATCCAGATCCTTAATTGGAAGGTTATCCAACAGTAGCCACACCAACTTTAGATATAATGTCCAACATGTGGCAGATCACCTAGCAAGCAGGGGGATTAGAGCAATCCCAGGACAAGCAAGAACCAAAGAAAGATGGACCAAAGAAAGAAAGATGGACCAGAGAAAGATGGACCACTTGTGTTCTTTATCCATGGCCCTAGGGAATTTGAACAGGATTTTTCCCGTTAGCCTTTCAAGTTCATTCAGTCCGGTTGTTGATCCTCCTAGGACTGCCCAATATTGAGCAGTCGAGATATCCTTCCTTGTTGAGGCGTATGTTCCATGGTTGGTGTCCGTGAGTCTCTTAAGCTCATCTAAAATCATACTTAACCTGTAAAACAGAAAAATATTAATACTTAGATGTGGATCTTATTTTAGGGGTTATCCACTTCCCCTCTTCGTGATAGTAAGATCAGTTCCTGGCTGGATACTTCCCCTTTCTCAGGGTTTCGTAATCCAACTGCAAAGTGTCTTCAGGTGGGGTCTCATCTTCTTCGTATACCCCGAATGGGATTTCTTCAGGTAGGGCATTGTTTTCTTCATATGCCCCGAAATTCAACGTTCCTTCGAGCATTTCTCGTCGTTTTGAACATTCTGGCTGTTCCTGCTCTCTAGAATAAGGATTTCTAGAGTAATTGTTGCTGCATCTCCATTCTTCTGATGCTTCCTCTTCTTTCTTTTCTGTCATTTCTGTGATTAGTCTTTCTTTTGTCTTTTCTGTGATCAGTCCTTGATCTATCAGTTCTTCCTCATATCTTGCTACTCTCAATAGTATGCCTTCAATTTCTTCATACTCATCCCAGTATGGGATATCCTCCCATCTTGGTGGAGGGTTTGGGTCAGGCACATATCTTCTCTCGTATCTTCGGATTAGTCCTTCCTCTATGACATCACTTATTGCAGATTCATTGGCATCAAGGATTTCTTGTATCTCATCATCCCATGAAGTGATTGCCATTAAGGCTAAATCCTTTTGCTCTTCTGTGATCATATCATTGATTATACAAATTGCCGTATTCAACTGATTGTTCACATTCTGGGGAGCTTGTTCAGCCTCCTTCAGTGCTCCCTCAAGGTCTTCTAAGTACTCATCAATGTAACTGGGATCTTGGACCACGACTAAGATGGCTGTTAGTCTTGATAAAGCATCTGCTAGCACATTTAATTTACCATCTATATGCTCAAAGCATATTTGAACTCCAGTTCCTGTGATAAAGTCTACAAAATTTAACCATCTTACCCGAGAAGGTTTGTTCTGCGCGGTTTTGTTGTAAAAGCTTATAATAGCCTGACAATCCGTTCTGAGTGTAATCTCCTTTTGGTCTAAGTAATGGATTTTCAGTGCTGAGAGTGTCTCCATGCAGGCATGAATTTCTGCATCAATGGTTGGTTTGACAGTTGAGAATTTCCCACTCGCATAAGCACATACCTTTTCAGTGCTTCTTGGGTCATTTTTCTTATTCTTCCATTTACACACCCCTCCCCATCCTTCCATTGATCCATCTGTCTCAAGGATTATATAGGCATTGGTTGGGGGCAGTTCCAAATCAGGGAGTTCTTGGACTAGCTCTTTAATCTTAGCAATTAGTTGTTGATCTGATGGCTTAATCCTCTTGTCTCCGTGCGGGCTAGTCTTTGAATACAATGGTCCTAACAAAGTACCAAGATTTGGGATGTAGGATCTTGCATAGTTTAGTATTCCCAGCCAGGATCTCAATCCTGCTTTGGTCTTCAATTCTTCTTCCTTGAATGAGACAATTTTCTTTATGATGTGTGGCTGCAGTTTGATTTTGCTATTTCCAATTATAGCACCTAGAAACTCAATCTCCCTCGTAGCTATCTTCATCTTAGTTGGGGATAAGATCCGACTGTTACCAATTCTCTTAAGAATGGTATTTATACCCGGAAGACTATACTGGTCTTTATGGGTATTGTCATTTAGGGTTCTATAGTTAAGAACCATTCTTTCCTTTCCTTTGCTCTCTTTTCCTGTAACTGGATCTATTGTTGTTCCTGAGTTGACCATCATGGCTAGTGTCCTATGCCGGCTTGTGCTAGGTCTGATTGCACCTATTTGTAGAAGCGCTTTAATATGCCTATCAAATTGGTCTTTCATCATGGGAGTAACATGCTTTAATGGCTTATCTTGGATAGTAATATCTGGGTTTATTATATCCAACTCACAGGTTACCTGATTTTTAGCCCAATGTTGGACTGGATTCTCACCTATGTATCCTTGCTCCTTTAATCTTTGTAATAAGGGGTTGAATCTTTTCTTGAAGCTTTCTGATTCCTTAAAGCTGTCATAGGTAACTGCGGTTTTTACCTCCAAGTATTCTTCCTCAGTTAAATCCAGTTCTTCAATAGAGGCTTTAGCCAAGGCATGTGTATCAATACTTGTTGTGATTGTAGTAACCTTCTTATAGAATGTCAGAGTTTGCTCTTCTATTCGGACTCCACCTTGCATGGCCCGAATAAAGTTGCATCCAATTAGCATTTGAATGTCGTCTCTTTTTCCCATAGGGAATGCATATGTGAAGGGTATCTTGAACTTGTTCTCCTCAATTGACATTTGTCCTCCCTTTAACTTCATTCTTGCCGTCTGTTGTGAGTTCACCTCATTTACTAAAATAGGGTAAGCGCTTGGCTCTAATGCTTCTGCTGGAATGGAATCCTGGTCTATACAGCAGACAGTTGCTCCTGTGTCCAATATGGCTTGAACTTTAAAGGAGCTTTTCATTCCAGGGATTTCCATGATTATCTCCATATTGTAGAGCTTATTCAAAATTCTCCTGCCTCTTTTTGGAAATAGAGGGATTTCTTCTTCTGCTAACGAAAGTATGTTAGCCATCTCCTTAAATACGATTCCTGTTTGCTTGGCTGTGGGAACTTCCTCCTCTGCAAGATACTTTCCCTTTTTCTTTCTTTCTGCTTCTTGATCAAGTTTCAAATTAGAGAACTCATTCTCTAGATCAGATATATCTTTATTCGTCCTTTCTTCTTCTAGCTCTTTCTTTAGCCTATCATTCTCGTTTAGGAGAAAAACTGTGTACTCCAATAGTTGTTGCAGAAAGGACGAATAAAGATAGGCTAAACGAGAATGATAGGCTAAAGAAAGAGCTAGAAGAAGAAAGGACGAATAAAGATATATCTGATCTAGAGAATGAGTTCTCTAATTTGAAACTTGATCAAGAAGCAGAAAGAAAGAAAAAGGGAAAGTATCCTGCAGAGGAGGAAGTTCCCACAGCCAAGCAAACAGGAATCGTATTTAAGGAGATGGCTAACATACTTTCGTTAGCAGAAGAAGAAATCCCTCTATTTCCAAAAAGAGGCAGGAGAATTTTGAATAAGCTCTACAATATGGAGATAATCATGGAAATCCCTGGAATGAAAAGCTCCTTTAAAGTTCAAGCCATATTGGACACAAGAGCAACTGTCTGCTGTATAGACCAGGATTCCATTCCAGCAGAAGCATTAGAGCCAAGCGCTTACCCTATTTTAATAAATGGGGTGAACTCACAACAGACGGCAAGAATGAAGTTAAAAGGAGGACAAATGTCAATTGAGGAGAACAAGTTCAAGATACCCTTCACATATGCATTCCCTATGGGAAAAAGAGACGACATTCAAATGCTAATTGGATGCAACTTTATTCGGGCCATGCAAGGTGGAGTCCGAATAGAAGGGCAAACTCTGACATTCTATAAGAAGGTTACTACAATCACAACAAGTATTGATACACATGCCTTGGCTAAAGCCTCTATTGAAGAACTGGATTTAACTGAGGAAGAATACTTGGAGGTAAAAACCGCAGTTACCTATGACAGCTTTAAGGAATCAAAAAGCTTCAAGAAAAGATTCAACCCGTTATTACAAAGATTGAAGGAGCAAGGATACATAGGTGAGAATCCAGTCCAACATTGGGCTAAAAATCAGGTAACCTGTGAGTTGGATATAATAAACCCAGATATTACTATCCAAGATAAGCCATTAAAGCATGTTACTCCCATGATGAAAGATCAATTTGATAGGCATATCAAAGCGCTTCTACAAATAGGTGCAATCAGACCTAGCACAAGCCGACATAGGACACTAGCCATGATGGTCAACTCAGGAACAACAATAGATCCAGTTACAGGAAAAGAGAGCAAAGGAAAGGAAAGAATGGTTCTTAACTATAGAACCCTAAATGACAATACCCATAAAGACCAGTATAGTCTTCCGGGTATAAATACCATTCTTAAGAGAATTGGTAACAGCCGGATCTTTTCCAAGTTTGATTTGAAAAGCGGGTTCCACCAAGTAGCAATGGACCCAAAATCCATACCCTGGACGGCCTTCACGGTACCAGGAGGACTCTATGAGTGGCTGGTAATGCCCTTTGGGCTGAAAAATGCACCAGCAGTGTTCCAAAGAAAGATGGACCAGTGTTTTAAAGGCACAGAAGAATTCATTGCAGTTTATATAGATGACATCTTAGTATTCTCAGAAGATGAAAAACAGCACGCCAGACATCTGGAGAAGATGTTAAAGATATGTGAGAAATGGGGCCTGGTCTTATCCCCAACTAAGATGAAGATAGCTACGAGGGAAATTGAGTTTCTAGGCGCTATAATTGGAAATAGCAAAATCAAACTGCAGCCACACATCATAAAGAAAATTGTCTCATTCAAGGAAGAAGAATTGAAGATCAAAGCAGGATTGAGATCCTGGCTGGGAATACTAAACTATGCAAGATCCTACATCCCAAATCTTGGTACTTTGTTAGGACCATTGTATTCAAAGACTAGCCCGCACGGAGACAAGAGGATTAAGCCATCAGATCAACAACTAATTGCTAAGATTAAAGAGCTAGTCCAAGAACTCCCTGATTTGGAACTGCCCCCAACCAATGCCTATATAATCCTTGAGACAGATGGATCAATGGAAGGATGGGGAGGGGTGTGTAAATGGAAGAATAAGAAAAATGACCCAAGAAGCACTGAAAAGATATGTGCTTATGCGAGTGGGAAATTCCCAAATGTCAAATCAACCATTGATGCAGAAATTCATGCCTGCATGGAGACACTCTCAGCACTGAAAATCCATTACTTAGAACAAAAGGAGATTACACTCAGAACGGATTGTCAGGCTATTATAAGCTTTTACAACAAAACCGCGCAGAACAAACCTTCTCGGGTAAGATGGTTAAATTTTGTAGACTTTATCACAGGAATTGGAGTTCAAATATGCTTTGAGCATATAGATGGTAAATTAAATGTGCTAGCAGATGCTTTATCAAGACTAACAGCCAGCTTAGTCGTGGTCCAAGATCCCAGTTACATTGATGAGTACTTAGAAGACCTTGAGGGAGCACTGAAGGAGGCTGAACAAGCTCCCCGGAATGTGAACAATCAGTTGAATACGGCAATTTGTATAATCAATGATATGATCACAGAAGAGCAAAAGGATTTAGCCTTAATGGCAATCACTTCATGGGATGATGAGATACAAGAAATCCTTGATGCCAATGAATCTGCAATAAGTGATATCATAGAGGAAGGACTAATCCGAAGATACGAGAGAAGATATGTGCCTGACCCAAACCCTCCACCAAGATGGGAGGATATCCCATACTGGGATGAGTATGAAGAAATTGAAGGCATACTATTGAGAGTAGCAAGATATGAGGAAGAACTGATAGATCAAGGACTGATCACAGAAAAGACAACAGAAAGACTAATCACAGAAATGACAGAAAAGAAAGAAGAGGAAGCATCAGAAGAATGGAGATGCAACAATAATTACTCTAGAAATCCTTATTCTAGAGAGCAGGAATAGCCAGAATGTTCAAAACGACGAGAAATGCTCGAAGGAACGTTGAATTTCGGGGCATATGAAGAAAATAATGCCCTACCTGAAGAAATCCCATTCGGGGTATACGAAGAAGATGAGACCCCACCTGAAGACACTTTGCAGCTGGATTACGAAACCCTGAGAAAGGGGAAGTATCCAGCCAGGAACTGATCTTACTATCACGAAGAGGGGAAGTGGATAACCCCTAAAATAAGATCCACATCTAAGTATTAATATTTTTCTGTTTTACAGGTTAAGTATGATTTTAGATGAGCTTAAGAGACTCACGGACACCAACCATGGAACATACGCCTCAACAAGGAAGGATATCTCGACTGCTCAATATTGGGCAGTCCTAGGAGGATCAACAACCGGACTGAATGAACTTGAAAGGCTAACGGGAAAAATCCTGTTCAAATTCCCTAGGGCCATGGACTATACAACAGGCATGACACAGCCAGATAATCCTGATGATAATGATGATTTAGATCATGAACTGGCAATGATGATGACCTGCGACTGGGACGAATCTGATGATGAAGAAGTCCAATCTGATTGGGATGAAGATTTAGAAGTTTTGCGACATTTAATGTCCCTCCAGTTAGAAGAAAATGATGAATTTGATGAACTACCACAATGGAATGATGAACCACCAAAATGGGATACATCTGAGGAATCCCATAAAGAAGAAGACACCAATGAAAATAAGTCTAACTTATTTTCTTTTCGAGGGGGTAGGAGGGAAGATGAAGATGAAGATGAAGATGAAGACGACGACAGTTCGGGTAACAATCAAAACCTAAGAGGCAATAGGCTACATTAACATCAAAACCCTAGTTCGGGTAACAATCAAAACAGAAGAGGCAATCAACTACATTAACTTCAAAATCCTAGTTCGGGTAACAATCAAAACAGAAGAGGCAATCAGCTACATTAACTTCAAAACCCTAGTTCGAGTAACAATCAAAATAGAAGATCAAATAATCGAAACTCTAGATCGGCTACATTAACTTCAAAACCCTAGTTCAGGTAACAATCAAAACAGAAGAGACAATCGGTGAAAAATCAAAACCCTAGTTCGGGTAACAATCAAAACATAAGATTAAATAATTGAAACCCTAGATCGGCTACACATCAAAACCATAGTTCGGGTAACAATCAAAATAGAGAGGATAGAAAGAGAGAGGGTCGAGCGTCGAGTGAGGATCCCTAACGGGCGTCTCGGTTTTGTTCAGTTTTCGGGCGAAACGGGTGAAAAGTGCGGAAATGGCATGATATTTACATGTATGCCACTGCACTTTTCGCGAGTTTTTGCGAAAACCATGAAAACTACTCCCAGTAATTTTCGAGTTCGTGTGTTAAATGGATTTTCGCGAAAAGCCATTTTCGTGAAACACGAACTGAAAACTCGCGTGTTTTCTGTCAACAAACAGGTTTTCGACCCGGTTTTCATTTTCGAACGAAAATGAAAACCCAAAATAGGGCAAACAAATAGGCCCTTAGTCTTTAAATATGTGTATACCATATATTTCCAAAGACCAAAGTTCGAGTCATTGAACCTAGGAGGTGTAGAAACAACTGACGCTAGTGTCATTTTTCGGATCGAGACTAGATCTAGATGAGATGGTAAAATCTCAATTCACGATCCGCTCTGATACCAAATGTTGGTGAAATAGCCTACACTAGAGGGGGGGTGAATAGTATGTTATCTAATCAATTAGCCTAAATTCGATTTTAGTCAATTCACAATTACTTAGGCAATTCACAATTCAACAACTAAATGCGTAAGCGAGTAATAAAGATAAGCAATGTGATATACAAAGAAAATAATGCTAACACAATTATTTATAGTGGTTCGACCCCAATGCCTACTCCACTACCTAAGCACCGTGCATAGGATTTCACAACCAAATCCACTAAATTACGAGTAGCTTACAATTGAGGACTTTACACCGGAAAGACCCTACACTCATCTCGAAGGCACTACCACATCCGGAAGTATCCACCTTCACACCGAGTGAGTTTTCCCACCTCAATCCCTAAGGATTACTCCTAACATAGTTTACACAAGTGGCTTTACACCTTCTACACCAAGGTAACCACTTACTCACAAGACCACACACTAGGTCTTTTACGCACACAAGTAAATCAAAGTAAAACAAATCAAAAACAAATATATCATAAGAATAGAGTGAAGAAGATTTATCACAATGAGAACACCTCTTCTTCTTGAGCCTAGCACCCTTAAAGAGCCCTCCAAAGAAGAACACTTGAAGATGGGGGATCAAGAGCTAGGTTTTAAAGATTTGATCAAGAAATAGCTTAGAAGATGCAAAGGATCACTCTTTGAGGCTTAGAAGCATCAACAACATCAAGGAAGAGAGATTAGGGTGGGTAGTTATAACCCCCCAACTCACAAGGCTCGTCAACGGGCATTTTTTCTACCCGTTGCTGACGCCCGATCGCTTGCTAGTCGATCGTCAATCGATCGACCGAGCGACCGAATGATGTCAAGCGACCGAATGTCTTTTGCCACTTTTGGACATCATTCGGTTGACCAGTCGGTCAATTGAATACCCTACTGCCCATAATCGGCTACTGTCGATCGATCGAATCTAGGCAGAGGCTGATTTTTCGTGTATTTTTCTTGCGCACTTCATTTTTGGGTTCTGGCCTTCAGCGTGCGTCAACTTGGAGAGCTCAACTTGGTGTTTTGCATGTTCTCTAGACTCGTCCAAGGCATCTTCGGTGCACACGTCAAACTTCTAGAAATTTCCGTGATGAATTCGAAAACGTCGACAAATGTCCTTCTGATTTTTTGATTTCTTCGATATTTTTGATCGTGGACATCGAGTGTAAACCGATATGGAACCTGAAAATAATTCTCCATGAAGCATTAGTTCCATGTTTGTTATCATCAAAATCGAGATTAAGACCAATGTAGAAAACCTTAAGCCAACAATATCCATGACTAGTAAAACATGATCATCTTTAGTCAGACTGTATACTAGTCTTCATTCATTATCATTCCAAGATAATGACCGACTAGTGACTATTTAGAATAGGATTTCAACTGCCTTAGGGTTTTACTATCAAGTCTCGTACTTGATGACCATTAAGCAGAATCAACCATTCAAGGAATCTCTTATTAAGTCAAACATGCTCATAATGAATAACAAGATAAAGCAAATATTCTATTTAAAACAAAAGGAAAGTAACAATGTCAATTTGTTCCAAAGACCTAGGGCACACTACTAACACCAATTCAGCCCACTAAATGTTGGAAAATATAAAGGGATCTATTGCGCAGCTAAAATATATGAACAACAAAACAATTTTATTGAACAACAATATGCAAACAGGATCAAACACACATCGAATCCCATCCAATGTGCGCGGTATCGCTTTGTTTTGGATCTAGACAACGCAAAACTAACTACTACAAGATAGGTTCAGGATTTATACCTCTTGTAGTGCTGCACCGATGGTGTAGAGAGGACCGTCTCACGTTCTTTGATGCACAATCATGTAGTTGTCCAAGTGTCCGGCCTCTAGCTTGTCTACACAAGCACACTTCTTGCACAGAAGCACCTCATCGCGATACAAACACGTCCTCACATTGCCCCATGCTCGGACACTAGGCGCACGGTCACAAGATGCAAGGTGGTGGTATCAATAGGGCTCCTCCTTAAGAGAAAAGCTGCTGCCCTCTTCTTCAAGAGAGATGTGACAACAAGATCTTAGGAAAGGGGCGGCTCCATATGGGAGGGACGACTCTTCCCTTCTCAATTTGAAGGGGCGGCTGTCGTCTTTCCTACTAGGGAGGGTTGGCTACCAAGAAAAGATGTCAAGGTAGTCCTTCCTTGTATTTCTTTTTATCAATTAAGCCTTACCCATAAAGAGAAATCATATTTCTCAATTTCCAATAAGCCCTAGACTTAAGCTTCCAAATTTAGACACTCTATATATGGTAGCTCTCCAACTAAGGAAGTCTCCATCTATATCTCATATAAACGTTCCTCATTCGGATCCACCTAGTCGATCAATTCGTCTTTGGGATGTGCCAGCATCCTTGCAATTGTATCGCAAGCCGAATCAAGTAATTGATTCCTAATTAACTACCTTAATTAGAAATAATTCATTCTCAACTAGAACATGCTCTATTGTGAGTGACTAACTAGGTTCATCACTTAAAAAAAAAAAAAAAACTAGGTTCATCACTAATTGGCAATGAGATTATGATATCAACTATTCGACGTCACCCGAAACTCCTTTCCATACCTAGAGTAAAATCCCCAAAATACCCTTGGTTCTCATAAGTCATGGGTAACGTCTAGCACAACATGTCACGACTACCCAAGTAGTGATGAATGCTTCTATTAGAACATTCCGATGAACCAAGCGATCATACTTATTGTGCACTCATATCCTTTCATTACAAGGTCCCGATCTAGCAAGGATCATGGTTAGATCATATGGACATCGCTCGGTAGCTATTCTTTGATCAGTATGACTTAAACTAGAAGCTCATTTCTATTTAAGCCTCCAATACCTTGGCCAAGGATTTCCTGATCAAGAACAACCTCATATCCATAGGACCTTATCCCTGTTACCTAGGGCAATGAATCCCATCTTGACTGATCACCTATCTCCATACATAACTAACTAGAGCCACCCAAAGATGGATGCACATGCAAAACACGAGCATATAAGCAGTAGCAAACTCTAGCCACCTATGCACAAGATAATCGTGCCATCTCAGGTCAAATGATCATATGCACTAATATGATCTAGATAACGTTTCAGTAACATTGGTAAAATACCATGTGAACATTATCTACGCGTCACGTTCGACCCACTTATCTTAAATGTCCACATATCTATTTTGACATCTAATATCATGTAGCATGAGACTCACTACTCCATCCTCATTAGTATCTCATACTAATCATGGAAACAAATAGATGTGACGATTTTTTGGAATAATAATGTCCAGTTAGTATTCCTATGATCGTGAACTATTTTAACAACTTGTACTAGAATACTCCATCACTCATATTCTTAACTATTGAGAATGAAGTATTCTAACAAGTATGTTATAGACTTATTCTAATAAACATACACAACTTATGCTCAAAAGAATAATAAACTGTCATTTATATGAATTATTCAAAACATACATCGACTCTAGGGCATATAAAACTAACACTAACCTCATAGTGGATTTGTTAAGAAAGATTTTCAATACTAGTGAAAAAAAAATATTATGCAATGTTACCAACACATGAAGCTTATTAAGAAAAATTATTTTTTTTTTAATTTAAGACTTCATGTTATGTTTTTATACTTATGAATTATGTATGGATAATATTTATTCATTTGCCACTACGGCGACCTCTAGACTAGAGTACCACTTTAGAGTCTGGCTTATCAGAGTAGACAAAATGGCTCGGCACATTACCGCGTAGGAGATGTCATAAGTCTCCATCATATAGCAAAATGCTTCAATGTCAATTGGATCAGTCAAGCTATTATAAGTCATCTTGGGAGGCCTAAAAGATATGTGAATAACCTCCTCGCTCGCAATCAGATTAGAGTGTCAAACCAAGTTGTTGGCAACACCTTTTGGGCTGGTGTCAATCGATTGAGCAACCGACTCTTCTTTCCTATCGGCAATAAGGGTGTGGATATCTTATTCATTCAAAGGCAAAGTCTCCAATCAAACATGACTCTTCTGAGGTAGACTTATGCCATGGCGCCTTTTGACAACCCTAATAGCCGACCTCATCATAAGCACCTAAGTAGTAGGTTTAGTGAGAGTGAAAGTTGGAACCAATTGCACCGATGGCCGCATGACAAGTGGTTCGACTTGAGGTGGGGTAGTTCCAACATTTTCGACTACTGTTGCCATTATTTCTGCCATTTGCTACCCGAGCAACATGGACCAGGCCTTATACATTAAATACTCCACTAGATGAATCGACAACATCAACACAACTCTTTTCTTGAATATGTTGCAATGGATATCCATCTTCTTGGTTGACTCAAGTAAATGCTCCAATGATGAAGATAGAGTTCTTAGTGCCACTCGACCAATGACATGAAATGGGTCACTAATTCCTATAGACTCTCGAGGTTGTGCCCTTTGGGATGCCCTCTAACGGTCAAGTTAGTCGAGTTGGAAGAAAGGGTGAAAATTTATTAAAAATGACATGATCCCTTATGTCATCTAGCTTGTCGTCTTTTATAGTCATTAGAAATGGTAATTACTATTTCAAATGGCAAAATGATCACCCCAAGGCATTTTTGGTGCACTCTATTGAAGTTATTAGGCCGACCCAAGTGCCAACTCATCGACCAAAATGAGTGGACCGGGTCCGACCCTTCGCCAGCCCACCAATTTGAGAATGTGGGTCAAGACCCAGCTCACACGTGTGTTGTCAGATTAGTCAATTGGAATAAAGATATCATTTTTCCCCATCATATATTATTCACACATATTAATAATTTTAGGGTTAATTAATGAATATATCACGACTTTTATCGAAATTTCTAAATCAATCATGACTTTTCATTTGTTTCAAATACATGCTTCAACTCTCGATTTGTTTCAATTGTATCACACCATCAGACTCGAGTTAAATTTTTCGTTAAACTGCTGACCTGGCATCAATGACATGTCAACCTAAGTCCAGTTAGTCATTAATTATATATATATAATATGTAAACTGACGTGTACTAGTAAGTACAAAAATTTAATATGTAACCAAAATATTGTACTTACTAATACACGTCAGCTTACCTATTTTTTATATTAAATTAATGGTCAACTGGACTTAGGTTGACACGTCATTGATGCCAGGTCAGCAGTTTAACGAAAAACTTAACCCGAGTCTGACGGTGTGATATAATTGAAACGAATCGAGAGTTGAAGCCTATATTTGAAACAAATAAAAAGTCATGATAGATTTGAGAATTTCGATAAAAATTATGATATATTCATTAATTAACTCATAATTTTATCATGTTAATTCGAGTCATAATTTTTTAAAACATATTAAGTGAGGTTTTAAGTATATTAAATTAATAGTTTATATTATTTCATATTATCGTATATTATATATGTTTTATTTTTTTAATAAACACGCAAATTGACCTTTGACCACCGACCTAACGAGTACTGTCAATGGATAGTGACTGGGTTGATGTGGGAATGTCCTGTCATACTTGTAGATGGGCCAACCTGTTGAAAGACTTAGTCAATAATAATTAAAATAAAATCATAAAAAATTTAATAATTAAAAATAGAGTATAAAATATGTAACTTACATAATATAGAATCGATCATCAAATTAGCATTTAAAATATTAAAAATTAAATCTCGAATAGAGCTGAGCCATTGGCGTGCCGTGCTGGGCTTGGACCATCACTTGCCATGTCAATGAAGGGAAACACAGGGGCATTTCATTATTTCCCTTTTTCATTGGTATCAAGTGAAAGTGAAAAGATAAAACAGCAATATGAGATGGATCATTCTCAAAACAATTAAGTGAAAGAAATAACCTTTTTGTAAATTAAAGAATTTGCTAGATGCCATTATTTTAACTGTTTTAGCCAATAACTTATATAGCAGCAAATAAAAAGAAAAAGAAATTAAGATATACTCAACATTAAAAAATGATATCCATGCACAAAATTGATTCATATTGACCTAATTCCATAAAGAATAACAAACAACTTCAGGCATTTTATGCAGCCTCATCCTTAGCATTTTCATCTAGAAGCCACAATTGTTTTTGTATCACGAGAACAATCTCCCCTTCCTCTGAATCTGAACTGGGTTCAGCTTCTGTGGCAGCCACTGATTTCCAGTGAAATGCTGTTAGATATCTCTTGATGAATTCTATTGCTGGCCTCTTGTCCCGGACAATCATGAAACCAGTTGGACGTAGGATTCGGTCAATCTCAATGAGCAGATCCTCAGGGCTACAACCTTTCTTCTCGATGTCAGAGAAGACAGTCCAAGCATGAAGGAGATCATAAGTTCGAGGGTACGTGGAATATGCCTCACACCTGCCGTGAATTTGGATGTTGATCAGTAAAAGTAAAAGAGATCATCAGAAGAAACAGATAAAGTATTCTGTCATAGAACTATAACTAAATCCCCTCCCAACCTACATTTTCAGTAATAGTCTCCTTTGGTTAGAGCATCTACATAGATCGTGGATATTGTGCTATAGATATCCCAAAGAACCATGAAAACTTACTACGCAATGGTTTCACAAAGTACCAAGGAGGTGCTTGGTATGCAACAATCTATCTGCATCACAGGTAATGTGGCTTTTAAATTCTCGGGACCCACAGATTACCATGTTTGGTTCGGGCACTTTATCGATAATCCAGATTGCTCTGATAATCCATATTACCACCAAAGTGGTAATGTAGATGGCCCTAGGGGAAGTGGGTATGTGGATTACCACCCAATAGTAATCCTAAATTTCAACATTGCCCTTCGCCTCCATACATTCTTTTTCATGCAAGGCACCACCAAACTTTGACAAGGGTTTTTTGATAATTTTTTGTGTGAAGTCAAAAATTACAAAACTAGATTGCCATCTATTTTGACCTAATATGCCAAACGGAGTAATATTATATTACTGGTAAATTAAAGGTGACAATCTATCTTGTGGTAATGTGGATTACCATTATAACATTACCAAGTAATCTACCAAACGCAACCCAAGCGTCGTCTCGGAAACAAAAACAATGAGGAAATGAAGAAATAGTAATACAAATCCATGACTTTGAGCATTCCATAATCTATATTCTAGACTAATTCCATAATGGTATAGTCATCAACTGAAAAAATGAATTGGTTGAACAAAATCATGGTTTTAACTTCTAAACCTCACACTATATTAATCGTATCACACTAGTCATGACATGTTGGGATAACTAGTTCATGAACATCGTAAGTCTAAACCATTGACCAAAAATTATAGAGGTTTTAGGTCTAGAACACCTCAAACACCAGCTTCTAAACATTAAAAGAAATGTCCAACAGCTAGGCATGTGGCAGTAGAGTGCTTGTGTCATCCATATTGGTACTGTTCAATACAAACCTTGTACCATATAACTCGTACGGACGATATTTTCATGCATTACTGCTCAATACCAAACTCAGAAAGTTGAAACATTATTCAATTAATTAAGGAATAAAATTAGAAATAGACAAGCATATATAGTTTTCAAAGAACTTCTACCAGCAAAATATAGTTTGCAAAAGATAGGTTCAGAAACAACACAACCAATTAAATAATCACCCAACCTACAACCCAAGGATCATGGTTCATATAAGGAATATAAGCATACCAGTCATGCACAGAGCCTATTAGTCCTCTGTCATAGATTATCTTAAGCGTGTTAGGTCCATCTTCTGGTACAACATTCATAACCCAAACTTGCTCATCTTTAAGAGCAGCAGCAAATGATCCCATGTTAGCCTTCATATCCATCACATTTCGTAGTGTATTTGGCTGGATCTTTTCACCTAAAAGGCCCCAGTAAGTTTCAACCCTCTGTCGCCAAATTTCCTGTAATTTGTCTATTATCAGAAAACAAAATCTACTGGTGGAAGGAACTTTTATATGCTGAACTTCAGTGATGTAGATGCAACTATAAGTATATCAAAAGTTTTAAAATTTGAGAATTTTTTGTCGCTCGTGGTATACAATGTTATTTACCATGTCCTTTCCAAACATATCTCTTGATATACCGAAATCAGAAAGACGTGGAGGAGGGGTAGTTAGACGAGATGGCCAAGGGACCAATCCACTTCCACCATCTCTTTGGTTTTCTGCAAAAGGGAAAAGCTCTCATCACTATGAACTAATAACTACCAAAGTTCTTTGTCAGAAACAGTAAAACTAACAAGCATTATGATACTAATATTTGAAAGATATCCAAGAGCAAAGATCTCTTTAACATCAAATGAAAATCCAGTATAAGAGTCCAATCTAGTTGGATAACATATATTTATCCAAGATTTCATTTAAATGATGTAAAGGATTGAATTAATTGCTAAAAATAGCCCATACTTCCATCAAAGTTTAAATTTTAACCTAAACTAAAATTTTTGTCACATTTAGCCTCTAATATAGAGGTGATTACAATTTTATCCAATTGTTAATTTGTCATTAGATTTTCCCTTTGCTTTATGATGTGGCATGCTGACTAGGATTAAAATATTATATTGTACTGAAATTCAATCCATTTAAACTTGAGATCAACTTTGGTTTTGTTATTCGATCCAAGTTGAATTGGCATTAAAAAATATTTAAAAAATAGATCTCAACTTTGAAAAGGTCAAGTTTCAATAGAATTATAATATTTTAATCATACTCAGCATGTCCCACCATCAAGATGATGGAAAATCTAACAAAAAATTAACAACATGCTAAAATTATATCCACTTCTATACTATATGTTAAATATGATAAAAATTTTAATTTGGTTAAAATTGAAAGTTTGATGAAAGTAAATGTTATTTTTAGCAATTAACACTAAAGAATAGTGGAAATTATCATCACAAAAGTTATGCACAGGGAGAGTGTAACTATTCTAATATCTTTGTTGGAGGCAAGTAAATAACTTTGGATAAGGAATGAAGACATGAGCTTTCCTTGTTTTCTCATGCAAGGATAATCCAAAGTTCCATGACTTTCAGCAGTTTGAAAGAACTTGCACTTTTAAGTTTTGGCTTATGAATAAAAATATCTTTGTACCTATTACCCTTTTGAAAATTTGAGATATCATTGTTAGTTCTCAATGAAGTTAATGATGCTGTAAACCCTTTTGGGAATTGTTCAGATTATCAACAAATTTCAATACAATATGCCCTGAACTGTACTGGTGTGGTCTATGACATCCAAATTTGGATAGTTAGAACAAATCAAACTCAGCTAGAGTTGATAAGTCTACCCGTTCCAAGTGATTTAATATCCTCAAAAGAAAAAAAAACGTGTAAAAGAGGAAGACAAACTGGGATATTGTGATGGAAAATGCCAATAAAATAATATTGTTAAATAAAGGAAAGAAAAGGATATACAGGAGAGGAGCAAGCGGACTAATTAGAACTTTATTCTCCTAAATGTAACATTGTTAGTGCCTAATATATAACCTTTTTAACCAATAACTATGGTATAATGGGCCCACAACCATGTACTTCCAAAATGCTGAATCTCAAGTTAGGCTTCCTTAATTTTATTTCACAATAGGCCCCATTCTTCCTCTTGTGATTTGTGAGACAACCAAGGATGTCATAAATTTTCATACTTAAGGATTTGATATCCTACAATCTTGTCAACCCTACAGTCCTTATCAACCACACAACTTGGATATAATAAGATAATAAGCTAATATGATCCAACCACACCTAAAACCAATTTATAATTAGACCCCTTTATGCTATATATTTTTGTAAGGTTGTCTTGCAATTTCTTTTTAAAAAGTAACAAGAATATTCCTACCCTTCAATAAGACTCAAGTTTGATCTCTTTTGATTTTCCATCTCAAAAAAAATTTTGGTTGCTAGCATGGCAATAACTAGAGGATGACACAAGCAAAATTGTGTTGGAGTACTCATGCCACATCAGCAACTCAATGATCTTTTAAGTAGCACAGTGCAAAGGTCAAACTTAATGCACATAATGGTTACAACCCTTCTCAGTATTTTTAAAGATGACTGCAAAATTGCAACTCGGGGCTCTTTGGTGATTAACCCTTTTATAATCTCTCCCATATGCCCAAGCTACTATATTAGAACCTCTATCAGGCCTTATAAGTTGGTATGGTCTAAGCTGTCAACTATGCAAATACAAGTGTAAGATAACTATGAGCATTTATGCAATATTATGAAAGATTCAATACAAGGCTGGATCAAAATTTATCTTAACTCTTAAATAGTAATTTGAGCAATATAGTGATTTTATGTATGGCTCATGGCTCCTGAGATTTTTATTATGATGTAAAGTACAAATAAAATATAAAGTACGGTAGTGAGAAATACTTGCTAAATTATGTCACAATATTCTTGATATATGCCACAATATGCAAATTTCAGAATCCCAGAGGTGGCTGTATGAAAGTTTCCATAAGAAAATAGGAATCAAACAAAAATTAAATTGTTTTGGATCACAATTTTAAACACTTCCACACCAATTTGTCACATGGAATCAACAAAATCCAACCATGCTGTTAAATTTTATGTATCATCACATAACTTAGCATAAATCATCATATCTTACACATCCACAGATATAAAATAAGGTGCATCATTTTGTTAAATTTTCTTTTTTAAAATGTTGTATATATTAGTGGGAACTAGAACTTTTGCTACTGAAAAGAGTTAAAGTCATTTGATCAACTAACATATCTTAGACCTAGGGGTCCAGGACTAACATGCCACACCTAGAATCTAATAACTGTCATTGGAGTTCGTTTTCTTTAACGGCTAAATCCAACAAGACTAAATCAGCAATGTTAAGCTTATTCAGCAAAGATTGACCTATAGAATACTTGGACTAACTGAAGACTTCAAAGAATAGTTTGTAGCAAAGGACTTTTATGAAAAGAACAGGAAATCTTAAGAAAAAACTTAATATATGTTGGTAGAAAAAAAAAATCCATAGAAGACCTATGAACTCACGTTCGGAGTATGGGGTAATACAAGCCTCCATTGGGACACCCCAAACTGCATCATGATCATCATCAGATCTGCATAGAGGTGGTTGAGTTCCTGGTTCTCTGTTCATATAGCAATCATTAGTCAGGGGCTTCACCCATACAACAGTTTGATTCTTTTTGGCAGCAATCTTCCAGCACATCCGTGAAACTAATGCACTCATCTGCTTCCATATCCTGAGGTCCTCTTCATCTTGAGCATATGCTTCAGGAGACGAGTAAGCAAAATATCCTCCTGCCCTGAGCACTCTGTCTAACTCAAGGAGAAGGATTCCATCTCTCTGAAGCCAATCAATCCGACACCGGGAACAATGTGCAAAATCAAAGGATCTGCTTGGATAAGGGAGTCTTTTTGTCCCCAGCACTCCAAGGTAAGCAGGAATTCCCCTCTCCAAAGCAAATTGGATCTGATTTTGATGAACATCATTAGGCGCTAAAGACATTGCGATAATATCAGATGACAAAAGATACCCTCCAAAGCTAGCAACTCCACAACCAACATCCAGAACTGTTCGGAGCCTTCCCTCATTGTTTAAAATATTATCCTTGAAGTTAAGCATCTGTTATTCCAAGAAAAAACTATTATTATTTATTTAAATCCAAGCTACAGAGAGCATCAAACTATCTATTAAATAACAGGACCACAGTCCACAGACAATGAATGAAAAGGATAAAGAGCGACTAGTTGGAAAAGAAAAAAAATTACGAAACTGTGTTAGCATACAACAACAACAAAAAAAGAGAGAGATAACTTTTCACGATATTACTTGAATGTTTTGGTAAAACATACATTTGCAAGATGTGTTATATATTTATCAGCTCCATAATGAAAATGAGTGCCACCACCAGGAAAAACAATTTTGTCCCCCTTGACTACCATCCAATTCTGGTCAGATTTCTCATGTGCAAGGTGTGTGTGGGGAATGTTCGCTTGCCAAACTTCATCTCTACTCCTTGGCCATTTAATTGGAACCTATAGCATTTTAATGATAAAACCAAAGTTACAAGCCTAGGAGAACATCAAATGGTCAAAATACAAAGAATATGAATATACAATTTCAATGGCATCATTGTAGCATAGACTCCTTATCTAACCTTGTATCCTGGTGGTGGAGGAATCAAGCAGTTGAAGCGCCTCTCAGGTTGTGGACAATGTCTCTCATAATGCTCCATCAATGACAAATCCAGCTTAAGTCTTGACTGGTAAATATAGTTTCTGTCTAGGCAAGGAATGATCTCTGAATGCCGATCATCACAAACCTTTAGGAAAGCAGAACGAATCAACTAAATTTCATACATTTGAAGATTAGGAAAAGCTGATAGTTAACTTGAACTACACTTACAGGAAAACTTTTAGATATGACAATGTCCTCTCCATCCTCCAGTGTAACAATAGGCTCCTCCAATTTGCCTACCTCTCCAGTATCTTCACTGGACCAACCAATTGATTTTGAAATTTTACTACCATAGTCGAAAGCAGAGTTTGTGTGCTGTCCCCGAGGACTAAAAAAAGATCTGTAGTATAGAACCAGAAAAACTAGAAAGAGAACCACAAAACACAATGGGACAAAATGTTTCTTTTGGGATCCATCTCTTCCCCTCATCATTTTGCAAACACGGATCCACTTGCAGCTATTGTGCTATTTAGAATTCTCAAAGGACCCAGTAATGACACCTTTCAATAAGTGGAATCAAGCACATCAAAACTTTACAAGCTCTGAAATGAGCAGAAGTGTTCAAAATTCATTAACCTACAACTCCAACAAGCATCTAATATTGATCCTACCTAGCAAAAGCTAAATTGCCGAAGAGGAAAGAAAAATATCTCGATGCTTGAATTTGAAGATTCCAGATCGAAGAAAATATGACCTGCAAGCATTAGACACTTCTAAGAGTCCATCAAAAACAAGGAAAAAAAAACTTATTTTCATTGACATTAGTGAATCCAATGATGCTGCCTAGCTACAATTACTAGGTACGAAGAGAACAAACAAAGAGATTGAAAAAGAGAATGTGAATCGAAGATAAAAAACCATTTCGGCATGAAAACACCCATAAGTGAGAAACATGAGCTCTAGAACTATAGTTTTCAAGTGGAACAGAATAAAGAGCAACCAGCCTAGTAATCGCAGCATAGAACATTTCTATTATTCTCATATATAGCAAGAGATCCACAAAAAGCACGCAACAAAATAAATTGACGTCCAGTCGTCAATAACAGGAATGGCATCCTAGAAGGGGTGAATCCATAAGATCTCGAGTCTCGATAGTTGAATCATAACAAGAATCAGACTAGACAAACATAAAGCGTAACAGTTTGGTAGAAATGTGTCTGTAAATCTTGCAAATTGGAAAAATTATATACGTAAACACTCCACACCAGGAAGAACCGGCAAAGATTAAAAAGCTCCAAGAAATTAACACCATCGGCGAGCAATTAAAACAGGGAAGAAGAGTACTGATCTGAGAAAAGCCAAGGAAATAGACAAAAGCCCTCAGAATGTATGAAAATCCTTTGTAAAAGGACCCACATTGGCTGGATAAAATGGAAAAACGGACGAGAATTCGGGCGACGGAAACACTCACCAGGGATCGGCTGAGATCGAGCGGGAGAATTAGAGCCCAACTAATCGAAAAGAAGGAATGGAAAAGGGAAAGGAAGCAGGACACCAGGTAGCGTTACTGGCGGAGGAGGAGCGAGAAGCGAAGGAGGAGAGCCAGATCCGGAAGAGAGAGAGCGAGATGGAAGATGTTCCCATTCCCATTTAAACATTTTTCTCCCTTTATATACATACTACTGAGCGAGCGAGCGAGCGAGACATGCATTGACAGAATAAAAAATTTATGAAGTTAAAAACTGAAAAATATTCGTCTGACTTGGTGATGATAATATTATCGGTTTAGACAGTCATACGTGAGTATTTATTTATTTATAATGGATATAAAGATAGTTTTTGTATCCGTGGAAATTTTACGAATAATTTTTTTTATCCATTTATCATATGAGGCGGGTATAAGTATTATAGTATCCGTACCCGTAGATATTCATTATCCACGAAAATTAGTAAATTACAATATTATCTTCGGTACATATGTTAAAAAAAAAATTAACCTAATTTAATACTATTATGATGATATTGCAATCAAAATATTATGTATTTATCTGGTTATATTTGAAGTTATTATTAAAATATTTAAAGAGTTAGAATATTATTAAAATTTTATAATTTATATATATTTTTAAATATCATGAGTATTCATTAATATTCGTGGGTGTTCGTCCTCGTAAATAATTAAATAAATATTTATTTTTAATATTTGTATAGAATAAATGGACAACAAATATTTATTTATTTCGTAGGACGAATAGGCACTTCTCGCGTCTGCTCCGTCCAAAATCCCTGGTCGGACGGTCTGAGAGATAATTCATAAAGAATTTTTTTTCACTGCGGAGAGTAAATATTTTGTAGAAATCGCGGACTCTGTACTCGGTGCTTTCTTCTTTCAATCAGATTTATAATAAAAGTACGTATCAGCACATTATGTTTAGGTTAAAAAGATAAAGGTTTGGGATAAAATTAGAAAATATAAAACTTAATTTTACATTCAATGCACGTTGGATAATATTATTCATTTATTATCATATTCTACTTGATCCTATTCAATAAAACAAATAAATTTATTATTATACATCACAAATTTACGAGGAGTATATAAACTTGTTATTATACAAACAAACTTGTTAGGTAGAGTAAATAATTGATTTTTGAGGAGTTGGATTGCATTAATCCTTTGAATTTACATAGATTATGAGTGAAATATAATTTTTCAGATTTAAATAAATACATTAAAGTAAAATATAATTAATTTCATAACATGAATAATATGTACGATTATAATATTATTGTTATTACATTTATATAATTTTAAAAAGAATATACCTAATAAAAAAGTTTCTGGACTAGACTAAAATCATTGGGTCCGATCGAATTAGACCCAGCAGCACCTCCACCATTCATTCCAAGCTCAACCAAACGGCTCCATCCAAGGGGCTCCGCCCAACTACACCCCTCAAACAAACACGAGTCAGACCAAGCGGCTCTATCCCAGGATCTCATCCGACCAAACAAGCATACTCACATCCTACCTTATCAGAAGAGATACGTCATTACGAGCCTGTCATCTCCGGGATCAACCACGACCCATTCTGGTCAATACCATCACGAGATTTTCGGACGGCATCATCACCTCCACCTGAAATAAATATAGACAAGGTGCGCCTCAAGTAACCTTAATTCAAATTTCCATTACCTCCATCTTGTAGTCCCACTAAAATGAGTGTCAGATTGTCTTTTGCAAGCCCGCCATCCACCAACGTCGAATCAGACAAGGAGAGACAACGAACCAGACCAGAAGGCCCCAACCCTCAGGCAGGAAAATTTGGCGCCCATCATGGGGACAAGTAAAGCTTACCTCCCCCACAATGATTGGAACCCGAAGCCAAGCGACCGTCGCCGCATGCCAACGGCAATGGCCCAACGGTGACGATTAATCATAAACTGGTAATGCTAAAACATCAAGGAACGAAGCTCCGGTACCGGCCAATCTTTCCCCTAAAGAGTCTCAGCAGCGGATAAACTATCTGGAACCAAAAACCAACAGCTAATAGCCCAAATCGAGATGCTGACATGATCTCGTGGACAGCCCACGGCTGACCACGAGTGATGCCGCTCAAAGCCTGGAGAAAATAATCATTCAGGAAAGTGGAGACCCGATCCTATTCCCCACGACGAAGTCTCCAGCACCCCCTATCCGGAGAGAGGCAACGACCCTAAAACCCGAAGAACCAGGACTGTTCTCCCTCTCGACGCGGGCGCCTTCGTCAAGCACATCATGATGACCCACCTCCCGCCGAGGAGTGAGTTGCCTACCACCCTGACACCCTACAATGGTACAGGTGACTCCGTGCTACACCTGACGATGTTCCGGACCATGATGCTCTATCACGAAGCAACCGTTTCTGCACTCTACAGAGCCTTCTCGACTTTCTTTGGAAAAACCGCCCTAATGTGGTTTGCTTCCCTCTCGCTAGGGTCTATCCATTCTTTCGACAACCTCTCCTGTGTCTTCCTCAGCCGATTCACCACATCGCATGTATATTACAAAACGGGGACAACCCTCTACTATATTAGGTAGGGGCAACACGAGCCCCCAAGGGAATACCTAAACAGATTTTAGATCGTAGCGGCCAAAAATCCTAATCTCGACCCACAGATCGAGCTCTTCTCCATCCAGCTCAGGCTAAAGCCCGAACTCTTTGCTGACCAGATCGCCCTTGCAAAACCGAAGGACATGGCCGAGTTTTAGGAGAAGGCCGCTAGCTTCATAAAGATGGAAGAACTCCGATAAGTTAAAAAGACTGACTGGCAAAATCTCAAAGCCACCATCGAAGACAAAAATTCCATAAAAGGGGACAGAAAAAGTGAAGATTGCAATCGCCACGAGCAAAATAGTGGCAGAGGGCCAAGGTCACCACCTCGTTTGAGCACCCGATTCAAGAAGTTTACTTCTTTCAATACTATGAAGGAAACCATCCTTCGTGACTTCTACCACTTAAAGCTGATCAAATACCCTGCCAATGCGGGAAAACAAAAGTTACCGCCGAATGCTGACATGAGCAAGAAGTGTGCGTTCCTTGACACCTACGACCACACAACCGAGGAGTGTGTAGTACTTGGTGATCAGTTGGAGGACTTGGTTCGAGCAGGACGCTTGGATAAATATATCCACAACCAAAAAGAAAAAGGTCGGAGCAGAAGCTACAACACTAGGCGACGAAGTCGGGCACCCCCCAATCCTCATTCGGGCCATAAGGATGGCAGACGAGCTGATTGCTCAGAAGATGAACCCCGAGGGATCATCAACTACATAATTGGTGGACTTACAAGGAACGAAAAATCGAGCTCTGCTGGGAAAAAATCTTCTCATACAATAATGGCGGTCAAAATCGCCACTCGACCACACCGGCTTCCCTCAAGAACATCGATAATCAAGGTTATTAAACTCGAGAATTTAAAACTCGTGGAGCCTCCGTAAACTCGACTCCTAAACTCGACTCGTAAACTAGTAAGAGTTTACTTGATATTAAAAAAATATTTTTAAAATATATAATTTAATAGAACTTGAAATTCATAATTAGCAGTTCAACTCCATAATAAAGCACACATAAAGATAAAATATAAGAGTACAAGTCTAATACATACATATTGAAGCATTCGATGTCCATAATAAAGCACACACAATGACTCAAAGATAAAATATAAAAGTACAAATTCAATCCATAATAATTATCATCAAATCGAGTTCACCTGAGTTTACTTGCGATTTTGACCGAGTTTATGCGAGTTCACTCGAGTTCACCCAGAAACGAGTTTGGGTGCGAGTTAGCTTGATTTTGATACCTGGGATTGTAAAATCGTCTGAGTTTACGAGTTGACTCATGATTTTGATAACCATGCTGGTAATATCATTCTATGAATCTAATTTTTATGGAACTAACCAAAAGCTGCATGACCTAGTCGTAATCTCTGTAATTGTTGGAAATTTCATTATTAAAAGGGTCCTAGTCGACCAAGGCATATCAGTTGTCGTCCTTTTCCAGTATACCTTCGAGAGGATGCAATTAACAAAAGCCTCACTAACCCTCTGCAGGGGAGACCTGGTAGGCTTCTATGGAGAAAGAGTTGACGTCCGAGGAGCCATGTGGATAATGACGACATTCAACTCCCAACCAAAGGCAAAAACAATTGATGTATAATACCTTGTCATCGATGTACCCAACCCATACCACATGATCCTAGGGCAACCATCTTTAAATAATTTGGGAGTCGACGTTTCCACTCCCCACTTGACATTGAAGTTTCATGTCTCAAAAACGAAGGTAGACGTGCTGCACACCGATCAAAAAGAGGTCCGATGGTGCTATAATGAATGCCTCAAGCCAAAGGTGACCGAACCGAAGAAAGAGCCTAGTGGCCCACAAACGCTCTCCGCATCTAAAAGTAAACAACCGACCGAAGCCTCTGAGCCAAACCTAAGACGGGACATGCGAAAGCAACCATGATACAACCCTTGAAAGGACTCAAGTCGTGATCAAGAAAGCACTAATAAAGCTCGGAATCGAGCACTCCTCTTGTACACACAATTTCTTTATTTCTCATTAAAGTTGCATTCCTATTATTTTTCTCTGTGAATGTTGAGGACACCATTATGGATATCTCGCCGCTCTAACAAATACTCTATTCGAAACTTGCTCGAGTTTTCACACATGAGCTCGGCTTAAACCCCAAAAGTATGGATTTTTGCCCTCGAGCCGTCGTTGTCTTTGGCCCTAAAACCCAACACTCCACTCAGCAACTAGGACTTGGTTTTCACTAGTTTGGTTCGCCGGCCTTAGTGCCTATTCTTGGCTCTGTACGCCCTGAACGACCCCAAGCGCACTACTGGCGAGCTCAGTGTAAGACCCGAAAAAGTTTCCTAATATAAAAATCTATTTTAGCGCAGCGCGCCGGACCCGGGGGCAGTCGAGTCGAGCCTCAGGATCGTCTCGAGTGAAAAGGTATGACTCGACTATGTGGATGATTAACTTTCCTTTTATGAAATTATACCTTAAATTAAGTTAACTCGAGTCATGTTTTGGGTTGAGTCGGAACCCAAGTTGAGTTCAGGTTTAGTCGAGTTCCGGGTATGAGTTAAGTGAGTCTTGAGGCCATATTTGGAAAGATGGATGAGGGAATAAAACCCTCTTATTGCGGCCGTACGACTCACCCTTGGAGTCGCACAAGGCCGCCTAGCGAGAAGAGGAGAAGGAGCAAGGAGGAGGCTTGGGGCTTGGATCGATCCGGGATTCACGTCGTTGCCGGAAAAATTTCAAGTCGTCGTCACCCGATCCTTGTTTCTCCGCAATCTAGGTGAGTGGTTATGTTTTGAAGCTTGGGGGAGGCGGGTAGCCGAACCCTAGATGAAATAGGTTGAGTTCTCGCGATCCTTCCAATGAATCTTGATTTCCAACGACGTGTGTTCACTATTTTATGAGGTTTCTTATCGGAACTCACTGTTTTCTTTATCGTTTTGCAAGATCTTGGGGCTGCCGAGTCATGGAAAAGGGGAAAGGTCATGCCGAAATTTTCCATGATTCCCTTGACGGCAAGAAGGCCCTTAGATGACCTTATATCACTGTTTGATGTAGTTCCCTTTGTACATCTCACGTATTATGAAGTATGCTCTCCCTAGAAATCCCTTGAAGTGGCCGAACGAACCCTACAACTCATGAAGAGGGTTCGGCCAAGGAAGAGGGAAAGGTAAATTAGTTCATTAGTATTTAAGTTGTATGCGGAATTGAAGAGGTAAAGGTATAGCTAGAGTCTCCTCCCTCTTTTCCTACCACAAGGGCCATGGCCGAGCAAGGTCTTCCTTGCTCATGGTTTGGCCAAGGTTAGGGAGAGGAGGAGAGATTAGCTTTAGATGGAAATTGCATGATTATAAGGATCATACATGGAGATATGACAATACTTAGGAAGAACACCAAACTTAGCAAGTAGCTTGATTGATTTTGAATTGTAGAAATGCTAGTTTTAATACCATTCTTAGCATTAGATCCTTAAACTTTGGATGTTGACATTGTTACCATGTTATGAATTTCATACATTTTATTTAAATTCATTACTACCTTGCCATGCTAGATAGTTGCTCCTTATTGTGCTAATATTCCTAAGGTAGTATAAAAATTGTTATGTATATACATTGTGGTCATATATGATGAAGGTTGCAATATTTGAATATTTTCCTTTGGATTATACATGCTGCCCTAAATGTTCTTGGGTGGTATTCTAAGGTCAACACATGGAAATTTTCACCCAATGCAATGTAGAAGGATGGGTAGCATGTAAGGCGTCATTAAATGTTAACACATATATGGAAACTTAGTTAGGAGACGATAACACTTCTATGACTCCTTATATACTTTTGGAAATTTAGAACTCGTAGGTGTTCATATATTGAAAGGGTGACATAAATTGTTGACCCGGTAGCCAGACTTAGGCCAGATACGGGCAAAGGCCCGAAGTGTACATATATGGAGACTCTGGGATATTGATTGTGTGATGTGTTTGAGATGGTCCGCCGAGGAGCGAGGAGGTCAGAAATGACCAATGCTTAGCTCGGCCAGTATTGGGTCTAGAGGTGCGCCAGCGGGTCCGCTAGGTGCCAGACCCCAGTTGGGTGGGACTAGCTATCCTTACCCCAGACGGTGTCCGAAGACTAGTGGACCATCCTAGTCGATGGCCCGGGATTATTTGCTTACTTCTTGAGATGATGTGGCCAATGGCTAGTATGACACTACCGGATATGGTAGGGACGGCTGTAGCCGGGATATTACTCTATGAGTAGGCCTAAGGGCCGGATGCCGAAGGCTTGATAAGCCGAGATGGCAAGTTATCATATTCAGTTGGTACAAATGGACCCGTTGGGGTCGGTAATCGCATTAGAAATAAACTTTACCTCCTTGTACATTTTCTTTGATGCCTTATATGATATATGCATGATTGAGGCTTATTTGGAGGTTCATTTGAGCCACTCACTGAGTCCCAAGTGGACTCACAATTTATTCTTATTTTTGTAGAGCATGAGCAGTGACTTAGTATGTCGACATGGTGCAGGTAGTGGGCGGGAGGCGGTACCATATCTCGTAGCGGCATCCATGAGTCTTAGACTAGTGCTTAGTAGTGTTTGGTTTTGTTTCTACACTGACAGTTGTAATTGAAAATGTATTGTAGAATCTTATTTCTTGAACATTCGGTTTCTTTGATGTTGATGTTTCTACTCATTTTGGAAGACATATGGATTGTGACTCTGCAAACTTTTTATAAAGTATGATGAGATTTCTTTTACTCGATGTGTCTTGACTTTATTGGTGTCAGTGTAGACAGTAGGCTACAGGGCAGGAGGTAGGCCTTGGCCGGTCACACTACCCTCAGTTGCGGTGTGACAAAGTTGGTATCAGAGCACTTGGTTAGGTCTTGTCTATGACTCAGTGTTGGGTACCGTATGAGACATGTGCTAGCGTTTCGGCATACAGTATAGTTATGCTACGAGATTGGGCGACCACTCCTGCACTCAGCGCACCATGCGGTTAGTAAGTTTAAAGAGTTTTGTTAATAATTTATTATGTGACAGGCAACCTCTTTTTCTTTTCTGTGATAGTGCAATGGAGGCTCCCAATGCTGCATTGAGCAGTAGTGGCAGTAAATTGGATGATGAAACATAGAGCCAAGAGGTTAGACCCAAGAGAGGGTCGAGTTGGGGCACGTAGACGCGTACCCCGATTGTCGGTAGAAAATATTCTTTATGTACTTGTGCGTACTGTGCATGGATATTGATTGTGTTGTGCTTGTGGATGAGCGATGTTCGAGCCGAGAAGCGTACCGACTTGGCAAGTTGGCCCCGACTCGGTGAGTGGATTTTGGGTCTTGATACTGCGTGAGTGAGTCACGCTGACGTTAGACCCAAGGGGAGCCACACTAACTTTAGACTCGAGTGGATTTGGTTGGGTGGGCCATACCCAACCAGAGATGGCCCAGGTAGATGGCTCGCTAGATAGATTCTAGCGATCGACTTGTATGATTGCTAGGTTAATTTGGGCTGGTTTAGGTCGTATGAATGTATTGTTTTCTATGGGGCCGGCATGGGCCGAGTGATTTTGGCATTCATGAGCATGTCATGTATTAATGAGTGTTCGCAATAGGTAGGCACGGGACTTTAAGATGTTGTGCAAGTCTGGTGGCATGTTAGTGTCAGAGTATGAGATGAAATTTCACCGGCTTTCCAAATATCATCAGACTTCAGTGGCATCTGAGACTGCCAGGGTCAAGAGGTTTGTTAGGGGATTTAGGCCTTAGATAGGCAGGCTCATCCACTACACCGAGGATTCCAGTCTTGCACGGGTGGTGGATGAGGCCCTTCGGAAGAAAGCCTTGGTGTCGTTCGAGAGGAATGACGGGCCGACCAAGAAGAAATTTCGGCCGCAGGGATCTGGGGGGTCGACCGTGGCATTCAAAGGGGGCCGCAAGTGAGCCATTCAGAGAGACCGTCTGCCAGGGTGTTTGCTATGAACCATGATGGGCAGAGGCATCTAAGGCAGTGATAACATGTACTATTCTAGTATGTTCATCCGCTGCATATGTTTTATTTGATGCGGGTGCCACGCACTCGTTTGTGTCTGCCATAATTGCTGCGAAATTGCCAATGGCACCTTCCATGCTCGATGGGACATTAATAGTATCAACGCCTACGGGCGATGCAATCTTAGCAAATTCAATATACCAAGACTGTGAGGTGCTCATTTGCGACCATGTGTTGATTGCGGAATTGACACTCCTACCCACTCTTGAGCTTGATGTCATCCTTGGCATGGGCTGGTTGGCAGAGCACTCTGCGATATTGGATTGCAGAGCTAAAGCGGTGATGTTTAATAAGTCTAGGCTGCCACAGTTCACCTTCCAAGGGGAGGGAGGTAGCAAGCCGATAGGGGTCATCTCAGCCCTAAAGGCTCGTAAGTTACTTCGGGGCGGCTGCCAATCCTTCCTGGCCTTCGTATCTGTGGCCAAGGAGGAAAGGGGTGAGGCAAGGAATGTCAGCGAAACCCCAGTAGTCTATGAATTTCCCTGATGTATTTTCTGAGAAATTACCGGGATTGCCGCCCAGAAGGGAAGCTGATTTTTGCATTGACCTGCAGCCCGGGGTGAAACCAATTTCCATTCCACCTTATAGGATGGCACCGGCCGAACTCAGGAAGTTAAAGGTGCAATTGCAGGAAATGCTAGACCTCGGTTTCATCCGGCCGAGCGTGTCACCCTGGGGTGCCCCGGTTCTCTTCGCGAAGAAGAAGGATGGGTCGATGCGCATGTGCATCGACCATATGCAGTTCAATAAGATGACCGTCAAGAATCGCTACCCACTGCCGAGGATAGATGATATGTTTGACCAGTTGCAGGGGGCATAATGTTTTTCAAAGATAGATTTAAGGTCCGGGTACCATCAGCTAAGAATCTGGGACTGTGATGTGCCTAAGGCGGCCTTTAGACTCACTACGGTCACTATGAGTTCCTAGTGATGTCCTTTGGCCTATCAAATGCACTTGCGGGCCTCTCTGAACCACCAGCTCGTTGGCCTCCTCCCTGAGTCTAACCGCTCTGAGCCACAGAACCAATTGACATCGGAGCCTTTCCTCTGGTCTAATTAGGTTGCTGACTACCCTTGTCAGGACAATCCTTTTTGTAGTGTCCAGTCTGCCCATAGCTGAAACATACCTCTGAAAGTCCCCAGCAAGCTCCCCAGTACTTCCTGTGACATCGGTTACACGGGTGCAGCCCAGGCCTCTGCTGCGATCCTCCTGATGACGTCCTCAGTCCCGAGCCTGCGTGGCCTCTGAAACTGCTATGACCTTCACCCTGCTATGGGTCTGCTGTCCTGTGATCCCCTCAGAGTGAGCTGGCGGACCCCCCAAATGCTGGGGCCAAAACTTCTTCTTTTGGGGTCTATCCTATCTGTCTGTCTTTTGGTACCAGTGCCTCCTTTCGGAGTGCCTCATCTATATTCTGAGCAAAGAAAGTATCCTCTGTATAATGGATAAGTCTGGCGATCTGCGGCCTTAGCCCCTCGATAAATCTCTTGACTCTAGCGGTCTCTGTAGATATCTAGGCGGGATGGTACTTCGAGAGTCGAGTGAACTCCATCTCATAGTCCATCACTGACATACTGTCGGTCTGATGCAGTAGCTCGAATTCTTTTGCCCGCCTATCCCGGACGCTCAGCGGCAGGTACTTCTCCACCATAGCAGCTCTAAACTCCTCCAAGGTAGGGGGTGGTTCATCCGCTGCTCTGCAGTCCGTCCAGGTGTGAAGCCAATCCTTGGCTGGTCCTCTCAGCTGTAACCTGATCAGTCGAGCAGTCGTCTTAGAAGAACAACCAAGCTCCCTGCACAGCTCATAGCAATCTCCTAGGAAACTGGTGACCTCCACCCGCTGATCTGTCCCTGTATACTCTGGTGGCCTGAATGTAATAAAATCTGCATAAGAAGGTGCTCTGGGGACTCTGACCACCGGTGCCACTAGATGGGCCACCTTTGGTACTGCGGGTACTACTGGCACCTGCTGTGGCTGCTGTCTCAGTTCCTACTCCCTGCAAAGTGCCTCAGTCAGCTCAGCCACTCGGGCCTGCAACTGCATAACAACGGGATCTTGTCCCACCTCCTCCCGGGCCTGTGGTGGTCTCCCACGACCCTGGCCCTGGCCTCGTCCTCGGCCTCGACGCTCAGTGGAGTTGCTATCACTACCGCTCCTTGCGGCATCAAAGGCCTCCAGCAATTTGGAATCACTAGAAAGAAAATATCATAATTAGATAATTTAATTCACCCTAATATTTTTTTTTGCAAACTTATCCATAAGTCGCGCTGAGGTGCAGACTTAGCCCATTGATCTCATAACATAATCCTACCATATACCGACACGCTAGCAATGCCCTATACAGTAATAACTATAGGTCATAGTCAGACCAAACCACATGCTCTGATACCACTTTGTCACGCCCCAACTCAGGGTCGCGTGACCGGCCAGGGTATACGTGCCTGTACCCCGCAGCCTAACCCGTGCACATGCCAACTCAAATGAATAAACATAGCGGAAAGAAGCTAACGAGTTTTATTTCAAAAGAAAAACTAAACTAGATTTCATTTAAACAGTAAAGTTTTCACCAAACCTCAACGACCCCAAGCGCGCTTCTCGCGAGCTCAGTTTTCACCAAGTTTGGTCCTCGGCCCAAAATGCGGCCTCCGGCTAAGCCCGACGAGCTCTAAAGTGAGCAACATGACTCCTCGCGTGCGGTTCCACCTTACGCTCATCGGTGAGCTCGGCCTGAACCCCCAAGTGCAGTCCTTGGCTACCACGCCACACTACGTTTAGCCTCAGAGCCCTTACTCGACTCCTCGCGCATAGCTTCGCCTTACGTTCCTCGGCGAGCTTGGCCCGAACCCCCAAGTGCAGTCCTCGGCTACCACACCATACTACTTCTAGCCTCAGAGCTCTTACTCGACTCCTTGCGCGCGATTCCACATTACGCTCCTCGGTGAGCTCGGCCCGAACCCTCGAGTGTTATCCTTGGCTACCACGCCACACTACTTTCAACCTCAGAGCCCTTACTCGACTCCTCGAGCACGGTTCCGCCTTACACACTTCGGCGAGCTCAGCTTGAACCCCCAATGCAGTCCTTGGGTACCACGCCACACTACTTTCGGCCTCAGAGCCCTTATTTGACTCATCGCCCACGGTTCTGCCTTACGCTCCTCGATGAGCTCACCCTGAACCCCTGAGTGCAGTCTTTGGGTACCATGCCGCTACTTTCGGTCTTAAAAACCTTATTCGACCTACACACCAGGGGGCTTGGAACCCTCTCACCGCCACACGATTTGGAAGCAGGCCCAGCTTAATGAGACCACCTCAGACGCTTCAACCAAAGGATCCACCTAAAACAAAGATCTTTTAAGGGAAAGCCAAATGACTACCGCTTTAGCCGCTTAATGTCCCCCTCAGCCCGTAGTTGCACTTTAGCCGCTTCAAATTCATCTCGTAATTGCTCTTTAGTCACCTTAAGTTCAACCTGCAATCACGCTCGAACTACCTTAGTCTCGGCCTCCAAATGGGAATTCTCCGCTATAGCCACAACCAAATCTCGATGAAGCTTAGCTAACTCTGCTTGAGCGGTTGCAGCTTGACTTTCCGCCTCTTTTACTCGAGCGTTTGAAAGATCAACCTAACTGGTCTTGGATTCCAGAGCCCTCTTTAATGGCTCAACCTCACGGGAACGAACAACCAACTCCATGTGCAAAGACTCATGCAGTTGCCCGACCAAGTTGAAAAAATGAGATTGAAAAGACTCCCATGGACTTACCCCGGCCAAGGACGTCATGGTGAAGGCTAGTTCATCATGTATTAATCCCATTGAAATCAGTTAGCTATTTTAATAAGAATCATAGCTATTTCTATTAATTTCTGTAAGTAGTTTCAATTGTGAATAATGTGTTGACACGTGGGTTAATCGAAGGACCACATTGGTTGTTCTTTGCGCGGGTGTATCTAAAAGCCCGCTGCTCAATTTTAGGCATTTAATTTCGACTTGTAAAGTTTGACTATTCCTCGTTGAAACGAGACGAATTAAATAAAATAGGAGTTCAGCTTCAATGACTGAATTCTCTTTTGTAAATCCTTAGATGGATTGATACTTGCTGCATCAATTGGTATCAGAGCGAGGATGTTGCCGAGCTCGATCGCCAACCCCAATGATGAGAGGATCCATTCCCCAAAATCGCTAATTACATTGGACTTTCTTTGGCAAGAGATCCAAGAAGTGAATCGCAAGATGGATGAGCTCACAATTGAGGTGCATCAGGTTGTGGCTCGATCTACACTAGACGTCGACGCAAATCTCGTGTCTGCGCGAACCAGGGGTTCAAGATCTCCTCCGATCTACTTTTCCAATAGCACATGCTTCCTGCCCGATCATCGACCGCAGGCCAGAGTGCTTCAATCTCAGAGATCTTCCATTCTCCCATCAGCGACCACATCAGATTCCGTTAGATTTGGACTCTGACGATGGGCTCGAAGCCACATTGTTCGGGCCTCAAGACCACCGCAGTATCAACACTGCCGAAATTCGCCTCCATTTGCTCAACCTGGAAGGTATTCCTTAAACTCTGAAGTTTCTGAATACAATATGAAAATGGATATGCCTTTTTTCGATGGCTAGTTGCATATAGAGAACTTCCTCAATTGGTTGCATAGCGTTGAGACCTTCCTCGACTATATGAACATCCCAGAATATCATCAAGTGAAATTGGTTTCCTATAAATTGAGAGGGGGAGCATCTTCATGGTGGGATCAATATTAGCAGAATCGATTGAGAGAAGGGAAGGACAAATCAAAACATGGTCCAGGATGAAGCAGCTTATGAAACTGAGATTCCTACCAGCTAATTTTGAACAAATACTCTATCAACAATATCATCATCACCATCAGAAAAGTAGAAGTGTAACTGAATACACTGAGGAATTTTATAGATTGATCTCTAGAAATAACCTGTTGGAATTTGAAGCTCAACAGGTGGCTCGATACATCAGTGGGCTTAATGTACCCATTCAAGAGAAGTTGGAGCTTAACAGTGTGTGGACTTTGAACGAGGCTATGAACTTGGCTTTGAGGGTGGAAAAATAGTTTACTCGAGTGTCTAACAAGATGAATGTTAAATGGAAATCATTGGCTGACTGTTATACTGAAAAGGCCAAGCATTCAACTTCTTATCAAAATGCTACTTCAACACAACCTCAGTAGTTTGCAAGCTCTTAAAATGCTTCCAATTTAAGATCATCAAATCCTCCTAAAACTGATGTTGACACTATTGTTACTGAAAAGCCATCTTATCATAACCAAAGGCCTCAAAATCCTTACCAAAGGCCTTTTCCTTTCAAGTCATACAAGTGTAACAATGTAGGTCACAAGTCTAGTTATTCGCCGCAAAAGAAGAGTACTTCAACTGACTGACGAACTTGATGAAGACATTGAAAACTCATGGGAGTTTGGAGACCAGATAGGGGAAGAAGAGAATCGGCTAGAAGGAGATGAGGGAGAGCCCTTGCTTTGTATATTGCAAAAGATCTTAGTCACTGAGAAGCAACCTATCCTCACACAGAGAAATAAAATTTTCATGACTAAGTGTACTATTTTGGGAAAGGTTTGTGACCTGATCGTTGATGGAGAAGCAATGAAAATGTGGTCTCCAAAGCTATGGTTAAGGCATTGCAACTCACGAGCACTCCACATCCTAACCCCTATAAGATTAGATGGGTTAAGAAAGGAGTTGACATTGCAGTTAAATATCAAAGCTTAGTATCTATTTCTATAGGTTCAGTATACAAGGACGGTGTGATGTGTGGCATCCTTGAAATGGATGCATGTCATATTCGGCTAGGGTGGCCTTGGTTGTATGATAGAGAAGTATATCACAATAGCAAGCAAAACACCTATTCCTTTAGTTGGAATTTGAAGAAGCTCACATCAGTACCAATGGGGCTTAAACATGGTTAAGTATTAGCTTCATCAAAGCCATCGGCTACAAACAAGGGTACAAGTTTTGATACTGATGTACAGCAAGTCCCTGAGGCCCCTATGCAAACCAAAGATATCATAATGGCTTTGGTGCTCAAGAACCCTGAGCCAATTGAACATACATCCATCCCCGAGATTGCTAAACCTCTTCAGGAAGAGTATGCTGATTTGCATCCAAATGAACTACCATCAAAATTACCTCCAATCAGAGACATACAACACTGTATTGACTTCATACCTGGGGCTACATTGCCTAACCTCCCTCATTACAGAACATGACATTTTGAAAGGTATTGTGGAAGACTTACTTGGCAAGAAACGTACAAGACAAAGTACTAGTCCTTGTGTAGTACCATCCCTCCTAGTACCCAAGGAAGACAACACTTGGAGGATGTGCATAGACAGTAGGGCCATCAATAAAATAACAATAAAGTATAGGTTTCTTATACCTAGATTGGAGGACATGTTAGACAAGCTAGAAGGGTCAAGATTTTTTTCAAAGTCATACCTCAAAAGTGGCTACCACTAGATAAGAATCAGGCCTAGTGATTAATGGAAGACTGCTTTTAAAACCAACGAGGGACTTTATGAATGGTTAGTTATGTCTTTTGGTTTATGTAATGCACCAAGTACATTTATGAGGTTAATGAATCAAGTATTGAAGACATTCATTGGGAGATGATATTCAGATATATATATAGCAAGGAGGAAAATGAACATTTGAGTCAGCTCAAAGTAGTACTCCAAGTGTTAAGAGAGAATAAGCTCAAAGTAGTAGCCTCCACAAATGCGAATTCTTTACAAATAGGCTCCTTTTCCTTGGGTTTGTCATCAGCTGTGAGGGCATTCATACTGACCCAAGGATGGTCAATGCCATTGTAGATTGGCAAACACCCACCAACATCATAGAATTAAGGAGTTTTTTAGGTTTGGCCACATTTTATAAGAAGTTCATTAAAGATTTTAGTGAATTGGCAGGGCCTTTAATTAACTGACAATTTAAAGAAAGGGAAATTTGTTTAGAAGGAAGAACAAGGGAAGAGTTTCAGTACATTGAAGAATAAGTTAACAAGGGCTCCAATGTCAGCTCTACCAAACTTTGATAATACATTTGAACTAGAAACAGATGCTTCCAAGACTAGGATTGGAGCAGTTCTGATGCAAGAAGATAGACCAATTGCATTCTTCAGTGAGAAGCTGAGTGAAGCCTTGTAGAAATGGTCCACCTATGAGTTGGAACTGTATGCAGTCATCAGGGCTTTTGATCACTGGACACATTACCTGATACAAAAAGATTTTATATTACACAGTGATCACCAATCTCTTGAATACTTCACATCCCAGAAGAAACTCAATTCACTACATGCAAGATGGCTTGAGTTTCTATAGAAGTTTCAATTATTCCAATTCAGGAAAGGCAAAAACAATACAGTCGCTAATGCCCTCAACATGAAGACTTCATTGCTTACAACTATTTAGTTAGGAATTTTTGACTTTGCACACTTGAAAGAACTTTATCCTACTGATGAAGATTTTCAACATATATGGAAGAAATGTAGTGAGCCGGAAGGAATTGAGGATTTCCATATTTCTAATGGGTATCTATTTAAAAATAATAGGCTCTGCATTCCTGATACCTCACTCAGAAGTTACCTGATAGAGGAACTCCATGCAAGTAGCCTAGCAGCTCATTTAGGCAGAGACAAGACAATAAAGCTTGTTACTAACAAGTACTTCTAGCCCAAGATGGCAAAGGAAATATCTGCAGCTGTGGAGAGATGTATGATTTGTCAAAGAGCAAAAGGATATAGCCAAAATACTAGGTTATATACTCCACTACCAGTCCCTACTACAATCTGGGAAGACTTGTCAATGGACTGTATACTTGGGTTACCCATGACTATGAGGAGAATGGGCTCCATCTTTGTGGTTATGGACAGATTTTCAAAATTGGCACATTTCCTACTATGTAAAAAGACTGTTGATGATAGTCACATTGCTGGTTTATTCTTTAGAGAACTAGTCAGACTTCATGGAGTATCCAAGTCAATAACATCTGATAGAGATGTCAAGTTTGTTAGTCATTTTTAGAGAGTTTTGTGGCAAAGATTTGGCACACAATTTAAGCTTAGTAGTGCTAATCATCCTCAGACTAATGGCCAGACTGAGGTGGTTAACAGAATATTGGGAGCCATGTTGAGAAGCTTGGCCATGGATAAGCCAAAGCAATGGGATATTGTTCTACCCCAAGCTGAATTTGCCTATAACAGTTTGGTAAACATGGTAAACAAGACTACTGGTCAATCTCCATTCTCTATTGTTTATACAAAAATTCCTAATCACGCTGTGTACCTAATTTTTGTGTGCTATGGGACTAGTCGAACAGCTACCAATATTGCTAACAGCTACATTGAGTATCACCAGAAGGTTAAAGAAGCAATTGAAGTTGCAAATGCTAAATATAAACTAGCTACATACAAACATAGGAGGCTCAAGATTTACCAAGTAGGTGACTTGGTAATGGTTTATCTCAGAAAAGAAAGGTTCCCTAGTGGAACTTTCAATAAATGCCAGCCGAGGAAAATAGGGCCTTTCATGATAACTAAAGCCTTGGGAGAGAATGCTTATCTAGTAGATTTGCCAGATGATATGAAGATATCACCAATATTCAATGTTTCAAACTTGTTTCCTTTTATTCCTCTAGACGTGGCCTCAATTCAGTGTTCTAAACTCGAGGAGGAGTTCTCTAATGGTGGGGAGGAGTTGATGAAGGCTGGTCCATCATGTATTAATCCCATTGAAATCAGTTAGCTATTTTAATAAGAATCGTAGCTCGTTTCTATTAATTTGTTTAAGTAGTTTTAATTGTGAATAATGTGTTGACACGTGGGCTGATCGACAAACCACATTGGTTGTTCTTTGTGCAGGTGTATTTAAAAGCTCACTGCTTAATTTTAGGCAATCAATTTTGACTTGTAAAGTTTGATTGTTCCTCGTTCAAACGAGACGAATTAAATAAAATAGGAGTTCAGCTTCAACGACTGAATTCTCTTTCGTAAATCCTTAGTTGGATTGATACTTGCTGCATCACGTCACCTGAACACCACTACCACACCAAGAAGGACTAGTTGACAGAGGAATTTTTACCGTCTCCACAGGCACAATCGTAACCCCACCTATTGGGAAATTCGCTGACTGGGAGCTTGGATCCTCGATGGCGCTTCTATTTCTTTTGCGGCGTCTCAATTGGGGAGCAAGGAGGGGTAGGAGCATTCGAGAAAGCCAACCGCTCATTTGTTTCTAAAGCAGGAGATGCTAAAGGCCTTGAGGGCCAAGACTTCATGGACCTCAGCAAGGTCTCTATCAAGGGATTGTTCTCTGAGTCACTCCCCCTCATTGCCGCCCATCGAGTGCGAGCACCAAGAGCCTTCCATAGCAAAGACATTCTCCATACTCAAAGCAAAGGCCGAACGAGTGAATAATTTTCAAATGAAGAAAAGACGCTAAACGGATTACACCACAAAACCTACTTATATATTTCAAGACCAAGGACTCGTTGTGACTTCTGTTAAAAATTTTGAGGAGCAAGAGGAACATGTGGACAATTCTTTTCAAAAAAGTCAATCAAAACTTCATCCCCGGGAGGGATACTCCCCTCCTCAAAATCCTGAATAGAGCAGGGATCCGGCCTCCAGGACAAAGGAAATTTCTCTACATAGCTTGGAGGCTACAACCAGAAGGGCCAACCCCCTCTCGCGATTTGACCCCGAATAAGTAGGTCTTGAAGCCTCTGTAAGAACTCTTGAACAAAGTAAAAAGCTTCCTCCATGGGACAACATTGAAGGATCACCACAGTTCTTTCTAGACACCCTTTTCATGGAGGCTTGGTTTGATCCTAAGGCACTCCACCACAATCTCAAAGCACCGAACGAAAGCCCAACTGTTCAGATGCAATTTTGTGGTTTCCACGTTAACCAAATATAGGACATCGTGCTCAAACTCGGTAAAGGATAGACGAACGCCCAATTCCTCGAAAAAGATCTGGTACATGAAGACAAATACCGAGTTAGTATTAAAACACACAATGGTCTGATAGGAGGGTTGGAAGACACTCGTATTCCTCCTCGTTGCCTTCACGAGCAATGGACACACTCTCCCGGAAGGATAGAATATTGTTAAGACCAGTTAACACCGAACCACTTAATTTCACATCCTCTTGAACCCAGGAGTAGGAATTCAAATCTTTTCACCGGCGTCACAATTTTTGATATTACTACGACATATTTTTGTTGGCTTAAGGGTCTCTCTTAAGCTTCCATCTTCATTTTAATGATAACAAATATGTATTTAATCCCTGTGTGAAGTTTGGAGTTCAGGTTGAGGTTGCGATAAGCATGCTAACTTCATTCGGAGAAACGAAAGGAAAGATCGTCAAGAAACGATAGAAAAGAATGTCAAAGAAAGGCTCGGGTACAAATTAAGTAGAAATAATCTAATATACCCCTAGGATGATTTTATCTCAAGCCAAATTGTACAGTTTTCCAAGTTGAAACTTGGTAACTAAACCCCAAAAAGGCATGTAACAAATTCAATGTAAAATCAACCTCAGCCTGAGTTTGGTCGACCGAACAAGGAAGAATGCTGGATGTAGCCTTGTCGATTGACTGGACGGTCGACCGGTTGATGCCAAAAAATGGCAGTAGCCATTCGGTCGACCTATCGGTCGACCAAAGTTGGTGAAGCATTGGCGAAAGGCTATGTCGGTCGACCTATCGATCGACCAACCGAAGACAAAATCTGGCAGAAGGCTCATCGGTCGACCGATCGATCGACCAGATGGCAGATCACAAAGCCGCGTATAGGCTTCTCTGCAACGGTAGACCGGATTAGGAATTGTAGGTTGCGCCTTCAGCTTCCCTGTAGCGGTCGACCGATTTGATCGACCGGATCCGGGATAGAGGAAGCTACAACTCATTCAGTCAACCCGTTGGTCGATCGAACAGTGCAAAAAATCCACATAACGAGTGTAACGGCTAGTTTTCTAACCGTTTAACCGCCCGTTCAGCTGAGGGGTTATAAATACCCCTCACCTACCTTCTTAAAAGCTTCTTAGAAAAATTATTGAGCAATCATACAAGCGGTTAAAAGCCTTCAAATTGATCATTTTGCTGCGCCCTAAATTTTTGTCAAAATCTGCTCTGAGCGTCTGCTTTCCTCAACTCTGCTATAACTCGAGTCTATCATCTAACAAGTTGAAGGAGTGAATGCTTGGGAAAAGAGCTTTTGTTTTTCTTTCCATTCTTAAGCTCTTTTACATTGTATTTGAAGTTTTAATTCAAACTTGTTTTTCATCTGAAATAGCTGCTAGGTGTGCTAGGGAAACACTTAGAGGAAACTTTGTAGAATTGTGTTTTGCCTAGGTGAATAGGTTTGAGGGGTTCTCAGAGTGGTGAGAAGAGTGTCCTCATTGTATTCAAAGGGAAACACAAACTCTATAAAGTAGTGGTTAGAAATCCTTGGTAGGAGCCAAGGTAGTGGAGTAGGCAGTTGGCCGAACCACTATAATTATTCTTGTCTACATTGCTTTCTTGTTCGCCTATCATTGTTATTAATTTTTGATCACATCCATTGTTAAGAAATACTTGCACTTAAGTGAAGTTAAAATTGATTAAATCTAAAAAGGGGACAGACACTATTCAACCCCCGTTCTAGTGTCAGATTTCCTACAATAATTGGTATCAGAGCGAGGTCGTAGGTTAAGATTTAACCATCTTCCCTACAAATTAAGATGTCTAGTGAAATCCAATTAGCTCAAGGGTCCTCTACCCATACTCCACCACTATTCGATGGAAACAACTATGCCTACTGGAAGATCTGCATGAATGGCTTCCTACAATCTCTAGGCATGGATGTATGGAAGATAATTTTAGTAGAGTATAAGCAACCCGATAAGGATATGGATAAATGGGACCAAGAAAAGATTAGACTCTTCAATGCAAATGCAAAGGCCGTCAATGCATTATATTGCGGCCTATCTATTAATGAATTCAATAGGATTTCTACCTGTAAGTCCGCATATGAATTATGGAAGGTCCTAGAGACCATACATGAAGGGACTTCACAAGTAAAGGAATCCAAAATAAATCTACTCATGCATAACTATAAAAAATTTAAAATGTTATCACATGAATCCATTGCTGCCATGCATGCTAGATTTCAAAATATTACAAATGGTTTAACTAACTTTGGCAGAGGAATAAGGGAAGATGAGAAGGTAAGGAAGCTCCACCGTTCCCTTCCAAAATCTTGGGAGCCCAAGGTCACAACAATCATGGAAGCTAAGAACTTGAGTACCTTGAAGATCACCGAGCTCATTGTGTCTCTCATGACACATGAGACCCACATGAAGCAACATCAGGAGGAGGATGCCCCCAAAGGCAAGACCATTGCCTTAAAAGCATCACATCAAGCAGAAGAGTCGTCATCATCCGAGGAAGAGACGGATGGTGTTGAAGAAATGGCGATGCTAGCAAGAAGATTTATAAGTTTCTTGAGGGGAGGCATGAGGAAGGGAAGAGGAGGCTACACATGCTACCATTGCAACAAGACCGGACATCTAAGGAGGGATTGCCCACTTCTCAAGATAGCTTCCACCTCCAACCCTCACAAAAAGGAAAAATACAAGAAGAAGAAGAAGAAGGCAATGATGGCCACGTGGGATGAAAGCGATGCCTCATCGAGTGAAGAAGAAGCAAAGACCAAAAAGGAAAATCTTTGCTTGATGGCAAATGATGATTAGGTAAGATTTATTTATGGTGAAGTTTCTTTTACTCAAGAAGAGCTAGAAGATAAATTTGAACAAATGCATGATGAATTTAATGCCATTAGGAGAAAATTCAAAGACCACAAAAAGGAAAATAAATCTTTAGAGTTTGAGAATGATAGTTTATTACTTTCATGCAATGCTTTAAAAAAAGAAGTAGACACCCTTAAGGAAGATACATGCACCCTAGAGAAAGCTAAGAAGGACTTAGAAATTGACAACCAAAAATTAGAAAATGAAAACAAGTATTTAAGTGATCAAGTAGAGCATTTGAATAATAGCATGCTAACATTGAAAAAGGAACTTTGCATGCTTAATGAAAAGATGACAACCATACAAAATGTCATACCTAACGTTGTCCATAAAAAGAAATCATCACACTTCCATGCTCACACACACACTAGAAGAAAATTTAATGGAAGTTGCTTTTCTTGTGGCATATTTGGCCATATGGCCAAGGATTATGCTTTGAGAAGTAACTCATATGCAAGATTTACATGGTTCCCAAAATGACTAACACTCAAGAACCCAAGAAAATTTGGGTACCTAAAATGGTTTCTTCTCCTTTTGTAGATGGAGAAGCATCCATCCTCAATCAAGTAGAAGCACTTGGATATTGGATAGCGGTTGCTCAAAGCACATGACGGGTGACATCGACTTATTTGCAACCATATCAAGCAAAGATGGTGGACATGTTACATTTGGAGATAATGCCAAAGGTAAGATTGTTGGCATTGGTGACATAGGTATACTCCCTTACCCATGCATTAATAATATTTTATTAGTTGGTGGGTTAAAACATAAATTGATTAGTATATCACAATTATGTGACAATGGATACATAATCATTTTTGAAGCATCTAAATGTATCATTAGAAGTGCACCATCAAATGATATCATGTTTATTGGAAATAGGCAAGAAAATGTTTACACTATATCTTGTCAAATCCCTATGTTAGATGCTTAGTTGTCATGGAGAATGACTCTTGGTTGTGGCATAGAAGGCTAGGACATGCTAGCATGAGCCACATCCAAGAGATATCTAGGAAAGAATTAGTTAAAGGCTTACACAAGATTAAATTTGAAAAAGACAAATTTTGTTACGCATGTCAACTAGGTAAGCAAGTCAAATCTTCATTTCATAGCATTAATCAAGTTAGTACATCTAGAATACTTGAGCTTGTACACATGGATCTCTTTGGTCCATGTGATGTAGCTAGTCTATGTGGAAAGCTATATTGTTATGTATTAGTTGATGATTTTTTTAGATTTACATGGTTTTCTTTTTAGCTAAGAAAAATAAAAACTTTTGAGTTTTTCAAAAAGTTTTCAAAGAAAGTTACAAATGAAAAGAAGTTTCAATTTTAGAAATTAGAAGTGATAATGGAGGGAAGTTTAAAAATGAAAAAAAATTTGAGTCTTGTGATGATTTGGGTATTGAACATACCTTTTCTTCTCCTAGGACCCCTCAACAAAATGGGGTGGTTGAGAGGAAGAATAGAACCTTGCAAGAGATGGCTAGGACCATGTTATGTGAAAATAATTTGCCCAAGTATTTTTGGGCCGAAGCCATAAATACCTCTTGCTATGTTCTTAATCGAGTTTTATTAAGACCTATAATTAAGAAAACACCTTTTGAGCTTTGGAATGGTAAAATCCCAAATGTGGGATATTTTCATATTTTTGGATGCAAATGTTTCATATTAAATACTAAGGAGAATTTAGGAAAAATTGATTCTAAAATCTGATGAAGGGAGTTTCGTAGGTTACTCCATGAATTCTAAGACATATAGAATTTACAATCGTAGGACCATGATTGTTGAAGAATCTATGCATGTTACGTTTAATGAAACTAATGATTCTTCTAGAAAATGTGAAGATTGTAAATGTAGGTGAGGAACTTGAGGATCTCACACTTCATGATAAAGAGGTGGAGGATGAAAATAATGAGAAAATTCAACATGAAGATCCACCATCCTCAAGTCTACCTCAAGTTGAAGATGAAGAAGAAGCTCTACCGCCTCTCCCTAAAGGATATCGGTTGGTGAGGGTCATTGGAGAACCATCAACGGGAGTGGTAACACGCTCTAAACTCAAGAATGTTTGTCAATATGTAGTTTTTGTATCTCAAGTACAGCCTAAGAATATTAAGGAAGCAAAAGAAGATGAGTTTTGGGTACTAGCTTTGCAAAAAGAACTCAACCAATTTGCTTGAAATGATGTATGAGACTTAGTACCTAGACCTAGTGAACAAACTATAATTGGGACTAAATAGGTTTTTAGAAATAATCTAGATGAAGAAGGATTAGTCATTAGAAACAAAGCTAGGTAAGTGGTACAAGGGTACAATCAACAAGAATTGATAGATTATAATGAAACTTATGCTCCCGTAGCTAGATTAGAAGCAATTAGAATGCTTTTGGCATATGCTAGCTTTAAGGGTTTTAAACTTTTCCAAATGGATGTTAAAAGTGCATTTTTAAATGGTTTCATTAGTGAAGAAGTTTATGTTGAACAACCCCCCAGATTTGAAAGTTTTGAGTTTCCACACCATGTTTTCAAACCTAAAAATGCATTATATGGTTTAAAACAAGCCCCTAGGGCTTGGTATGAAAGACTTTCAAACTTTTTAATAGAACAAGGTTTTAATGTTGGAAATGCCGATGTTTCACTGTTTATTAAGCATCATGAAAATGATGTTATTAGTTCAAATTTATGTTGATGACATAATTTTTGGTGCTACTAATAAAATTCTTTGTAAGTGGTTTGCTAAGTGTATGCAAGATGAGTTTGAGATGAGCATGATGGGAGAGCTCTCCTTCATGCTTGGTCTCCAAATCAAGCAAACCAACAAAGGAATCTTCATCAATCAAGCCAAGTACACAAAGGAGCTCATCAAAAGATTTGGGATGAATGAAGCCAAGATAGCTTCTACACCAATGAACACATCCATCAAGCTTGACAAAGATGAAGAGGGTGTCAAAGTTGATGAAAAACGATATCGAGGTATGATTGGTAGCCTTCTTTACTTAATCGCAAGTAGACCCGATATCATGTTTAGTGTCTGTGTATGTGCTAGGTTTCAATCTTGCCCTAGAATATCTAATTTAAGTGCGGTCAAATGCATATTGAGATATTTAAAGAGCACGATTGACTTTGGGCTATGGTATCCATGTTATATATCATTTGATTTAATCGATTTTTCGAATGTGGATTTTGCCGGTTGTAAAGTAGATAGAAAAAGCACTAGTGTGTGTTGTCAATTCTTAGGAGCGAGTCTTGTTTCTTGATTCTCAAAGAATCAAAACTCAGTTGCTCTTTCAACTACCGAAGCGGAATACACCGCTGCGGCTAGTTGTTGTGCACAAGTCCTTTGGATGAAATAAATCCTATTAGACTATGGACTTGAGTATTCTTGCATACCTATTCATTGTGATAATACTAGTGCAATAAATTTAACAAAGAACCATATTTTACCCTCTAGAACTAAGCATATTGACTTAAGGCACCATTTTCTTAGGAATAATGTGACTAAGGAAAGTATATCGGTAGAATTTGTATCCACCGACAAACAACTTGCCGATATATTTACAAAACCCTTGGTTGAAGAAAGTTTTACAAATTTTAGGATGCAATTAGGAATTTGTGCCTTTCCTAGTAAAATGTTCTTCTTCAAAACTCATATGGGTTTCAAAACTTGCATTCTATAAAAGTATCATCACACTTATATAATGCTTTGTAGTGGGGCTTTGCGACTTATTGATGTTTGCCTTCTATAGGCTTACATTAATAGGAAGGACTATAGTGGTAGATGATACGTGATTTTATGGCTTTCTTGGTTTTTATGATGAAAATCATTAATTCTACCTTAATTCTTACCCTTTTTGATTGATGTCAAAAGGGGGAGAAAAAGTAAGGTCACACTCGATTTTTACGATGCATATAGTTAGGGGGAGTTACAAAAATGATATGTACATTGATAAGGGGATCATAGGTTGAGTTATAAGCATTTGTATGCATATGTTGAGTTTTATATCTTGTATATCTTAACTCATGAATGTCTTAACTCAAACTCACAAAAAAATATGCATATGCTTTCTTAAAATTCCTTGTTATGTTTGTCATCATCAAAAAGGGGGAGATTGTTGGCTTAAGGGTCTCTCTTAAGCTTTCATCTTCATTTTGATGATAACAAACATGTATTTAATCCCTGTGTGAAGTTTGGAGTTCAGGTTGAGGTTGCGATAAGCATGCTAACTTCATTCAGAGAAACAAAAGAAAATATCGTCAAGAAACAATAGAAAAGAATGTCAAATAAAGGCTCGGGTACAAATTAAGTAGAAATCATGTAATATACCCCTAGGGTGATTTTATCCCAAGCCAAATTATAAAGTTATCCAAGTTGAAACTTGGTAACTAAACCCCAAAAAGGCATGTAACAAATTCAATGTAAAAATTAGCCTCAGCCTGAGTTCGGTCGATCGGTCAATCGACCAAACAAGGCAGAATGTTGGATATAGCCTTGTTGGTCGACCAGACGATCGACCGATTGATGCCAAAAAATGGCAGTAACCATTCGGTCAACCTGTCGGTCGACCGAAGTTGGTGAAGCATTGGCGAAAGGTTACGTTGGTCGATCGATCGATCGACAGACCGAAGACAGAATCTGGAAGAAGGCTCATCGGTCGACCGGATGGCAGATCACAAAGCCGTGTCAAGGCTTCTCTGCAACGATCGACCGATTCGATCGACCGGATTAGGAATCGCAGGTTGCGCCTTCAGCTTCCCGGCAGCGGTCGACCGATTTGGTGGACCGGATCTGGGATAGAGGAAGCTGCGACTCATTCGGTCGACCCGTTGGTCGACCGAACAGTGCAAAAAATCCCCAGAACGGGTGTAACAGCTAGTTTTCTAGTCGTTTAATCGCCCGTTCAGTTGAGGGGTTATAAATATCACTCACCTATCTTCTTAAAAGCTTCTTAGAAAAATTATTGAGCAATCATACAAGCGGTTGAAAGCCTTCAAAGTGATCGTTTTGCTACGCCCTAAATTTTTGTCAAAATCTGCTCCAAGTGCCTGCTTTCCTCAACTCTGCTACAACTCGAGTCTATCATCTAACAAGTTGAAGGAGTGAAGGCTTGGGAAAAGAGCTTTGGTTTTTCTTTCTATCCTTAAGCTCTTTAATTTACATTGTATTTGAAGTTTTAATTCAGACTTATTTTCCATCTGAAATAGCTGCTAGGTGTGCTAAGGAAACACTTAGGGGAAACTTTGTAGAATTATGTTTTGCCTAGGTGAATTGGTTTGAGGGGTTCTCAGAGTTGTGAGAAGAGTGTTCTCATTGTATTCAAAGGGAAACACAAACTCTATAAAGTAGTGGTTAGAAATCCGCCAAGGTAGTGGAATAGGCCGTTGACCGAACAACTATAATTATTCTTATCTGCATTGCTTTCTTGTTTGCCTATCATTGTTATTAATATTTGATCACATCCATTGTTAAGAAATACTTGCACTTAAGTGAAGTTAAAATTGATTAAATCTAAAAAGGGGACTGACACTATTCAACCCCCCTTCCAGTGTCAGATTTCCTACAACAATTTTCTCGCCATCGAGGAAACCCTAGAACGGGGACGAGTCGGTTTAAATATATAGATCTAATACAGGACCTAAAAGAACAACGAAAAACACACCTAAAGAAGAAATGAAAATGGCGACAATCGAGCAAAATTTGAAGTTGTTGCCGAAGAAAATCCCTAAAGGCACCGTGTCAAGGAAAAAGCTAGACTTCAGAGGCAAGAAATAAAAAAGGTTTTATAGGCGGCATAACAGGCGAAGAACCTCCTCTCATTGTAGCATGAGCAATCTCGACAAAAACAAATCTAGACCGTTCAAACGAAACCGGTGGCTTCTTAGGGAACAAGGGAGAACGTGCGAAAACTCCCTTTTCCACCCTGATCACCTCTTCAACCGAGGGTGTAAGGGGCCAATTGGAAGATGCCATGAGGGAAGAGAAAGTCCTACGACAAAAAGTTGCCATACGAGGCACAAAAGCCGAAGAGGGATAAGAACAACACGGCAAAAATATGTCGATTCGACTCACCTCAGGACAAGATAGGAAATCGCTTCGGCTTCCATGGTCAGTCTTTTCAATTCGGCCTCTACGGCCGTCCACTCGCTCTAACCGGCTTGGCCTCTACTCCAGTTCAGCCTTTACGACTGATTGCTCCAGCTCGATCTTCATGATCGATTATCCCCCCCACATGGCCTCCCCAATCATCTGCTCTAATTCGGCCTTCACGACCGATTTTTCCAGACTAGTACCCACAACCACTACTTAGTCTCGCGATCGTACACTTCAACATGGTCCCCATAGTCACTCGTTGCTCCAATTCAAACTTGGCTTTAGTAGCCATCTGCTTAACCTTTATGGTCAACCACTTTAAAGCAATATCTAGCTCGGCTCCCTGGCCATCCACTACAGCTTGGAAGAATGTTCCAAAGAATTTCTCAGAGATACCAAAAGACAACGACTAGCCGTACTTAAGAGCTCGGCACACACTCCTCCAGACTCCGACCGAGGTCGGGGGCTGTGGACTGGACTAGAACTATTGAGCCCGGTTGAATTAGACCCAATAGCGCCCCACAACTTAATTTAAGCCGAATCAAATGGCTCCACCCGACCAAACAAGGACATCCACGTCCTCCCTTATCACGAGGGATACACCATTACAAGCCCGTCATCTCTAGGATCAGCCTTGACCCACTCTAAGCAATATCCCTACGAGATTATCGGGTGGCGTCATCACTTTCACCTGTAATAAATACAGACACACACGCCTTAGGTAATCATGATTCCAATTTTATTACGTCTACCTTGGAGCCCATTGACTTGAGTATCAAAGTGTCTTTTGCAGGTCCCTCCCACCCCACCCCCCACCCCCACCCCTCCCGTCGTCGAACCAGACAATGAGAGACACCGAACCGGACCAGGCCCTAATTCTTAGATAGGAACATCTTATAATTTTGCGACGATAACTAGCGGTCACGGACACTAGTCGCAAAGTGACCGTGAATTGAATATTCTGCAATGGCTAATTCTTTGGCCACAATGTCGTCACTCGTTAGGGATGCCCATTCACAATCATTGCAGACTCACAGTTGTGACCGCAAAAGACCGTTATTTTGCAGTCACAATTGTCACAAATCGCATAATTTCTAGTAGTTAATTTAAACCTCAAATTAAAAAGAACTGCATATTTTTTTTATTCTTTTTGTATTAAAGGACAAATAGCAATATCGCATCTTGGCACACAAATATATATGAAAGCTTCCTTATTAATCAACTTATTCATTAAGTGGTCCGATGATTCTTGGAGACTTGAAGCTTAGTCAGTAATTTCTTGCTTGCAAATATATACTTAAATTAGTTGGCAATCACTTGAATCTTCATGCCTGCGGCACAGTGAGAAGGAATACTGCAAATAAAGTAGTTGGCCCCTCTCTTGAGCGTGAACTTGTCATTACCCGTCGTCGCTGCGCTCACAGAGGCCTTGCAGCTCCTGTACCCCGCAGCACTCACCGGCGCAACGTTATGCACACCTTGTTGATAGTTGAAAACTGCACCAACATCGTAATATTGAAACGATTAATTATAACCTAAAATTTGCCCTGATTGGTGACCAAATTAATTGAAAGAGAGAGAAATTAAGAGAGCTGACCCATCGTGTCACCGGCAGCAAAGCTCCTGCTCTTAGCCCAGTCGGCGTAGGACACCGAGAAGCCCCATCCCTGCGAGTCCCCAACAACATGGGTCGAAGCATCAGAGTGCACTGGAGAGGAAACAGCGAGCAAGAGCGCGACAAGCATCGCCGCACTGAGACTGCCTCTTCTCATGGCCATAATTAGTATTCTAGCTATTTCTATAACTAGAGAGCTGGCTAGCTGCAATGGATATATAATCAGCTGCATGCTGCATTTATATAGGAGTAATGGAGTGGAGAGAAGGTGGCTGCCATCTAATTAACTTAATGCGTGATATAATTGATTAACTTGGAAGTGGTCGCTTTATTTATTTCCATAATCGTGGAAAAGAGAATTAGGCAGTTGTAAAGGTGGAGAAGTTGTGATGAGGGAGAAGAAAAAGATGTACAGGAAAGTGAAAAGACGCGCAAAGCGTGCGCCTTTTGGAGAGGATGGTGGCGCACAATGCCGTAGTTCTCTACTGCTTCATGGCGGAAGCACTGCAGCAGGATGAGGTGAATATATAGTTCACACTAATCTGATAAACTTGTATTGTTGCATTGTGTTAGTCAATGAGTGGCAGTTGAAGAAAGGTTGGATTGCAAGTGACTATATATAAGCCTAAATTCATTTATTTGCAGATTTGCTATCATCTATACGCAATCAAACAATTCCTAAACATACCTAAAGATTTGATTCGATTTCGGATTACTTTTTTGGTTAATCGAATTTTCGATGAGTCTTGTGAATGAGGAAAACTACTATTGGGAGAGCTTTACCTCCTTAGTAGGCCGGCCGAAAAAAGCTCGATCGTATCAAATTAATTATGGACCCATATATTAGTAGTTTAACGATTACGCATTCAATTATATTATCAATAAATCTGAGGTTCGATATTAGATTGTAGTATTTCTTGTAAAATGCACATTGTGAGTATATTAACCCTTTCATAGTCAAAATGAATGAGATGTGCTAGCTTAAATCATTATATATAAATAAATATTATGGAACTTAAAACAGAAAACATGATGTATATACATTTCTGCTTCTCGTGGTCCATGCATGACTTGACCCATTTACACCCATGAGAATGTAGGGCCCAACCAAAATTTATATGGACATCCAATTTATGTCATCATTATCTCGTAGCAGGTGCCACCCCAAGTATATATTGACCATATTGACCAATCAAATGGCTAACACTAATTTGGCGGCCTGACCAACTAGGAAAACGAAACGCTTCCAATATGTTGGGCTCACCCGGCCCTTTGTTCCACAATTAATTTGCTCATATTTTTATCCTCCCCACCCGCCCAAATTAATTTATTATAGAAATCAATCAACTATTCTTGTTCTCAAGGAATTAATTAGGACATATAAAAAAAATTAATGAAGCTTTTATTTAGCTCTGTTAATTTCTTCATCTTCTTCATCTTCTTTGTTCTTCTCTTCTTCTTATTCTTCTTCTTTTTCTTCTTCTTCTTCTTCTTCTTTTTCTTCTTCTTCTTCTTCTTCTTCTTCTTCTTCTTCTCCGTATATATTTGCATGCTGAATTAATCATCAGAAATCAACTCACAAAATGGCAGTGGCACAGTTTTCACAGCTCTGAACTTGCCCACATTGTTCAGATGCTCATTCTCCAGCCTTCATATATGTTCATAGCAATTAATCAAATCTCCATTAAAGAACAAATGCTAGTCATGCATGCAAGCATGCATACATTTAATTAAATCTCAACAATTTAAGAACTGAATTATACCTGTAAAAATTCCAATGGCCACGTCGAATGACCTCCAAGGAAGCAAGCAAGAAATCCACCATTCTGTGCTCCACCTTCCCCAGGCTCAGCCGCATCACGCTCTCTATCCATGCCAGTCTCAGCACCAAGTTCAAAGCCTGCATTATATATTACAATTTGAACTTTAAATTACTAGAGGAAAAGAATCAACAAGATAAATATATAAATAAAATTAAACTCACAATGGAGGCATAATAGGTGCACTTGTTCTTCAGTATGAGCTCGTCCCTGAGCATTAGATTCTTAGATTTCAAATCAAACAGCCCCCAATCCTTGACGAAGTCCCAGAACAGCTGATACATTGTAGCGCCCATGGAAGTGATTATAACGATGACCAGCCACACGGATGTGGGTTCCACAGCATACTTAAACCTCGCCGCAGCTGCCACCATCGCCGATATGTACTTGCCGGCGTTTGCCAGGTGGTTCATGTCAAAACCCTCCTCCGCGTACCTCCTGAAACACTACAGTAGGTATAGCCAACAAAATCAATCAAAACTAGAAGAATTTGCAAAAAAATTCTAAGTATATATATATATATATAATATACCTGCATTGCACGCCAATAGTAGGGGAGGAAGGAGATGATGTAGGCCAACAATTTGTACTGGGGGCTTCGAGTGCAAGTCTCGTAAGGGTGCACGTACCTTGAATCCGGCCGCCGTAAAAGAACACGCTGTCAACTCCATGTGCCTCAGCAAGGGAATCTGGATGCATTTGTTAATCTCAGAAATGGAATTATTCAATTAGCACGGTTCAAATTAAGGCGACTGGCAAAGATTATACCTGGCTGGTTAGCTGGTCAGCCATGAAGAAGTCAACCATGAGCACCTGAAATAAAACATATATTAATTATTAATATTGCTGAACCCATATATGCAATGCATGAAAGGAAATTGATTACCTTGTACAAAGGTGAAAACACGATGTTGCGCATCACTCGAATGAAGCAGTAGCGCGTGGAGCGGTAGAAGATGTTAAATGGGCATACGAGTATTCCTGTGAGCAGCTGCATATATAATTAACCATATTTTAGTTAATTAATTAAATTACAAAAATAATTAAATAATAGACGTATAAGTATGTACGGACCAGTAAGATGGCTCCGGGGATGGCATCGACGTGGCGTTGGGAGAGCCCAGCGGAGCGAAGCAGGAGGTGGACGACGAGAGCGGTGACGACGGCGGTCATCAGGGAAGAGCTGATGAGGAAGGCATCCCTGTGTTTGAGCGCTGTGTTTGCGGAGAACTCGAATATGAAGTTTTGGTTTATTCTTGTGCTTCTCCACGCCAAGATATTGCACCCGTACAGAAATATGTGCAGGCTAATAAGCGCAAACATACTGCATTCATGCAATAATTAATTAAGCTATTGTGGCCAAATTCTTAATAAATAGATGATATGAAAAAGGACCTGAAGATGGGGTAGACGGTTTCCACGTAGCCGGCTTTATCGGAAAAGATGCCGCTTAAATGAGCCAAGATGGCGTAGACTGTGAACAACGTCACAAAGCTTCCTGTGAACAAACCTGCATGCAAGGAACACAAATGTACAAACCTCTTGCATTTATTAATCTGTTACATGTATATATAATATATATAATCTTCTCATCTTACAGACTCACGCCATTAACTAACCAGCAAACGATAGGATATATATAAGGGCTTTCCTTGCCGGTTCTTACTCAGTAGGCACCCAGAAAACATGCAATAATGCGTGCGTCACAAACAATATATATTAATATATTTATACCGAGGAAGAAGGTGATGGTGTGGGATTCCTTGGGCTGTTGAGGTCGGAGGAACTTCATAGCCTTTTTTCTGTCATTTCCGGCAAAGTGACTTGTGAAGATGGATTCCACCTCGTCCCCCATCTTTATCACCTGCATCCACTCATTTCACGCCACCACCATTTTAATATTTAGTAATTAAAACATGGGTTTTCTTAGTTAAACTTTTTAGATCATATTCGATTATTCTTGATATATTTTTAGTCATGAGTCAGAGATGTCCAAGTGAGGTGAAAAGAATTAATTTTAATCAAAGTTTTAAAAGCTAGAATTTTAAGCAAAATTGAGATATTAAATTTTAAATGGATATATTAATAACAATAAAGAATGAATTTGAAATAAAACTACTACATTAATAATCTCCATAAATAAATTTTATGGAGCAAGTAAATATATGAGGAAAAAAAATATGTTCATTCACATGTTACTCATTCATTATCCAATTTACTCATGTTGATCCACTCAGTGTCATAATAATTTTATTCAGTGAAGTAATCTGATGAAAATTTGCTTCCCTGAAACAACAATATAATAATACCTTGTCTGAGCTGGCAAATTGAGATCTTTTAACAATCCTCGAGAACGCAGCGGATTCTTGTTGTTGGTTTGAGACCTACGAATCCCAGCACAATTAGCTTAGTATATATGAGCTAATTAATTAGAATATTAAATGTCAATTTAAATTGTTAAATTCTACTTTAGTTTGATTTTTGATTAGAAAAACAACATAATTCTATTTAGGATTCTCATTACCTTTTCGAACTTTTTGAGGATTTTCCTGAAGGCCTCCATGTTCAACAAGCTGCAACATTAATTAATTTAAATAAACCTTTTACCCTAAGCAATTATATAAATAATCAATAAAAATAATATATAAATAAATTGATTATTGATTGAATTGTAATTCTATATACAGGCACGAGACCTGTAGGTTTTGAGAAGTCCCAAACCGCGGTAGAGTTGCACGAACGCTTCTCTTATCATCTTCTCCGCCCGGTCCAGCTTCTTCCTGTTCACGTAATCTCCACCGCCCTCCTTCCGGGCGCCGTTATTGACGAGGTCCTCCCAGATCATCGAGATGGCCCAGGTCGGCGTCGTCCGCGGGATGTCGATCCTCAGCGACGGTGCCGCCCTCAGCTTCCCGCTGCTCTTCGTCTCCTTCGCCGCCTTCCCGACGAAGCTCACGCCGTTCCTCTCCAGCGCCGCTATCACCTCTTCCATTATCTCCTCCTCGTCCTCCCGCTCCTCCTCCTCCGCCGCCGACGAGGCGGCGGCCGCTGCGCTCTCCAGCTCTGCCGCCGTTTGTTCATGTCAGACTTGTCGGTCACTAGCTCATCGTTTCAACGATGACATATATAGTAAATGCACGTAAGGTGCGTACCGGAGGAAGAGTTGCTGAGGAGGGAGGTGGCAATGCCACCGCCGGGGGATGGCGGCGCGGTGAAGTGTAGGCGGTGGCGGCGGTGGTCGTGGAGGAGATGCTTGAGGTCGAGGAGGATCCGGAGCTGGTTGCTTAGGATGTCGCTGCGCTCGCAGAACTCTTCCTCTTTGGCGGTGTAGAAGTTGTTCACCTTCTCTAGCTCCTGATCCAGTTTCTCCATGAACTCCTTCACCTTTAATTATATTTTCATATATATATATATATATATATATATATATCACCAACAAATTAATTTATCAAGGAATATAACCAATCAAGAAATCGTTTTATGTATTAATTACTTCAACTTCTCTTGATCGCATGAGATCCATCTCGAAAAGACTCTCGTCGTCTGCCTACAGATTAAGTAAACACAGAAGGAAAATGACATTATTCGAAAAGGCAAAGAATGACGTCATCTTGTTTCTTGTCCTTGGAAACTTAATCGAAAACGGAAAGAAAGAAAGAAATGAAGAATGATTACCGGAGGGGAGAGGTCATGGTCATGGTCTTGGCGGAGGGCGGGGAAACGGGCAGCGAGAGATGAGATGGGGTCGAAGAGAGAAAACCTAAAGGGGCCACGGGAGGGATGACTACGGGAGGGAGAGGAAAGAAGGGAAGATCGGAGGACGGAGAGCTTGATCTTCTTGACTTGCTTCTTGAGCTGGCGGTAGTCGACGAAGGCGTCTTTCCATTCCGGGATCAGCTGCGCCTCCAGCTCCCGTGAGAACTTCACCATTTCTCCCTTTCAGGTTTATGAGAATTAATGCGAAGGAGGTAAAGAGAGTGAGAGGCGAGGAGATGAAGGCATTATATAGAAGACCGATGACGAGTCCGGAAGAACAAACTTAGTCTAGACAACAAAAAAGTAAACCCCCCTCAATTACTTAATTTTTCAGAAATTTTATCCCACAATTCATGGCTCAATTTCTTTTGCCTCAAGTTATGCACTTTATTTACATTACTTAAACACATGCTAATTGTCAATCTCCACACAATGGCCATGAATCGCCCAAAAAGTATTGCCTTCCATGTCATATGTTCATCATCTTCACCGAAACTAGAAATACCTAACAAGTATCAAACTAAAGGAATACTATATATTGGTGGTGTGGAGCAACAAGTTGAAGGGAAGAAATTAACAATATTAATAATTGGATGGATAATTAGTGGAGGCACTGCATGCTTAATTATATATAGTGCTAAAAAGTTTAAAACAAGATAAGTTGTGCATGTTTGATGCGTTTGAATCATACCACATAAAGGCATGTAATATATATACTAATATTAATGTCTCATCAAGAAGATTTCCTTTGTTGTTGCCCATCCATGAATTGTCCACTTTAAAGTGAAAAACATATATGCAACTGGTTGATCGTCACTTTGACTCATCCCTTGGCTATATATTGCTTTTTACAATAGGAGAAAACGCATGCTCCACTAGACAATTAATTAAATTCTACTTCAAGTTAATTGCCTAGCAAATTCCCACCCTTTGATCCATTAATTTCCAATCATGCATGTTCGGTTGATTCTTAATCAAAGTATTTTTTTAATTTAATTTTGAATAGATCAAATTAATTGGTTAATTAAATTCAACATGATTTTCAAATTGACCAATTTTTAATCAACTTAGTGGATGTTGGATCAAGCATTCAAGTACCCACATCAATCAACACTAGGGAATCAGACAAATGAGTCGTTAGTGACTTTTGATTCAGTCTCCATCAGCTTCAAGTGTCAACTGACTTTATACGTATTAAGTATTACAACTATATGCCATGTCATCTTCCACCTCAGCAGTTCCCTATAGCTATAGCTTATGTAGCACTAGTATTCTGTTTCACTAGCTTTCTGTTTTCGCCATGATATCCGTAACTTCTTCTACATGATGATTGTAACAACCCTCTCTATAAATATGTAACCACTGAGATCAATAGAAACCATGAATCCTTTTCTTTCATTATTAGCTTCCACTGAGATCAAGGAAGTTGCTTGCACGCGGCCAGAATAACAATGATCTCTATGAATGGTGTTCATCCACTCCAGCTGTTCATCACAATTCATTTCTTGCTTCCAGTACCAGTTTTTCAGTTTGGCATCAACGTCTTGGCCACCCTCACAATAAAGCTCTTCGACACATTATTTCTAAATTCCAGTTACCTTGTTCATCTTCAATTCAGCAAAATTGTGATGCTTGTTCATGTAACAAAAGTCACAAGTTGCCTTTTCATAATTCTTCTCTTAAAAGTTTTCGACCATTGGAACTGTTGTTTACAGATGTTTGGGGTCCAACATCCATTCCTTCATCTAAAGGACACCGATACTATGTCATTTTTGTTGACCATTTTACTTGATATATTTGGTTTTATCCTCTTAAGAATAAGTCTGATGTTAGCAATGTGTTCATTTCCTTCAAAGCTTTAGTTGAAAACTTCTTCAACCTCAAAATAACTACTGTCTATTCAGACGGAGGAGGAGAATTCATAAGCTTGTCATCTTTTTTTCAAAAATCTGGAATCCAGCATTATTGCTCTCCACCTTACACTCCTCAAAGGGTTAGCATAGCTGAGAGGATACATAGACATGTTGTAGAAACAGGCTTAACTCTGCTTGCGCAAGCTTCCGTTCCTAAACAATTTTGGCCATATGCCTTTTCTATAGCTGTTTATCTTATAAACAGAATGACTACACCTATCCTTCAAAACAAATCCCCATTCGAAAGTCTCTTCAAAACAATTCCGAACTACAAATCTCTTAAAGTCTTTGGATGCCTCTGCTACCCTTGGCTGAAACCTTATGCTGAAAATAAATTGAGTTCCAAATCTCAGCCTTGTTTATTTCTTGGGTACTCAATTAAACATCATTGCTACCAATGCTATAATTTTCAAATTGATAAACTTTACCTTTCTCGACATGTTAAGTTTGTAGAAGATGTTTTTCCACTATCAGATCCCTCATTTACAAAACTCAGTCGAAATTCCACTCCTCCAAATACTCCTCTCATTTCTTCAGATATTCTACCACCTCCACCTATCAGAACTACACTCAGTTCTCAGTCACCAGATACTACTTCACACACCATTCAGCAAGATCATAACTCTGCTACAAGCAACCGTCCTATTGACAGTCCTTCATTACCATTATTACATCCACCAGCATCAACTACACTTCCTACCACCAATCAACAACACCAAGCTCCATAAAGAATAGTTACTAGGTCTCAGAACAACATCTTTAAACCCAAACAACCACTAGACTATTCAGCCTTGCATACAACCATAGATCCCCCTTTCTCACTCCTTCAACTTACAAACAAGCAGCAAAACACGAAGTTTGGCGAGAAGCTATGAATCAAGAAATTAATGCACTACATAGAAATGAAACATGGACTCTTGTTCCTCCTAAAGAGGGACAAAATATCATAGGTTGCAGATGGATCTTTCGGATCAAACACAATCCCGATCGGTCAATTGAGAGGTTTAAAGGAAGGCTTGTAGCGAAGGGCTTCAATCAAAGACCAGACATTGATTATCAAAGTACTTTCAGCCCTGTTATAAAACACTGCACTGTCAGAATAGTTTTTTCCTTGGCAGCCAAGTGTAATTGGAAAATCTTCCAATTGGATGTTAACAATGCGTTCCTTCAGGGTCATCTAACTGAGGAAGTTTTCATGCAGCAACCTTCAGGTTTCGAAGACAAAAAGCATCCAGAGTATGCCTGTAAACTAAAAAAAGCAATATATGGGTTAAGGCAAGCTCCTCAAGCCTAGTATAGAGAGCTAACTCAGTTTCTTATTTCCATAGGCTTTCAAAAATCCAAATCTGATACTTCATTGTTGTTTTTACATGAAGAAGGTAATATAACACTGCTACTTTTATATGTCGATGATATTATATTAACAGGATCATCAGCACAAAAAATACTCGACATAAATAAACTGTTGGCTGCAAGATTTTCTTTAAAAGACCTTCAACCCTTAAGCTATTTTTTGGGTTATTGAAGTTGTACAAACAAGTTCAGGTCTGTTTCTCTCTCAAAGAAAATACATCACAGATCTGTTGACTAGATTCAATATGCTTGATGCCAATCCTGTTAAAACTTCATTAGCAACTTCATTAAAATTGACTCTCAATGATGGTTCGTCTTCAGCTGATCCAAAATAGTATAAACAGGCTATCGGAGCACTTCAGTATTTATCCTTCACTAGGCCAGATATTGCTTTTGCAGTTAACAGACTCCCAATATATGCATTCTCCTTCCGCTGTGCATTGGCAAAGCTGCAAATGAGTACTAAGATACCTCAAAGGTACTCAGTCATATGGAATCCATCCTGATGCTTCATCACCCATAGCTATTTCAGCATTTTCTGACTCAGACTGGGGTAGTGATACTGATGATCGACGATCAACTGGAGGATATATAATTCTTCTCGGTAATTCTCCAATTAGTTGGTCTTCAAAAAAACAGCGAACCATTGCCAGATCCTCTACGGAAGCTGAATACAAAGCTTTGGCTGACGCTGCTGCTGAGATCTCATGGGTAATCAATTTAATGAAAGAATTGAAGTTTTCGTCTGCTTCCATTCCTCAGCTATTTTGCGATAATATTGGTGCAACGATTCTCACTGATCATCCAGTCCATCATTCGAGGATGAAACATGTTGAACTTGATTACCACTTCGTTAGAGAGCAAGTCCAAGCAAAGAAATTAAGTGTACATCACATTCTAGCAGCATGTCAATTGGCTGATTCATTGACAAAAGTAATTCCCTCTACAGTTTACCTGACTTATCGGACCAAGATGGGTGTTTTTTCGAACAACCCATCTTGAGGGGGGATATTAAGTATTACAACTATATGTCATGTCATCTTCCACCTCAGCAGTTCCCTATAGCTATAGCTTATGTAGCACCAGTATTCTGTTTCACCAGCTTTCTATTTTCACCATTATATCCGTAACTTCTTCTACATGATGATTGTAACAACCCTCTCTATAAATATGTAACCACTGAGATCAATAGAAATCATGAATCCTTTTCTTTCATTATTAGCTTCCACTATACTTTGATAATACGATCTATTTGTACATTCGTCCTTTTCAACCTTTCTATAAATTAAGTTATGTTGCGAAATAGACATGGATGCACAGAATTTGAGAGAAGTACTCCAGATTTTCTCTAGATTTTCTCTTTATAGACACTCAAGCATATTACAAGCTTGAGATTAGAAGAGAAAAAAAATAAAGAGTAGCAAATAAAAAAGAAAAGAATACAGTATACTTCGAAAATAAAACTATGCCTCTATTTATACAGAGCTAATTCTATATTTTGAATTTTAAATGTAAATTATCTAAAATACCATGTGTAACCGAATACATTATCAATAATGAAGAAACCATCATTTATGTAACTGCAGAACCTGTTTTCTTTTCAATACTCCAATACTCCCTCTCAAGTTGGTAACTGCATATGAATTTTGCAGTCCCAATTTGTCAAAGAAAAAATGATATCTCTCTTTTATCAAGGCTTTAGTCAGTATGTCTGCAAGTTGAATCCTACTTGGTGTGTAAACTGGTATTAGGAATCCTTCTTGATACTTCTCTCGGACAAAATAATAATCTGTTTCCAAATGTTTAGAACTTTCCTAAAAAATAGGATTTTGTGTTATGTGAATTGTACTTTGATTATCACAATGCAATTTTATGGGTAATTCTGAATGAATACCCAGCTCATTTAACATTTTGGTTAACCACATTAACTCAGCTATTGCTGTTGACATTGCACACAATTTACTTTCTACTGAAGACCTGCTAACTGTTGCTTGCTTTTTGCACTTCCATGACACTAAGCATTCTTCAAGTTTCATGCAATAGCCTTTGATTGATCTTCGGGAAAGTGGGCAACTAGCCCAGTCGATCAGCATCACAAAAACCAATGAGTTTAGTGCTTACGTTTGCAAGGTAGGAGAAGCCTAGTCCAAGTGTAGACTTAAGGTACTTAACTACTCTTGAGGATCTTTGTAATCTGATATAGTAGGATCATGTACATGCTGGCTCAAGTTGTGTACTGCAAAGGATACATCAGGTCTAGTTAAAGTGATGTATTGAAGCCTTCCCACAAGTCTCCTGAAACATTTTTCATTCATTTATTTCTTTTATGTGTTAGTTCTAGACTAAATCTTCACTGGAGTTGATTGTGGCTTGCATGAAGTCAATTTCTTCTCTTTTAACAAATCTAACACATACTTTCTTTGCCCAATGTGAATCCCTTTCTCAGTTCTATGAACTTCCAAACCTAGGAAGTACTTAAGTTCACCTTGATCCTTTATTTTGAAACTGCTATCTAGGAATTGTTTTAGCCTTTGAATGCCAACTTCATGAGTTCTTGAAATAATTAGGTCATCCACATAAACCAGGACTATGATAATTTTATCCTGATCTTTCTTCACGAACATACATGCATCACTATTACATTGAGTGAATCCATAAGGCATGATACTACTAGAGAGCTTAGAGTACCATTGTCTACTTGCCTGTTTAAGGTCATATGGTGATTTTTAAAATTTGCATACTCTTCTATCTTGAATGTCCGCATATCTAGGTGGTTTGTCCATGTATACCTCTTCCTCCAAATTCCCATGTAATTAGACATTGTTAATGTCTAATTGAAATAATTTCAAATTTCCTGTAGCTGCAATAGACAATAACATTCTCACTATGGTGAACTTGGAAATAGGAGCAAAAGTCTCCTGGTAGTCCACTCCTTCTATTTGGTTGTATCTCTTTGCAACTAATCTGGACTTATACCTTTCTACATTTCCATTAGGTTTATATTTTGTTCTGTATACCCACTTACAGCCTACTGTACTTTTTCCTTGAGGTAAGTCACACAAGACCCATGTATTGTTTGTTTCAAGAGCATGCAACTCAGCTTGCATAGATTCTTGCCATATTGGATTTTGGATAGTAGTTTCAAAAATTATTGGGTCACAGTTTGTATCTATTTTAGTGAGGAAAGATGCATGTTGTGATGTAACATATCTCAGGGACATGAAATTGGTTATTGGATATAGGTTTGTTCTGTGATGGCTTGGTTTGTTCCCTTGAGGATTGGGTAAAGAACTTGCATTATTGCAATGATAGTCATTCAGCCTTACAGGCTTTTTGATGTCTCTTTTTGTCTTCCTGATAGCAATGGGCAGATGTTCAACTGGAGTTAGAAGTGGAGTATTTGGATCTACAATTGAATGAGAAGAGGTATTTTTAAGCTGATTTTGTTGGGAGGTTTCTGTGATGGTATGAACTGGCAGTAGTTGTGGCTGAGAATGAGTCTCACTGCTGGAGTTTGAGATTTCAAGTTCACAGTTAGAGTTGTTCAGTGGACTTTGGGTTTCAAGTGAAGTATCTGTTGTGAATAGGAAATTTGTTTGGTCATGTTCTTCTTCTCCTATCAAAGGAATAGGAAAAATGACCTTGTTTGAAGTGGCCGATGAATAAGGGAAGATGTCTTCAATAAAAAAAACATCTCTTGATACAAGGAATTTTTGTTCTGATATGTTGAAAACCTTGTAACCTTTTTGAGCATAAGGGTAGCCAACAAAAATGCATTGATTGGCTCTAGGATCAAACTTTCCTTTTCCTGGTTTGGTGTCACATACATAGCAAAAGCATCCAAATACTCTAAGGATATCCCGGTTTGGTGGTTTTTTTGTACAATATCTCAAAAGGGCTTTTGTTATTTAGAAGTGGACTAGGTAACCTATTTATCAAATAGGTAGCTGTTATGACACATTCACTCCAAAACCTCATTGGTAGTTGACTGAAATTTTAAACTTCTTACTACTTGTAATAGATGCCTATGCTTTCTTTCAACTAAGGCATTTTGTTATGGAGTATAAGGACAAGAGTGAGCTTTGGTGTATGATGCCTTTTTCAACAAGGATGGTTTTAACAGAGGTATTGAAAAACTCACTCCCATTGTCCATTCTCAAATATTTCACTCTTTTATTGAATTGATTTTGCACAAGGTTTACAAAGTTTATCAACAAACCATGTTGGCCGAAGGTCTTTTCCTTCGTGCTCTATTCTCTTCATGATTATTTTGATGAAAACAAACAAAAACTTTCTAATCGAGTTCTTGAAGCATGAAGGTCGCAGATTCGATAAAAGACAAAAGTTGGTTTCACGATTTGCGACATTAGTATCGATATGACGACTCACAAGAGTTCGACGCGTGCACTAAAGATGTCTTAGATGTCACGCCCCAAATCAGCGTACGTGTGACCGGCCAGGCTACGTGTCGGTACCCCAAAGCCTACTCTATGCACTGACTAACAACTCATGAAAACACAAGAGACTGACATCGAAAATCATAAACAAAGCAATAGTACCCAACTTTATTAGATGATTGAAAATAGTTTAACAAAAACAAGTTCGAAGACATCACAAGTTTGAAAGTAACCATTTAAAAGTTTTCAAAGACACATCTCAATGGTTTACATAAAACAACACAGTGCATACTCTGACTCTACTCGAACACGACTACGACTAATAACTACCAGCTATGAGATCTGTACCCACGTCTGCCCTCCTGCCCGCCATGCCACCAAGCCATACCTCACTGGCCGGGCTCTGCAAAACAAAAATAAATAAACTGTGAGTTCACGAGGAACTCAGTGAGCGATTCCTTCAAACCTCCACTTAAACCTCGGCAAGATAACATATACAAGGTATGACACAAATAAGGAAACTAAATATGATCGCACCATAGAAGGTAACCAGTTTGCCAAGACAGAAGAATGGATGAACCGGCCTCTCGGACCCTTATCCATTTCACTAGCTCGGCCACTAATGACCTAAAATATATATGGAAGGTTCGATTCTTCCCTCTAAGTAACCAGGCCGGTCGGCCTACCCAAAACCAGCCCCTAAGAGCATCTCAATTAGAACTTTCATGATTCGGATCTGTCGACTAGGATGGCCACTAGCCTCAGAAATCCTTCAGGTCAGGGATAGCTAGTCCCACCCAACTCGGGTCTACTGTCAGTGTGGCCCACTAACGAAATCTCAAGACCCTCCGCCACTCGGGTCTAACACCTAGCGGGCCCGCTGGTGCAATCTCAAGACCCTATAAACCGCTGAGTCGTGTGGTAGCCGCTCGGCTAATGACACTCCTCAGAAGACCATCTCAACCACAACCAGAACCAGGTTGTGCAAGTTTTTCTGTGTTTTTGCTTTTCGGGCGTTGCCCATATTCGACCCTCCCCCTAGGGTCTGTTGGCTTAAGGATTTCTCTTAAGTCTCGATCTTTATTTTGATGATAACAAATACGTATTTAATCCAAGTGTAAAGTTTTGAGTTCAGGTTGAGGTTGCAATAAGCATGCCAAGTCAGTTCAAACGAGACGAAAGAAAAGATCGTCAAAGAAACAGAACAAGAAAATGTCAAAGAATGGCTTGGGCATAAATCAAATAGATATCTTGTAATATACCCCTAGGACGATCTTATCCCAAGCCTGATTATATAGTTATCCAAGTTAGAACTTGATAACTAAATCTATAAAAAAAGCATGTAAAAATTTTAAGGAAAAATCAGCCTCAGCCTGAGTTCGATCAATCGGTCGGTCGATCGAACAAGGCAGTATTCTACTAAGCAGCCTATTTGGTCGATCGGTCGATCGACCGAATGAGAGAAAAAACTGGCAGTAGCCATTCGGTCGACCTATCGGTCGACTGAAGTTGGTGAAGGAATCTGTGTAAGGCTGCGTCGGTCGACCGATCGAAGCAAAAAATTAGCAGAATGCTCACCGATCGACCGATCGATCGACCGGATTAAAGATCACAAGTCGCGCGACCCTAGCTCCACTGATTCGGTCGACCGACTCTTCGACCAAATGTGGGATCAATAATTTTGAGACAAGTCGATCGACCCGCGAGTCGACCGAGCACCCACATAAGCCAGCGGTCGAATTGGCGGTCGATCAGTCGGTCGACCGACGATCGACCGACAAATCGATCAAACGACTTCAACGACTATTTTTTTGCCCGTTGAATGTTCTGTTCGGGTGTGGGGTTATAAATACCCCACACCTAACTTCTTTAAAGCTTCTTATAGAATTTATTGAGCAATTAAGGAAATGTTTTAAGCCTTCAAAAAGATAGAACTGCTGCGCGCCCTCTGCTTCCGTCGACAACTCATTTCGAGCACTACTTCCCTGCTTTCCTGCTTTCCTTAACCTTGCTGTAACTCAAAGAGTCATCCTCCCGCAAGTTGGCGCTTGAAGGCTTGGGAAAGGAGCATTGGTTCATTTTTACATTCTTAAGCTCTTTCCTCTGTATTTGAAGTTTATTGTAAACTTATTTTCCATTTGATATAGCTGCTAGGTGTGCTAGGAAACACTTAGGGAAAATTTTATAGGATTGTGTTTTGCCTAGGTGAATAGGATTGAGGGGTTCTCGGAGTGGTGAGAAGAGTGTCCTCATTGTATTCAAAGGGAAACACAAACTCTATAAAGTAGTGGTTAGATATCCTTGGTGAGGAGCCAAGGTAGTGGAGTAGGCAATTGGCCGAACCACTATAATTACTCTTGTCTGCATTGCTTACTTGCTTTTGTTATTGCTATTAATATTTGATACATCTCTTGTTAAGAAACACTCGCACCTAAGAGAAGATAAAATTGAGCAAAAAGAAAAGAATTGAATAAGGGGACAGACACTATTCAACCCCCCCTTCTAGTGTCAGATTTCACACAACAATTGGTATCAGAGCCAAGTTGTAGGTCAAGATTTAACCATCTTCCATACAATTCAAGATGTCTAGTGAAATCTAATTAGCTCAAGGGTCTTTTACTCATACTCCACCACTATTCGATGGGAATAACTATGTCTATTGGAAGATCTACATGAATGGCTTCCTACAATCCTAAGGCGTGGATGTATGGAGGATGATTCTAGTAGAGTATAAACAACCCAATAAGGACATGGACCAATGGGACCAAGAAGAAATTAGACTTTTTAATGCAAATGCAAAGGCCATCAATGCTTTATATTGCGACCTATCAATTAAAGAATTCAATAGGATTTCTACATGTAAATCCGCATATGAAGTATGGAAGGTCCTAGAGACCACCCATGAAGGGACTTCACAAGTAAAGGAATCTAAAATAAACTTACTCATGCATGATTATGAAATATTTAAGATGCTATCACATGAGTCCATTGATGCCATGAATGCTAGATTCTAAAATATTACAAATGACTTAGCTAACCTTGGTAGAGAAATAAGGGAAGATGAGAAGGTAAGGAAGCTCCTCCGTTCCCTTCCAAAATCTAGGGAGCCCAAAGTCACAGCCATTAAGGAAGCTCCTCTGTTCCCTCATGGGTCTCTCATGACACATGAGACCCACATGAAGCAATACCAAGAGGAAGATGCCCCCAAAGGCAAGACCATTGCCTTAAAAGCATCACATCGAGCAGAAGAGTCGTCATCATCCGAGGAAGAGAAAGATGATCTTGAAGAAATGGCGATGCTAGCAAGAAGATTCATGAATTTCATGAGGGGAGGCATGAGGCAGGGAAGAGGAGGCTACACATGCTATAATTACAACAAGACCGGGCATCTAAGGAAAGATTGCCCACTTCTCAAGATGGCCTCCACCTCCAACCCACACAAAAAGGAAAAGTACAAGAAGAAGAAGAAGAAGACAATGATGGCCACGTGGGATGAAAGTGAGGCCTCATCGAGTGGAGAAGAAGCAAAGAGTGAAAAGGCAAACATTTGCTTGATGGCAAAGGATGATGACGTAAGATTTATTTTTGGTGAAGTTTTATTTACTCAAGAAGAGCTAGAAAATGAATTTGAGCAAATGCATGATGAATTCAATGTAATTAGGAGAAAATTTAAAGATCTCAAAAAGGACAATAGATCTTTAGAGCTTGAGAATGATAGTCTATTACTTTCATGCAATGCCTTAAGGAAAGAAGTAGACACCCTTAAGGAAGATACATGCACCCTAGAGAAAGCTAAGAATGACTTAGAGATTGACAACCAAAAATTAGATAATGAAAACAAGTATTTAAGTGATCAAGTAGAGCATTTGAATAATAGCATGCTAACATTGAAAAAGGAAATTTGCATGCTTAATGAAAAGATGACAACCATACAAAATGTCATGCCTAAGGTTGTCCATAAAAAGAAATCATCACACTCCCATGCTCACACACATACTAGAAGGAAATTTAATAGAAAGTGTGCTTTGATGAGGAACTCACATGCAAGATTTACATAGGTTCCCAAAATGACTAACACTCAATGACCCAAGAAAATTTGGGAACCTAAGATGGTTTCTTCTCCTTTTGTAGATGGAGAAGCATCCTCAAGCAAATAGAAGCACTTGAATATTGGATAGCGGTTGCTCAAAGAACATGACGGGTGACATCAACTTATTTGCAACCCTATCAAGCAAAGATGGTGGACATGTCACATTTGGAGACAATGCCAAAGGTATGATGGTTGGCATTGATGACATAGGTATACTCCCTTACCCGTGCATTAAGAATGTTTTGTTAGTTGATGGGTTAAAACATAATTTGATTAGCATATCACAATTACGTGATAATGGATACATAGTAGTTTTTGAAGCATCTAAATGTATTATTAGAAGTGCACCATCAAATGATATCATGTTTATTGGAAATAGGCAAGAAAATGTATACACCTTAGAATTAAATATCTTGTCAAACCCTCATGTTAGATGCTTAGTTGCCATGGAGAATGACTCTTGGTTGTGGCATAGAAGGCTAGGACATGCTAGCATGAGCCACATCCAAGAGATATCTAGGAAAGAATTAGTTAAAGGCTTACCCAAGATAAAATTTGACAAAGACAAACTTTGTGATGCATGTCAACTAGGTAAGCAGGTCAAATCTTCATTTCATAGCATTAATCAAGTTAGTACATCTAGAATACTTGAGCTTGTGAATATGGATCTCTTTGGTCCATGTGATGTAGCTAGTCTAGGTGGAAAGTTATATTGTTATGTATTAGTTGATGATTTTTCTAGATATACTTGGGTTTTCTTTTTGGCCAAGAAAAATGAAACTTTTGAATTTTTCAAAAAGTTTGCAAAGAAAGTTACAAATGAAAAGGGAGTTTCAATTTTGAAAATTAGAAGTGACAATGGAGGGGAGTTTTAAAATGAAAATTTTTCTGAATTTTGTGATGATTTAGGTATTCAACATACCTTTTATTCCCCTAGGACCCCTCAACAAAATGGGGTGGTTGAGAAGAAGAATAGAACCTTACAAGAGATGGTTAGAACCATGCTATGCGAAAATAATTTGACTAAGTATTTTTGGGCCGAAGCCATAAATACCTCTTGCTATGTTCTTACCCGAGTTTTATTAAGACCTAAAATGAAGAAAACACATTTTGAGCTTTGGAATGGTAAAATCCCAAATGTGGGAAATTTTTATATTTTTGGATGCAAATGTTTTATATTAAATACTAAGGAAAATTTAGGAAAATTTGATTCTAAATCCGATGAAGGGATTTTCCTAGGTTACTCCATTAATTCTAAGGCATATAGAGTTTACAATCGTAGAACTATAATTGTTGAAAAATCCATGCATGTCACGTTTACTGAAACTAATGATTCTTCTAGAAATGTGGAGATTGTGAATGTAGGTGAGGAACTTGAGGATCTCACACTTCATGATAAAGAAGTGGATGATGAAGATAATGAGGAGACCCAACATGAAGCACCTCCATCCTCAAATCTACGTCAAGTTGAAGATGATGAAGAAGTAGCTCTACCACCTCTCCCTAAAGGATATTAGTTGGTAAAGGATCATCCAATGGACCAAGTCATTGGAGAACCTCCAACAGGAGTGGTAACGCATTCTATACTCAAGAATGTGTATCAATATGTAGCTTTTGTATCTCAAGTAGAGCCTAAGAACATTAAGGAAATAATAGAAGATGAGTTTTGGGTACTAGCTGTGCAAGAAGAGCTCAACCAATTTGCTAGAAATGATGTATGAGACTTAGTGCCTAGACCTACAAAATATGATTGGAACTAAATTGGTATTTAGAAATAAGCTAGATGAAGAAGGATTAGTTATTAGAAACAAAGCTAGGTTAGTGGCACAAGGGTACAATCAACAAGAAGGGATAGATTATAATGAAACGTATGCTCCCGTAGCTTGATTAGAAGCAATTAGAATGCTTTTGGCATATGCTAGCTTTAAGGGTTTTAAACTTTTTCAAATGGATGTAAAAAGTGCTTTTTAAAATGGTTTCATTAATGATGAAGTCTATATAGAACAACCCCCCGAATTTGAAAGTTTTGAGTTTCCAAACCATGTTTTCAAACTTAAAAAGGCATTATATGGTTTAAAACAAGCCCCTAGGGCTTGGTATGAAAGACTTTCAATCTTTTTAATTGAACAAGGTTTTAATGTTGGAAAAGCCGATGTTTCACTTTTCATTAAGCATCATGAAAATAATATGTTATTAGTTCAAATTTATGTTGATGATATAATCTTTGGTGCTACTAATGAAATGCTTTGTAAGTGGTTTCCTAAATGTATGCTAGATGAGTTTGAGATGAGCATGATGGGAGAGCTCTCCTTCATGCTTGGTCTTCAAATCAAGCAAACCAACAAAGGAATCTTCATCAATCAAGCCAAGTACACAAAGGAGCTCATCAAAAGGTTTGAGATGAATGAAGCCAAGATAGCTTCTACACCTATGAGCGCATCCATCAAGCTTGACAAAGATGAAGAGGGTATTAAAGTTGACAAAAAATGATATCGAGGTATGATTGGTAGCCTTCTTTACTTAACCACAAGTAGACCCGATATCATGTTTAGTGTATGTGTGTGTGCTAGGTTTTAATCTTGCCCTAAAATATCTCATTTAAATGCGGTAAATTGCATATTGAGATATTTAAAGGGCACGGTTGACTTAGGACTATGGTATCCATGTCATACATCATTTGATTTAATTAGTTTTCCGAATGCGAATTTTGCCGGGTGTAAAGTAGATAGAAAAAGCACAGTGGGTGTTATCAATTCTTAGGAGCGAGTCTTGTTTCTTGGTTCTCAAAGAAACAAAACTCAGTTGCACTTTCAACTACCGAAGCGGAATACATCGTTGCAGCTAGTTGTTGTGCACAAGTACTTTGGATGAAACAAATCCTTTTAGACTATGGACTTGAGTATTCTTGCATACATATTCATTGTGATAATACTAGTGCAATAAATCTAACAAAGAATCTCATTTTACAATCAAGAACTAAGCATATTGACTTGAGATATCATTTTCTTAAGGATAATGTAACTAAGAGAAATATATCGGTAGAATTTGTATCCACCGATAAACAACTTGCCGATATATTTACAAAACCTTTTGTTGAAGAAAGTTTTACAACCTTAAGGATGCAATTAGGAATTTGTGCTTTTCCTAGTAATTAAAATGTTTTTCTTCATAATGTATATGTGTTTCAAAACTTGCATTCTAGAAAGTATATTCACACTTATATATTGCTCTGTAGTGGGGCTTTGCGACTTATTGATGTTTGCCTTCTATAGGTAGCCTTCTTTACTTAACCGAAAGTAGACCCGATATCATGTTTAGCATCTGTGTATGTGCTAGGTTTTAATCTTGCCCTAGAATGTCTCATTTAAGTGCGGTTAAACGCATATTGAGATATTTAAAGGGCACGGTTGACTTACGGCTTTGGTATCCATGTCATATATCATTTGATTTAATCGGTTTTTCGAACGCTGATTTTGCCGGGTGTAAAGTAGATAGAAAAAGCACTAGTGAGTGTTGTCAATTCTTAGGAGCAAGTCTTGTTTCTTGGTTCTCAAAGAAACAAAACTCAGTTGCACGTTCAACTATCGAAGCGGAATACATCGCTGCGGCTAGTTGTTTGTATCCACCGAGAAACAACTTGCCGATAGACATTGTGTTTTTCCTAGTAGAATTTGTATATCGGTAGAATTTGTATCCACCGAGAAACAACTTGCCGATATATTTACAAAACCCTTGGTTGAAGAAAACTTTACAAATTTTACGATGCAATTAGGAATTTGTGCTTTTCCTAGTAGTTAAAATGTTCTTCTTCAAAACTTGCATTCTATAAAAGTATCATCACACTTATGTAATGCTCTATAGTGGGGCTTTGCAACTTATTGATGTTTGACTTCTATAGGCTTACATTAATAGGAAGGACTATAGTGAAAGATGATACTTGGTTTTATGGCTTTCTTGGTTTTTATGATGAAACTCCTTAATTGTACCTTAATTCTGACCCTTTTTGATTGATGTCAAAAGGGGGAGAAAAAGTAAGGTCACACTTGGTTTTCACGATGCATATAGTTAGGGTGAGTTATATAGTAAAGGGTGAGTTATATAGTTAGGGGGAGTTAAAAATAATATGCACATTGATAGGGGGAGCATAGGTTGAAGTTATAAGTATTTGAAAATGCACATTGATAGAGGGAGCATAGGTTGAGTTATAAGTAGTTGAATTCATATGCTAAGTTACATATCTTGCATGCCCTAACTCATGAATGCCTTAACTCAAACTCACAAACACTTATGCTTTTTGAAAAATTTCATGTTATGTTTGTCATCATCAAAAAGGGGGAGATTGTTGGCTTAAGGGTTTCTCTTAAGCCTCGATCTTTATTTTGATGATAACAAAGATGTATTTAATCCAAGTGTGAAGTTTTGAGTTCAGGTTGAGGTTGCAATAAGCATGCCAAGTTAGTTCAAATGAGACGAAAGAAAAGATCGTCAAAGAAACAGAAGAAGAAAACGTCAAAGAAAGGCTTAGACATAAATCAAATAGATATCTTGTAATATACCCCTAGGACGATCTTATCTCAAGCCTGATTGTATAGTTATCCAAGTTAGAACTTGGTAACTAAATCCATAAAAAAGGCATGTAAAAATTTTAAGGAAAAATCAGCCTCAGCCTGAGTTCGGTCGACCGGTCAGTCGATCGAACAGGGCAGTATTCTACTAAGCAGCCTATTCGGTCGATCGATCGATCGACCGAATGAGAGAAAAAACTGGCAGTACCCATTCGGTCTACCGAAGTTGGTGAAGGAATCTGCGCAAGGCTGCGTCGGTCGACTGACCGAAGCAAAAAATTAGCAGAATGCTCACCGGTGGACCGATCGGTCAATCGGATTGAAGATCACAAGTCGTGCGACCCTAGCTCCACTGATTCGGTCAACCGACTGGTCGACCGAATGTGGGATCAATAATTTTGCGACAAGACAAGTTGACCGAGCACTCACATAAGCCAGCGATCGCATTGGCGGTTGATCAGTTGGTCGATCGATGATCGACCGGCAAATCGATCGAACGGCTTCAACGACTATTTTTTCGCCCGTTAAACATTCCGTTCGGGTGTGGGGTTATAAATACCCCACACCTAACTTCTTTAAAGCTTCTTATAGAATTTATTGAACAATTAAAGAAGTGTTTTAAGCCTTCAAAAAGATTGAACTGCTGCGTGCCCTCTGCTTCCGTCGACAACTCATTTCGAGCGCTGCTTCCCTGCTTTCCTTAACCTTGCTACAACTCAAAGAGTCATCCTCCCGCAAGTTGGAGCTTGAAGGCTTGGGAAAGGAGCATTGGTTCATTTTTACATTCTTAAACTCTTTCCTCTGTATTTGAAGTTTATTGTAAACTTGTTTTTCATTTGAGATAGCTACTAGGTGTGCTAGGAAACACTTAGGGAAAATTTTATAGGATTGTGTTTTGCCTAGGTGAATAGGATTGAGGGGTTCTCAGAGTGGTGAGAAGAGTGTCCTCATTGTATTCAAAGGGAAACACAAACTCTATAAAGTAGTAGTTAGAAATCCTTGGTGAGGAGCCAAGGTAGTGGAGTAGGCAGTTGGCCGAACCACTATAATTACTCTTGTCTGCATTGCTTACTTGCTTTTGTCATTGCTATTAATATTGGATACATCTCTTGTTAAGAAACACTCGCACCTAAGAGAAGATAAAATTGAGCAAAAAGAAAAGAATTGAATAAGGGGACAGACACTATTCAACCCCCCCTTCTAGTGTCAGATTTCACACAACAGGGTCACCCTACTTCCCTAGGTGTAGAACCTATTAAGTATACCTTGTCTCTAGGTTAAATGTCACCACTAGGTACCGAGACCATTCATGCTAGCTTGTTAGAACTTACCGACTATAAATGAGTACTCGACCTACCATTGTCAACGACACTTACCTAAATTAATCATAAGCCACAATTATCACATGAGAGCCGGATGAAGGAGGATACATTCCATTAATTTATACCGATAAGGAACATGCAATATATACATAGCAACGATTGAATATAATCTTTGACAATTAATGAAACTTTTACTATGATTCATATACCATAACCATCCTATCCATGTATGCATTAGCAAGAACATTTACAAAACCATGAAAATATAGATCATTAGTTGCAACAATCCCTAAGATGAATCAACAATCATATATTATAATTTCAACATATCTATAAGCAAGACAGTATGAATCAAGATAAAATACCCGAAATCAAGCATATTAATTCGAGCAGTCCACATCTTCCACCCTTGCCCTTGCTCAGCCGACTCAAGCAGGGTAACCCCCTGTTCGCCCGAGCCGTCAAATAAGGTGTCCATGGTTACGACGACTACGCAAACATCGAATGAAGAATCGACCATTTAACGAACATGGATCGTATCATGAGTTGCAAGACGAGCGAGGAAATTGGGGAAAATTTCGGCATGACATTTCCCCTTTTTCCTCGACTCGACCAGCCCATAAAAATGCAAAATAATCATGTTTTGAAAACATAAAATCGCAGGTGCACAGATCGTTTAAGTTCCAACTCGAGAGAACACGTCGATTGACAAAACAACTTGCGGAGAAACCCGATTTCAAGATCCATAGGGTCGGCCACCCGCTTCCCTTAACAATCATAGTAACCACTCACCTTGCTTAAGGAAGATGAAGGGTGGACATTGGCGATCTCGAACCTTCAGACGATGACACGATCTCCGGCGCCGACCAAGATCTCTCTCTCTCTCTCTTGCTCGGGCTGTGTGCGGCTCCAAGATTAGCCGCACGGCTCATGATGAGGGATTTTATTCCCTCATCCACTAATGACCCATTTGCCCCTCTAAATGACTTAGCCTCTACTCGACTCGATTCGAGTTTGATTCAGGCTCTGATTCTATCTGTATGCATGAGTCGTTATCGACTAAATGCGGAAGCAATAATAAAATAATTAAACACAAACAAAGGTAACAATGCTAACACAATAATTTATAGTGGTTCGGCCCCAATGCCTACTCCACTACCTAAGCACCTCGCTTAGGATTTCCAAACTAGTTTAACTAGATTAATTAGTTTCCTTACAATGAGGACTTTACACCAGAAACTCTCCGCTCTCAAACCGAAGACACTTCCACACTTAGAAGTATCCCACCTTTCTACCGAGAGCATTGTCTCATCTCAAACTAGATATTAGTTCTAATTTCCATTTATTGTGGGTGTTTGCCAGCCTAGCAGACTAGTTCGAGGTCGAGCTGAGTCGACTCTTGGTCCGGTGCGAGCTTGCGAGCTCGGGTGAGTAGGAATTTGATTTTGTAGTTTCTTTCCTTGATTGGATGAATTTATTTAAGTTTAATGCGATCAATTAATTGTGTGATGTGTGGATGTGCATGTGGTTGTTGCTTGTAAATTGTCATGGGATTAGAATATGATTAATTAAGCTTAGTTGGATTAGCGGGTTGAGAGGTTAGTGGGTTTGGATTGGGTTGAGACGGATGCGGGTAAATGAAGGTTAGGGTTGAAGACGAGGGGAAGGGATTATAAAATCCCCCCCCCCCTAGGGCTTGCGGCTGCCTATTGGAGCCGCACAAGCCGCGTAGAGAGAGGAGCCGCCCAGCCAAGCCGAGCTGCCCCTCTTCCTCTTCCTTCGAGCCACCGCCCGCAAGCCAGCCGTCGAGCCTCTCTCCCTCCCCACTCTTCCTTTCTCTCTCTTCCCCTCTCCTTGGAGCCAAGCCGACGGCTTGTGTGTAGTTGGCACCCCCTTGAATCTTGAAGCCGACGCCTCTTCTTCCTCTTCTTGGAGCCAGCGGCTTGAGGAGGAGCCGCCACCCCGTCTCTCTCTTGGTGGAGCCGAGCCGCCACCTCTTAGGGCCGGATTCGGAGGCCGTCGATTGGGATTTTCCCTCTAAATTTCCTTCCTATTTAGGTGAGTGGTTTTACTCTCCTTCCGGATTTCTTCGAATTCTTGAAGGCTTGGTTGTTCTTATATATTTTCCGTTGATCTCTCAAGTTTTTGCCGTTCTTTTGATTGCCGTGTTTGAGGAGACCCTAAACCCTTCCCTATGGGGTTCGACAGCTCTAGGATGACCCTAGGGGTGTTCGGCCAAGGGTGGAGCAAGGGTGCCCTCAAGGTGTTCGATGAAATGCCCAAGTGAGGGATCTTAGTTATCTTGTAGTTTATGTCTTGAATTGCTTATTGAAATGAGTTCTTATATGTTCAAGCATGCTTTGTATTTAATCTGTGATTTTTGAAAAAATCTTGTTTTTACAAAATATGGATCTTGATGTTGATGCCATGAAGGTTCTTGGAAGATGGGTTCTTGTTCTTGGTGTTTGTTCTTGTTTATGGTGTTGTTGGTGCTTGTTAGTCTTATTTAAAGATTGTGAAACTTGAGAGATTTATCTCAAGATTAGTATTCTGTTTTGATGATAATTAAGGATATAATTTTTATAAATTTCGGATTTATTTTCATGCTATGATGAAAATTTAATGTTGCTGGAATTTCATTTTGAGAATGATGAATATGTGCTATTTTTAAAATGTTTGTTGTGGTGTATGTATTTATATGAGCATAATCGTGTAATCTATCATTTTGACCAGAAAATATAGTTTAAAAATATAGGTCACACTCTAGAGACTAGTTTCGAGCATAACAGTAAGCTAAACAAAACCCTAATCTTGGTGATCTAAATTTTAATTGCATAATTAAAATTAGGCAAATGGGCAACATGATCTGTTATGACCTAGCAAGTAAAATTTATGCATAAAATAAAACCACACGAGTTATGACATTACGAGTCTAGGAGTTGGGGTCGGGTATTGGAGTGTTGAGACGCTTTCCAATAAGGACACCCCTAAGACACCGTATGAGAGACTTGACTTAGGTCATGTTGCGCCATGTCTTTATGAATGGCGAAGAGGCTCGTAAGGAGCCGGATTGTGAGCTAGGCCCGGGATATTGAATGACTAATTCCCAATCTGTGGAACAAGTTCTGTTGAGCAAATCCCGACCGTTCTGGTTTGGCCTCGTGGGATAAGTTTGGAGGGCCTACCCGATTATCCCCGAGGTGGTTTTAAGGAATAAGTTTGAAGCGTCTACCTGATTATTCCTATGATATCTTAAAGGGGTAAGTTCGGAGGGCCTACCCGATTACTCCTATGATATCTTAAAGGGGCAAGTTCGGATGAGCGAATCCCGATTGTCCCTACGCGTCTCGTGGAGCAAGTTTGGAGGGCCTTTCTGATTGCTCCCGAGTTTTTTTATGGTAGGATAAGTTCGGAGGGCCTTCCCGATTATCCTGGTATGTATTGTCGCCTTAGGGCATGGTAGGCTTAGGCTTGTTGATCTTCACCATTTGGGTGTTGGCTGCTTTCGAGCAGGTGGTGGCCAGATGGCCTGTTAGCTGGTCATTTCCTTGTGACCCTTTCCTGCTTGAGTCAAGAGTTTTGCTTTATGCATTATATTTGTGTTGGTTTTTCGTGGGGGTTGGTAGAACCGCTCACTGAGTTCTTTGAACTCACCCGTTGTCGTTGTTTTCTTTTGTGGAGCTTGATCGGTGAGGTAGGTTTGAGCACTTAGGGCAGCTGGAGGGTAGAGGAGCCACATGATCTCATAGCAGTCCTAGTTAGGGGTCGTAGTCGAGTCTGTAGTAGTTTGTCATGCACTTTTATTTTGGTATTTTGGAGTTGTAGTCCCGTGGGGACATTCATGTTTTTATTCAGATTTTATTTAAATATCAGTATTGATAATCTTTGATTCATGTTATTCCGCACTCGTGCTTTTGATAAAAACTATATTGTTTAATAAAATCTATTTTTGTTTCTCTTTATAAATAAAATCGTTGTTTCTTTCTGCTATCTTTTGTGAGTTGGCATGTGCATGAGTTAGGCTACGGGGTATAGGCACGTATACCCTGGCCGGTCATGTGACCCTGAGTTTGAGGCATGACAACTTAGGATTTCCAAACTAGTTTAACTAGATTAATTAGTTTCCTTACAATGAGAGCTTTACACTAGAAAGTCTTTGTTCTCAAACCGAAGGCACTTCCACACTTGGAAGTATCCCGCCTTCCTACCGAGAGCACTCTCCCACCTCAACCTATGGACAACTCAACTAATTCTAGCAAACTAAGTTTACAATGGTGGATTTAAGCCTTAACACCAAGGCAACCACCAACTCAATCAACCTAGCACTCTAGGTTTACACACTTGATAAATACAATGAAATAACCAATAAAATACACAACTTAATAGAACAATAAATCAAACAACAAATACTTAGCTCCAAAAGAAACTCTCTAGTCCTCTTGATGCCTCAAATTGATGAATCGATGAAGCTTGAAGGCTATGTCAAGGAGATGAGAGATCAAACTAGGGTTTCACCAAAGAGTGGCTCAATGAGGCTTAATGATCATAAAAATATGGCTCTAGGAATGTTAGATAAAGGGTGGAAGGCTTGCTAAGGCTTCTATTTATAAGCCTTGAGGAGTTGGCATGAAACAACCAACTCAACAGTTGGAAAACTAGTCGTTTCTGTCGTCCGGTCACAGGTCCTGTCGATCATCGGTCGACCAACCGAGCGACCGAATGACTTCTGCCCATTTCGGGCACCATTCAGTGGACCGACCGATCGACCGAAACTGGAAAATCAAGGTAGTTTTGCTATTTTTTCTGCTCGTTTGTTCATTTCTAGGTTTCGTCTTCGCTAAGTTAATAACTATAAAACATAAATGTTATATAAGAATTACCCTCCATTTAGATTCAATAAAAATATTTTAAAAATCAAAATCCTTAAGAATCAAAATCTAACTTTTGGGGTCTAGTACAAATTTCTGAAAAATAAAAATTTTCTAATCTTCCGGGTCAAATATGGGTAGACTAAAGGCTTCCAAAAAATCCTTAAAAATATCTCGTTATCTAGTTTTTATCCAAAGAATAATTACAGGCATTTTTGGGTCCAATAAAATGTCTAGGTCATATAGCCCTCCAAGGAGCTCCCTAGGGTTAGTGAATTTCAGAGCCATTTTTTATTTTTCCGATTTTTTGTGTTTTGGGGTTCGGATTTGGTTTTGGGTTTTTATGCATCATCATGAGGATTTACAACACATGCTAAACACTCTAGACCTAAACTTTAACTTCCAGAAGAATCCCGAGTGTCAACGAGCATCCTTGTCGATTTCTCTATTTTTTCCGATCGCGGACGTCGTGCGCTAACCGACTTGGAACCTGAAAGTATTTCTCAATGAACCATTAGTTCTGTGTTTGTTATCATCAAAACTGATATTAAGACCAAGGTAGAAATCCTTAGGCCAACATTGGGGACTACCACAATAAATAATTGTGTTTGCATTGCTTCTACTTGTGTTTACTTAATTATCGTATTTATTTTGCTTCCGCTTGCTACTCAATTTGTAATTCGCCTAAGTAATAAAAGAAATGTTTAAAACCGGAATTAGGCTAAAGTTTAGTAAACACACTATTCACCCCCCCTCTAGTGTAGGTCATTTCACCAACAACTCAGTTGTAAGACAGTTATAACTGCTCCTGTAAACTGTGGATTTCAGGATAGGGTTGTTGTTGCAATGATGGCTTTTGGTTCCTGAAATTAATGATGACTGATGATTTGCTTTTATTATCTCTCTAATATTTTAATCATCTTTAATTATCTGTTTATTGCATGTTCATTTCTGGAATATGGATATGGTCTTCATTAAATGAACTAGGCGTTACTTCTCGAGCTTTAAGATCGATGCTTTATGGGGATTCATGGTTGCCTTTCGGTTTGAACTGATGATGTTATGATCATTGATTAAATAAGCATTTAGTCAGATTGATTGATTTTCACATATTTATTCTGAAATAGAAGATTTGATTTTCTCAAGTCGTTGATAAGTTACCAACGGCGGAGCCCCAACGGCCCACTTGGTGTTGCTAATATTGTTATCAGCCATGGCTCCGAAATGGCCCACTCACTATTGCAGATATTAATATCAATGACGGCTGCGCAGTCGAGGTAATGCCATTGGTGAAAGGCTGTTGCTAAATTGTTGTTGTAGGTAGCAACGACTTTCAAGTTGCAGCCCAGAAATTACGATAGGTTTTCAGCGACGGCTTTCAAACAGACGACCGTGGGAAAGCCGTCGTTGATTATGTTAACCTATAACTGAAAAGTTTAAAATTTAAAATTTCCAATGATATATTTATAGCCTGATATATAACTTACACACCCATACACACATCCATTCACATACACATACAAACACATACACATCACAGATACACCTAGATATACATCAAAGCAATTATATTTATAATTATAATTATCCATAATCGTATAAAAACTATCGTATCAACACGATACGAATCAAAATTATAATATCAACACAATACGATCAAAACTATCGTAAGAGAAGTATATTTCAGAACATCCAAAACTATCATAAGTCAACAGTATCAAAACTATCGTACGTCATGCATAACAAAACATCCAAGTCATAACAAGTCAAGTCAAGTCCAGTCATAAACAAAATAAAGTCTCACTATGGCGATGGCTAATGATCGGGATCATGCGGCGGGGTTTGCAGTGCTTGAGTGTAGACTAACGTGGACTAGGTCGAGGATGATGGATCTGGTGTCGAAGGCATGCCAATGGTATGAGCTGAGATATTACGTAACATGGCATGCATCTCCACCATCATCTGACTCTGATGCTCCATCATCTCACTCTGACGTGCGATCGTCTCCTCCAATGTTGTTATCCGGCTCTGATCCTGAGCCCGGGAGGTGGAGGGCCGCTCACCGACGACCAGAGGGGTTGGTGCCCCAAGTGGCCCGAGCACGGCTCGTGCATGACCACTATTTGAAAAGCCATATACACGGTCGAATGGATCATTCAAAGGTTATATGTCATATAAAAGATAATCTACTTCGTTTACACGAACATATAACCCCTGAACAGATCTAAGGTTTTGTAAAATCATATCCGACTCGTCGATGTGCATGTGAAACGTATCAACTCGTTAGATGGATGATTATTTTCTAAATTTATGGATGTCGTCACGAGTCCACGACGGCGCGAGTACACGGTGAACGTCGGCGTGAGTCCTTAGGTTTTGGCCCCAACGTCGGCGCCAGCGTCCGCAATTGTTTAATTTTACCGACTCGAGTATTAATTGGACTAATAATAATTGAATTAACACTAAATAATACTCTAGCTGGCCGAAAAAAAAATAGCAAACTAGATTTGCTTTCCATAAATATGCCATAAACCCACCCTGTCTTCACATAGAATTAACCACATGAGCAATAGAATCACTAAAATCATACTTCTTAAATTCAAACATACCTAAAATTACTTAAAAATAAGTAGAATGGCGATTAATGAACTAGTTATAACCCTATTTCATGTGGTTATTAGCCTTTGATGGTGAATCAATAAAGTCAAGGCTTGCTCATAGAGGTGAGAGATCAAATCTAGGGTTTCCATAAGAATGGGCTCAATGAGGCTTAGGATTGATCAGAAGATGTCCCAAGAAGGTTAAGAATGATCAGTAACATGTAAGGATGGCCGGGGTCTCCAATATATAGATGAGCACAAAGAGACCCGGATGAAAACACAACTCAACGACTCTAAAAATAGTTGTTAATGTTTCGCCGGTCGACCTGTCAGTCGCGGGTTCGATTGATCAACCATTCGACCGATGGTCGATCGAATGGTTACTGGATGTTTATAGAAACCTTTGGTCGAAGTCCAGTCGACCCTTCGGTCGATCGAACCATCGACTGAAACTGCACTAAATATAGTTTCAGCAAGGTTCTTAACTTTTAAACCTTATTTACATTTATTAACTTTAAGTTATTAAAATTATTGACTTTAAAACATAAATATTAAATAAGGATTACCCCTCATTGGGATTTAATAAAAATATCTAGAAAATTAAAATCCTTAAGAATCAAAATCTAACTTTTGGGATCTAGTACAAATTTGTGAAAACCAAAATTTTATAATATCACGGGTCAAATATAAATAGGTTAAAGGTTTTCAAAAATTCCATGAAAATAGGTCTTTAACTTGTTTCTACCTAAGGAATAATTATTGGGAATTTTGATGTCAAGAAAATGTCTAAGTCATATAGTCCTCCAAAGAGATCCCGAGACTTAAAGAATTTTTGGGCCGTTTTTATGTTTTTTCTGGTTTTCAAGTTTTCAGGATTCGAGTTTCGGTTTTTGAGTTCTTATACATCAAATAGATGATATACATATAATCTAGACACTCTAGACCTAGACTAAAATTCTCAATGAATCCTGAGCGTCGATGAGCCTCCTTGCCAATTCCTCATATTTCTCTAATTTTTTCGATCGGAGACGTCTTGCGCTACTCGACTTAGAACCTGAAAATATTTCTCCATGAAACCATTAGTTCCCTGTTTGTTATGATCAAAATTGATATTAAGACCAAGGTTAAAAATCTTAGGCCAACAAGCTGAGCATTCAACCGGCCGACACCTCGGCCGAAGTCCAAGCAATCGAACAAAGTACCGATAGGAGGACCTCGTACATAATCTACCTCAGGCAAGTGGAGATACTGGAGCACACCTCTAATCCAAATAAGTTTAGAAGAATGGTGAGCTACTACACCCTTCTCGATGACCAACTCTACAAAAGAGGATACTCCCGGCCGTTGCTCGAATGCATCAGCGACCATAGACAAACACAGTGGTGGCAAAGGTGAATGATGAAATCTGCAGCAATCACATTGGATGAAGATCATTGGTAGTTAAGATCCTCTGGACCGAATACTTCTGACCAACTATGAAAGCCGACTGTAGTTTATACGTCAAAAGGTGCGACAAGTGCTAGAGATTCTCCAAAGTCTCACAAAAGCATCCCGAGTCGTTGCATTGCTCTGAAGCCAGTTGATTGTTTCACTAGTGCGGCATCGACCTCCTTTGTCCATACCCCCAAGCACCATGACAAACCAAATATTTGATAGTAGCGATCGACTAATTCACCAAATGGATAGAGGCCAAACCCCAACACTCGATTGCGACCGAGAAGGTCATGAAGTTTGTATGGAAAAATAATATCATCTGTAGGTATATATAACATACACCGCGAACTTGTCAGCGAGAACAACACGCAGTTCCAAGGATAGACGGTTTTCAAGAATTTTGCTCGGATCTCAACGTCCAACAACTCTTATCCTCAATAGAGCACCCATAAACCAATGGTTTGGCCAAAGCATCCAACAAGGTCATCCTTGTAGGACTCAAAAAGAAGCTTGACCAATAAGGATGATTGATGAGTCGAGCAAGGTAGGAGCTGTCACTATTGTCTAGCAACGCGCCTGTCATGGGAAAGTAGAGGTTCCTTCGTTGCATAGCTATAAAAAATATGGAAAAATATCATCTGTAGGTATGACATACACCGCAAGCTTGACTGCGACAATAACAATAGTTCAAGGATAGATGGTTTCGAGAATTCTGCTCGAACCTCAACATCCAACATCTCTTCTCCTTAGTAGAGCACACACAAACCAATGGTCTGGTCGAAGCAGCCAACAAGGTCATCGTTGTAGGATACAACGAAGGAACCTTTACGATCTCGTGATAGGCGCGCTGCCAGACAATAGCGACAGCTCCTACCCTGCTTGGCGCATCAATCATCCTTGACCCCAAGCGCGGTCCTCGGCCTCAACGACCCAAGCTAGGTTTTCATTGAGTTTGGTCCTTGGCCTCAGCACCACAACTTTTGGCCTCGGCGCCATCGAAGACTTCGGGCCCAAGCCCTCAATGAATCGAGCTCGATTTTCATCGAGTCTAGTCCTCAGCCTCAATCGCCGCCTTGGGGCTCAATGCCCTCAACGACCCCAAGCGCAATCCTACCGTACACTTCCCGCGAGTTCGACTTGACCCCAGGCACAGTCCTTGACCCTAAATACGGCCTCCGGCTCCTACGCGTCTTACTCGCTCTTAATGAGCATATCCTCAACAACCCGAGCTTGGTTTTCATCAAGTCCGGTCCTCGGCTTTAGCGCCACAACTATTGGCCTCAGTGCCATCAAAGATTTGGGCCCCACACCCACAATGACCAGAGCTCGATTTTCATTGAGTCTAGTCCTCAGCCTCACTACCACAACTCCCGGCCTCAACACCAACGAAGATCTGGGCCCCGTGCCCTCAACGACCCAAGCTCGGTTTTCATCGAGTCTGGTCCTCGGCCTCAGCGCTGCAACTCCCGGCCTCAGCGCCATTGAAGAATTGGGCCCCGCGCCCTCAACGGTCCAAGCTTGATTTTCATTGAGTCTGGTCCTCGGTCTCAACGCCACAACTCGCGGCCCTAGCTCCTTCTCTCCCAAATTCAAATATCGTCGAAGGAAGCCGACAACTACAAGACATTTAACCCTAGCCTTAACTCCATTTTTTGCAGGAACACACGATCAAATCGATAGAGATAAAAGACACAATCATTGTGAAAGAAGAAATGTGTTTTTATTCATAAGGCTCCACAAAGGGAAAATATACATTTACAAACCCACAAATGAGTGATTTACAAGCAGAGAACTAAGTTACTAAAATATGCAGTACAAAATAATTGTCGGAGAAAAAACATTCCAATAATGCAATAGTGAAGAACCACCGTGAGGAAGATGCGACACTGACAATCCGTAAGATTGACCATCTTACAGGGCTTTCTCATTCCACTTATTCTTAGTAATTCTTTTTGAGTAATTCTTACTCAAAAAGTTCCTGCTGTCAAAAACATTTAAAGCAGGACTAAAGCCAACAATTATTAGTGAGATTGACCATCTTACTGGGCATTATCTTACTGGGCTTTCTCATTCCTCAATTTCATTTTTCTTATAAATTTTCTTTTATTTTAACTCGATCCAACTTGATTGGATTAAACTATATGAGCTAACATAACCAGAACTCGTGGAATCCAACGTTAACTCGATCCGATTCAATCAAATTAGTTATCAAATGATTCAACCCAAAACTAATTAGACTACACATGACTAAATTGGATGAAAATCTTAAGGTTAACTAAAAATATGATCTAAGTTGACTCAACTTGATGCAATTGAACCATCTTCAAGCTGACTCAACTTCGTTGGATTGAAATCCGACCAATTTCAACTCTAAACAAATCCAACCTAAGCTTATTTGATTCAATCAAACACAATACCAAGGCTCAATTTAATTCAACCGAATCCAATCTAGAAATAATGTAGTCAAACTGGATCACTAGATTAACTTGACTCGACTTAATCATAGGTAAGTCTGAACTGACTCAATTTCAATGAATCTGAGGGTAATCATTTAAGGCCCTGATAAGAATTGAGGGATCTTATTTGAAGAGAGCTATAATACAAGGGCTAGTTCTCCTCTTGCTGCTGAAATTCTATCAGGTTAGAGAGGTATCCTGAAAAGCAAGGAATTAGGACTTCGTAAAGTGAAGATCCTCACTGATTGTCTCCCGGTGATTAATATTCTAAATAAGAAAAGCAAAGCTCGACACTACTAAAAAATCGAGCTTTTGTGACGGTGCTGGAGGCGGTCGCAGATGCGACGGTTCTGCGACCGCCGTCCATTTGGGGTCGCGGAGTAGCCATGTTGGCGGCGGAACTACGACCGACTCGTGTGCCGACGCAAAATTACTGACAGTGTGATGGTTTGGCGACCGCGTCGCAACCGCCTCTTTGCGATCGCTAGTGCAGTCGCAACGTCGTCAGGGGTTAAAATTACTTAACCCGCATGACCGCTAGGTTAAAATTACTTAACCTGCTCTCACTCGACGCTTTGTTTCTCCGCGTGGCTAACAACTCTAATCGTCGTCGCCCTCAAGCTGCAGCCCGCCGGCCTACGGCTTCCTGCTCCTCTTGGGGCACGCACTCGGGTCATTGCCTAACGCGATAGCTCTTTCCGTCTCTCGAATCATCGACTCGTCTCCGTCTCTCTAGTTATCGACAGCTCTCTCCCACGCGATCGGACATCAAAGGTGATAGTAGTTTGAACATAGTACTCTCTCTCTCTCTCTCTCTCTCTCTCTCTCTCTCTCTCTCTCTCTGGCCGAAACTGTAATCACCGGTTAGGGTTTCGGCCGGGATTAAAGGGGAGGCTTCCTTCAATGTTTTTAAATTTGAGTGATCTACAACTTTGTTTTGATCAGATTAATCGGATATGATGGTTCTTAATTTAATTAATCAGTCTGTATTTCGAATCACTGGCATTTAAATTTTGAAGGACATAATGCAGCTGAGAGATTCCATCAACCACTACTGCAAGTACTTTAATGAGGCTAATCATCTTTATAATGTAATCATGTACCTATGCCTTGTTCCTCGTCCTTTTCTGGAAAGCCCACATTAATTTTTCCCTAGTGACCAAAGCCTACACTGATTGTCTAATAGATTAGGAAGAATGAGTGCTAAAAGACATGGTAAGTAATGTAAGCATTATCAGGTGATGTTTAATTGTCATCCAGATGTGGCTTCTTCATCCCTGAACATAAGAACTCATGGAACTATTTAAAGACCTGAAAAATTTATGTTACCCACTTAAAAGTTTCATTTGTTAAGTAACTTGAAAATTTTAAAGACCTGATAAGATTCTTAGTTTAATGTAAATGTTCTAAATGTTACCCACTGGTAGCCTCTTCGTAAATTTCAGATTCACAAGAGAGGTCTCAGGGACATGTGGGAATTAATGCTCTTGTTTGCAAAGTGGATTCCAAATTTCCACTTCTAGTTGATTCTGATAGATTTGTGGTAGCTTCTAGTTGTATATTCAGTCTTGAAGTTTTCGGGAGTTGTATGCTTCTATGGGTTCTTGTTCTTAATTTTTTCATCTAATTAAATTGTCTTTTTTTTTTTCAGCTAATTAATCTCTAATGGAATTGCTTTATAGACCAGTTTAAAATAGGGAAAATCATAGTTTTGGTCCCACAGTTTCCTCCAATTTTGATTTTAGTCCTTATAATTTTAAAATTTTAATTTTAGACCTCACACCTTACTTCCGTTTAGGATTTAGTCCTTACCGTCAAATAAGGTTTAAACGATGTTGACGTGGATAATATGTGCTGACTGGACAATGCTGACGTGAAGCCTGCAGGGACCAACTTTATAAATTATAGGGACTAAAACCAAAATTTTATAAATTACAGGGACTAAAATCAAAATTGAAGGAATTTGTGGGGATCACAACTAAAGTTTAATTAATTATTTTTCATAATAAATATAAAAAATTATATGATATTTTTTAAATTTATTTATAAATAATTATAATATTTAAAAATATTAAAATTGAGCAAACTTTTTATCAATTAATGTGATTTATTTTAGATTTTATTTTGAAAAGAGCAATGACATGTTTATATATTTAGTAGGGGTGAGCACGGGTCGGGACGTCCCGTCGGTCCCAATCCGGCCCGACCCAAAAAGTCGAGAAAAATCCCATCCCGATTCAAAATCGAGATGGGACCGAGACAAATATGTATGTCCCGATTAAAAATCGGGACGGGACCAGGACGATACAAAAAAAATCAGGATTGTCTCATCCCAGCCCGGTTTATAATATAAGAAATATTAAATACATAATATTGTTTTTTTAGAAAAAAAAATATTAATTATTTTAACGGATATATTGTTTTTATTTTATAAAAAATCAATATTAATAAATTTGGAACGTCCCGGTCTGGTCCCGAATTTTTCGGAGCAGGACAAAATTGGGATGCTTCGTATTCGGGACCGGAACGGGCCGGGATTTGGTATGTCCCGGTCCCGTCCCAGTTTTGAGTCGGGACGCAAATATGCGTCCAAGTTTCGGTCCCGAATACGAAGCATCCCGATTTTGTCCCGCTCCGAAAAATTCAGGACTGGACCGGGACGTCCCAAATTTATTAATATTGATTTTTTATAAAATAAAAACAATATCTCCGTTAAAATAATTAATATTTTTTTCTAAAAAATAATATTATATATTTAATATTACTTATATTATAAACCGGGCTGAGATGGGACAATCTCGATTTTTTTTGTATCGTCCCAATCCCGTCCCGATTTTTAATTGGGACGAACATATTTGTCCCGGCCCCGTCCCGATTTTGAACTGGGACGGGATTTATCCTGACTTTTCAGGTCGGGTCGAACCTGGACGGTCAGGACGTCCCGACCCGTGCTCACCCCTACTAAATATATAAACATGTCATCGTTCTTTTCAAAATAAATCACCTTAATCGATAAAAAGTTTGCTCAATTTTAATATTTTTAAATATTATAGTTATTTATAAGTAAATTTAAAAAAATATCATGTAATTTTTTATATTTATTAGGAAAAATAATTAATTAAATTTTGGTTTTGGTTCCCATAGTTTTCTTCAATTTTAGTTTTAGTCCACATAGTTAATAAAATTTTAATTTTAGTCCCTATAGTTTACAAAGTTGGTCCCTGCAGGCTCCACGTTAGCATTATCCAGTCAGCACATATTATCCACGTTAGCATCGTTTAAACCTTATTTGACGGTAGGGACCAAATCCTAAACGGAAGTAAAGTGTGAGAACTAAAATCAAAATTTTGAAACTATACAGACTAAAATCAAAATTGGAGGAAACTATGGAACCAAAATTATAATTTTCCCTAGATACTATATAATTATTTCTATAATAATAAGAATATTATCCATATGATAAAATATAATATTTTGGAAAACTATACTTTTGGTTCCCATAGTTTCCTCCAATTTTGGTTTTGGTCCCTATAGTTTTAAAATTTTAATTTTAGTCCCCACACTTTACTTTCGTTTAGGATTTGGTCTCTATCGTTAAATAAGGTTTAAACGGTACAGACGTGGATAACATGTGCTGACTAGATAATTCTGACGTGGAGCCTGCATGGATCAACTTTGTAAACTATAGGGACTAACACCAAAATTTTATAAACTATGAGGATAAAACCAAAATTTTGTAAACTATAAGGACTAAAACTAAAATTTAAGTAATTATTTTTCCTAATAAATATAAAAAATTATATGATATTACTTGGCTCAGCTCAGCCTGGCCCGAAAAAATTCGTGCCTGATCGGGCCGGGTCGGGCACGAATTTTTTCGGGCCGGGTCGGGCACGAACTTTTTCGGGCTAGGTCGGGCATGAACATATTCGGGCCGGGTCGAGCACGAATTTTTTCGGGCTGGGCGGGGCCGGGTCGGGCACGAATTTTTTTGGGCCAGGTCGGGCACGAATTTTTCTGGGCCGGGTCGGGCACGAATTTTTTCGGGCCGGGCCGAGTCGTCCACGAATTTTTTCGAGCCGGGTTGGGCACGAATTTTTTTGGGCTAGGTTGAGCCGGGCCAGTTAATATCATATAATTTTTTATATTTATTTAAAAAAATAATTACTTAAATTTTAGTTTTAGTTCTTATAGTTTACAAAATTTTGATTTTAGTCCTTATAGTTTATAAAATTTTAATTTTAGTCTCTATAGTTTAAAAAGTTGGTCCCTACAGGCTCCATGTCAGCATTGTCCCGTCAGCATATATTATCCACGTCAGCACCGTTTAAACTTTATTTAACGGTAGGGACGAAATCCTAAACGGAAGTAAAGTGTGGGAACTAAAACCAAAATTTTGAAACTATACGGACTAAAATCAAAATTAGAGGAAACTATGGGAACCAAAATTATAATTTTCCCTAGATACTATATAATTATTTCTATAATAATAAGAATATTATCCATATGATAAAATATAATATTTTGGAAAACTATACTTTTGGTTGCCATAGTTTCCTCCAATTTTGGTTTTGGTCCCTATAATTTTAAAATTTTGATTTTAGTCCCCACACTTTATTTCCGTTTAGGATTTGGTCCCTATCGTTAAATAAGGTTTAAACGGTACAGACATGGATAACATGTGCTGACTAGATAATTCTGACGTGCAGCCTGCATGGATCAACTTTATAAACTATAGGGACTAACACCAAAATTTTATAAACTATGAGGATAAAACCAAAATTTTGTAAACTATAAGGACTAAAATCAAAATTTAAGTAATTATTTTTCCTAATAAATATAAAAAATTATATGATATTACCTGGCCTGGCTCATCCTGGCCCGAAAAAATTCGTGCCTGATCGGGCCGGGTCGGGCACGAACTTTTTCGGGCTAGGTCGGGCATGAACATATTTGGGCCGGGTCGAGCACGAATTTTTTCGGGCTGGGTGGGGCCGGGTCGGGCACGAATTTTTTTGGGCCAGGTCGGGCACGAATTTTTTTGGGCCGGGACGGGCACGAATTTTTTTGGGCCGGGACGGGCACGAATTTTTTCGGGCCGAGCCGGGTCGGCCACGAATTTTTTCGAGCCGAGTTGGGCACAAATTTTTTTGGGCTAGGTTGAGCCGGGCCAGGTAATATCATATAATTTTTTATATTTATTAGAAAAAATAATTACTTAAATTTTAGTTTTAGTTCTTATAGTTTACAAAATTTTGGTTTTAGTCCTTATAGTTTATAAAATTTTGATTTTAGTCTCTATAGTTTACAAAGTTGGTCATTGCAGGCTCCATGTCAGCATTGTCCCGTCAGCATATATTATCCACGTCAGCACCGTTTAAACCTTATTTAGCGGTAGGGACGAAATCCTAAACGGAAGTAAAGTGTGAGGACTAATATCAAAATTTTGAAATTATATGGACCAAAATCAAAATTGGAGGAAACTATAGGGACCAAAAGTATAATTTTCCCTTTAAAATATTATTCTAGCCAAATAGATCCTCCTCCTCTATGATCACTCTATCTCTATTTTCTTCCTCCTAACCCCTTCAACTTATTATTTTTAGTTTATGGACACGTTTGATTGTTTGATTCTGATAAGTTCTTTTTCTGATTATTAATTATGAATTACTATAGTATCTTTAATTATTAATTATTCAATATTTTCTGAAATATTCCGGTCATTATAGTTGTATCATTGACCAGTTGTTACCAAATCTCGTCCTAACAGCAATCAAACTGAAGAAGCAATACGATAGAGGTATGCATCTTGTTTAGTTTGCCATTGTTTAGTATAACAGTATAAGTATAACAATGTCCTATGTTCTATTTTAAGAAAATTTTGTTCTTTAAGTGATCTCTGTTTAATTGACGTAAGCAATCAATTTTTGTTTTGATTTGAGAAATTACTTTGCTTGAATGATGAGTTTAACTTTATATCGAAGGGAATCATAATGGATATATAAAAGGTAATTACCTTGTATTTTAGGATGTTACTGCATAAGACTCATGTTTTCACTTTCAAATGCATAGTTTTACTATTTCATTTTCTGATTTGCTATGATATGTAACTATTTTACAGAATATCTAATATCAATGTTAGGACAGGATGAATGTAGTTGAACCAAATAGTTGCATTACTATGTTATTGTTGGTGCCGTTGGAAATTTCATTTTTTGGTTTTGTTCAGTTTGTTTCAGTATAATTTCCATGTGCTTTTGTCCATGTACTCAAAATACAGAGTAAATATAAAAGAAGTCGCAATTGTCGTATGAAAAGTTAAAATATTAATTTAGAACTGATCTTGAGTACTTGTTGCATTTGGAAAGAGGAGGAATAGCAAGATTGAAGATTGTACTATCAAGCTTCTATTAGTTATATTTATTCTCCTTGTAGAGCTAACCTTGTATACCCGAAGTAATTTTCATTCTTAGACTTTCTAAGTTGTTGCTTCATTTAATTCCAGCATTGCTTTCTTTGTCCCCATATGAGATGCCTCTGCCATATAGGTGCTCTCAATTGTCTATAACTCAGATGAAGGATGTGTTGAGCTCCCAATATAATTAGACTCTGAATGCTTCTATGGAAACTATGAGTAAAGCTTATCATGCAATAGAAATATTTTCTTTTTTTAGATGAAGTTGTCCTTTCACCATTTTAAATAATTGTGGTACCTATGTTAGGCTATGGTTTATGCGAAGAGTATATTAAGAAAACTTGTTGGATCAAGTGAATTTGCAAATATCTATTATAGAAATCCGGATGCTGATGATGCACCTACAGAATTTGGCAGGTCAAGTAGCGGTAGCAACAACACCCGCAATAACAATTTGTTCAATGTTGGATAAATATATAACTGTGCATACTTTGTTTCAGAGTATATATATATATATATATATATATATATATATATATATATATATATATATATATATATATATATATATGTGTGTGTGTGTGTGTGTGTGTATGGTTCAATTATTTAATTTGCTGTTCCGAATTGTAATATTGTCTCAACCACAAATCCTTCTAATTAGCTATCTATTTACAATTAAAAAACCCAATTTTTGAATGCCTCTTTGATAACAGGTCACTCATTTATCATAATATAAGGGGAGCCAATGTGTCTTGTTTTGTTGATTACAAAATGCATTTGTGAAATATATTTGATGATTTTGATTTTAATTATTTGATGTGTATACTAAGTAGCAGATATTGTTGTTGATATTTAAAGGTGGAGGGCCTTGTTACCCGGCCTCCTTGATGTTGATATTTGATGTGTATGCTTTTGCTTTTGTAGATATTTGATGTACTTTTGTTGTTGATATTCCAAGTCCTCCTTGCTTTTAAAGATACAGTGATAGTGTTGTCAGTTTGCGGAATGCTTTTGTTGTTGATATTGCATTTGTGATATTGTTGTTGATATTTAAAGGTGGACTACCATTGCTTTTGCTTCAAGTTGTTCCTATCTATATTGTATTATATGACCTATTTGTTTGTTTTGAAATGCCATTTGGTAAATCTTTATGCTTGCTAATTCAATTTGTTCCATGCACTTGTATATTATGATGACTAGCTTGATCTAACTTTCTCCAAAATCATTTACATGTTTGAAATGAGTTTTCTCTTTTCTCTGCCTTTCTTCAAGTACTTATTAATTGGGTTCGAGTAGGTGTAGTTAATTCAGAAGTATTATTTTTGTTTTGAATTGATGGTAGTATTTAGATGTCTATGTACTTTGAACAGTGTGTTTTATCCGTTCAAAAACAAACTGAGTAAACTCATGCTAGGTTTATTTGATGAGTTTTAACATTCAAAACAAATTTTTGCTCACTTCAATTCAACATTAATAGTAAGCAAGATTTCTTCCTTTCACATGAGTAGTAACGGTTCAAAATAAATTTGGATGTTAGGAATTTAAAATGTAGCTGTTTGTATGGTACCTAATGTAGGTAGGCTATATGCATTGGCATGAGTTCAGTACACTACAAGAAATAGAGTATAGGAAGATATGCCATAGGCTGTCCTGCCCTTGCACACTTTTGCAAATAGAGAAAATAGAGTTTTATACTGTTTGTTCATGTCACTTGACAAAATTTCATTATCTTTTTAAAAAAAATTAAATGGAGGTTGATGCATTGGCCATCCACTACCAGGTGACATATTTCTTTTTTCCAACATTAACTGGATTTACAACATCTCAAATAGGGCAGGGCTGAAAAATATTTAAGCTAGCATACTTTTTCCCTTTGCATTACTATTTTCATGATGGTGTCTTTATATAGAAATTTCTTTTTATGATGGTGTCTTTATATAGAGATTTTATTAGAGTACAATAAGAACTCTCCCATTGATGGAGGTGGGGTGGGAGATGAACTTGAAATTAAAAATAATAATATGATTCGCGAGTTGATAAAGTGACACGGATTTATCGACTGTTGAATCGTAAATTTTTTTACAATACCTTAGATCAGTTCGGAGATCGTATCGTCGTCTATAAGAAGTATAAAATTTATAGATTCTTTACGATTTTTGAAATATCCCTGATTGGACAGTTTGGGATCAAAATTATTTTTTTTAACATTCATTTTAGTTAGAAATTCTAGCACATATCCTTTGTTCTCCAAGTATGCGCCCAGATGATATGCATATTTGGAGAACTGTAGGAAAATACTGTCGGAATTTCGACTGAAATTGAATATTAAAAAAAATATTTAAATGCAAGTAGAATAATTTAATTCTCGAATGGAATAGGACCACCCCATCTATGAAGATTTCTAAATAAGTGATTGTTGTGATATATCACATACAGAATCATGACGGAAGATCGTAGTTGGATGTATAATCGGATTTATCGTGGAGGTTTACTTGAAGAATATTTCAAGAGCGGTGTTCAGAAATTTTTGAACTTCGCATATTCAAATCCGCAATTTGTCAGTGTTGACAAAATCAGATGTCTGTGTCGTCGGTGTGTCAACTTGTTTTTCCTAGACCGATAGATAGTGACATTACACCTATAGATAAATGGTTTCATGAATTGATATTATTGATGGATTTCACACGGGGAGTCATTCATAGGCATGTCATTGTATGAATTAGGAGGCCTGTCGTCTAATATTGGATCTTCGTCCGCAACTCATACGACATCTGTTGAGCAGCCGTATCGAAATATGATCTTAGATGCTCTGGGCGATCGTGAATTCCAAAGGTTGTCAATGCCTCACATAGAATTAGGAGGTCAATCGTTAAGTACTGAAGCGGCAATGAATATAGAGTGTCAGCCACAAGTACAACAGGAAATTCAAATAGAGTTACCAAATCCAGAAGCAGCACAGTTTTACGATTTACTGAAAGTTGCAGATGAACCATTGTATGAAGGCTGTGACGAATATTCAAAGTTGTCAATAATGACTCAAATGTTAAATATTAAGTCCGACGGGAACGTAATCAAGACAACATATAATCAGTTTTCCGAGCTTTTTCACAAAGCGTTGCCTAAAGATAACAAACTGGAGGACAGTTTCTATAAGACGAAAAAGGTGATGAAGAGACTTGGTCTAGGGTATCAGAAAATTCATGCATGTCAGAACAACTTCATTCTCTATTATCGTGAATACGCAGATTTGACCCAGTGTCCAATATGTAAACATCCACTTACAAAGAGAAATGTTCGAGTAGGCAGAAAGATATACCATTTAAGGTTCTTCGGTATTTCCCGATAATACCCAGATTGAAGCGATTGTTCATGTTTGAAAAAATAGCCCAACGTATGATATGGCATGCCAAGAGTCGTGACCCGAATATTATGACTCACCCTTCTGACAGTGAAGCATGGAAATATCTTGATCGATGTTATCCATCATTTGCAAGTAATCCTAGAAATGTCAGACTAGGGTTATGTACCGATGGGTTCAATCCATTCTGTCAATCATCCACTTCATATTCTATTTGGCTAGTGCTCCTCACAGTCTATAATTTGCCGTCGTCGATGTGCATGAAAGATGATTTCATATTTTTGAGTATGGTAATCCCAGGACCAAGGGGACCAAGAAAATAATTGGATGTGTTCCTTCAACCGTTAATTGATGATTTAAAGAACTTGTGAGATGACAGAGTCATCACTTATGATATTCATCAAAAAATGAATTTCAACTTGAGAGCCGCATTGTTGTGGACAATTAGTGACTTTTCGGCATATGCTATGTTGTCTGGTTGGAGCACACATGGGAGGCTTGGTTGTCTGTATTGTATGGAACGAACAAAAGCATTTAGTCTTCGGCATGAATGAAAGATTTCATACTTTGACTGTCATCGTCAATTTTTGCCACTTGATCATCTATACCAGAGAAATAGAGATAAATTCATCAGGGGCAGAGTGGAAAAAGACAGACCACCTCCGCATTTGTCTGGTAATCAAATGTTAGCTCGGGTTTCTGCGTTACCGAACATCATATTCGGAGAGGTTGATAGAATTAGTGATTTCGGAGAAAGACATACTTGTGTTTTTTTATATTCTGAGAACTGCCTTACAGAAGCTGATTACTAGTTCGACACAATTTGGATGTGATGCACATTGAGAAGAATGTGTCCGAGAATATTTTTAATACAGTGATGGATTTTGCAAGAAAAAATAAAAGATAATATGAATGCAAGAATGGACTTTCCGAGCTTTTTCATAAAGAGTTACCTAAAGATAACAAACTGGAGGATAATTTCTATAAGACGAAAAAGATGATGAAGAGACTTGGTCTAGGGTATCAGAAAATTCATGCATGTCAGAAAAATTGCATTCTCTACTACCGTGAATACGCAGACTTGACCCAGTGTCCAACATGTGAACATCCACGGTACAAAGAGAAATCTTCGAGTAGGCAGAAAGATATACCGTTTAGGGTTTTTCGGTATTTCCCGATAATAAACAGATTGAAGCGGTTGTTCATGTCTGAAAAAATAACCCAACATATGATATGGCATGCTAAGAGTCGTGACCCAAATATTATGACTCACCCGTCTAACAGTGAAGCCTGGAAAGAATTAGATGTGCATGAACGATGATTTCATATTTTTGAGTATGGTAATTCCAGGACCAAGGGGACAATAAAAGAATTGGATGTGTTCCTTCAACCGTTAATTGGCAATTTAAAGAACATGTGGGATGACAGAGTCATCACTTATGATATTCATCAAAAAAAGAATTTCAACTTGAGGGCTGCATTATTTTGGACAATTAGTGACTTCTCGGAATATGCTATGTTGTCTGATTGGAGCACACACGGGAGGCTTGGTTGTCTGTATTGTATGGAACGAACAAAAGCATTCAATCTTCAGCATGGATGAAAGATTTCATACTTTGACTGTCATCGTCAATTCTTGCCACTTGATCATCCATATTGGAGAAATAGAGATAAATTCATCAGGGGCAGAGTGGAAAAAGACGGACCACCTCCGCGTTTGTCTGGTAATCAAATGTTAGCTCAGGTTTCTGTGTTACCGAACATCATATTCAGAGAGGTTGATAGAATTAGTGGTTTCGGAAAAAAGACACAATTGGATCAAAAAAGTATATTATGGGAACTGCCTTATTGGAGCTCATTACTAGTTCGGCACAATTTGGATGTGATGCACATTGAGAAGAATGTGTTTGAGAACATTTTTAATACAGTGATGGATTTTGTAGGAAAAACAAAAGATAATGTGAAGGCAAAAATGAACTTAAAAGTATATTGCAAACGTCTATATTTAAATCTACAGGAGGTGAACGGCAAACAAGTGAAACCGAAAGCCTCTTATGTTCTCAGTAAGCAACACCAAAAAGATGTTTGCCAGTGGATAAAAGATCTCAAATTACCAGATGACTATGCATCTAATTTAGCTCAATGCGTCAATGTAAACGAAGGTAAAATATCATGAATTAAAAGTCATGACTATCATGTGTTCATGCAGAGACTACTCCCTATTGCATTCCACGATATTTTACCATACAAAATTTGCGGACCGTTAACCGAGCTTAGTTTGTTCTTCAAAGATATCTGCGCCAATGCCCTCTGTATCGAAGATATGGAAAAGTTAGAGAAAAATATTATAGAAATTCTTTGAAAATTAGAGTAGATATTTCCACCTAAATTTTTTGACTCGATTGAGCATCTACCGGTTCACCTAGCATACGAGGCAAGAGTTGGTGGTCCGGTTCAGTATAGATGGATGTATTTATTCGAGAGGTATATGCAAAGGTTAAAAAGGAAAATAAAAAATACAGCTGCGGTGGAAAGTTCAATAAGTGAAGCTTATATAATTTAGGAGATATCAACTTTTTGTTCTTTCTATTTCGAGTCCAATGTGCACACAAGGTTGACTCGTCTTCCCCGAAATGATGATGGGGAAATGTGAACGTTGTAGATTGTCTACCAATATTTTGTTTTTCTAGTCGTGGTTTGGGCTCACGTCCACCGAGATATTTAATTGAAGATGAGTACCATCTTGCACAATTATATGTACTGATGAATTGCCCCGAGGTTGATCCTTTCATTCAAAAATTTGACACGAAAGTTCGTACACAGACACCGAATATATCCGATGAAGAATTACAAGATAAACGTAGCGTAGAATTTCCAAATTGGTTCAAAACTTGGTCGAGTGAACATATTCAAGAAATAGACAACAAATTACTCGAGTTAGCATGTGGACCGTCACGACTAGTCTTATGCTATAACTGATACTTTGTGAATGAATATAAATTTCATACAAAGGAGTACTCAACCACAAAGAAGACAATGAATGCCGGTGTTTGTGTCAAAGGCTCCACTTGGATTGATTGTGATTGTGATTTCTACGCATTGCTCGAGGAAGTACTTGAGCTTCAATATGTTGGGTACAAAAAAATAGTGATATTCAAATGTCACTGGTTTGACACATCATCTCGGGGGAGTCAAATTCACCCAAAGTATAAGCTTGTTGACGTTAATTTCAAATCAAAGTTAGCGTCGAATGAGCATTTTATTTTGGCATCAGAAGCACAACAAGTATATTACGCAAAATATCCAAGCAGATGAAGAAATAGATCAGAATGGCGGGTAGTGTGTAAGACTAAGGCACGATTGAGAATTGATCCAATGGTAGAGGATAATGATACTACAAGATTTGTACTAGGTGATTTTTATTAGGAGGAAGATCCTCCTGTAGTTGAAGTTGTGAGTCAAACACTTGAAGATAAAAATTTAGTCGTTGCACAAGGTCTATCTGAAGAAAGTGTTGATGTTGAACCAGATGACGCAGAGAACGAAGATGAGAATAGTTGTGAAGATGAAGAGACAAGTGAAGAAGAAAATGACTCAATCGATTATTATTCAGATGATATCGATGATTAATGTGTAATATATATTTTTTACATCTTTTTTCTATTAATTTATATTATATTATTGGTTGACATCACTAATCAACATTTATATCCGTAGATCAGTAGATGTCGCGTGCCCATTCTAGGGTTCATCGCACAAGTTTATCTCGGCCGCCGCCGTCGCCCGCGACAGCACCACCACCACCACTAGTCGTGGCAGATGCTATACCACCACCACCACCTGCACCAGCCGTGACAGATGCTATACCACCTACACCAGCCGTGGTAGATGCTATATCACCACCAGCTCGAGGTTGTCGTAGGCCTCGTGGACCTAATCGAGGGGGGGGATGATGCACCTTCATCATCCGACTAGCGTCGGCAGATATTGCTGAATGGTCTAAAGTAAGTATCAAAATGTATTTATTATAATTGTTAATAATTAATTATTACTTATAATGTTATTATATTTGAGTTGTAGATTTCAGCAGGATGATGTCGCCCGCGCCATGACTATTATTCTTAAGAGTTTCTTTCATGAGCCATGTACTTCATGGACTAGGGCGTCGAACCATTATCGAGATTTACTATGGATCGAGTTTGAGGTACGTAGTGAAATCTCCAAATAATAAAATGATTGTATCAAATATTAAAAAAGGAAAAGAACTTGATCACGTGTAAACTTTTAAAATGATTGTATTAGTACATTATTGTACTCTTGATCATTATTGTACTCTTGCTTCCCTTATCTAGTACAATTGAAGATCTGTAATTTATTCTTTGCAATCATGCAGAAGTAAATCTGAAACAAAATTGTGCTAGTTTATCCCAATCAGACATTGAGGGATATTTACACTCTCACCCAACCATTGATATTATTGACACACTGGTTATTTTTCAGCTATACTGATTACATTGATATTGTTACTATTTCCCTCAAAAAGACTAGAGGCTACCCAAATTAGATTGAGGAATTCAATGATTTGAAAATTGTTAAGAGTAAACTTCTATCTGAGTGGCATACATCATACAATTAGTAATTGAAGGATCATGACATTGTTAAGAGTAAACTGCTACCTGATGTATATGATCCTAACATTGTTTGAAGGATGACTCATTGCCTGCAATGCCATTATAGAACAATGGTGGAGATCGAGTGAACAGAGTGCTGGAATATAAAATAGCTGTGATTTTGATACAAGTTGCTTATGATTTTGCAAATGCAGTCTTATTAATGGCAGTACTGCTTATCCTTTTCGGGTACAGATGACAATATTAAGGTGAATCCATCCAAAATAGTTCAAGCATGGAAATGCATTGGATCTGCATCTTAATTGGAATCTTTGTATTTATCCAGAAAATTCATTGTGTTAGGGGAAAAAGAAGTTGAAAATTTAAGTATAAATTTACTGAAGACTGAATCAGGTAATAATCCGGCAAAGAGAGATCATCAGCTAAAACTAGGAGTCTTTACATGTACACAACCAATGGAGAAATAAAGATGATAAGCCATTGTGGTTGGCTTCAGAATACAGTAGATGTTGGTTGTCCAAATTAGGACACAAGACTTAATGACACATGACCTTCAATTCATCCTTGTTTGGGTGCTTCATAGAAGATAACCTTAACCCTTGTTTTAGCTGATAATAATGAATGGATGTCCACAGCTAATCTGACAGGGAAAGAGGAGTGAAGGGGAAGATGCCTTTCTTATAGAAAACTTTATATAACATATGAGACTTTAAATTGCTGTAACGAATCATAACCACTTTGGCCCCATCTAATTGCTATTTTATATTTCGCAAACTGTAAAGCCTTTGAGTGCTGAGAGAAGCAACTTGTATCAAAATCACAGCTGTTAAGAGTGCTGGAAGTGAATATACTGAGTAATTGGTGGAGATCGAGTGAACAGAGCAACAATTTAGTTTTGCTCATCCCACTGCAGAGTCCAAGTTCATAAGATTGAGATCTAATTGGTTTAATTCCTATAGTGTCTGTATATGACTGTTTCTTTTGGATTGATTAAGTTCTATTACAATTACATATTGCATTATAGAACAAGATGGACGCTTCCTTTTATTTGTAGCTGTGTTCCTGATTGGGACAAAATGATCATGTCATTTCAACTAACTATATTTGGCATGTATTTGTATGCAGCATAAGGTAAAATCTTTGTAGTTTGGAGAGAGTTCCTCTTTGAACTTGATATGTTTCATTTTCATGTTGAACTGCATTTTTTTTGCATTTTGCATTTGATGAAAGTAGAAGTCACTTATTAAATCCAATGTACTTATTAAATAAATTCAGTATTAATGTTTTTCTTTTTGTAGGCCCGGTACACCTAGGATCCCGTCATTCAGGCTCAGGTGGAGGATGCTTGGGAAGTTTATAATAAGAAGTTTTTCAAGGATATCCTACACCGAGCTCGGGATAAGGCGCGGGCAAATGTAGGCGGTAATCGGGATACGCCTATGGATGTGTTGAAGGGACATGAGCCCAACTGGATAACGGGCCACGTATGGGATCAACTATGTGGCATCTGGGCATCCGAGGAGTGGCAGGGTGCCTCCCGGACGGCGCACCGAAATCAGATGATGCTAGTTGAGGGATCTGTGGCCCGACATACCGGTGGGTCCATCCCATTTACTAACCACGAGCGTCGGTTGGTAAGTAATTTAATAATTATCTTTATTATTTATTATTATTGTAGAAAAATTAATTATATTTATTTTATTGCAGGCGACGCAAGACGAGCAGGGGACGCTCATCCCGGCTGATCCTTTGAGGGTCTCCGAGGAGACACATAGATTTAAGTATGGTCCTCGCCGGGATGAGTTCATTAGCAGGAGGCCGAAGACGATCCTGGTAAGTTAATATTTAATAAAGTTCATATTTTTTAAAAATTATATTAGTTCAATTATGTATAATCAATCTTTTAAGGCCGCGTATACTGAGTTGGTGACCCGGCAGGGAGGTGATCCCGCGCAGCATCAGCTTGATGTTGACATATGGATGCATGTGACAGGAGTCGACCACGGCCGTGTATATGGCATTGGCACAACGGCCTACACACGGACGTTAACTACTGGAATAACAAGCATCAGCAACGAGGTGCAACGGCCCGGCCCGTTGCAACGCAATCGTGGCAGAAAATCGTGTTGCTGATAACTTAGCAACGGATCAGCAACGGCCGGAGCGACCGTTGCTAATACCATTATCAGCAACGGTTCTGCCACGGCTACAGGGCCGTGGTAGATATATACATCAGCAACTGCTCGATTGTCGTGGCAAGGCCGTTAGTGAAAGTCCGTTGCTAAGCCATTGTTGTAGGTCATCAGCAACGGCTTTGAGGTTGCGGCCCAGAAAATACGATACACTTTCATTAACGGCTTTCCCACGGACAGCCGTGGGAAAGCCGTTGCTGATGATGTTAACCTGTAACTGAAAAGTTTTAAAATTTCTAATTTCGATTAATACATTGATACATTTAACCCGATACATAACTCACACACTCATTAATACATTAATACACTCATACATAACATACACATCATAGATACACCCAAATATACATCAAAATAATTATACTTATGTTTATAATTATCCACAATCATATAAAAACTATTCAAATTCAAAACTATGGTATCAATATCCAAACAAAATAAGTCAATCAAGTAGTATCCAAATAACAAAGTCAATATCCAAATAAAACAATAAACCTCACGATGACGGTGGAGGAAGGTCTGGATCATAATATGGTGGGGTTTGGAGTGCTTGGGTGTACACCGGCGTGGACTGGCTCGAGGACGATGGATCTGATGATGCCGAAGGGATGCCTACTCCGGTATGAGCTGAGATGTTGCGTAGCATAGCATGCATCTCTGCCATCATCTCACTCTGACGCACGTCCATAAAAAATATCTTGGTGCAAATCCTTTGCTATACAGATGCAGAGTGATAATTTTCCGATCCAAAAATCGTGCATTCATGCAAATGCGGCACAGACATCGAATGTTATCACTGACGCTAACGAATTTCCGATTCGAATAGGCAAAATTTAGGAAGTAAGCTCTACGATCAAAACATCGGTACATCTAACTTCGATCGCCCGACATGATTCTGTCAATCAATGAAAATATCTTCAGTCAATGTCTTTATAGGTGAGATGGTCCTATTCCATTCGGGATTCATGTTATTCATATTGCATTAAGTATTTCTTTTAACCGCTAACTTCATTCTAAATTTCGGCAGCATCTCCCTATAATTATCTGAATACGCATATCATCTGGGCGTGTATCGGAGAACAAGAGAGATACAATAGCCAAAATTTAAGAATGAGTTAACGGTTAAAAGAAAAAACTAAGTGCAATACAAATAACTATGTTCTCAAATTGTCCAATTAGGGATAATTCAAGGATTGTATGTTGTATAAAAGATCATCTACTTGTTTTACACGAACATACAACCCCCGAACGGATATAAGGTTTTGCTAAATCATATCCGACTCGTCAATGGGTACGTGAAACGTATCAACTCGTCGGATGGATGATTATTTTTTAAAAAATTTGATGTCGGTTCAAGTCCACGGTGGACGATTCAAGCGCGAGTCCAAAGTGGACGATTCTAATTAATCTAAATCTAAATATTAATATTAAAATTGATCTAAACTAAAATTAATTAACAGATATAATCTAAAAATAAATCTAAATCTAATTAACATTAAAATACATTAATCTAGACATGAAAATAAATCTAAACATTAAACATTAAACATTTAACCTAGATTAATCTAAACATGAAAAATTAACCTAAAACATGAAAAAATAATCTAAAATATGAAAACTTTATCTAAATAGTAAACAATTAACATAGATTATTAAATCCTAATCAAATTTTATTAGGGTTTAATTAATTCCTAATAAACTTTTGATTAGGGTTTAATAAAACTCTAACCAACAGTGTTCCGGCGCCGTTGTCCAGTGTCTGACATTGGAAACTAGACATTGGTTCGGCCGGCTCTAGTAAAGGAGAAGAGAAGAGGGGAGCTAATACCTGGAAGTGGTTCGACGTCGAAGGGCGCGGCATTGGCAGGTGGCATCGGCAGACAAAGACGGCGGCAGGCGTCGACGGCGTCGGCAGAGAAGGAAGAAGAAGCAGGGAAGAAAGGGGTTGGGCGCGATCGCGAGTTAAATAAATCAGTAATGACTCACTTAACCGTTGCAAAGTCGTTGCTAATAAATACAATACCTCATCAACGACTCACTAATCCGTCGCAAAGCCGTTGTTGATAAGTATTTTATTTTCGCGCCGCGAGCGCCCCATCGACTAAAAAACAACGGATACAAAAACCGTAAGTAAGCCGTTGCTAATGTGATAATATCATTAGCAACGATCGACGCGGCCATACTTAAGTCGTTGCTGATGAATTATTTCATTTGCACACCGCGTTCGCGCCATCTACTTGTTAGCAACGGCCCTAGCGACCATACATAGGCCGTTGCAGATGTGATATATCTGCAATGGCCGCAGCAACCGTTGGTAAGCCGTTAGTGATTGCAACGGCTTAGGCGGTCGTTGCTGAAAACCATTATTCTAGTTGTGGTTATTGCAGCCACATGGAGCAGGGTCGTCTGCCTTCACCTCTTCCACCGCTGGTCCATCAACATCAAATACGAGTCAGGATCAATTTGCAACCTTAGAGGCTTCGCACGCAGAATTACAAGCTTCTCACACAGCCTTAGAGGCTTCTCATGCATGCCTCATCACTGAGGTGGCCGCTATGAGGGAGTACATGACACATATTGCTTCTTCTCTGCCTGGTGCTCTGGCCCCTCCGCTTCCCCCATCATTCGACGCAATGCTAGCTGATGCCCTCCCGACGCAGCCCCTCTCCTCGCCGCATCCCTCGTTGCCACATGATTCGCTTCATGATTGATGTATACTTTATTCTTTATTTTGATGTAAACATGTTTTGATACGATGTAAGCATTACATTTTGATATAAACATGATGATTTATATTAGAATTTGATGTCTCGTTTGATATATGATAGGTATTTTAATTAAATACTGTAAACAAGTATTTTAATTAAATATTATTAAATTATTTTTTAAAAAAAAATCAATTTTGCTACGACATTGCGACCGTCATGCTGTCGCAAAAGATTTGCTGACCTGGTCACCAATAGCGGTCGCAATTGGCGACCAAATCTGCGACGGCAGTGGCGATCGCGACGTCATTGCATAAGTTATTTTTGCGACCGCAGTCGCAGGACCGTCGTGCATATAAAGTTGCGAAGGCGACGATGCGTCGTGGATGTCATGCGACCACATGTTGCGACAGCTTCATTCTGTCGCTGAGCGGTTGCAGAAATTATTTACTTGCGACCGCGTTGGTGGCCGTCGCAAAGTTTCAACGACCAGTTTTTTTGCGACCCATCTTTGTGATCGCTCCTTGCCGTCGCAGTTGGTCTTTAGCAACCGTTTTGCGACAGCACTTACCGTCGCAGATGAGCAATTTTTTAATAGTGCAATGGCATCTATACAATCTAGCTCTTGATATCTGGAATGTCAGCAAGCAAGTAAGTAGAAGGTGACTGGATGCATCAGTAGAGAGTTAAATATTGTAGCTCATTCTCTGGTAAAGAAATAACATACTGAAGGGCTGACTGAAGCTAGCAGGAATGGAAAAGAAACACTTATTCTTAGTCTTGCTTTAAATGTTTTACTTTTGATGTAAATACTAATAGAAAGATCAGTAAGATGGTCAATCTTATTGATAATTGTATTCAGCTTAATATTTTAATGGTTGGTGATCTTAATAAAACTCATAATACTCTGATGAAATGTAGTCCTGCTCGATTGATTGGCTAAGGATGCACAGCCATTGGCCCTATCCTCCTTCCACCCAACAATTGTGTGGGGGTGACCTAACCTGAGTATATTTTTTTAAAAAAATAATAATAATCCTTAAATCGCTAACATAAAGTACTAATAAGATTAAAATACACCTTTTTGATTTTAATATATTGAAACCTAGAAAAAGATATAATTTGAAAACTTATACTAATATGTTTCCACCTTACATTTGAAAACATATACTAATAGGTTTCCACCACCCCTCCCTTGAGTGGAGAACAAATGAATGGTGAGAATGATAGCATGCATATATATATATATATAATCTCACAGTGGCTCAAGTGGATGTTTGATGGCCATGTTGGGTGAATTCACTAACTCAGTCTCACATTTTTTTAAGTTGATCTGGCCAGTTGGATCAATTCAACCGGCCCAATGGAATGATGACATCATCATGATACTATAATTTGTTTTTCCTTTTAGATTTCGAAATGTATAAATTGTAAACAAGAAAAAAGAAATGAGCTATACTAGTCCATATTTGGTTGATTTTCTAATCAATTTTTGAGTAATCAATTTTTATCAATTTTTTTAAAAAAAATAGTTTTATAGCACAATCATTACAAAGACGTAAAAAAAACGCACAAAGTACTATAATTAGAGATTGAACTCAAGACCTAGACAACATATCCAAATATTACTATCAGCACAAATGACATTTGACATTTAAATTAACACTGTAAATGCTATTATTTAATTTATTCTTCGACTTTAGAGAGCTTTGATTTTGAACAAACCATGCTACAATTGAAGCAAGCCAGCCCATAGACACAATGGCTTGATTTCAGCTAAATAGTTCTTTAGATTTTTCTTTAGTTAATTTCGAAATCAACTTATCAGAAAACTCATGTCTATCGGAAAAAAAAAAAGAAAAACCATGTCTTGAATTTTTTATATATATTATCTGAGATCAATTTCATTTTTAAGTTATTTTATATTATATTTTTTATCAATAAAATACAAATAATAAATGAGGCCAAGGCCATTTATTGGAATTACCATGGAGTTCAAAAATAGGGTAAATTGTACTTACCTTTGATTTATGAGTATAATTGTAGGAACTATTTCTTATTATTTTAACATTCATGAAATTTTAGTCAATATATTACTAATAAATATATTTTAATAAAGAAATATATTTAATGATTATATTATTTATATTATTTGTCACCTTATATTAGAATTAAAATATACAAGTGCATACATAACTCAATATCAAGATGAATTTACAAAATTCCAGTTTGAGGACGAAAATTAATAAAATTACACTGTTTTAAAAAAAATAATTTGTAGTAAAAGATGTAGAAATTTAGACATTAAATATATTATTTTATTAAAACAATAATTCTGAAGGTGCTAATTAGCTTTTTGGAAGGATCATAAATATTATAAAATAAAAAAAAAATATAACCACTAGTTAACTAGTTAACTGTCAACTGTATCAGTTCAATAATGTCTCTAAACAAATTCCAATAATCAATTTACAATATGTATATATATCAATGTAACCAAATTATAATTGTATACATCTAAAATTAGGTTACTTGAAAATCCAGGTTAAGCTGCAAAGCAGATTCAGTTAAAATATCCCAGTCTGAGCTAAACACGTTCCAAATCTCAAAGTTAATGATGAGCGTTGAATCCGCTAAAAATAAGTTCTTTTTTATTTGAGATTTGTAGTCACAATGAGTAGGATCGAATCAGACCGATTAATTTCAAATCCTTTTGAAATCATAAATTAAAAAAGAGAAAAAAATAAAGGTTTTGATTAAATGCAGGAATATAAAAAAATAGTAATTAAAATTGAAGGTAAATCAACGAGAGAAAAACTTAGCTAAAGGTACATTATCGGTTTCGATTCGTAGAATCGATCATGGATACAAAGAATGAATTTTTTTATTTTCTAGTAAATCGATTTGGTCGTAGACAAACGCTAACAAGCAAGATCTTCTTTAAATCTATGATTAATTCAAATAAGTGTTGTGATTAGTCCTTTATTGATTAATTAGTAATTCTAGAGACACTCTAAGAAACTATCTATAGTTGAAATTCTTGGAATCATCGATTTTAATAGATTAATATGAATTGAACAACAATCTCATATGTCAAATTAATTCATGAATTCTCTTAGTATGAATTTAACAACAACATCAACTAATTGCCTCTAACTCCAACATGAAACAACCATATCGAAAGATGAACTATTGTCCTAATAATTAGGTAACATACAAACAATTAAAAATGCTCAATAGATAAATTACTGTAGGAAATAAATAAATAATAGAAATCAAGAGAAATTAAGCATAGAGAGCTAGATCTCACAATCTGTAGAATCGAAACGTCGAACGTTCTTTAGCTAGATGGAAGGGATTTAGCCACACATCGCAAAGATAAACATCTTCATTCTAAAATATTGCTACTAAATTGAAAACTTAAATCCAAATTGAAAAATATAATATCAAAATCAATCATACTTGTTCATTACAACTTTTCTACTCTTATAGAAGAATTCACAAACCTACTAAAGTAGAAAGAAAAATCAAATCAATCTTACAAAGTAGTAAACTAACAACCAAATATATTAGTTTAATATTTTAGACACAAAAAGAGAGTCCAAATTCGTATGAAAAGTTGAAAATAAAATTTCAGCCCTGAATATGATAATTTCTGATTCTGTCATATGTATCTTCACTAAAGCGTGGGCACGCCTAATGCAGGGGCGACCAGGTCAAGCTTTCTTTTCAATTTCCAACTTCCAAAACGTATAAGGAGACTTCTTTTTTATTTCTTTCGATACTTTGTTGTCTAAATACCAAACATAACAAAAATCATATATCATGAAGCATCTAGTTCGAATTTAACATGAAAATAAGCATCCTATGATGGAAAATATGCTTGTCATCAAATCCCCCATCACTTAAACGATGCTTGATCTCAAGCACAACTCAAACCGAACAATCACTCTCCTTAAAATTCATCTTACCCTATCGTAGCCCGCGTCATAAAGTCTTAATGACTCAAACTATTAGACAATAGGATGTTAACTTTTCAATATGAAATCTCATCAATCCACACAAATAAATAATTACCTAGATGCATTTTCTGAATACAAGATACAAAAATTTAAAAGTCTTAAGAAAACATATAAATTTTAATTAAGTTAAGATCATTACACAAAAGAAACAATCACCAAGAAATGCCAAAAGATTTAAAAGTCTTTAATTTTCCTAGATCGATGTTCAACCTTTTGACGCGGGAACATACATTGGTGATGCATGAATCCGATTACTCAGTTGGCCCAATTCTAGGTACCTTGCCTAGAATGTCATCCAACCTTTTGACGCGAGAACATAAATTGATGATGCATGCACCTGGTTACTCGGTTGGTCACAATTCTAGGTGGCTACTAGCTCTACTCATCATCACTTTCCTTCGACGATCAACAGAGTATTGGTGCTTTCTCTTTTTTTCTCTTTTTTTTTCTCTTTTTAATCTGAACTCAAGGCATAACAAGGTAAAGTTTCAACTGTGCATGATAAATTAAGCAAGCATGATTGATTCAAAGTTTTATGCATCTTGACTTTCCGAGAGTTCATCAAATGATGGTCATGTATTGTGTGGAGAGATGAGAAATGCATTGATCATGCTAGCTCCCTATTGTAATTCAGTTTGAGCTATCTAGACACAACAAGTTGGGCTATTCAAGGATGCAAATAAATCTTTCAAAAAAGTAATTGAGATGTATGAGTTGTAGAAAAATTATCTATGGCAAAAAGGGGGTATTCCCAAAAAAATTCAAAAAGGTGTTAAGACACACTAGATGGGGGTGAATAGTATGAGTCTATGGTGATTGACTTCAAGTCTAGTTTGATCACAACTAATTCAAATTCCATTCTAGATTTCTAAGTTATTACGAATGATTAATATGATTATACTTGATAATGAGAATCAGAACAAGTGATGAGCTAAGTAATTCAAAATATCAATGATGCAATGCTAACAAGATATTTCATTTGATGAGCTAAGTATTTTCTTTTCCCTAAAAGTTACACACAAGTTAAACCCAATGTGTGTCATCCACACATTGTTACAAATCGATTTTGAGTTGAAATAAAAACAACGAAACAACATGGAGAAAATGCAAGGAGAAAAGCTTAAGTAAATATATCACAAACACTAGTTGAAGCTTCTCCTTGATGTTTCTTAGAACTCGAAGCCTTAGGATGATGTCCACACCAAGTTTGATGGAGTGAAGGAAGACTACGAGGGATGAAAATTGTGATTTGCACTTTAGAATTATTTTTTAAGGCTCAATAGAATGTTTGAACCACTAATGTTAGTATTGGAAACCGACGCCTCGTTTAAGATGCTCAGAATCAGCACCTAAACAAGCGCTAGTTTTCTTTCTTTAACCTAAAAATTGATGGCAAATGCAATTTGGTGCCCGTTTCCACCGAGATTAATCCCCCACCGGCTCATTAATTTTTCTTAAATTAACTTCACTAATCATTTAAATAACTACTCATCAAATCTTACCTTTTATCATTGAAATTGGATTAATATATTTTCTTAACATTAATTAAATATTTATTTTTTCAACAAGATAATATTAATCAACTAACGCGTGATTATTTGATATCGACGCCTATAATATATATAGGCACCGGTATTACAATTTAGTCAATTTTTTTTTGTCCTGTGATTCATCACAATTAAAAACGTTAAAAATAAAATTTTAACTTCGAAACTGGCGCTGGTTTTTCATTCCAACTAGTGTATGTATCTTGTTTAATTTTTGTAGGGTCAATCTCCTAAGCCGGAAAGGAAAATAATGAAAATATATTGTTTTTTATTAATTTTTTATTCATATATGCACCTAAGGGTGTCACGGAAAATACAGGGAGAGTTTCATGCATTAAAATATTTTGATAAGAAGATATTTCATTTGATGTGCTAATAAAATACAAGGGTGTTTTATATGGCATTTGCATTTCTGCGGTCCTTCCTCTTCTTTGGAAATATATTAAGAGTCACGCGGGGTTTGTGCTGGATTTAATTTGGCTTTTTGTGGTCAAATCCCATGTGATCCATGTCTTCCTACCTGTATATGGTTCTACAGCTTAAATGTTAGGCATGCAATGGCTACAATGTTGACATCATGTTCTGAATTTCTGATCGATCATTAATTAATATGAAGCTTAATTTAGATTTCGTTTTCTCAATTGACTTCTTAACTTGTAGTCAACGTTTTAGTTCTACTCTTTGCTCCGGCTTGCAGTCCAAGCCTCCAAGTCCGACTTTAATTAGTATCAACGATATATAATAGTTGAGATCACCGACATGACTTTACAAAACCAAAGTCATGTTCCCAGTGAGATCAAGATAAGAAATCAATTAATTGCGATTAATTTAATATTAATTCCGCCCACATCTCTCTTCCAATAGGGATATTTTTTTTAAAAAAAAAAAAACAACCAAAGAGAAAGATCACCACCTACTCATTTATCGGGTAAAGAGAGCATTGGGCCATAACCATACTTCCCCCGCCAATCAAGTAAATAGGTGTATTTTCCTCTATTGATTTTATTTTATTCAAACTTAAGTTTTGAAACTTGCATTCCATTATATTTGTATCCACACTCTCCTCTCCATACAAAATAAAATTATCAATGCAATTTGAAACTAAACCAGTACCTATACATTCTCTACTAGTAGCAGTACCATATAACAGCTCCCTTGCCAATTTATTTGTCTCTTTATTTAGCTCTCTGCTTACACTAAATCAGTCCATCACTTTTACTTCATCTGCCAATCTCCATATCTTTTCAACTAAGTCATTAAACTTTCATGGTATATGTATTTCCTTCTTCAGTATCTTTATGACCACTTCACAATCAGAAACTACGTACACTTCCTTACCTTTTTCCTTCTAATATTATTCAATTCATACCATATTGCACACATTTCAACATTTAAAGGACCACATGCAGCTACAATCTTATTTTCCTCTTCAATAATTCTTTTTTCCTTCGTATATCATATGTCCACATCTAGCATTTGCCCCTTCAAACCAGGCTGCATCACAAAAGACAATTAACTTCTCATTTTCAAATAACTTTTTCAGTATACTACCTCCCATATTTGCCACTTCTTTGTGTTTTTCCTTCACAACACTTCTAGAGTAACTCCATACTTCAGCCATTACTTTATCAAAAATTATTTTCAAACTCCACTTCTTACCTTCAAATCTGATATAGTTTCTATTCTTTCATAGAAGCCAGATTGAATTAGCAATCACAGTCAGAATAAAATTTGCAGAAGCTTTTTCATACCCTTTTGCTTCTTCAAACCAGTTTCCTTCACTCCAATTCTCTTTCATTCTGAAATTGATATTAAGTTTTCTTTCCACCAGCTTCCAGTATCTTTTTGCAAAATCACATTCAAATAAAATATGTGTAACAGTTTTCTTTTCAGTCTCACAATTCTTGCATAACTCTACTTCTTGACAGATGAACCTACAAAACTAATCACAAATAGGCAACCTGTTCCAAACCACTTTTCATGTAAACACTTTTACCCTTTCAGAAACATTCAACTTCCAGATTCTCATCCACCTAAAATTATTGTTTGACACCTTGTTGCTACTAGTCTTCATGAAAATATAGGCACATTTGGTTGACAATGAACCACTATTGTTATTTTCTCAAACCCATTTATCCTTCTCACCATTTATTTTCAAGTGCTACAAAACTATCTGCTCCTTCAATTCTTTATTGAAACATTCCTCAATTTCAGTCAACTTTCATTCATCATCTTCTACCAATTCAGCTACCCATTTCAATCCACTGAGTTTTTCAACATTAATATAGGTTAGCCATCTATTCAATGGTATCTTGCCAATCTAAGGGTCCTCCTAAATTTTTGTGTTCCTCCCATCATTTAACTAAATTCTCAAACCTTCTCTTAAACTGTCCAAATTCTCAAAAATACTTTTTGCTTATTCTGTTCTTCTTTTTCCCTCCCATTTCTTCCAAGGATGGATGGCATCGTACTTCTGTATATAGAGGTTACACCATAAACTTTCTTCTCTATTCGAACAAGGTAGAACTCTTTTTGCCATCATAGTTTTCTTCATGACCCTTAAGTCTCTGATATCTAAGCCACCCATACTTCTGGCCATTGTGATTTTATCCCAACTAATAAGCTTTGCTCCATTTTCCTTACTGCTAGACCAGAAGAAATTCCTTGAGACATTCTTAATCTTTTTCACCATCTTCTCCTTCATTCCAGTAGTCATGAGGTTATATACTAGTAATGAATTTACTACTGAGTTTAGTAGTACTGCCTTCCCAGATTGTGAGATGTAATTCTTTGCCCTTGTATTCATTCTCATCATAACCTTATCCAGCATCTTGTTTTGATATCTCTCCTCCAGCCTTCTGGGAGCTAAATATGCACCCAGATACTGCATTGGGAAAATACCGTCTTTCATATCTAAACAATTGTAGATTCTATGTTTAACCTCAGGTCGACATTTTCTTGGGAAGAACACCTTTGACTTATCCTTATTAATCTTTTGTCCAGTTAACATACAATACAGTTTGAGTGCTTCCTTCAGTCCTTCCACTGATTTCCTGTTACCTTTTATTGTGAACACTATGTCATCTGCAAAACATAGATGACTCAATTCAAAATCTTTCAACTTGAAAGGTCTGACTTTTTCTTGCTTCACAAAACTTTTTACAATTACTAAAAGCAACTCCTCCATGAAAATAAATAGGTAGGGTGATATTGGATCACCCTGCTTAATGCCTCTGGATCCCACAAAAGACTCAGATGTTTCACCATTTATTTTACAAAAGTATTTTACATTCTCAATACAACCTCCAATACATTGTATCAGCTTTTCTGGGAAGTTCATACACCTCATTACCTCAAACTAAGCCTGTCATCTCACTCTGTCATAAGCTTTTTGCAAGAGTATTTTAACAATGATGAAAGGACTGATAGCACCTGAATCATAGAAAGAATTTACTACTTCAGCCACTATCAGCACATTATCTTAGATTTGCCTGTTTAGGATGAAAGTAGCCTGCTCCTGGCTTATTAAATTCCCTAGCATAGGTCTTATCCTATTTGCAATTGTTTTAGTCAGAATTTTATACATGGTATTGCATAATGCAATGAGTCTGAAATCGTCAATCTTACAAGCTTTTTCTTTTTTAGGGATCATCACTAGCAATGTATCATTCCATCCCCTTGGCAGAATAGCATTATTTCGAAACTCCTTAAATTCCATAAATATTTTCTTCAACACTATTTCCCAATTATGCAAGAAAAACTTTAAAATAAAGCCATCAATACCAGGGCTTTTCCTCTCCTCATGCCAATAGCTGCCTTCCATATTTCTTCTTTGCTAAAAGATCTACTTAAATTATTGCTCTCTTCATTGCTCAGCTTGTTCAATTCAAACTCCAGTAGCCTACTGTAATCAGTTTTGTCATTTTTCCTTTTTCACAAATTTTGATACCATTTTTCTATTTCCTTTTCGTCAGTAATGATTTCTCCATTCACCTCCGGTCTATCCACAAAGTTTTGTCTTCTTCTCAATTTAACAGAATTATAAAAAAACTTTGTATTTTTGTCTCCAGCTTCCAACCATTTGTGTCTTGATTTGGACCACCATTTCAGGTTAATTTATCTATTTAATGCTATCAATTTGTTGTAGAGGATTCTTCTATACACTTGTTCATCTTCAGAAAGACTTCCATTATCATCTTTTCCTTTCAAGAGTTTCAATTTTTCCCTGATTCCTTCAAATTATTCTCTAAATTCCCCACCTTCTTCTTATTCCATGTAGATAGCTCTTTTTTCAATTTTTCAAGGTTCTCCATCATACTTTTTCTTTCTCCATCTTCTTTATTCCAATATTCATGAACCACTTCTTTCAGTTCTGGATAATCTAACCAGAAGTGTTCGAATACAAAGTTTTTCTTTCTTTTTATATTTTCTCTATTGACCTGTATATTACATTTGACCAAGATTGGCCTATGGTCAGAGTCCACCATGCTAAGATGCTCCACCTCTATTTCATAGTTCCAACTCAGTCATTCAGAATTAAAATATGCCCTATCTAGTCTTGCTGAAATACATCCACCATCCTTTCTTTTATTGGTCCAAGTGAAAATGGACCTTGAATATCCAGCATCAATAAGTCCAGCTGACACCACAAAGTCCTTAACTCTTTTGAGGATTGATTGTGTACAAAAGGCCCCCCCTTCTTTTCTCTAGCTTCTGTGGTGCAGTTCATATCTCCAATGACCATCCAAGGTAGATTAGCCACATCCACTTCAGAAAGTCTCTTCCACGGCCCATTTCTCTTCTTTATGTCATTGCTAGCATATATTGAAGTTAGCATAAACAATATGCCATCATTCATCTCAAACATACAGTTAATTGTTTGCTCATCTTTATAAATAATCTTCCCCTTCAAACTACTAGACCTCCACATTGCAATCAAGCCACCTGCTTTACCTTTACTACTAACCATATCACCTTCCCAAGTCCTCCTTTTAGAGTACAGAAACTTTTTTGCATCATCATTTTCTAGATGAGACTCCAATAAAAGAATCACATCCACATTGTAAGATTTAACCAAAGACCATAAATGATCACTAGTATTCTTTTTTCTAGCACCTCTTATATTCCAACTCAGTATCTTCATTTGTAACAATGTTCTGACTCTTCCTCATTACTCATCTTCTTTGGGTCACCTTCGTCCCCACTAGCACAAGTTTCCCTTGAGAACATTCTCTTTTTTATTTTCACATTTTTGAAACTGATTGGTATATTTATCAAAATCCCTGGTTTTGCACTGTCACCAATTTTTCTACTCTTTCCTTTATATCTCTCTCTATTTCGTGAACCTTCAGGATTAATTCTTTGTTCCAAAAAATCCTCTTCAGTCTGTTCATTATTTAAAATTCTGCTGAAAGTGATACTCATTTTTTCAGATAGCTCATCCAAGTTTATACCTTTTTTCTCCACTTCTGTCGTACATTTTTCTTTATCCTTTTCATCTAAACTTGCTTCAAACTCAATTTTTTCATTTCCTTTGTTTTTTTCTATAATTTCAATCTCCATTTTATCTGCTTCTGTATTTTCCATTCTCTGTAAGTTGTTTCCCTTCTGAGAAACTAGATGCATTTCTTCTTTGCCATTTTCTCTTTCATTCTTCTTTACAAAAGTAGCTGAATCACCACATTTTCATTTCCCTTCATCCCTCGAGTCTCCATTGAATATTCATTTCCTTTCCTACTTTTACCACCGTCAAAAGTAGGATTATCTAAAATAACAAAAGAATTTTGCAAAAAACTATTCTTTTTTTCAGTATCCTTCCCAGGCCTACCTCTGCGTTTTTGTACTTGAACCTAGGATCCAAATTCAATACTCTCCTCTTTTTCTACCTTTTTCGGATCACCATCAACTGTTTTCTTTAGGCTACTTCTTACTTCTAGTCTACATGCCTTCTCAGCATGACCAATTTAACTACAATTGAAACACAACACAGGGAGATTTTCATATGCAACTGACTGAAAAACATACCATCTTTTGATTCAATCTAGATTCCTTGTTGTACAGGTTTTTTTATGTCCATTAAGATACACACTCTCGCAAATTTCGCTCTTCTTCCAGACAATATGTAATCATCAATTTTCAGTGGCTTCCCAAAAACAGCTGCTATCTGCGGAAAGATTGAGTTGTGCATAAATTCATAAGGAAGCCTTGACATTTGAACCCAAACTGGTACTACTGACCCTTCCTCTTTCAATGGCTGAAAACTATTTTTCCATTGAATCGATGACAGAGCCTGGCCCCTTAGAAACCATGGACTCTCCGTGAAAACCGTCCAATAATCTTCCTCACTAGCAAACTTGAATGCAAAGAATCCCCCTGATAAATCAATTACTTGACATTCTGCCTTTAACCTCCAGATTTTCGGCATTAGATTCTTCACAATCAAAAGCAAAGGAGTTCTACCAAAATATTTTCTATATAGAATAAGCTTGCAGTCATTCCTGACCTTTTCAAGATCTTCATCAGAAATTACCACATTTCCTTTCGCATTCTGTTGAATTCTGTCTATTTTTTCCTTCAGTTCATTTGAATTTTGCCATTCTTCTTCTCTTCTCGTCATTCTGAATAAAACCAGCCCAAGATTTAGGTTGAATCATTTGTTTATCCTCCACTCGGCTCTCAGAGAGCAGATTCTTCCCATTTCCCTGAGAGTTTGAACCTTGCTTGGTATTCTCAGATCCCTTTTCATTCAAAGCATACATTTTCATCCTCTCCCCCCCCCGCAAGCTCTTCTCATGCTTCTCACCCAGATTAATTCTATCATTCTCCCCCTCCTTATTTCTCCCAAGCAACACATCATTTAATTCAGGATAGTAATCAAACAGTAGATTACCAGTAGATACACCAAATTTCAAATTTTCATCAAGAAGATGATTCAAGTTTTTTATACTTTGCTGTCGCAAATCTAATTTTCCCATTGATTCATTTGACTTCAGATTGAATGCATTTGCACTTGAGCTTGCTCCATCCGATCGCTTGGTGGCGGAAAAATTCCTCTCGCCTGGGTCTGGCAGTCTCCTTGGCCGCGTCGGCACTCCAATAGTCATCGTCCTCGCCCCTCCTCGCTGGGCACCCTTGGAGTTCATGCCGGCGAGATCCCCCAAGCGGCCTCTAGCCGCTCATCTATTGGAGATCACCGACGGTAGGTTTGTGTCCCAGAAATAGTAGTCGCTCAATAAATCGCCCTTCAGTTACTTGTTTCCATATCCCACGTACGCGTACACTGATTTGGTGTGAGAGGAATTTTACGAGACTTTAGGATGAGTTTGAGAAAAGTTTAAAGGTTAAAAATGAAATTAAACCGGGTAAAAGGACTAACTTGTAAAAGAACCATAGTCAATTTAACCATTTTATTTTACGATTAAAAATAATGCCACTCTCCCTCCTTTACTCTTCTTTGTCTCCTCTCCACTTCGATTTCTTCACCCCGTCCCCAAGTCGTCTCGAGTCTCTCCCTTCTCCATTGCCGATGGCAGTCTCGGAGGAATCCCTCCGGCAGTCCGCCGTCGACGCCCAGGCTGAGGCCGTCCGCGCCCTCAAGGCCCTCCCCGGCGCTCCCCAGTCCGAGATCGACGCTGTCGTCGAGGTCCTCAAGGCATTCAAGATCGAGGCCGGCGCTGCCGCCCGTCGCCTCCAGGCTGCCCTCTCTAGCAATGGCGATGGTTCTTCCTCCAGCACAAGGGAAGCCTTTCACCAGGCCGTCGTCAACACCCTCGAGCGGAGGCTCTTCTACATCCCGTCCTTCAAGATCTATCGCGGTGTGGCTGGGCTGTATGACTATGGACCTCCTGGGTGCGCCGTCAAGTCCAATGTGCTTTCTTTCTGGCGTCAGGTTAGGGAGTCAAATTCCTCGATCTCGAGTAGCGGAGGCTGTATTAAATCTCAATTTTAGTCTGATCTAAGGAATTTAGCTTGGTATTATACTTGAATATACTATAACCCAAGGGCATCTCCACCTTCTCTAGCTCAAACCATCGAATTTTGGGTTTAAGGGAAAAAATACTGATGCAAAATTACAATTTTGAGGACCCCGATTTATCACCTAGTTGTGTTTGTAGTGTGCTTGAGTAGGATACAACTCTCACTTGATAATGATAGCCGTGGTAGTGATCCATAGCAATTCTAATATTTGGTCAACTTTTGTCTTTGGTCTTAGCATTTTGTTCTGGAAGAAAATATGTTGGAGGTTGATTGTCCTTGTGTCACCCCTGAGATTGTCCTCAAGGCATCTGGGCATGTGGAGAAATTCACTGATCTGATGGTGAAAGATGAAAAGACAGGGATGTGCTACCGAGCTGACCACCTGCTGAAGGACTTCTGCAAGGAGAAGCTTGAGAAGGACCTTTCATTGTCGCCGGAGAAGGTTGCAGAGTTTAGACATGTTCTCACTGTGTTGGATGACCTTTCTGCTGAGGAATTAGGAGCAAAGCTAAAGGAATATGGGATCACAGCCCCTGATACAAAGAACCCACTCTCTGATCCTTACCCATTCAACCTCATGTTCCAGACCTCTATTGGCCCATCTGGCCTTAGCCCTGGGTGAGCTTTGACACTGCTTAGATTGATATGCGGAAGGTTATTATCTATGATGCTTGTAGTTTTACCTGCCAATTTATGCATGCTGTGATTATAGGTATATGAGACCAGAGACAGCACAGGGAATCTTTGTAAACTTCAAAGACTTGTACTATTATAATGGGAATAAGCTTCCATTTGCAGCAGCTCAGATTGGTCAGGCATTTAGAAATGAGGTGCAGTTCCATCTCTTCTTTTTTTGGGCATTTATTTTAACTATGGGTTTTGACATTAAGATTGACATGTAGTAGCACAATTCTCACCTTGTAGATTTTCTATTGTTGTTGGCTTGTTGCTTCACCAGAAGTTCATTATTTGATTGCAATGGCATACAAGTTTTATCAAAATTACACACATCACATGTCCAGTATTTTTCCTATAATGCCTTGTCTGGTTTTCCTGGATTTTCCTATGTGTGGAATTACTTTTTTTGCAACTTCTTTATAGAATTAAATTAAGCTTTTTTTCATATATAGAAATTCTGTCTTTAGCTCAATTTATGAATACTGTGCTTGCATCACAAGTCTTCTTTTCCTAATAAGTTATCTGCCCTAATATAGTTGTGACATCATGGGTTCTTGTTTGTGCTGCATAAGATTTTATATTTCACCATTTTTTTTTCTCAAAAGAAAAAAAATCAGCTCTTAACCTAATGATATCAGTTATCTATTATAACCAGATCTCACCTCGCCAAGGTCTTCTAAGGGTTCGAGAATTCACTCTAGCTGAAATTGAGCATTTTGTAGATCCTAATGACAAGTCTCACCCTAAGTTTGTTGATGTTGCCAATTTGGAGTTCTTGATGTTCCCTAGGGAGGAACAACTGGCGGGTAAATCAGCTCAGCCAATTATTCTTGGTGAGGCAGTTTCAAAGGTTTGTTCCTCTATCTATCATTTTGATGGTACTTCTCTGTTCTCTAGGCCCTAGGCATTTACTCTATCTTATGAAATATTATATCTGAAGTATTTAAGATTGCATCCACAGGGAATTGTCAACAATGAAACCCTAGGGTACTTTATAGGGAGGGTGTACCTCTTTTTGACACAACTTGGGATCAATAAAGATCGATTGCGCTTCAGGCAACACTTGCCAAATGAAATGGCTCACTATGCTGCTGACTGTTGGGATGCAGAGATAGAATGCTCCTATGGCTGGATTGAATGTGTAGGGATTGCTGATAGATCTGCTTATGATTTACGGGCTCATTCAGTAAGTCACTGAACCATCATTGCTCCAACCAGTTCTGGTTATATGCTATCAACAATTACACTATAATTGTCAATAGCCTTTTATTATTATGACAATTCAGAAGTAGGTACAAATGTGAAGTGAAGACTTGGTAGTATTGTTTTACTTAAGAAACTCATTCTTCTTTCACTAAAATTCACTCTGCTCCTATTTTCATGTGCTAGTTATATAAAAAATAGGAAGTATGCATCTAGGGATAACAATGGTTCGGTTAACTGCATTCTATATGGATAACCAAAATTGGAACCATGTAAAAATCCAATATCTAAAACCAAAATCGAAATCAGTCGATTTTTAAAATTACTATGTGAAACTGGTTATATCTAAGTGTCAGATATTCAATGATTAGCCAAACCAACTAACTAGTTATAACTGATTACTAAACGGGTAACCGATTATAAAAAATAGATATATTTTATACGATTATATATATTAATATATAACCGGTTATCGGTTATTCGAGAGGAGGAAACTAGTTATCCACTACTAATATATTAAATCATTTTATTTATAATATTTATTTTATTAAAATATATAACCAATTTTGGCTGCTCGTTATCCATGAGAAGGTAATCAAAACCAAATCATAATTAAGCAATTTTTAATATTTACTAACCGAAACCAAAACTCAACCGCAAAATTACTATCCACAATTGAATTTTGTAGTTCGGTTAGTCGGTTAACCACGGGTTATTGGAAACCTAACTGCAAAATTATCGAGTGCTTATTTCATGCCATGTTTTATGAGCAATTTATGCAAGGATAGATTATTCTGGAAGCATGGAACATATACTTTTTTTTCTGTCTACTATCCAATGCTACACCAAGCTATAATGGATAGAGATCTCCACCAAATACATGAGAATGATACTGGGCAGCATGGAATTATTGCTCACAACTAAGGTTGCATTTGGTTGCTAGTTAGGAATCAAAATGAGAATTGAATCCCATGAGTATTTGATTCCAATCTTATTCCAATGACTACATGTTTGGTTGTAATATAGGAATTGTAATAATTCCTAAATACTTGTGGGAATCAATTGAATATTATTAAATATAATGTAATAAAATTATTCTACTTAAATATATTACATTATGATAATTTATAACTATTTTATATAGTATTACTAATATAGTATAATTATTTTATATAGTATCAGAGAATTTGAGAATAAGTTGGGAATTAGATTTGAGAATCAGTTGATTCCCAAGTATGGACTTGGATTTCAATCTATGGGAATCATTTATCAGCCAAGCCATCAGAACCCTCCAACCAAACGCCGCCTAAATATTAGTGGAATCCTTTTTCAGCCCTATTTTGGATACAGTTTATTGCATGTTTAATTTTCTGCCTCTGCTTACACAATACTCATCCATATCTTCTTTGTTTATGCTTCTTATTTCCTAACGGTTTATTTTTATTATTTGTTAAAAGCTGTATATTGAACACAAATTCTATATGGATATGTGATGATCATATGTTGTTAACAGGAGAAAAGTGGTGTTCCTCTGGTTGCCCATGAGAAGTTCTCAGAGCCTAGAGAGGTGGAGGTAAGCTGTTTTTTTCCTTTCTATGTTGATCTATGGAAAATTTAGAAAAATGCCACATGAGAAGTTAAGATTAGATGTTCTATGGACATGCTCCCTTCAGGATTTGCATCTCCAGCTTTCGATGTTTTCAATGCAATTTGTTTGATTGTTGCTGTTTATGATCTCAGAAACTAGTTATTGTCCCATCAAAGAAAGAACTTGGTCTTGCATTCAAGGGCAGCCAAAAAATGATCACTGAAGCATTGGAGGTAAGTGCAAATAGCCAAATACTGTGAATTATGTTATCGCCATTTATCATTTACTTATATTTCGGCGGTTTCCACATTGCTTTGGACAGGCTATGAGTGAAAAAGAGGCACTGGAAATGAAAGCCACGTTGGAATCTAAAGGTGAAATTGATTTCCATGTCTGCACTCTTGGGAAAACTGTTCCAATTTCCAAAAAAATGGTGTCTATTAGCATGGAAAAGAAGAAGGAACACCAAAGAGTTTTTACACCTTCTGTTATTGAGCCATCTTTTGGCATTGGTCGAATAATATACTGTCTGTTTGAGCATTCTTTTTATACAAGAGCAAGCAAAGCAGAGGATGAGCAGCTGAATGTGTTCCGTTTTCCTCCTCTTGTGGCCCCCATCAAATGCACGGTCTTTCCACTAATCAAGATCCAAAAGTTCGATGATGTGGCTAAAACCATTGCAAAATCACTTACAGCAGCTGGGATTTCTCATATCATAGACATCACAGGTACCCTTGTATGAGAATAGTAAATTGAACAAACTAGGTCCACCAGCGTCAGTTTTGATTAAGTTTATTCTTACCAAGGATTAGAAAGTACATATTTCTTTCATTTATTATTTAAATGAGGTTGATTCGCTGAGGTATTGACCATGCAATTTAAGTAAATGCCAATATTGTGCATGCAGATAAAGATATTTTTGTGTCTGTTTTTGGTCAAGTGAAAGAGCACAAAAATCAGGTTCATATTTTTCCCTTTTTGTGGAACTTCTGCAGGCAATTCAATAGGAAAGAGGTATGCAAGGACAGATGAGATTGGTGTACCATTAGCCATTACCGTTGATTCAACTACAAGCGTGACAATCCGTGAGAGAGATAGTAGACAGCAGATTCGTGTCAGCATTGATGAAGTGGCTTCAGTTGTGAAAGAGGTAACAGATGGACGAAGTACATGGGGTGATGTGATGTGGCGATATCCGACCCATTCGGCTCTTCATGCCGGAGAAGAATGAATATATATGGAATAATACACCCAATAGCTCATTTACTTTGCTGTTACCTCACTTCATAAATATAGATCGTTATTGCCAGTGTAACTTTTCTAAGTACTTTTCGTTGCTGTATTGATTTCTTAGATAGTTTTTGCCCTTTATTCATAAAATTGTAGTGCTACAAGTATGGATTCCACATGTCCTCTGTATCATTGATTGTGGGAAAATGAATGCCAAAATTGTTGTAGGATTTCTTCCAAATGAATAAACTATGGTAGTTTCTCCACTATTCCAATTTAGCTGTCCAGATAATGGTATCTTCTTGTGCGGTTTTTCTTTCATTCAGCAACTTTGTTCTTGATTTTGTATTTTCCATGAAGGGGTTGGTAAGGGTCTTTACTGCCGATAGCAAAAGGTCTTGCTTGGGTCCACTTCTCCGTGAAAACTAAGAAATTCCTGCTCAAGCTGGTCTGGTTTTGATTGGTTATACATTCAGTTTTCTTTCTATCCTTTTACATATTCTCTGATGCATGACAGAATTAAATTTGCTTCATCAAAATGTTGTATGGAGTAGAACCATTGCGCCTGTGTTGTTTTCATCAAAATTTCTATATTAGATCCAAGTGCTTTTTTTATGCATAATAATACTAAAATTTCTCTATAGATGTCTCGACGCCTGATTTCTACACCTTCATTCTGTTATTATCTTGGGTTTATTTATCTCAGGGGATCTATGCCATTACTCTTGTTATTTGTATTTTAGATTATGTTAAGCTCATTTCTATATTAGATTATGTTTAGTTGAATCAAATAGTACTTCTGATCCTCAACCTATATTTCTTAATTTGGTTGAAATTTTTGAACAAATAGTAGGTGAATCATAAGGAATAAACAAGCAAGATTACTTATTAATAGAAAATGTCATTCTTTATCCCAAAACTAGCAACATTACTTTGTATTTATTCCGGATGGTTTTTTCTAATACCATTCTTTAAGGTTTATAATAATTATATCAATCAAACAGTTTCAAAATTATAATAAAAATTAGAAAGAAATCAAGCATTCATGTTTTTTTAATATAGTATGTAATTTTGATTGTTATTACTATTTTTTTATGGAGATTCAATTAATTTTTATGAGAAAAAATCAGTGATAATTTTTATTATTTTAAATTTAATAAATTATTTTTAATTAATTCAAAATCTATTTATATTTGTTATGTTTTTAAATGAATGTTTTCGTTTTTAAATTTTTTGTTATTTTGAACATAAATATTGAGTATTGTCGTCTGGGTATTATTTTTAATGCCAATCAAATAATAAAATACAATTTTTTATCTGCTTCATCTCTTATCTATTCTTATTTATTTTATTTTATTTTAGCAAATTAAACATACTATGGGTGTGCATGAATATTAGGTAGACCTAAAACCAATTGAATTGGGTAGATTCCAATTAGATTTTGGGTAGCCCTAATTATATCGAGTAGGATCCGAGATAAAAAAAATGTTTAAGAATTAGTTCTAATTCTAACACATCGGATACCTAAAATTAAAATTAATACCTGAAACATGTACCTTAAAATTTGTAAATAAATAAATCAATACTCTAAACTTATATTCAAAATCTATAAATAAATAGATTTCAAAAAGGTATTCGATCTCGAGTACATTATAGGTTTAGAGTAGGCCCTAATTCTAAGTCCCTAGGATAGAATCTGAATTCAAAAATTAATTCTATACGGGATAATCCCTATAAAAAATATAGGTACATGAGCCCACTCACCTCTCAGTAATCAAGATTCAAAGCAAAATTTATCTGAGAGGAGATTGTGAATTCCGTAAGTTTTGTAATATAATACAATTTTTATGCAACATATTAAATTAATAATTAAATTCGTTGTTGGGAGTGGGATTTGAACCCACACCCTTGCGAACCAGACCTTAATCTGGCGCCTTAGACCAACTCGTCCATCTCAACATTCCGCGGATGGCTAGTTTAACATCGTATGAGAGGGTATTTTACAAACCAGTAAAAAAACTCTATATTTCTAATTAATTATGCATCAATTGTTGAGAGTGGGATTTGAACCCACGCCCTTTCGGACCAGAACCTTAATCTGGCGCCTTAGACCAACTCGGCCATCTCAACATTCGGAAGATGGTTAGTTTAACTTATGAGAGGGTATTTAACAAACTAGTAAAAAAAAATCTACATTTCTATTATGCATCAAGTGTTGAGAGTGGGATTTGAAACCACGCCCTTTCGGACCAGAACCTTAATCTGGCGCCTTAGACCAACTCGGCCATCTCAACAGCTGCTGTACGTTCGGTGGCCTTTTGTATCTAATGATTTTCCAAACATGTGAAGCACATTTTATCAAAAGTTGAAGGAAATATTTAATTTGCAATTCTGCGTGAAGGTTACTAATTGTCTTCGTTCTATTTAGTTGAAAATATGAAAGATAATTTATAATTTTATTTTTCTTGTGATAATTAATAATAACACTTGTTGGTATTTGAACATGCCATCTTAACAGGCATTGAACATGTTTCCATATTCTTCAACACTATCTAATTGTAAATTTGTAACCGATCATAAGCTTTCACGTGTAGCCATGATGTGAAACCCAAACAATATTGATAATAAATACATTTAAGGTGAGACCAAGGTCTGGCTTCACATGCAAGTAATTAGTAATTGTCTTCAACAAATTACCTAAATCTACAATGTCTTTATTATGTTTCATGCGATTTGAATTCTTTCGAATCACTTAATATTCTCTCCAATCCTTTCCATTATTTTATTTATTTATTTATTATTATTATTAAAATAAAACCAATATTATACCGCCCCTTGATTGAATCTTGGCAGGAGGCGGCCCAAGAAATATTATTGCCTAAGATAAAATTTTAAAATGAAACCTTTCATTTATTCAGACATTGTTTTTATTTGAACTTGTGAACGGTCAATCATTGGAGGCTTAATTGTTTGGAGCCGGCGGATATAGAGAAGATGAAGAGTGGGGCAAAAATTTTGTTCGAATAATCTGTAATTGCAAACCTGATACATCTAATGGCCCCCATGTATCAATTCTATTGACGAATGAATTCTTCGGCGGAATTTAATTATCTGACAATTGTCAAATAATATATGCTCATTGTTCGTCTCTTTGCATACTTTAATTTATTTTTTTTTCGTTTCTTAAAAATTAAAAATTCTCTAAAAAGGGACTATAATTTGTGAACTTAATAAGAAGATTGATTTTTTTTTCAAAATAAAAATATTAAATTGAGCCTATTTAATTTCAACAAATGAAAATTAATTGATTATGCACACAATTAATGCAAAGCAAACAATAATTAATGCAAATCAAACAATAATTAGAGTGCACCCAAATTAATTAATTAATCAAATCATATAATATATTTGGTTAATTAATTGTCAAACATTGAATTGATGCATGCATCAATTCAAATGCAGGAGGTGCCCATCCACCTGGCGCCTAAGGCAATGGCCTAGTGGATGGGGTGGCCCTGAATCATGGACAGGGGCTGAGCTTAAAGGGAGGGACTCTCGAAGGCCGCCGATGGTCTTTCTGTAGGCACAAAAAAAGGGAGGGAATTGTTGCCCTTCCTTTAATCTCAGGGTCTCGTCGGGAACTTGTCTGTGGCTAGGTTTTCAACAAGCACAGAGAGAGGGAGAGATCGAGGGCATTGACGATTTTGAGAGAGAGAGAGAGAGAGAGAGAGAGATAGATGGGGAGGGGGGCAGGGCAGAAAAAGTTTGCGCAGGGATATATAATATTTTATGATAGCTTTGCGACGAAATCTCGCAGTCGCCATTCAATCGTCGCACATAAATTAATTCGTTGCGCGGTCGCAATGCTGTTGTGTGGTCAACACCTATCCTCCACGATTGCAGAACCGTTACATCTACGATTGTTATCTTGTTGTCGTAAAAAAATCGTCGCAAATTACTTAATTTTTAGTAGTGAATAAAACAACTCGAATAAACAATGTTCAATCACCATCCTCTCCCAAACCACCACATGTTCACGATTGTTGAGTTAGTGAGCTAAAAATTTGGTTGTAATTATTTAGGAAACATAGCTACTGATTGACTCGCGGAGCAACTATATATTCTAAATGTATTATGTATCAGGCACTTATAATTTTTAGCTTTCATTTCAACATTTATAGTTCTAAGCAAGGTTTAAAATACCGGTATCGGTCATCATCTCGATCATTGACCGTTATCGATATGTACCGGTACCGTACTGTACTGACACACGGTACGGTCCGGTACAAAAAAATGCATACTGGATAGTTTTTTTAAAAAATTTTACTATTAAAAATAACTCTAATATTAACACATAATTGATCAAGAAATACTTAATTTAAGATTCAAATATTAAATACATGAATACAATGTTTAAAATACGGACGAATGACGTTCGTCGTACTCGTACATATCTTGGGGATATACACGACTAAGGTCAACACCGTATGTTGGGATGTGTGGCGACTGATTTGCCCTAACCCTCTTATGTTGCGCTACGCAAAAATCCTAATACAATACCCAACGGCTCTTTTCCAATACTGGGTATCTCATATACCGATTTTTTCAAAAATCGGTAAATACTGGACTTGCCGCCCGGTACGGTACGAGATTTTGAACCATGGTTTTAAATACAAGGGGCAGTGTTATACTCCTAATATTAAGATATTTAATTATGTTATTTTTATATATATCAAATAAAATTTCAAAAATATATATTTAAAAATTCAGAAATCATTTTTTCGCCAAATATAGATCCTGAACTTTCTCATAGTGGGAGGAAGAGAAACCCTACAAAATTAATGCAAATGGACACGGTGACTTTGTCTGTGTTCTCTTTATGGTAGGTGGAGGCTGATGGAGACGACCAAATTGTTTATAATTAGTATGAAGGTGTAAAAGACCGAAGTGGGTGGCATTTTGAGCCCACCAGTACTTATCAATTATCATTCTCTTCTACTTGCAATTTTTTTTCCCCTTTAATTATCTATCCACAATTCAACCCTAATCATTGAGCTGCTACCTGCTGCTTTAGAAAAAGAGGACCTGAAGTGGCTTTGACCAATGCCAGAGTTTTAATATTAGGGTTCATCATGGCATATTGGCATGGCATCAAACCCAGTCTGCCAACTGTACGCTTTATTTATGCCCTTAATTAATTTGTTTAATGATTATTCATCATCACATAATTATATTAATCAGTGCAGTTTCCTACCGTAATTATTATGACCACCTCATATCCAATGAGTTCAATTATATTTGTTTAGTCCCATTTGCAAAAATAAAAATAAAAAATTGTTTAGTCCCATAAGACTTTGAATAAGTCGAGTCAAAATATTTTTATTTTTTAAAAAAATCATAAAATAAAATCGAATCCTCAATACAAATATCTCGAATGAGTTTATATATCATGTAAATGATCAAGAGTCAATAATGGGTAAATCAACTCAATTTATTTTTAAAAAAAGCTGTGCCGAATAAATAATCTTTATTCTCCCTTTAGTCAGTTGGTCTGGAAAAAAAACAAGATTAATGTAGTATTAATTAATAATTAGAAAAATATACTTGCAATGATTGAGTGCAGTATAGCTAATGCGTAAGAGGAAAAAAAAACTCTATTGACATTGTATTGTTAATGCCATATTGGTTTTATTTTTTTATCCAGCTTCATAATTGAAAAGAAAAAGGAACTCATGTATTAATTATTGAGGTTTTATATGGTGCACAACATTGCATTTTTAATAATTCATAGGTTCAAATATTTTTTGGAAAAAAGATAAGAAAATGAACCAATAAAATGGTAGATACGCTGGGCCAAGGAAGCCCAACAAGAACAAGCCACCACAATAAATTCGCAGGATACAGCTGGATTGCACTATTCCCTGTTGCTTGTCCAAAGATTTCCAACAGCACACAAAGAGATGATAGATTAGAAGAACCGAAGAAGACAATCCAAGCATCACACCAACTCTTCTCCTATTTTAATCGCAATTTTCCAAACTACTGCTCGTTCCACAATATATAATCCCCAGAGTAAAAACAGTACATTGAAGACTACTTTTTAATGGAAGAATTAAGAAGAATTCCTGAGTACATTCAACATTGAAGACTAGCTTTTAATGGAAGAATTAAGAAGAGAAGGAGAATTCCTGGTCAAGCAGGTAGCCGTTACTTCTCCTCTTCCTTTCCTTGTTTGCCTTCGTAATTTTTGATGGTAGGAACAACGTCAGTGTAGCTGTCTCTTTGGTGATAGCCAACACCCCACCAGCTCCCACTAGAAAATATTCTCCCTTGCTTCCTTCCAAATCTTTTGTTTATTACCGCCTTTAATCTTCCCTTTTACCATGAATTGTTGTTTATATCGATCCTTGGCCTCGTAGAGAGACCTGTATCTTTCTCTCTTTACTGCTCGCACCAACTATTTATTGTTTGCAGATACCAAGGACAACAGTTGAAAGAAAAGGGGATGGGAAAGAGGAAGAGAGAGAAGATATATATGCCCACAAGCCTCCAAGCTGCAGTCCCTGACACCTTCTTCTCATTGCTTTACAACCCATAGAACCAACACCAACACCCTTTTCTCCTTCCTCTCTTTCTCCCTGTCTCTGTGCTGGTGTTCATCTTCCTCTTGGTTCTTCACTCGATGGCCATTGTTGAATCTTGAGCTGTTCCTCCCACAGTCTGCCGCAATTGAGAAAGGTGCCTCCTTTTTCCTGTTTGGTTCTCCGTTTTGAGAGGGAAGTGATTTTTGGGGAGAGACACAGGAACAGGAAGAAGAAGAAGAGGAAAGGGGGGAAATTAGGGGGGAACAAAAGAGTCGATGCTGCGTCGGCACTGCGTCACTGTCTGTCGGCGTTGTCGGCGTCTGTGAGATGATTGGGAAGGTGGGATGGGAATAAAATAATAAGTACAGTGGGGGATGCATACAGCGCAACCATCCTGTGGTCTTCGTCAATCGCCACCCACCTGAAGAAGCAAACAAAGTGTGGGGCTGTGCAAATGGGAGCTCCTCCTGTAGGCCGACCATCATCAATCGAGCTTATTCCTCAGCTTGACTCCAATTGAGTGCTGGTACGAGTAAGTCCCGTTGCCTTTTGTTGATGGGTTGACTAGTATGATCTGGGAGAGCTTCTGGTGCCGGCGAAAGCAGTCAAAGTTGTTTCCTTGGTTGGTGAGGAGGAGGTGATCATTTAGGTAAGAAGAGCTCCCAACAAAGTTGAACAATCGCAAGCTTCTGAGGACATTGTAGGTAATGAATCCGTCTTCCTTGTTTGACTTATCGAATTGTGACCTTGTTGCATATGAATCCCATCTTGTCTTGCATTTTTGATGATCACCCAATATCAAATGTAGATGGTGTGGTTCTTAGGGATAAAAAGCAATGTACATTCCTATGGATGCCCAATCTTAGTGACAATGATGAATTTGAAAGTAGAATGGATGTATGATGTTGAATTGTTTTAGATTCAAGGAATGTCGCTTTTGATCATCAAATTTTGCATCAGAGATGAGTTCTTTGAAACTTTTAAGACCATGATTATCTATTATATCTCAAGGTTTCAAGCAGTAGCCAGTCTTTCAGATTGCTGAAATTTGCATTTTAAAAGAACTACTCAGATTTAATTGTTTGCTGTGATATAAACCTGGTCAATTCTTGAATGCCAGAAAAACGAAGTGATGATGGCATGTAAATTGTTAGGTTGACACAACCTATAGAGAAATAATCTGGATTCACAAGATAGTTAAAATTAGAAAAATGCAATTTTAGGTTTATAGAATAATTCTGAATCATCTAGGACGTCTACCAACTTAGAGATACTGGTCCGTTTGGATTGTCAATGATTTTAGTTACAGCTGATTTTATCGTATGGGTACCTGGATTATTTTCATGTAAGCTTCATGTGAAAATCAGCTAGTTTTCCAAAATCGACAATATTGCTTTCTTGACCTCGTTTCCAAAAATTTCACTTTTCTTTGACTCGGGCTTATACAATGTACTTTAGGTTCAATGTCAAGAGAAGCTGATTTCGTTACCATCATTTTACTGCCTTGAAGTGGATCTGATAATAAATGTCAGGGGCTCTTGCAGCAGCTCTGGGAGGTGCTGCAGGAGCCGTAGCATTTGCGGGGATTATAATTATTTTGATTCGTTACTTCCTATCGCACAATAGGACTATCCAAAGATCATCGGAGAGCAATTCATCGGACACATCAGTACAAGGTAAAGTTTGTTCTTCTTAAAGTAATTATTTTGGTTCATTCACGCATGTACTCATGTGCTAGATTCTCTTGAATTTTCAGAAGAACAGAATGTTGAGTTGGCCATGGGTGCTGGTGCCTCCTATGTGCCAGATTCTCAAAGAACACGGATTTTTACTCTTGAGGAGTTGAATGTGGCTACAAAAAATTTTAGCAACGTCAATCTAATTGGTTATGGCATGTTTGGGGAAGTAAATAAGGGCTTGCTTGAAGATGGTATGGTCGTGGCTATTAAAAGACGGCCTTCTGCTCCAAGTCAGGATTTTTTTGAAGAGGTAGTTATACATTCTGCTATGATGTTCCAATAGTGATGGATTCTTGCTAGTGCAAAGTTGCATACTTACTTTTTTCTCAAAGTATGAAGCAGAAATTTTACTAGAATAAGATGTAAAAGCTTGGAGAAATATCTTCTATCTATAGTGCATGTGCAACACTTATTGTTTACACAAGGACTTGAGACTTAACATGATAATGCTTTTTTGTAGGTATGCTACTTATCTTCTATTCGGCATAGGAATCTCGTAAGGCTTTTGGGTTACTGCCAGGAAAATGATCTGCAGATGCTTGTCTACGAGTATGTACCAAATGGCAGTGTTTCTACTCATTTATATGGTAACCTTCTTATAGACATTGATTCTCATTCCTTTTCTTTTTCACTCTTGACTGCTACGTTGCCTGAACTAACTGCATGCCACCATATTTATCTTCATATGTAGGTGCTGGTCAGATGTCAAATGGAAGGTTAGAATTCAAGCACAGACTGTCTGTAGCGCATGGGGCTGCTAAAGGTGATCATTTCTTCAATCAGTGGGGCATTAGTCCAATCCCTTGTACTCTATTAAAAGAAATTTTATCCCAACTGTTCCTGATTCCCTAGCTAACTATCTTGCCTTGCACTCATCATATATATCTTAAGTTTTTTAGTTTAGCGTTTATGTTTTATCGCATGAAATACAAGAATCTGATCCCAGTGCTGTCCAGGAATCTCACATTTTGTTTCTCTCTGTTGATCAGGTATGGCTCATCTGCATTCCCTGAATCCCCCTTTGGTGCACATGAACTTCAAAACAACAAATGTCCTTGTAGATGAGGATTTCATTCCAAAAGTTGCTGATGCTGGACTCCGCAGCTTACTGAATCGAATAAATGGTGCTAGTCCTTCTTCTAGGATAACCACAGATGATCTTTTCCTTGATCCAGAGTATTTACCTATCCTCTAATCTGTCTTTTTTCAAACTAATTTGTAGAAGGAAACATTTTTCCAAGTGCCATCATAGTCATGTTACCTCTGTAGACTGTTAATCAAAGATATCACGAATCATAGTATATATTCAGCTTAATTTAAGTTTATTTTTGCCAACACACTTGTCACTTTTTCTCTTTGCAGAGTGAAAGAGACTGGAAGGTTCTCTTTAAAGAGTGATGTATATAGTTTTGGAATATTTCTTGTGGAGTTAGTTAGTGGGCGCGAAGCTATATCCGATCAAAGATTGATAGAATGGGTAGTTATTGCTTATTAAACTTCTTTATAAGGTTACCTTACCGCAATGTTTATTATTTGCTTCCAGATTTGACTTATTACTTCTCCAGTCATCCTATTAATCGTAATACATTAGGTTTCTGTTCTTCCATGTGTGGCAAGTGTTGCATCTGCTGTATATTGACCTAGCAAGGCTTTGAGAATCATCTATAAATCATCTATAATTAGAGAGTTCATCAATAGGTAGAGAAATTATATCTGGTTTTTTTGTAGTTCTCAATTGAATAATTTCTTCAGGCACTATGATGATACCTCATTCCTTTCTTTGTTGTGAAAAATGCTAAATTATCTCTACTCTTTGGACTAGTTTCAAATAACTTTTTACTTGTTCAATCTTTAATTAGGGGGGGGGGGGGCAAAACTGTAGGTGGTAGAACAACATCAGAAGACAATGCTGATAAACTAAAAGATTGTTGGGTGATGAATTATAAATAAAATGGGATAAACAAATGTCATTTCATCTTTCATGAAGCTTTAAAACAGAGATAAAGTTCCTGACTCAGAACAATAGCATTCACATTAGACTTGGAGAACTTTCAATATACTATTTCCAAGTCCATGTTGTACTTGCATAGTTACATGTTATTTATTAGTTTGCCTTAAGTTTGGTCTGTGAACATAATGCACCAGTTATGGTAAATAGAAATATTTGAACTTCTGGGTTGTCACAATCCAAATTAAGAGGCCAAAACAATATTGACCAAAGAAAATAACTGGTTTCATGTTGTCTTAGTTTTCTTTTGGTAGTTTCTTGTAGGTTTAGTGCACATGTATTGCCCTAATGCTTTGCTGCATATAGTTCCTTTGGTTATTCATTTTGGCAGAAAGAACAGGACGGTCTCTTTCTAAAAGTAGAATTTAAATGTTAGTTTCAATGAATACATATATACATTTGCTTCTTCTTCTGGCATGAAATATAGAATTCAGCTTAAAATTAATCAGAACCCGCAAAGTTACTTCTTTAGAACAATTAATCCTCAGTGGCTTTTCATGTATAGGCACAGAACTACGGAGAGGCAAGCGACATCTCGGCCATCATTGACCGGAGGATGGTGAGCAATTTTACCTCCGAAGGCATAAGGGAGTTCTTGAGGCTGATAACGTGGTGTCTGAATCCATTGAGCGAGAGGCGCCCTCCCATGAACTATGTGGAGATGGAGCTCCACCGGATACGCGAGAAGGAGCTTCGAATGACTACTGTTATGGGCGAAGGAACGACAACCGTAACTCTTGGGAGTCAGCTATTTAGATCGTCGTAATAACAGCTGTACCTTGTTTCCATCACTGTATATCGACCCCTTTTCTGCATGTTTTTGGTACTGTCAGCTGCAAGTCAACTGTATAAATAGAACAGCTGTGTCATTCTTTCAATTTTCTTCCTTCAGGAAAATGTTTGTAGAGAGCAATGCTTTCCAATGTGTACATAGGGTTTTTCAGTTTAAATGCATACAGTATTTGTGGAGTTTGCCTTTTTTTTTCCTTCAAATTGCATATAGCCTTATGTTATTACCCATGTAAAAGTCGGAAAATAGTAGGTTCTAAATTTTTTCAAAAGTGTGGAACTGAAAAAGTAAGATAAATTCATCATTTTTTATAATTATAATGATGATTACGATATATACAATGTTTTTAAATTAGTTTATTTTGTATATTATTGATAATTTTTAGAATTTCTTGAAAAAATAGTAGATCTCGGGCTTTCTTAAAAGTGTGGAACAAGTAGTTTATAGACATTTACAAAAGTATGGTATTCGGTTCCATACTTTTGTAAAAGTCTAGAATCGAATACTAGACTTTTGTACTAGAACTGAATACCAGATTGAACTCGAGAGTATTTGAGGGATTTTGAGAAAAAATATTATGGATCTAAAAATTTGTGGATTCTTATTATGGATTTGGGAATTTTCTGATTCATATTATGATTTAAAATAATCACTCAATTCTATATGCCCGTAATCAACGGGCCAACTGATTTAAAATTTTGGTTTGGGTTTAAAACGAGCCCACTCGGCCACTCTGCAGCCCGAGAAACCATTCACAGGCCGTTTTTATATTTATATATTTATAACATTAATATGCTTCCGTCTCAGAATTAGGGTTTTGTTTCTCTTGCCGCCGCTCTTCTTTCGCATTGCGGATCAGTGTTTCCTCTGCTCTCGTCGAGATGGTAAATCCTTCTACTCCTGGATAAGTTTGAAATGAAGTTTTATCGTTATTAATATTTGTTTCTAGTGGATCAGATCGTTTCTGTATCTCCCAAATCAATTGTTTGATGATGTGTGACTTCTCGTGTTTCTATTTTTCTTTTTGATCTTTTACGTGTATTTTTTGGCTTTGGTGATTAGGTTCTCCCCAACGACGTCGATCTTCTGAATCCCCCGGCGGAGCTCGAGAAGAGGCGGCACAAGCTCAAGCGCCTCGTGCAGTCCCCCAACTCCTTCTTCATGGTAAGATCTGCTCGTATTGATACGAATTCTTCACCATTGCTCTTTTTCTTTTTGGAAATCTGATTGCCGCTCTCTTTTGGGGGTGTCCTTGAACTTGTAGGATGTGAAGTGCCAAGGGTGCTTTAACATGTAAGCTCTCCGATCCTTGAGTTAGTTTGCTTTGGGTCTCAACTCAGGTGCGATGTTGGATGATTTGCCTGTGTCAAATTATGATTTTGATGTTATTATGCAGAACCACTGTTTTCAGTCACTCGCAAACCGTCGTGGTATGCGGCAATTGCCAGACCGTGCTCTGCCAGCCGACCGGTGGGCGTGCAAGGCTTACAGAGGGATGCTCATTCAGAAGGAAGGGCGATTGAGGCTTTTCTGGTTCTTCATCTGAACCTTCATCTCCATGATAGTTGAGGAACTTGAGATTTTTAGGATGCTAGCTGTAATTTGTCTTCATGTTATCGAGTTAGAGTTTTGGTCATGTCGTTTTTAGATGTGAATTTTGTGGTTATGTTACTGTTTTATTCTCCATTCATGGAGGTCGTTGGAATTTTGCTGAAGGCATAACTTTATAATGTTGGTAATTAATGACACTGTTCTTTATTGGCACTGCTTGTGTTAATTATACTTTTTGGTTTACTTTTTGGCAGTGTTTCTTAGACCCAACCTAAACCTAGATGATGTCATATATTATATAATAATGGCAAGTTAAATATTATAATATGCTTATATGTATAGATTATATTTATTATATTTTATAAGGTTATTAGCAAAATATATCTCCAACTTTGACGAAACTTTCAGATGTTGATTCTTTGGTTGGTCTCAATTGTATGCAACACGTTTAACATTGGTGTCAGTTTTATCTCATTGTTTGTATTTTGTTAATTAGTCTTATGTGGCAATCCAAAATGCATAAAATTATACTTTTTTGTTACGTCATCATCTTCAGCAACAATGTATGTTAACCTAGAGAGAGCGCCTTCCCTCTTATCTTCTTGCTCCATCTCTTTGCTATTGTATAGAGAGAGAGAGAGAGATGAGATGGGAGAAGAACACATTATCTCTAGGTTAACATATGTTGTTGTTGAAGATGATGGCACAACATAAGAGAGAGAGGAGCAAGAAGATGAGATGGGAGAAGAATGCATTCTCTCTCTAGGTTAACCTATGTTGTTGTTGAAGATGATGGCGCGGCAAAAAAATATTATTCTATGCATTTTGGATTGTCATGTCAGCAATTTAGCAGACTAATTAACGGAATATAAACGGTTAGATATAATTGACATCAACAAGGTTGTTAAACTCGAGAGTTTAAGTAAACTCGTGGAGCCTTTGTAAACTCGACTCGTAAACTCGACTCGTAAACTCGACTCGTAAACTCGACTCGTAAACTCGACTCGTAAACTCGACTCGTAAACTCGTAAGAGTTTACCTGATATTAAAACAATATTAAAAAATATTATACTACAAAAATATAATCTAATATAATTTGAAAATTATAATTAAGATGCAGTTCAACTCCCTAATAAAGCACAGATAAAGATAAAATACAAGAGTACAAGTCTAATACATACATAATGAAGCATTCTAAGTCCATAATAAAACACACACAATGACTCAAAGATAAAATATAAAAGTACAAGTTCAATCCATAATAATTATCATCAAATCAAGTTCATCCGAGTTTACCACGAGTTTGACCGAGTTTACTCGAGAGTTTAACCGACTTTACTCGCGAGTTTGACCGAGTTTGTGCGAGTTTACCGAGTTTACCCAGAAACGAGTTTGAGTGCGAGTTAGCTCGATTTTGATACTTGGGATCGTAAACTCGTCCGAGTTTACGAGTTAACTCGCGAGTTTGATAACACTGGACACCAATGTTAAACGTGTTGCATACAATTGAGACCAATAATAGTTAGACCACAACTAAAATTTTATCACAAATGAGGATATAGGGCTAATAATTCTGTTTTATACTTTAAACTATATAGGTTAAATTTTGGGGTAAATTCTGTTTGATTGGATTAGCTTCTTTTGCAACTAATAGTTATCTCTACTCAACTATTATAATGTTGAGGTTTAACTTCGGGTGCCGCCTACGAGGACTTGGCCGTTAATCATGATCTTTTTTTGCTAATTGAAAGGTCCTACGTCTATTAGCTGTTCCTTTCTAAAGCATGAAATTTACTGGATGCAACGAGCTAAATTGAGAAAAGGACAAGTTCTGCCTATTTTGAGAAAAAAATAGAGCATCTAGTAACTGGTTTGTGCAGTAGAGTTTCATCTAAGACTGCAAGAATACTGTACCCTTTGCTTGATTAGATTAATCCAAGAGGCAGGATTGGCTGTATTATTCCTCGGCAGGCAACATCTGATTAACATGTATGTAACTGTAATACAATGAAAGATTTTCATTTTGTATGATGTAATGTGTTTTCAATACAAGCTATGAGTAATGTCATTGCATGTAAGAAAGAATTTGAAAGCTTATGAAACACAAAGAGGTACACGTCTGACTTAATCTCGGTCGCATGATTCTGAGTTCCTTGTTATTTGGTTCATTTGTAATGGGAGGGAAGAAAACAATTGAATGTTGTGTGGGATACTTCCTTTCCCATAGAAATATTGAGTTGATACATCCGAAACATATGAATGCTATTATTTTGAAAATCGGTGAATATAATCTATCAACTATCATTAAGAATTTCAACATCTTGAGGCACAAAACAAGCAAGAGATTGAATACCACAAATGAAAAATAATTGGAATCACCAATAAGAACTATATTCTGGCAAATATCCAACGATTAATTTTCAATCTTCAACGCACCTACTTAAGTCTTCATCTCAACGTGCATAACAATATTTTCCAACTTGTAACTTTGGTAGAATAATCCGAACAAAGTGCAGAAAGCGCAATTGGCTTATGAACTTTGATATTAAAGTTATTTCTCATATGCAGCAATACATTATGCCTGTACACACAACCCTCTAATTCACAAATTCCAGACCCCATACTCCAACAAATATGCAGTAATCTTCTTGATGCAATACGTGAATTATTACACTTGCTGAGTCTTTGGTTCAGAAGGATTGGGATGCTCCAAATATAGCTGCAATTTGAGAGGTTCACTGCTCATGGATTTAATCGGCGTTATGTCCGGCTGCTGCAGCCACTGCTTCGTATCAGTCGGGATCCACAGCTGAGCTTCCTTGTTGCTGCCAGGGAGGTTTCGGAAATAGGCAGTGATCTCCCAACTGATACCTGCATCACGAGGTGCATTCATAGTTCATGGCTGATACTGATAGCACAAGCGAAATGCACTTTTTGTTGGGTCGACACCTACCGGGTGGAAGGGGTTTGGTTAAAGGTTTCGCGACCGTCAGCTTGACGAGGAAAGCTCTCAGAGCAAACTCAAGATCATTCTCTTCCACCTTGGAGTTGTATGACTGGTTGACACTAATCTTGAACACAAATTTCTCGATCGGGACGTGTTCTTTGTCATAGAAGAGTACATTCACCCTCTCTACCAAACCCTGTGTAATAAAATGACAGAAACCAAGTCTGGCAATATCACAAACACTTCGCATGCACTGCATCGATGTATACAACCGGAACCCAAAAAACCGAGATTGGCGGCCGAGTATGCGAGGAAGGAAAGAGATCACCTTTTGTACGAAAGGAAGGAGATCGGCGGTGGCGGAGTGGATGTAACCGGCCAGCTGCGGGTGCCGCGCCTTGTGCACCACCACGTTCATGTACCTTCTCCTCTCAAAGGCCTCTTTTTTCCTCAAGCGCAAATCGGAATACTCACTCACGGACATGGAAGAAAGGAAAAGAAAGAGAGGAAGGGAAGAGAAATATTGACCAAGTACCAGAAGGATAGAAATCCTTGAGGAAGACGATGCAGTTAATGGCGACCTCCAAGAACTCCACAAGGACTCGAGCTGTCTCGCCTGCAAGGAACTTGTGAAAAGTTATGCACCCTGAGGATATTGATGGATGGATTGAAGGAATAGGTTATGCACCTTGAGGAGAGGCGTTCTTGCGATCCATGGCGAAAGGGAAGGCTGTAGCAGCCGAGGAGTGAAAGGGAATTGTCAACTGATGGTCGATGCGGTAACTGGGAAGCAGATAAGACAGTTTCAATTAAAGACCTGGTTTTAATTACCCAAAGCATCCCATAACTAAATACCTTTCAAATTTGTCCTTTATTTTAAAATATTATTATTATTTTATAATTTTTTCTAAAAATCTCTAAGTAACTCAAAATAAAATATTTTTTATCATTCATAATATATATATTTTTCCGTAATTTATATTAATAATATAGTAGATAAAAATTTAATAACTATGAAGCCATCATGACTATAAAGTCATCTCAAAAGAATGTCTCATGAATGATGACAATGAGGTACACTCCACCTCTTATAGTCATGTTAATAATAATAATAGTAGTAACTCATATAGCTCTCATGATTTTGATGAATTGATGAATGAGTATAAAATCATGTATGCTTTGTTTGTTAAAAAAGATAAAGAAAATAAAAATTTGAAGAAAGAAAACTTAAATCTTAGCTCTCAATTACATGAAGCAAAATTAAAAAATGAGAAGTTAAGAATTAATGTCAACAATCTATGCCATGATACTTTAATTATTGACACTAAGGATTTGAAAAATGAAAATGACACATTGAAGAATGAAAATAGCATGTTGAAAACTCAAATGCATGCTTTACACAACTCAATGATTGATTTGAAAAATGAGGTTCTAAACCTAAACAAGAAAGTGAATGAAATGAAAAATATTTTCTCATTTAAGAGGTTTAGTAAAAAGAATGTTCATGCTAATGTTAAATCTCATGTTAGACATTCTACCTTTAAACCTCATGTTTAAAATAAAAATGATTCATCTAAGAATGCTCATGCTCATCATGTCTCTCATGCCATGCATTCTACCATTAGACCTCATAATTATAAGAAGATGAATGAGGTTTCTAAGAATGCTCATACTCATCATGTTTCACATGATAAATATTCTAAAAATAAATCTCATATCCATGTTAAAAATAAAAAGAAAAGGTTTCATGGATATTATTTTTATTGTGATGTTTATGATCACACAATCCATGATTGTGCATTTAAAAAGAATCCAAGTGTTGCTAAGACACTTTGGATACCTAGGCCAACTAACCCCTAAGGTGGTTGGGTACCAAAAATTTCATGTTCTATTGTAGGGGGAGGTACCACACAAGGGTGAGATGAAGGTGGTTGATTGAAGTTGCTTGAAGATTCAAAGATTGAACAATTTCATAATTGTAACTTCAAGTCATCTAGATGCCTTAGGTAAAGTTGGCATCAAACATATTGGTATCATCTCCTATATTCCATTGCTTAAAATTATAGTTGGAGTTTGATATGTACTTAATATTAGTAGATTTTTTGTTCTTGATAAGTTTTAAAAACGTTCTTTGATTTTTGATTTCCGGTCTCTTCGGAGACCCCGGTGGCCTGTAATGGGCCTAAGCGACCTTGCGGTTCTAAATCGTAGGCACATTGTGGCCTTTCAGTTTTCAACCAATAGGAAATGTTGGAGATCATATTTTTCATTTATTATCTTTGTGATCTCTTAAATTCGTTTTGGTATCACTTGATTTTATTTGAAACGAATTTGAAACCATTTAGCAAAGTAATCTTTGATAATGAAACTTGATGCCTATCTTTGCTTTTTGGTTGAGTTAGCTTGCTAAGTAGCTAGATTTTCTCTAGAATATTAGTGTAACTTACTTGCAAATTATAAACATGTTAGGAAGGCTAATTAGGAAGAAAAAATATTAGTTTGGCTAAATCATCATGAATAGGGTATAACCTTGATAAATTCAAAATCTAAGTGTTATACCTCATTGTTTAAGCTAAAATCATGTCTCTATACTCATGACTAGAATTGCATGTAAAATCCTTGTTTTCTCATGAGTAGGTAGAATTATGGCACTTAGGAAAACTTTATTAAATGAAATTTGCCCTAAGTTAGAACTTGTCATTAAAGACATTCCTTTTAAGTCCAAACTACTTTAACTTGTTTAAGGACCTTATTTCTCATAGGTTTCACATCTTAAGATCCCTTATGATTCATTTTGATATCATGAAAAAATTTCTTTAAAATGAATCTATACTATCTAGCATAGGTTAAGGTTTTAAAATGAAACTTTGCATTGAACCTTGCTATTTAGTAAATTAGCTTGCTAATAGTTATTATTTCATTATAATACTAATAAAGTCTACTTGCAAGTTAAGAATTAGAAAGCTATGCTATCTATAAGTAAATGAAAAAAGAAATGAATAAGATGAGCAAATTTTCTAAAAATGAGGTATGATTTTATTTTGCAATTTTTTTAAAAAAAAATTAATTGAATTTTCATGTTTAATGATGTCTCTATGCTCATGACTGATTATGCATGATGAATATTTGACCTTTCATGAGTAGAAAATAATTTGATAACTTAGACAAATTTCATGATAATCTTGATTAAATGAAATTTGCTTTAGGTTAAAATTCTTGTTAGAGACCTCATTTTAAGTTAAAATTTGATGAACATGTTTAGATACACATATCACATAAGTCTAGAATATTAAAATTGAAAATTCTTGTCTAGATGAACAATGTGATATCTATATCACTTTAGGGGACTTAAGCTTAAAAAGCTTGGTCCAAGTCAACAAACCACAATTGGTATCAATTGACTTGGTCATTTTATTTTAAGTTCAAATCTTCATAAACATGTTTAGGAATAGGTATGACATGTTTCCATACACTTAGAATGAAAATCCTTATGGATATGGATAAAATGACAATTGAGATTAATTCATGAAAACCTCTTTTGAACCTTGTTGACCCAAGTCAACAAGTTGACTTAAAGGTCTCATTCATGATTCATATTTGAGAAACATGTTTAGATATACTCATGTTAGGTATTCATAGGTTTAAACTTGAAAAATCATGAGTAAATGCTAAGATTGAGACTTGGCAAGTTTCATGAAAACTAGTTTAGTTTTGAATGAAACAATGCTAGGTTGATATCTTTGACTTAAGGACAAAATTTTCATTTCAAACTTGACATATACTCTTGACATGACCATCATGTGGTGTCATGAAAGTTTGAATGAAAATTGATAAAGTTTTAAGAAAAAACTAAAATTTACAAGAATATCATTTCAACCCACATTTAGTATAAATTTCAGTTATTTTTAAAAAAATATAGAAAAATCTTTTTTAGGTGATTCTTGAAACTACACCTTCATTGAAAAATCTAGTTTCTTAAGTAAAAATTTCAAAATATTTCATCAAGAATCTAATTTATAATGAATTTTTGAAGTTGGATTTCAAAACTCAAAGTATCATCCTTAATTGAAATATCAATCTTCTATACTTTGATTTTTCTTCAAAAACTTCAATAAAAACTCATGTACACCATTTGGATTCTAATTCTAATATCATTCACACATTTTCATGAGTAAAATCATTTCTATGAATGATTTTAATATTTTGGGTGATAGCTAGGATCCATTTGTTTATTTGAAAATAATATAGGATGAAAAATGGACTTTGATTTTTAAATTCATTTTGAGTTCAAATTTGATACATGCATTTCAAATGTCTATTCAATAATTGGTATCAAAATTTTCATCCCACAGTTGGTATCAAAATGAGCATTCTATATTTGGTATCAAAAATCGTCATCCAAAAATTGGTACCAAATTTTTCATTGAAAATATGGTTTATGTATAAACTTAAAAGTTTGATTTTTGAAAATTTGAAGTATAGGTTGACCTAAGTCAACAAAATACCTTAAAAATTTTCATCTTAAGCCCTAACTTGATTCATAGACTTACACTATCTCATGTTTGATGTATTGATGCATAAATATGAGAAAACATGAGTAAATAGCAAAATTTGAGACTTAGCATTTTTCATGCTTTCATGTTTATTTCAAACGAAAACATGCTAAGTTCATAATTTGGATTCAATGACATTAGGTTCTATTCAAACTTGATAATTTATGAGTTAAAATAATCATATCTTAGTTCTTTGAAAGTTTGAATGAAAATTAAAAATGTCATGAAAAAGATATGAGCACATTCATACTTGAGTGCATACATGCTTTACTTTTGAATTGTATCTATCTTTTCTTCTATCATGTATGAATTTTATTTTCATATCAAATATTGTTTTCCATCCCTTTGATTGAAACCTTCATGTTTTATCTTAAATACTTTTTTGGGTCTCATCTCTCTAAAAAATTAATTGTGTTTCATCCCTTTAAGTAGATAGTCGCTCTTGCCCTTTTTGATTGATGTCAAAAGAGAGAGAAGAGTATGGATAAAGGAGGAGAAGAGTATAGGTCAAAAGGGGGATAAGTGTATAAGAAAAAGGGGGAGGAAATATAGGAAATTCATGCATATAGATAGGGAGAGTTTATCTCATAGATATGCATGTTGATAGGGGGAGAAATCCCTTAGTTGATATCCTTATGTTTTAATGATATATTTTCTTAAGGATGTTTGTCATCATCAAAAAGGGAGAGATTGTTGACTTTAGGTTTTCAACCTTAGCCTTAATCTCGATCTTGATGGTTTTGATGATAACAAACATGGAACTAATGATTTCATTGAGAATATCTTTCAGGTTCCATATTGACTAGCGTTCGATGTCCTCAATCGGATAAATCGGAGAAATTGCGAAATAGGAAGGACATAGATCGTCGCGCTCGGGTTTGTCACAAAAGTTTCTCGAAGATCGATGAGTGCACCCAAGTCGCTTGGATGAGTCCAAAGATCAAGTCAAAAGCTCTCCAAGATGATGCTCGTTGAAAGTCAGAACCCGAAAAAGAAGCGTGGAAGAAAATTGGTTGAGAAAACAAACTCAGCCTATGTTCGATCGATCGGGCGATTGACCGAATAGGGTAAGGCCACAGGCAGTAGCCTTGTCGGTCGACCAGTCGGTCGACCGCTGGCTACTTCGTCGACCGACAGAGGCCTGCAATGGGCAGAGAGCAACGGTCGACCCGTTGGTCGACCAACCTGATGATACCCGTGATGCAAGATCGCGTCGGTCGATCGACGGGTCGACCGAATGGCGAAAGAAACTGGCCGAGGCTAGCGGTCGACCAATCGGTTGACCGACCTGCATATGAGTCGTGACGCAATACCGCGTCGGTCAATCGACGGGTCGACCGAAGATCGCGGATCGCGCGATCCGCATGTGGCGGTCGACTAGTCGGTCGACCGACCACATGGAAAGTTTCAGCGGTCGAATGATCGGTCGATCGATGCTTCGATCGGCGCTTCAACCAGCGATTTGTAACGAATAGTTTTCTACCCGTTGAACAACTGTTGCTTTACGAGGGTATAAATACACCCTTTGATACTTTATTTAATCTTCTTCTCCCAATCTTACAGTGATCATTGAGCATTCTAAGAGAGATTTAAAGCCTTCCAAGGAGTAATCGCGCGCTCTTGCTTCTCCAGCGAGTTCTACTTCAAGCGCAAGTTCTTCCTCAACTCGAGAATTAAATCGAGCAGTTCGTCTTGACGAGTTGGAGACATTGAAGGCTTGAGAAGAGCACTAATGCATGGTTTATCCTTTAGCTCTTTTCAATTGTAATTTTACTATTATTTTAACTGTTTGATTTGTTTGTGTGAAGACCTAGGGTGTTAGGTCTTGCTGTGTGTGAAGTGATATCTTGGTATAAGAGTAAAGCCACTTGTGTAAACTTAGTTGTTACTAGAATTAATTCTAGTTGTCCCTTAGGTTAAGGTGGGAAAGAGCTCTCGGTAGGAAGACGAGATACTTCCGGGTGTGGAAGTGCCTTCGGTTGGAGAGCGAGTCTTTCCGGTGAAAAGTCCTTGTTGTAAGGGAAACTAATTAATCTAGTAAAACTTAGTTTGGAAATCCTAAATGGGGTGCTTAGGTAGTGGAGTAGGCATTGGGGCCGAACCACTATAAATTGTGTGTTAGCATTGTATTTATTGCTGATTGCGATAAATTGTTTATTTCACTTCCGCATATATTTATCGAATCGCAAATCGCCTAAGCTAATCAAGAATTGTTTAAAATTGAATTTAGGCTAATTGAATTAGTAAACACACTATTCACCTCCCCCCCTCTAGTGTTACCATTTCGCCCACAATAAGTGCTTGTCTTATGCTGTTAATAATTCTCCTTTTAGTTAGGAAATAAGTGAGTGAGTGCAATGTGAATGTAACTAGTCAGTGATGTGATGAACAATAGTTAGCTGATTTGATGTAATGAACCTTTCCTTTAATGAATGGTAGCTGGTTTGATGAATCTGTGTTAGCTGTGATGAACCTTCTTTAATGAATCTGTGTTAGTTGTGTTAGAATGTTAGTTGTTATCTGATACAGGACCACATGCAATTATCTGATATAGGACCACAGCTAACACAATGTTGAATATAATGGACCACATAATTCAATTGAACAGATTCATGCTAACAAAATGGACCAGACCACAAGTAACACAATGTTGAATACATCACCACATATATTAGGTGTGATGAACCTGTGTTTAGCTATGATGATACATGACCACATTCAATATTCAAAGTTGTTCAATCAAGTTCAATACAATACACAGCTAAGGACCATAATTGTTATCTGATACAATATTAAAGTGTTCAATATTCAAAGCTGTTGAATTAAAAAGCTAAGGACCACAAGAATCTGTTCAATACAAACAACTAAGAACCACATAATCATATACAGAAGGACCATATATTCAAAGTTGTTCATTTACAAAAGTGTTTCATCAAAGGTAGACAAGGACAAAATGAGGCATCAAACACAAGATAAATGACAAAAATAAAGCTGTTTCAATCATTATATGAGGCATCAAACACACATCTGCCAGAAACTTGTCTATCTACCAAAACATTCACATTCACAGAAAACCTCTCACTCTACCTCCTCTCATCGCACCTCTCACTGGTGGAGCTTTAACTCTTCTCCCTCTACTTGTTATGTCCATATGTATCATAGTTTTGACATGTATGTGAAGTGTTGCATCTCCTCCATTTGGTCTTGTTCTCAAGTTCATCTTTCTCCCTCCTTCTAGCTTTTTTGGGTCTCCTAATAGGGACCCTATAAACTGATGGAAGTATTATTGGCACATTAGGTTGTGATACCCACATATTTTCACCATTGATAGGGTTTATTGTTGAAGAATAGCAAGAATCAACAAACTCATGAGGGTCTCCAGAATGTGCATAAATGACACAAACAACATGTTCATAAGGCAGACCATATAGTGCCCATAACCTACATGAACAATATTTGATATCAATACCAATAGTAAATTTCTCTCCATCGAAGTTTCTTACCTCATATTTGGTGCCTCCGACCCATGAAGCCCTCCATTTTGCAGATTTCAGCACATGCTTGTCAAGCATCTTCTTTGGCTTTGGGCATACTCTTCCCCTTGTACCTCTCATACAGGATCCTATTCTTTACAAATCTAACCATCAAATACTCCCTTATCCAATTCAGCAACCCTATTATTGGCATCTCTCTTGCCTCAACAATCCTCTCATTAAAAGACTGATATATTGCTCATTATGATATCACTCTTGCTCCACTCTGAAAAGTGTGATTTTGCCCAAGTATGTGCATCATGTTCAGCCAACCATTTGTGTATATCACTGTTTAGTTCCTTCAGGTCCATCATCTCTCTTTCCCATGCTGCAAAATATGTTGCTTTGCTACAAGCTAGCATTCTATCTCTTAATATAGTAGCACCTCCATATTTTCTCTTCATGTTAAGATAGATATGCCTAACACATAACCTGTGTTCACTTCTTGGATATTTCTCCAACACTTGAACAAGACCTTGCATACAATGTAAAAAGTTGTAAATAGCATAAAATGTTAGATAACGTATATGTAACTCAATGAAATTATGTAAAAGTTCTTAAATAGCATCTTAGTTACATACCTTTTGTTGATATAAAATTATGACCTAGTTCCTTTCAATGCCAATATCATTAAGTAGCAATTCAATGAACCATTCTCATGAATATTTATTCTCACCTTCAACAACAACAACTGCCAATGGGAAATACTGGTCATTTGGATTCCTTCCAATAGCCACCAGTAGGATACCACCATACTTCCCATTCAAAAAACACCCATCTAGCCCCATCAATGGTCTACAAGCGTGCAGGAAGCCTTCAATTACTAGTCTTAGACTCAAATAAGCTCTTAAGAAGATTCTTTTATCATCACCAAGTTGATATTCATCTGTTTTCAGTATGGTTGTGCTGCCAGGATTGGTCCTTTTATCATCACCAAGTTGAGATTCAACATATTTAACAACTTTTCTGCAACCCATTTTCTATTAGCCATTATTCCTTTACACTCTACAACAACTATGTCTATCCTCTAATGTATTTATCTGATACATGACATTCTTTCCAACTCTACTACACAAGCAGACCCAATGACAACCATCTACACAAACCACTCTACATCTCTTACCGTCATTTTTCTTAAATCTTAACCCCCTGTCATTCAAACCTACGTACTCTCTGATTGCATTTTTGAACTCTTCAATTGATGTAAAATGCATACCTAGCTTGAAACTAAAATTAGGACCCATCTCATTAGCATTGTATGTGCAAGTCTTTACCTTTGGTCCCTCAGCATCAACATTAGAACTCCCATCATCTGAAAGCAACTGCTCAGATTCAGCATCAGAAGTCATCTCTTCATTTTCACCCACACTAGAGTGTTGAGTTACTGATTGGACTACATATGAATCAACAACATCTTGGGACAGTGCATCTATATTGGGAGGCAATCGTCAACATAATCAGCAAAGTGATCATCATCACTTTCATCATCAGAACCACTAAAGTGATCATCGCCTGAGCCGAGCCGCCCTCTCTCTCTCTCTCCCTTTCCCTCTCTTCAAGCCGGCGACTTGAAGAGGAACCACCGCCCCCTCATCCCCCTTCTTTGAGTTGAGCCGCCATCTTTTGGAGTCGGATTCGAAGGCCGTCGATCATGATTTTTCCTCTAAATCTTCTTCCTATTCATGTGAGTGGTTTTACCCCTCCTTTTATCGGGTTTTCTTTCATCTTCTTGAGCTGCTCTTGAAAATAAGACGTTCTTATTGGTTTTACCGTCGACTTTCGAGTTCTCATCATTTCTTGTGATTGCCATATGAGAGGAGACCTGAACCCTTCCCCTATGGGGCTCGGCAGCCCTAGGATGATCCTAGGGGTGTTTGACCAAGGTAGAGAAAAGGGGTGCCCTCCAAGTGTTCGATGAAATGCTTAAGTGAAGGGTGTAGATTATCTTGATGCTTATAATTTAAATGCATGCTTTGATATTAAATCTGTGATTTTTGGGAATATATCATGTGTTTCAAAGATGGGTTTGATCTTGAAGGCATGAGGGTTCTTGATTTAAATTCTTGAACATAAAGGTTGGTTCTTGGTTAAAAAGGTTTTGTGATGCTTGTTGTTCTTGCTTAATAAATATGGTTTTGTGAGATTTATTTTAATAATTATGAATCTGATGTGATGGAAATTTTCGGATCTAATTTCTTTATTATGCTGAAACTCAATTATGCTGAAAATTTCATGCCGAGTTAATGAATTAGGGCCAATTTTGAAATCTTGTTTATGATGTGCATAGTTTACTAAATATAGTTGCGTAACCTATCATTTTGATCATAAAATATAGTTTGGAAACATAGGTCACACTCTGGAGACCAGATTCGGGTTAGATACACCACTTTGGGGCTCAACAGTAAATTGAGAATAAAACCCTAAAACAAAACCCTAATTTTGGTGATGATAAATTTTAATTGCATAATTAAAATGCAAAGGGCAACATAATTTGTTATGAACCAACAAATAAATGTTATGCATGAAATAAAATCTCACGGGTTTATAAAATTACGAGTCTGCAAGTTGGGATTGGGCATTGGGTGTTGTGGAGTTTTTCCTAATAGAGACATCCCCAAGACACCGTAGGAGATACTTGACTTAGGTCTTATTGTGTCATATCTTATTGAATGACGGAGAGGCTCAGATAGGAGCCGAATTGCGGGCTAGGCCCGGAAGGTTGAATGGCTAATTCCCAACCTGTGGAACAAGTTCGGATGGGCAAATCCCGATTGTTCTGTGTATCTTATGGAATAAGTTCAGATGGGCAAATCCTGATTGTTCTCAAGATTCTATATTTAAAGGAATAAGTTTGGATGGGCGAATCCCGATTATTCCTACGTTATTTTTTGGAACAAGTTCGGATGAGCAAATCTCGATTGTTCCGATATGGCCTCGTGGAATAAGTTCGGACGGGCAAATCCCGATTATTCCTGTGATATCTTAAAGGGGTAAGTTCGGATGGGCAAATCCCGATTATCCCTGTAATATTTTAAAGGGGGAAGTTCGGACGAGCGAATCCTGATTGTTCCTTCGTGTCTCGTGGAGCAAGTTCGGACGGGTCAATCCCGATTGCTCCCGAGTTTCTTTATATTAGGATAAGTTCGGATGGGCCAATCCCGATTATCCTAGTACATTTTATTGCCTTAGGGCATGGTAGGCTTAGGCCTGTTGTACTTCACCATTTGGGTGTTGGATGCCTTCGAGCATGTGATGGCCAGGTGGCCTGATAGCTAGTCACTCCCCTGTGACCTTTCCTGCTTGAGTCAGGTATTTGCATTTATGCTATATATATATCTATATTTGGTTTATCGTGGGGGTTGATAGAACCGCTCACTGAGTTCTTTGAACTCACCCGTTGTCGTTATTTTTATTTTGCAGAGCCTGACTAGTGAGGTGGGCTGGATCACTTGGCGCGGTTGGAGGGCAGAGGAGCTACATTTATCTCATAGCAGTCCTAGTTAGGGTCATAGTCGAGTCTGTAGTAGCTTGGTCATGCACTTGTGATTTGATGTTTTTGGAGTTGAAGTCCTGTGGGCACATTCATGTTTTTATTCAGAATTTATTGTTTAAAGAATTGTTGCTATTTGAGTCATTTTTTCTTTCCGCACTTGAACTTTTGATAAAAACTTTACTGCTTTATCAAAACCATTTCAGTTTCTCTTTTATAATAAATTCTGGTTTGGTTTTCCATTTGAAATAAAAACTCATTTATTTCTTTCTGCTATGTTTTGTTATTGAGTTGGCATGTGTATGGGTTAGGCTGCAGAGTATTGGCACGTATACCCTGGCCGGTCACGTGACCCTGAGTTGGGGCGTGACATCTAAAGACTGTCTAGGTCTACAGAAGTATAACTTGGTGATCCTCTTGTTGGTGAAACGACCACACTAGGGGGGATGAATAGTGTGTTAACTAATCTTATCGCCTAATTCTGATTTTAATCATTTATTGATTAATTAGGCTAAGCACGATATTAATAGCAAGCGAAAACAATAAATATGAAGCAATTAACATAAAATAATATACAAATGCTAACACAATAATTTATAGTGGTTCGGCCCCAATGCATACTCCACTACCTAAGCACCTCGCTTACGATTTCCAAACAAAATCCACTAAATTATGAGTAGCTTACAATTGACGACTTTACACCGGAAAGACCCTACACTCACCTCGGAGGCACTTCCACACCCGGAAGTATCCCGCCTTCCTACCAAGTGAGCTTTCCCACCTCAATTCCTAAGACCTACTCCTAACTTAGTTTACACAAGTGGCTTTACATCTTCTACACCAAGGTAACCACTTACACACAAGACCACACACTAGGTCTTCTTACAAACTCAAGTAAATCAAAACAAAACAAAATAAAAACACCTTAATCACAAGAAGAGAGTAAAGAGAACTTATCACAATTAGGACACCTCTTCTTTTTGAGCCTAGCAAGCTTGAATATCCTTTTAATGAAGAACACTTGAGGATGAGGGATCAAGAGCTAGGTTTTGTGGATTTGATCATGAAAGGGCTTAGGAGATGCTTAGGATCACTCTTTGAGACTTGGAAGCATCATCATTAGGCTATGAATGTGTTTGGGATGGGTATTTACAACCCCCAAACACCAAGGCTCGTCAACGGGCATTTTTCTGCCCGTTGGCGACACCCGGTCGCTTGCCGGTCGATCATCAGTCAACCGATGGATTGACCGCCCAAGTGACTGCGGCATTCTGCCGCTTCTGGGCGCACTTCGGTCGACCAAACTTTGGTTGAGCTTGATTTTTTCAGCCTTCTTCTTGTGCGCTTCATTTTCGGGTTCCGACCTTCAACGTGCGTCAACTTGGAGAGCTTTCCATATGTTCTTTAGACTCGTCCAAGGCGTGTTTGGTGCACACGTCGAACTTCGAGAGATTTATACAACGAACCCGAACGCGTCGATCAATGTCCTTCTAATTTTTTGATTTCTTCGATATTTTCGATCGAGGACATCAAGTGCTAATCGATATGGAATCTGATAATATTTCTCAATGAAACATTAGTTCCATGTTTGTTATCATCAAAACCGAGATTAAGACAAAGGTCGAAAGCCTTATGCCAATAATCTCTCCCTTTTTAATGATGACAAACATCCTTAAGAAAATATATATATTAAAGCACAAAGGATATCAACCATGGGATTTCTCCCCCTGTCAACATGCATATCTATAGAAATAAACTCCCCCTATCTATATGCATGAGTTTCCTATATTTTTTTCCATTTTACCTATATTTTTCTCCCCATTTTAACATCAATCAAAAACAACAAGAAAAGTCAATCTAGTAAAAATTGAGACTCTAAAATTAGTTTTCATGAAGCATGAAGATCTCAACTCAAAGGATGAAAACAAACATACAAGTGAGACTAATTAATACATGATATCATAGAATGATCAATATAATCTAAAACTGGAAATCATGTACTAATTCAAGTATTGATATTACACGTATCGGTCGAAATTTTAAAAGTCATTTTAGAAATGATTTTTCTTAAATAATAATGAGAACGATACCAAAAATAGAATTTCAATATCATACTTGACGTCTCATTCAAATATTTCGACGAAAATCTAAAGTATCGAGAAATGAGCACTTAGGAAGAATGATACTTTAATGACATTTTCGTAAATAAGTGAATCTTTCATGACATTTCTAGATTTCATTCAAACTTTCAAAATACCAAGATATGAGCATTTAAAGTATGTATATCAAGTTTGAAGTGAAACTAGTGTCATTTAGCTAATGTTTCAACTTAGCATGATTTCAATCAAAGAATAAGCATGTTAACATGAAATTGCTAAATATCAATTTTTATCTTTTACTCATGGTTTTCCAAACGTAGACACATATACACCTAACATGAGTAAATCTAAACATGTTTGTGAAATTTGGGCTCAAAATGAGATTTCTAAGTCAAATTGTTGACTTAGGTTAATTTTTTTCAACTTTGAGTCCCCTAAGATGATCTACATATCACTTTGATGATCTACATATGAATTTTCAACTCTAAACACCTAGAAGCATGTCATGTGTATATCTAAACATGTTTCATGAGTTTGGACTTAAGATAGAGGTCTCTAATGTCAAATTTTAACTTAGGGCAACTTTCATCCAATGAACACTACAACAAAATTATTATATATCGACACCAAAATTTTGACGCTTGCTATAAGCGTCGAAATGTAAAACTATTAAAAAAATTTAATACAATAGATTTTAACGTCCATTGAAGGCGTCGAAAAAATTTTGACGTCTGACAACAGGCGTCGAAAAAATTTTGACGTCTGACAACAGGCGTTGAAAAAATTTCGACGCCTGACAACAGCCGTCGAAACATTTTGGTGCCAGGTTGGCGTCGAAACATTTTGGTGCCAGGTTGGCGCCGAAATGTTTCGGCGCCTGGATACCGAGGCCAGTGGTGCCGGTATCCACGGGTTGGCCCCGCCAACCCGTTAACCCGCGCCAGTTGGCGCGAGTAAGCAAGCGCGTGCCAGGTAGGAGGCGGGAGATTTTCCACCTCCTGTAGTTTTTTTTTAAAAAAATTATAAATATTTTTTTTAATATTTGTTTTCTATTTATACTTCTTCCTTCATTTTTTTCCCTTCCTCTTCTTCCTCCTCATTTTTCTTCTTTCTTTTATCCTCTTCTTTCTCCTATTCTCTCTTCAAACCAGATGAGATTTTTATTTATTTCTTTAATTTTTATTCTTAATTATTTTTTTCACTAATGTTTTTTCCTTTTTTTTTACAGGTTATCAAATTCATTCAAGATATTAAAATTTGTACAAGGTTAGTAATTTTATTAAACTTTTATTTATATCAAAATTTTAAAAAAGTTATTACTGTTTTAATATTTTTTAATTTTTACATTTTTAAACAGTAGCGCCGCTTGATTTCCGCCGCATGGCGGAAATCGAGCGGACGCGAATCCACTGCCACATGCGAAATTGGAATTCCACGTGCGTCGTAAATCGAGCAGGCGTGGATTCGTGCCTGCCCTTAATCCGCCGCATGCGGAATTCCAATTTTGTGTGCGGTGGCTCCTCGAATTTCGCTGCATTGCAGCAGAATTCGATGATTTTTTTAAAAAAAAATAATAAATATATTGATGTCTTAGCAGACGTCGAAAGGTTAAAAAATATTTTTAAAAAAACTTTTTTGACGCCTGAGCAGATGTCTAAATGTTAAACATATCGATGCTTGAGCAGACGTCAAAATGTTCAACATATCGACGCATGCTGACGCCTATACGCAGGCGTCAATATGTCAAATATTTCGACGTCTACTGACGCCTATACGCGGGCGTCGATATGTCAAACATTTCGACGTCTACTAACGCCTATACGTATGCGTCGATATGTCGAATATTTCGACGTCTGTTCAAGCATCGAAACGTACATATAGGCTCTCGTCATCTTCCATACATTTTTGTCGTATTTGCTAGCGTCAGTACGTTCATTTCGATTGTTGTTGGCGTCGAAATATTAGTTTATTCTGACGTCAAAATATCAATGGTTTGTTGTAGTGGAAACTGTTGGCCTAAGGTTTTCTACCTTGGTCTTAATCTCAGTTTTGATGATAACAAACATGAAACTAATATTTCATTAAGAAATCTTTCAGGTTCCATATCGGTTAGCGCTCGACGTTCCCGATCGAAAAAATTAATGAAATTGGAGAAATCGGCAAGGACGCTCGTCGGCGCTCGGATTCGTCGGGAAGTTAAAGTTTAGGTCTAGGGTGTCTAGTTTATAATGTAATCCTCTTTATGATGCAAAGAACCCAAAAACCATCCCCGAATCTCAAAACATGAAAACCTGGAAACCGCTCTGAAATTCACTAAGCCTAGGGAGCTCCTTGGAGGGCTATATGACCTAGATAGTTTCTAGACATAAAAAATGACGGTAATTATTCCTTGGGTTAAAACTAGATGACGAGATATTTTTTAGGAATTTTTGGAAGTCTTTAGCCTAATCATATTTGACCCAAAAGATTAGGAAATTTCTGTTTTCGAAAAATTTGTACTAGGCCCCGAAAACTACATTATGATTCTTAAGGATTTTGATTTTTTAGATATTTTTATTGAATCCAAATGGGGGGTAATCCTTATATAATATTTATGTTTTAAAATTAATAAATGTTATATAAGTAGACTTAGCGAAGATGGAACCCAAACGAGTAAAAAAATCAAGCAAAGAAAACTGCCCTGCCCAGGTTTGGTCGATAAACTGGTCAATAGACTGAAGGAGAAGGCAGTTCGGTCGACCGATCGATGCCAAAAATTGGTAGTAGCTCGAGTGGTCGACCGGATTGAAAATCGCAGGTTGCGCCTATGGCTTCACTGCACCAGTCGACCGATTCGATCGACCGGATTTGGGATTGATGAGTCCGCGACTCATTCGGTCGACCCGTCGGTCGACCGAACAACCCAATTAAGTCACAGAAAGGGTAGCGGTCGTAGGCGATCGATCGATCGATCGATCGACGATCGACCGGCAAGCGACCGAATGACGAAAATGACTAGTTTTTCGCCCGTTGAGCCACCTGTTTCATTTCGTTTATTCTTGGCTCTATAAATACCCAAACCTAAGCCTTCCAAAAGAACTTTTTGATCACTCCTAACCCTCATTGAGCCATCCTTGATCAATTCTAAGCCTCCATTGAGTGAATCTTGTGAAAAACCTAGCTTGAGCCAAAAACCTTGATCTTGCCTTCATTCCTTCGTTGATTAATCATCAAAGGTATCAAAAGGAAGCTAGGAATCTTGTTGTGGAGCTAAGTAATTTATTGTTTGATTTATAGCTCCATTTATTATTGTATTTTCTTGTTTACTTCTTTATATTTGAGTTTGTATAAGACCTGGAGTGTAGGTCTTGAAATTGGGTGGTAACCTTGGTGCTAGATGTTTAAATCCACCGGTTTAAACGTAGTTTACTAGGATTAGGTCTCGTTTGGTTGACATGGGAAGTAACTTTCTACAGAAAATTATAATTCTCATGAATTAACTTCCCACGTGTATTTCCCGGAAAGTACCTAAAATGTGTTTAGTTGACAAAAAGTTAATTCATAGGAAGTATAACTTCTCACCTACAATATGTTTGGTTGACATGAGTACTTCCTAGGAAGTACATATGAAATGATCAATATATCATTCTTTTTCTAAATTAATATTTTAATTTATGTGTGTTAGTATATATAAAAAATAATTTTTATTTGTAAATAAATATTGTACCTTATATATGTAAAATATAATATAATATTTTTATATATAATTAATATAATATATATTTTATTATATAGAAAAAATCATTTTTATTTATAGTTAATTTTAAAAATTATATATTCTACTAAAAATAAAATAAAATAAAATAAATATGTGAAGAATTCAAAGATTATTTAATCTAATAATGTGATAATATAAATTATAAATTTTGTATTAAATGTAAATATGAGGCTAATATTGACTTTTTCTTTCAATTACAATACAGGAAGTGCAACTTACCTAGGTCCCCCTAGGTAAGTTACTTCCTGTGTTTTGCAGAAAGTTGCACTTGCTGAGGAAGTTGTACTTCCTGCAAAATGCAGAAAGTGTGTCAACCAAACAAGAACTGTTTTGGCTACTTCATGAGAAGTACAACACTACTAGAAATTGAGTCTTCAACAACGATTATCAGCAACGGCCGCTCAAGCCGTTGCTATTTACAATGGCATTCTTACGGCCGCTCAAGCCGTTGCAGATATGTTGTATCTGCAACGGCTTTCTAACGAACACGCGAGCCATTGCTGATGATTTTAATTATCAGCAACGGCTTTCTAACGGACAAGTGAGCCATTGCTGATGATAACTTATTAGCAACGACTTTCTAACGGGCGAGTGAGTCGTTGCTGATAAGTTTATATAGGTTGCCGATGCTGCCGACGCCGCCGAGCTGCCGCTGCCGTCCGTCCTCGACCGCCGATTTCAGGTATTCATCGCCGCCCGGCCATCTCTTCCTGTTGCGACCGGCGGGAAATCCGACCGAAACCCTATTTTTAGGGTTTCGGCTGGCGGCGAACGACCGATGGTCGCTGCCGGATCTTGTACAGTGTTCGGACACAGTGTCCGGACACTGTACGTCGGCGCCGGAGTCCACCGGACTCCGATGCTGGAAATTGTAGATTAATTTTTATTTATTTATTTGTTTATTAATTATTTAATTAATTATTTAGATTAATTATTTAATTTGTTAGATTAATTTTTAGGGTTTAGATTAATTTTTAGAGTTTATATTAATTTTTAGTTTAATTTAGTTAGATTAATATTTAATAATGGTAGGTTAATTATTTAAATTAATGAAACTGATGTAGATTAATATTAATTAATTAGTTAAAATATTGTTAATTAGTCCAAAGTTGTCCTCAGTGGACTCGCGTCAGAATTGTCCACATCGGCATTGTGCCGGAATCGTCCACTTCAGACACGCGCCGGAATAGTTCATTTTGGACTCCTGCCGAAATCGTCTAATTTGGACTCGTGTCGGAATTGTCCAATATGAACTCGAACTGACTCGAAACATTTAGAAAATAATCATCCATCCGACGAGTTGATATGTTTCACGTACGCATCGACGAGTCGGATATGATTTAGCAAAACCTTAGATCCGTTCGGGGATTGTATGTTCGTGTAAAATAAGTAGATGATCTTTTATACGACGTACGATTCTTGAATTGTCCCTGATTGGACAATTTGGGAATATAGTTATTTGTACTGCACTTACGTTTTTCTTTTAACTGTTAACTAATTATTCTAAATTTTGGCAGCATCTCTCTTGTTCTCCGATACGCGCCCAGATGATATGCGTATTCGGAGAACTGTAGGGAGATGCTGCCGAAATTTAGTATGAAGTTAGCGGTTAAAATAAGTACTTAGTGCAATATAAATAACATAAATCCCAAATGGAATAGGACAATCTCACCTAAAGACATTAACCAAAGAAATTGTCATTGATTAACAGAATCATGTCGGCTGATCGAAGTTGGATGTACCGACGTCTTGATCGTGGAGCTTTAACGAATGAGTTTCGATTAGGCGTAACGTACTTTCTAAATTTCGCCTATTTGAATCGGAATTTCATTAGCATCGGTGATCAAATCCGATGTCCGTGCTGCATTTGTTTGAATGGACAATTTTTGGATCGGGAGACTATCACTCTGCATATATATAGCAAAGGATTTGCACCAAGATATTTTCTATGGACTTGTCACGGGGAGTCACGTGAAGTCGGGACGTCGAGTAATCTTGTTGTTCAGACATATGGTGAATTTTCCTCTGCTGGTGCTTCTTCATCTAGTCAATCTAATCCCTATAGAACTATGATACTTGATAGTCTTGGGGGTCAATTCCACCTGAATGATAATGTTGATCGGTCAGTTCTTCAGACATCAGTCCCACCAGATACTACAACGGTTGATATCACAGAAGTACAAACTGCGGTAGAGATTGAATTACCGAATAAAGAAGCTGCAAAATTTTACGAGATGTTGAAAGCTGCCGATGAACCTTTGTATGAGAATTATCCTAAATACACTAGGTTTTCAGCAATGACACAGCTCTTAAACATCAAGGGCGATTGTAATATCAGCGGGGTTGCGTATGATCGGTTTGCAGGATTGATTAATGGAATGCTGCCTACTAATAACAAGTTTGAGCCAACTTTTTATAAGACTAAAAAGCTAATGAGAAAATTGGGGCTTGAGTACGAAAAAATACACACGTGCCAAAATAACTGCATTTTATATTATAAAGAAAATGTGCAGTTGGATAAATGTCCTGTATGTCAACATCCTCGTTACAAGGAGAAGAAATCGGTCCGACAGAAAAATATCTCGTTTAAGGTGCTTCGGTATTTTCCACTAACACCGAGGCTTCAAAGATTATTCATGTCGGAAAAGACAGCCCCCTACATGAGTTGGCATGCAAGAAGTCGTGATGATACAGTAATGACTCATCCATCCAACAGTGAAACATGGAAACATTTGGATACATATTATCCTTCATTTGCTAGGGATACTAGAAATATAAGATTGGGATTGTGCACAGATGGTTTTAATCCGTTTGGGCATTCTGCAACTACTTATTCAGTTTGGCCAGTACTGCTGATAGTTTATAATTTACCACCGTAATGTGTATGAAAGATGAATTTATTTATCTTTCGATGATTACTCCAGATCCTAAGGGTCCGCGAAAAGAAATTGACATATTTCTCAGACCCTTGATAGATGAATTGAAGACATTGTGGACTGAGGGAGCTGTTACTTATGATTGTCATTGGAAACAAAACTTCAATTTAAAGGCCGCGGTCTTGTGGATAATCAATGATTTCCCGGCGTACGACATGTTATCTGGTTGGAGCACTCACGGCCGACTCTCTTGTCCGTATTGTATGGAACACTCTAAATCAATCAGTCTTCAAAACGGACGAAAAATCTCATTCTTTGATTGTCATCGTCAATTCCTACCAGCTAATCATCAGTATCGAAGGAATCATAATAAATTTACTAAGGGCAGAGTCGAAAGAGATGGGTCACCACCGATGTTGTCTGGTGAACAAATGTTAGCACGTGTTTCAGCACTTCCAGATATAGTATTTGGTCGCAATGAAAGAGTGTCAGGTTTTGGCCAAACACATAACTGAGTGAAAAAAAGTATCTTTTGGGAATGGCCCTATTGGAGTTCATTATTGATTCGACATAATTTAGATGTCATGCACATTGAAAAAAATGTATTTGATAATATTTTCAACACTTTGATGGATATTTCCGAAAAAACTAAAGATAATGTCAAAGCCCGACATGATATGAAAATACTTTGTAAAAGACCAGAGTTGGAGTTACAAGAGGTCAACGGACGATATCTGAAACCGAAAGCCCCATATGTGTTAAATAAACAACAGATCAAAGATGTTTGTCAATGGGTAAAAGAACTCAGATTACCCGATGGATATGCTTCAAACTTATCTCGATGTGTGAACGTCGATGATTGCAAACTATCAGGGATGAAGAGCCATGATTGTCATGTATTCATGCAGAGATTACTTCCGATCGCATTTCGAGATCTTCTACCTGATAATATTTGGGGTCCGTTGACTGAATTAAGTATATTTTTTAGAAACATCTGCGCAAATGTCCTTTGAGTCGAAGATATGTCAACATTTGAAAATAATATTGTTGAAATCATATACAAGCTGGAGCAGTTTTCCCTCCTGCATTTTTTGACTCGATGGAGCATCTACGATACACTTGGCATACGAGGCACGAGTTGGTGGCCCCGTTCAATATCGGTGGATGTACTTATTTGAAAGATACATGAATCGTCTGAAGAAAAAAATAAAGAACACCGCAGCTGTTGAAGGATCAATATCTGAATCGTATATCATCCAAGAAATTTCAACATTCTGCTCATTTTACTTTGAATCGACAGTACAGACAAGATTTGATCGTCTTCCACGTAACGACGACGAGGGTGTTCGACATTCAGATGGACGTTTAAATATATTTTATCACTCTGGTCGTGCTTTTGGTTCTCGTCCATCTCGACACTTAAGCGAGGAAGAGTATCATTTGGCACACTTGTATGTATTACTCAATTGTCCAGAGATTGAACAATTCATTGAAATATTTGACATTGAGATGGTGCAAAAATACTCTATTCACAACGATGAAGAATTGGAGAGATTACGAAATCGTGATTTCCCTACTTGGATTCAGACTTACAGCAAAGATCACATAGTTGAAATGGATGAAAGAATATTTGAGTTTGTTAGTGGACCGTCGCGACTTGTGTCGTGCTATAGCGGATATTTTGTTAATGGGTATAAATTTCACACGGTTGAATATGCATTTACAAGGAAGACGATGAATGCTGGGGTCTGTGTGAAAGGGACAACCTATGTTGAATGTGATATGGATTTTTATGGACTGGTGGAAGAAGTGACAAAGTTGCACTACTTCGGCTTGAAATCAGTTATTCTATTTTGATGTCATTGGTTCGATACAACAGAAAGGGGCATGAAAGTTCATCCAAAATATAAACTTGTTGAGGTTAATTATAAATCTAAATTGGCAGCAAATGAGCCTTTTATATTGACATCACAAGCCGAACAAGTATATTACGCGAAGTATCCGGCTCGAAATAAAAATAGAGCAGATTGGCGTGTAGTCTATAAGACAAAAGGTAGAGGAAAAATTGATCCGATAGTAGGAGAAAATGAGCTGATACCTGTTATGACAGATGGTTTCTATCAAGAAGATGATCCTCCTGCTATAGATCGTATTATTCCAATACTCGAGGATGCAAACACAACGTCAATTCAATTAGAAGTTGAATATGCTGATGATGACGATCAAGAAATTGAGGAAGCTGGAGATGAAGAAGATGAAGAAGAGGAAGAAGAGGAAGAAGATGAAGAATTCGAAGACTATTATTCAGATGATGAGGAATAATTGTAAAGTATATATTTTATTAAATATATCTCTACTATTTATACAATAATCTGATTATATGTCTATTCGACAGATATGTCTTGTCGTGGTTATCGTCGCAGGAGAGCTTCGGAGTCTCCGATCGGTGAGACTCCTACACTTACTCATGCTGCTGATCCTCCTGTTGCTGATCCTCATGCCGATGATACTGTCGATGCTAGTACATTCAGACGCAGGCGGCCACGCGGGCCGAACAGGTGGCAGCCTCCGCCAGCCACAAAGTCACGTAGATTTATTAGCGTGATTGGGGAGCGATAATATATCATGAATTATGAATCATTACAAATTCATTATATCATAATATAATATTAAAATTTATTTTTGTTGTGGCAGTTCGAGCAAGAAGAAGTGCCGAGGAGCATTTCTTCTACTATTCGACGATACATACACGGGGCATGGCCTACGTGGTCTCACGTGCCTAGCGAGCACGTCGACATGTTATGGCGCGAGTTTGAGGCACATATTATTATTATTTTTACATGCATGATGATTAATATTGGTACTGATATTATTATTCTGCAGGCTCGATATACATGGGCTGAGGACCAAAGGCCCTTCATTTACGCTGCTTGGGAGGCTATTTCCCGGGCAAGGTACAATGGGCAGTTGGGGCAGGCCCGGTTCCAGGCGATGGCACGAGCTGGGACTACTAACATCGCGGAGACTCGGGGATACGACCCCGATTGGATTACTCCGGATATATGGGATCAACTCGTGAGAATATGGTCGACGGATCGATGGCAGGAGGTTTCTAGGAATGCGGCTAGAAATCGCATGTCGGGGGGAGCAGCGCGTCACACCGGCGGCTCTATTGCATTTGCAGTGCACGTGAACCGTATGGTAAGTATACCTTTTAATTATATATTTTATTTGTTACTATGTGTACTAATTAATGTATTTGTTTTGTAAATGTAGACGACGGTGTCGGATGACGGGACTGTCCAGTGACCCTCCCCGATGGCGGTGTTTGAGCGGACTCACCGTCGAGCACATGGGACGGGGGAGTACATTGACAACCGCGCTGCATACATTATGGTAACTATATATTTGTTTAAATTATTCATTATATATTTATAATTTAAGTTTTATGATAAATATTAAACAAAAAATCAAACTCGAGTAGGAGACCTACAGCCAGACGGTGGTGCAGCGCGGGGGCACCCCCGAGGACTTTGACGCAGCAACGTGGGTCGAGGCCGCAGGTGGCTGGGACCATGGCCGCGTATATGGCTTTGCAGATAGTGGTCATGCGCGAGCCGTACTAGGGCCATTTGGGGCACCGACCCCTCCGATCGCTTGTGAGCGGCCGTCCAGCTCCAGATCTAGTTATGATCATAGTAGCAGAATAAGGACTCTAGAGGAGACGGTCGTGCGTCAGACTGAGATGATGGAGCGCCAGAGTCAGATAATGGCGGAGATGCATGCTATGCTATGCAACATGTCAGGTCATCCCGAAGCAGGCATCTCTTCGGCATCATCTCATCCATCGTCCTCGAGTCAATCCACGCCGGTGTACACTCAAGCACTCTAGACTCCGCCAAATGATCCAGGCCATCCTCCATCGTCATCGTGAGATTTTTTTTATATTGACTTTGTTACTGATATATTATACTTGTTTAATTTATTTTATTTAGATATTGATACTTCAATTTTGCATTTCAATAGTTTTTATACTATTGTGGATAATTATAAATATAAATATAATTATTTTGATGTATATCTTGGTGTATTTGTGATGTGTGAATGAATGTGTATATGAGTGTATGAGTGTGTGAGTTATGTATCAGATAATGTATCAATGTATCAATGGAAATTTGAAATTTTAATTTTTTTCGTTACCAGGTTCACATCATCAGCAACGGCTTTCCCATGGCCGTCCGTCGGAAAGCCATTGCTAAAAGTTTATCGAAAGCCGTTGCTGATAACCTACAACAACAGCTTAGCAACGGGCTTTTACTAACGGCGTTGCTACGGGCTCACCAGCCATTGCTATTAATGTTATCGGCAACGGCTCCGCGTCCGTGGCAAAATCGTTGCTGATAATATTTTTAGCAACGGCCCGAGCGGCTGTTGCTGATCCGTTGCTAAGTTATCAACAACGCGATTTTCTGCCACGGCTCCATTGCAACGGCGCCAGCCGTTGCACGCCGTTGCTGATGATTTTCAGCAATGGCTCAGCAACAGCATCAGCCGTTGCTGATGCCCATTTTTCTAGTAGTGCAACTTCCTGTAGGAAGTTGTGTCAACCAAACGATGCCTTAGTTGAGTTATCCCTTAGGATTGAGGTGGAAGAGTGCTCTCGGTAAGAAGGCGGAGACTTCCGGGTGTGGAAGTGCCTTAGGTCGAGAGTGAGACTCTTCGAGTCAAAGTCCTCCGTGTCAGGGAAACATCATTAATCTAGTAAAACTAAGTTTGGAAATCCTAAGCGGGGTGCTTAGGTAGTGGAGTAGGCATTGGGGCCGAACTATTATAAATCTCTATGTTAGCATTGAAATATTATTTGTATTGATTGCATTATTATTATTGCTTCCGCATTTAGTCATCGAATTATAAATTGCCTAAGTAGTTTAAGAAAATGATTAAACTCGGAATTAGGCAAATAGATTTAGTTAACACACTATTCAACCCCCCCCCCCTCTAGTGTGCCATTTCACCCAACAGAAACTTGCCTAAGTACTAAAATTCTACCTACTCATGAGAATCAAGGATTTATCAAGCAACTCTAATCATGAGTATAGAGACACCAATAAAGCATGAATATTAAGGTATTATGCTAAGATTTTTACGAAATTCAAAGACATACCTCTTACATGAGAATTTTGCCAAACTTATCCTTTTCCTCCTAATTATTAGCCTTCCATTTTCATAAATGTTAACTTGCAAGCCAAAAATCATTAGTAGCACAATAATATAACAACTAGCAAGTTAGCATACTAAATAACAAAGGTGAAATAGAAATCTTCATTTGAGACTTTCAACCTAAGCTAGATAGTGATAAATTTATTTCAAGTAGAATCGTCATGAAACCAAAACGAATCGAGAGATATCAAAATATGAAAATTTGAAAAGTAAGATCTTCAACCCTTCCTATTAGTTAAAAATCGAAAGGCCACAATTAGCCTACAATTTAGAACCGCAAGATCGCTTAGGCCCGTTATAGGCCACATAGGTCTCCGAAGAGACCGAGAAATCAGAAAATCAAAAGTCATTTGAAATATATTAAGAACTGGGAAAATTAATTAATTTTAAGCATGTATCATAAACACCATCTTCAAGCATACAAGTAGAGAAAATGTGATGATACCAAGTGATTTAGATGCCAATTCTTAAACCTAAGGCATCTAGTCTAGGTGAAGACTTTGAAGTTGCAAACATGTAAGGATCCTTCCTTCAATTTCTTGGTCAACTTCAACTCTTCAATTTCCATTACCTTGTGTGGTAGCTCCCCCTACAAAAGAGCATGAAACTTTTGGTACCCAAATGGCTTTGTGTCCTTGGGGATTAGATGGCCTAGGAATCCAAAGTGTCCTAGCTACACTTGGATTTTTCTTGAATGCACAATCATAAATAGCATGGCCAAAAATACCACAACAAAAATAATGTCCATTGAATTTCTTTTAATTTTTGCTACGGACATTAGATCTATCATTTGAATGCTTGACATGTGAAACGTGATGAGTATGAGCATTCTTAGAAAAATCATTCTTCTTCTTATGATCATGAGGTCTAATGGTAGAATGCATAGCATGAGAATGATGATGAACATTGGCATTCTTTACATAAGCATTTCTAGTGTTCTTAAGAAATGAAACATTTTTCAATTCGTTTACTTTCTTATTTAAGGACACAACCTCATTTTTTAATGAATCAAGAGATTGATATAAGGCTTTAGATTGAGATTTCAAATTGTTGTTTTGACTTATAATTTTTGAATTCTCAAGTTTCAAATTTTCATTCTCAAGCTTTAAGTCCTTAAGCTCAAGCTTCAACCTATCATGGGAAGAATCAAAATAACTAGATTTCATTATCTCATTTTCTAGTTTTAGTTCATCCACATGAGAGTTCAGTCTTATATTATCTTTCTTCAATCTTTTATTTTCATTATCCTTTTTAACAAGCAAGGCATATATTTTCTTGTATTCATTTACTAACTCATTATATGATATGTCAAGAGAACTAGTAGAGCTAGCATTATTATTATCATTAGCATGACGAGAAGGAGAAGAGTGAACCACATCATTAGCATCCATGAGATAAACTTTCAAGGTGGCTTCATGGTCATAAAAAGAGGATGCTTCACTTGAGTAAGATGTGGATGTGGAAGCACTTGATGTCTTCCTTGCTTTGTTCACTATGGTAGGACAATTTTTCTTCACATGCCTCTTTTCCTTGCAAGCATGACAAATCACCTTTCGTTTTCGGCTCTTAGAGTTGCTCCTTTGACTAGAAGCACAATGGGCATCAAAACCAAGATTAGTAGTAGGTGAGTGACCATTGTCATCACCACCTTCATCAAAAGTGTCAATCTCTTCGGTTTTGGCATAATCATATAAAATATTTAAAGTGGCCCATAAATCATAAGCCGAAGAGCAATACATGACTTTATCTAGGATGTCATTTGGTAACGTGCAAAGAATACAATTCATGACATCTACATTATACTTAAACATTTTCTTATCTAATTCACTCCAAGCATGCATGTCAACCTTAGGTTCAATGAATTCTAGTCTTAACATGTTAAGGACACCAAAACCCTTAGTCTTTAAATATGTGTACATCATATATTTCCAAAGACCAAAGTTCGAGGCATCGAATCTAGGAGGTGAAGACGCTAAACTCTCTAGTGTCATTTTTTGGATCGAAGCAAAGTGTAGAAGAGACGGTGAAATCTTAAGCTACGGACCCGCTCTAATACCAATTATTCGTGAAATGGCCACACTAGAGGGGGGTGAATAGTATGTTAACTAATCTTATCGTATAATTTTGATTTTAATCGTTTATTGATTAGTTAGGCTAAGCACGATATTAATAGCAAGCGAAAGCAATAAATATGAAGCAATTAACACAAAACAATATATCAATACTAACACAATTATTTATAGTGGTTCGGCCCCAATGCCTACTCCACTACCTAAGCACCCCGCTTAGGATTTCCAAACAAAGTCCATTAAATTATGAGTAGCTTACAATTGATAACTTTACACCGGAAAGACCCTACACTCACCTCGAAGGCACTTCCACACCCGGAAGTATTCCGCCTTCCTACCGAGTGAGTTTTCTCACCTCAATTCCTAAGACCTACTCCTAACTTAGTTTACACAAGTGGTTTTACATCTTCTACACCAAGGTAACCACTTAAACACAAGACCACACACTAGGTCTTCTTACAAACTCAAGTAAATCAAATCAAAACAAAATAAAAACACCTTAATCACAAGAAGAGAGTAAAGAGAACTTATCACAATTAGGACACCTCTTCTTCTTGAGCCTAGCAAGCTTGAATACCCCTTTAATGAAGAACACTTGAGGATGAGGGATCAAGAGCTAGGTTTTGTGGATTTGATCATGAAAGGGCTTAGGAGATGCTTAGGATCACTCTTTGAGACTTGGAAGCATCAACATTAGGTTAGGAATGAGTTTGGGATGGGTATTTATAACCCCCAAACACCAAGGGTCGTCAACGGGCGTTTTTCTACCCGTCGACGACGCCCGGTCTCTTGCCGATCGATCGTCGGTCGATCGATGGATCGACTGCCCAAGCGACCGCGACATTCTACCGCTTCTGGGCGCACTTCGATCGACCGAATTGGCTACTGCCAATTTTTTACTATATTCGGTCGACCGACCGATCGACCGAACTTGGGCTGAGCTTGATTTTTTCAGCCTTCTTCTTGCGCGCTTCATTTTCGGGTTCTGGCCTTCAACGTGCATCAACTTGGAGAGCTTTCCATGTGTTCTTTAGACTCATCCAATGCGTCTTTGGTGCACACGTCGAACTTCGAGAGATTTCTACGACGAACTCGAACGCGTCGATCAATGTCCTTCCAATTTTTTGATTTCTTCGATATTTTCGATCGATAACATCAAGTGCTAATCGATATGGAACCTGATAATATTTCTCAATGAAACATTAGTTCCATATTTATTATCATCAAAATCGAGATTAAGACCAAGGTAGAAAACCTTAAGCCCACACCTCTTATATCCAAGCTCCTTTAAAACAACTATCAACTCTTGTAAATACCACAAATCCAACTCACAATTTGGCATTGTGTACGTTGCCCCCCCCCCCCCCCCCCCCCCCCAACATAATTCAAAACCTCCTCTCCTATAAAACAACCTCCATGGTGTAGCTCAATAGTAAAAGGCTTATCCAAATCACCTATTAAAAACATTCAACTATTCAAGCTAAATACATCGGTAGCATGCATTAAACAAAAGCTTTCAAAATTCAAATTTGAAGCTACATTACAGCATTGAACATTCAAACCAAAGCTTTCAAAATTCAAATTTGAACCTACATTAGCACTGAACATTCAAACAAAACCTTTAAAAATTCAAATTTCAAACTACATTACAACAATGAACATTCAATGAAACCCTCAGTAATCGAATTAAAACCCTAAACATATTACAAGAAATAAAACTCGCAAAAAATCCTAAACATATTACAAAAATCAAAGATTGAAAAAAAACCCTAAACACACTATGAAGTAGAACTTACAATCCTCCACATGCGGTTCGAAAGGTGGAGGTGGTGGAGCCTTGCATTTTTTGGATTTCTTTGACTTTACAATCGCCTTCACCACTCGCCTCCATCCCAAGGAGTTCTTCGTCAGTCTCATCTTCGTCTCTTAGGCGGAAATTGGGGGAATCGTTGGTTAGGGTTTATATTCGGGTGTTATATTTAGGGAATGTGGGGAAGTGGGTGGGTTAACGTAAATATGATGTGGAATTAGTTATCCCACATCACATTTCGTTCGCTGATATGAGGTGACATTAATCTAGCCATGTCAGATTTCGGTTTGCCACATAAGATAGAAGTAACGACGTTATGCCAACTAGGTGACGACAGGGACCGATTTGATAACGGAAAATATTTAGGGGACAACTATGACCAATTTTTTCTTTGGGGGACCACTTTGAAAACCGGCATATATTTGGGGGACCATTTTGTACGTTATCCCTTATTTTAATGTATTTGTAAACAAAGTTTTCCGATGTATTCCAAAGAGCGAGCTATATCACTCGAGGCGGTGTTTCAAGTTGGTCGCGCTGCCTCTGGAGGAGGGAGGAGAGGAGAAAGGCGGTGGCGTGAGCGAGAGAACACTACCACCTTTCCATCTTCTCTTCCTTTCATTCATCGCGCGCTTGTATCTCTTGTTTCTATCTTCCTCTTCTTCTCTTCTTCTATCATCGTCATCTTGCTGCTGTAGTCGATTCTCGTTTGTTGATCGGGCGCTCGTAACCTCAGTCTCGTAATGAAGAGAACAATTTTGTTTTCTATGACTATTATTCTTCTCAAAGTGAGCAAATAAAATGTTTGGTATTCATCTCTCTGTGAAAAAAATGTAATCTTGAATTCAAAAGCATGTAACTCAGAGGTCGATCTTTAGCTAGGACTCCTTCAGTGTAACAATTTACTAGCATAATCTAACATTGATTTGCTACGCTTATGTCTATTTCTTTTTTTCTGTGGTTTTTTCCTTGGATATGATTGCTTGCAAGAAGTCTATTTGATTTCTCTATGCCATGCTAATTGCTAATAGTTTGGGTCGTTAAAAGATCAGTTGTTATCTAGTTTCAGTGTTTTATTACCTGTTTGTTGTAGGGCCATGGTGTCAAGTTCTTCCTTCTTAATTTGCTTATTCTTTATCTGACATCCTAGTAAAATTTAGTATAACTTTATTGCAGGAATTAAGATCCCTGATGGAGAATCAACCACTCTGATTGAAGAGCACCACACAGCTACTTCCAGAATTGTTATCTGATGCAAGATTTCCTAAAGTTGAAGTCATCTGTCCTCAACCTTGTTGGTCTTTAAAAATGCCTTTTCTGATAGGTGGTAGCAGTATGGGCTCCAATTCTAATGGGTGAGCTTCCTCGTGTTAGAAAAAGGTTTGCCGGTTAAGTTCCTCTTTTGCATTGTGATAATTGATTATGAATTGAGAGGACACATATTTGCATAATGGTCGAATTTCTCGGTTTTGAAACAACTAGCTGAAACGCAGAAAACTAAAGTTTTTTAGACTGAATATGTCACTGTTTGACTCAACAAATTAGGAACTTTGGAACCTATCAACAATCCTTTACAACTCAATCTAAATTCAAATATATGATACAACTTGAATTATATATCAAAGAGGACACCAACTTAACATGATTCAAATAGAACTGCCGCTCTTTTGGCTAGGGCACATCCGATGAAGCAAGAAACGGCTTCTCCGTCTAGACCCGGTGGTCTATCCTTCTCCTCAGGCAATGAGGACTGGACGATGGTCACTCCTAGGCGCCGTCGCCGTCGTGTTACTTTCGCTGTGGCCCCGCGGCCATCATCATCGTATTGGGTTCCCTCTCGCTCCTTCGCCGATGTGGTTCGATCTCACCCTATTTCACCTCCGCCGCATATTCGCCATTCCCGTCCTGCTCCTTCTTCCACTGCTCCGCCTGCTTCTTTGAAGATATCTGTCATCGTGGATGAGCTCCGACGCTCGGGGAAATGTTTCAACTGTTGTCGTATTGGTCACCCCAGTTTTCGATGTCACGCCCCTGCGGTCTGCTACTTATGTAAGATTCCCGGTCATCGTGCTAGCCGTTGCTCTTCCTCCTCGCATCGCGGCTCTTCTCTATCTTCTCGGTCTTCGTCTTCGGCCCCACCCGCCCCTCCTTCTCCCTCATCGCTGTTGCACCCACCGCCTCCTCCATCTCGATTTGTCGGTACTTCTGTTCAGCAAGATGTTCCTCCTTCGGTGTCTCTCCTTGGGTCTTCGTCTTCAGGGTGCTCTGAGGCGGACCGTCCTGACTCGGTCGAGCTCCACTTGCACCCCTCCGCTTCTACGCTCAACCGGGTTGGATATCTCCATGAAAGATGTGTGGTGGTGTCGATCGTTGGTCGGCTTCGTGTCCGTTCGGATATTGCTGGTTTTCTTGCTTCGTGTTTTCGTGATGCTGCATCACACCGGAATCAATGGCATCAACGATCTCTCAAAGACGGTAGATACCTGATCACTACTCCGGTGGAGCGTAATTCTTATTACAAAATTGCGTTGATCAAGCGGAGGTCCATTAGGTGGGGTGACGCTTCGCTCCGCATTGAGGACTGGTCCAGCGACGAATCCTTTGAGCCAGTTCCTGACTATGAGATGAGCGTCGGCCTTGTTCTCGAAGGACTTCCTCTGATATATTGGAACGAGGATGCTCTCGCATTGCTCACCAGCCCCTTTGGTGCATTCGATGCGATTGATGCTCGGTCTCTGCGATGGTCGGAATCTGAGGCCTGTCGCGTCCGCATCCGTGTTCGCTCCCTCGACAAGATTCCTCGAAAAATATTGGCGATCGCGGATGGTTGTAGATACTCGGTATTGCTCCGCATCTCTTGGTTCCGATGGATCTTCGGTGACAATGATGGTCTTCCTCTGACGAGCTTCGACTCGGGTGGGCCTGATCTGGAGGATGACCTTGACGCCAGCCCTCCTCCGAAGCCTTCGTCGGAGACGGCCCCTCAGCCAGTCTCTTCGCCGCCTCCCCCCTGCTTACCTCTCCGTCATCATCATCGGCGGTGGTGCCGGTGGACGGTGTAGGAGTCGTCTCCATCAAGGTTGCTGGGCCGCGCTCGGCTCCCGAGGACGATCGTCCTGCTGTTGGCAGAGCGTATCACTTGGCAGTCCTGCATGATCGGCGTATCCGCTCTGCCACCTTCCCGATCAGGATCTCCTCCTCTCCCCTTTCGGCGTCTGCAAGCCTGGCATGCCATCTTCTTGCTTATTCCGCTCGATACTGGTGCACTGATTGTACATCGGATCTCTGCGATGTCAGCAGGTTTCATTCATTTCCATCTGCTTCTACATTGGACTTATTATGCAGGTTGCTCGCATATTGGGTTGGTGGTTCTCATATCCGTATGGGTCCACCCGGGACTCCAGTGGACAATATGATATATATGGCTATTAGGGGAGAGGGCCTTCTATCTATCGGGCACACGGGTCCTGCTTGCTCCCAATTGATGTTATCCGATCTGTCTTCAAATGTCGGATCTTCTACCTCCATGTCGGATCCTGTCTTACCCCATGTACCGAGCTCCCCTAGCTCATCTCGATTCAAGAATGTATACTCCAGGATGACCCGTAGAGGGCCCGGTTATGTGGTTCGTCGAAGCTGCCGATTGCGGTCCACTTACCTATCCTCTACCTCCTGCGCGCAGCGAGCAGAGCATCGAAAAGCCCTCCTTAATGAAGTTCATGCCGGTGCCGGAGGCCGTGGCTCCTCCTCAGCCCTCCCTTCTTCCCCTTCTTCATCCTTTCACGATTCTGGATCTCCTCTCGGCAGCCATCTTATATCCGCGGTTACCTCGTCTGCGGAGCTATCTCTTCTAGCGAATATTGAAGCTCTGGGCTTTAACTTGGATGCCCCTGCAGCTGTGGTCCTTTCGGCGATCGCGGACTCTTCTTTGAATGGTGCGCCTGGGCGTAATAGATGATGCTATATGTTCTATCGGAGATTGTGATCTTTTATTTTCCATGACTTCAAATTTCTCAGCATTATTTTGGAACGTCCGTGGATTAAATCGCAGCGCTAAACGATATATGGTAAAGTGTTGTGTAATGGAAGGAAAATGCTCGGTAGTTGCTTTACAAGAGACTAAGCTGGCCAATATATCCTCCTCTTGCGCCAAGCAGCTTACTGGCTTCCGTCATCCGGGCTTCATTGTCGCCGATGCAGTCGGGCTTTCCGGCGGGCAAATACTTATATGGGAGGAATCATTGTGGATCCCATTGTCGTCATGTGTCGGTGATCACTATCTGATGGTCAAGCTTGAGCAGCGCCGCTCAAATCAGACATTGGTTTTCATTAGTATATATGGTCCTCCTCGCCGGGCGGGTAGAAGAGCTTTCTTTTCTGATCTGGGTGCTCTACTGTCCGACCCAGCAGCTCGTTATATTATTGGTGGGGACTTCAACGTGACGCGCTTCCAACATGAGCGTCGTAACTGTCAAGGCTCCGCCTCCGACTCGGCCTTGCTCTCCAAGCTCATTGCTGATTTTGAATTGATCGATCTACCGATCTCTGGCCGCCAATTTACTTGGTCGAATAATCAACCTTCTCCCCGCCTTGCTCGGCTGGACCGCGTATTAATTTCTTTGCCTACTTCTATTTCTCTCCCCTTGGCTGCTGTTATCGGCGGAGAAAGAAGGCTACCGGACCACAACGCTCTCCTCTTCCGAGCCAGTATTCCCTCCTCCAATAATGGGCGATGGTTCCGACTTGAAAATTGGTGGCTAAGCAAGGCTCATTTTCGGCGAATTATCAATGCAGCATGGTCGGAGCCTCCTTCTTCCTCCTCAGCTTGCTCTTCCTGGATTTCTCGCTGGAAGCGGCTTCGTAGCACTATATTGCAATGGTCTGCCATAATCAAAAAAGAAAATAAAATAAAAAAGATCTCTCTTGAGGCCGAAATTGACCATCTCAACAGTAAGGCAGAGTTGATGGACCTCTCTCATCAGGAATTTCTCCTACTGAAATCTCACAAGTCCGAATTAAATGACTTCTACCATGATGAGGCTGCATATTGGCGTCAACGTGCAAAAATTCGTTGGATGAAAGATGGCGATCAAAATTCAAGATTTTATCATCAATGGGCTTCTATTAAGAAAAGAAAAAATTGGATCCATCACATTATGACTGAGTCTGGAATTTTATATGACTCAATCGAGATTACAGAGGCATTTCGTGCCCATTTCAAAAACTTGCTCGGTCACTATAGTAAGCCCTTACTGAAGCTCAACTGGTCATTGATTGCGATGCCGACATTACCTGAGACGGCTGGCTTGGTCATGGACTCACCTTTCACTGTATCTGAGATCAAGGCTGCTATTCAAGATCTTGGTCGAAATAAAGCGGCAGGCCCCGATGGCCTCTCCTCCGAATTTTTTCTTGCTTTCTGGGAGACTTTGCGGCTCGATCTCTATAGCATTTTTCATGAAATTTATCTCAAGCCTGGGTTATTAAGAAGATTCAATTCGGGCTTCATAGTATTGATCCCGAAGTTTGATGGAGCTTCTCATATATCTGACTATAGACCTATCAGCCTGGAGTCGATGATTGTTCGTATATTTTCCAAGATCCTCTCCACCCGACTAAAGCCATTCATTCACTGCTTGGTTAGTGGCAATCAAAATGCATTCATGGCTCACCGTAGCACTCTTGACTGCTTCATGGGGGTCCACGAAACGGTATGGGGCTGTCATCAATCTCATGAAGATGGAATCCTCCTTAAAATCGACTTTGCGAAAGCATTTGACTCGATTGGTTGGAGTTTCATTATGGATATGCTTGAGGCTCGCGGTTTCTCGCAAATATGGCGCTTATGGATCAAGCATATATTGGAGACAGAATCCACTATCATTGTTAACGGTCTTAGGAGTCTTCCATTTCGCCACAAATCCGGTGTGAGACAGGGTAATCCCCTTTCTCCATTCCTTTTCATACTCGCCTCTGATTGTCTCTCTCGGCTTCTGGCCTCTGCTACTCAGAACAATCTCATTCAGGGGGTTCTTCATCAACGGATCCAGGGTGGAATCCATCACTTCTTATTTGCGGACGATCTGATTATATTCTGTTCAAACTCGACGTTCTTCCTAGAAAATCTTCGATTATTATTGAGATGTTTCGATCTTGCTTCTGGCCTTCACATTAACCCAAACAAATCCTCTGTTACCAGTCTCCTTGGTGGTCTCCCCGTGGCCGAACAAGTGGCCTCTTTCATGGGATGCCACGCCGCTGAACTCCCACTTCGCTACCTAGGCCTTCCACTGAAGGTGGGCCGGCCTAACAGATCTAATTGGTATAATTTGATTACCAAGTTGGATGCAAAGCTAAACTCCTGGCAAGGTCGACTTCTTTCTCGAGGGGGGCGTTTAACTCTCATAAATAGCTCGATTACAAGCACCTCAGCATATATGCTCTCCATCTTTAAAGCACCGGCTTGGGTTCTTAAGGAGATTGACTCTAGACGTCGTGCTTTTTTTTGGACTGGCTCTCTTGGTCGTACGCCTGCTGGTAAATCTATGGTTCGATGGGATCATCTTACTTGCTCTCGCAATGAGGGAGGCCTCGGTATTCTTGATATCCATGCCCATAATTGCGCCCGTTTAGGTGGCTGGATATGGAAGATCATTCAAAGTGCAGATTTATGCTGGGTTCAAATTATGGAGAGATTATATGGAGATTATCGCTCATGGAGCAGCTCTTCTTTTTATCGTATTGCCTCCCCAATTTGGCGAGATATGATCCCCTTTCTTGAGTTGATCAGATTGGGTACTTCCATTAAGGTTGGGGCCGGTCATCGGGTGCGCCTATGGACGGATCCTTGGCTCGATGGATACTGCCCTATGATCAAATTTCCTAATCTTTATTCCTTCTCAACGAACCGGAGCTGCTCCATATTCGAAGCCAGAAACACACTTGAAGATGGCACATTCGATGGCTGGAACTTATCCTTCAGCTACCCTGTAGATGCAGAGTCCCTTTCCCATTTTACAGAAGATTTAAATAGGCTTTGCTCATCGTCGGCAGATGATTGTATCGGCTGGAGATGGTCTTCTGACGGCATATATTCCACCAGCAGTATATATCGAATCCTCACCTTCCGCGGGATCACTTCACACTCATCTGCGATTCTATGGAGAATTAAACTTCCGCCAAAAATCTCCATTTTTGGGTGGTTATGGATGCGGAACAGGTTGCTGACTCGCGATCGTGTTGCAAAATGGTGTATAGTATTGGATGAAGACTGTCCTCTCTGTTCTGGGATCAAAGAATCACATCTTCATCTTTTCTCAGAATGCGATTTCACTTCAGCTGGATGGACTTTTTTCCTTTCGGGTTTACATATTCCGTTCTTCCATATCTTCACACCCGCTCAATGCTCTAGAAACTGCTCGAGTTCATCCCTCTTCCGAGACAAACTGAAGCTAACTCTGATATGGTGTTGGTTCATATGGTTCGAACGCAACTCCCGTATATTCAAAGAGCGACGATCTTCCCCTCAATCATTGGCTGCTGCGGCTGCAAGTTTCCTTGATTGTTGTATCAAATGTCTTTCATGACATTAGGTTGTAGGCCTATGGTCATACTATATTTATCGATTTTAGACTTACTTTTATCTCTTCTCCCCCTCGCCTGTAATCTTTTCAACCCTCTTGAATAAGATTCCAGGTATTCAAAGTTCAAAAAAAAAAAACTTAACATGATTCAAATTAAAGTTGAACTGAACAGGCTTGAGTTTGATCAAAGATAGTCTCTGGTTCATGCTGGAGGTCGAGCTCGCTTATTGGTTCAAATATGGTAAACTTGGTTTTCAAATAACTCCTTGTCTGTCTAGTTCTTAGACTACGAATTCAACTTGTGTGCCATGCAGAGACCATTGTTGGCTATTTTGATTTCTGGTTTGCATATTTCCACTAGCTTTCTTCCTTGCATGCTCTTCATTTCTGAAGATAAGAATCCTTAAGTGGTGCTTTAGAAGCAAATCTTTTGATACTTAAGCTTTGAGTTGATGTTTTAGGCATAATTCAAAACTGTAATTCTTTCATTGTTGCAGCATTTTGCCCAGTCATCAAGGGTATCATCACGGATAGAACCAAATCTGAGCTGCGAAGCAAACATATAAAACTAGAAATACCAAAATGAAACTCATAGGACTGAAATCTAAAAAATTTAAAATTTATAGGACTTCTATTGCACTTGTCCTGAAATTTTTCTATCCAGAGTTTGATTTACTGGACTTCAAAGCTGGATTCAACTAAAGCTCCTTTGGAGAGGATGGAAATACACATGTCAGTTACTTCGTAAGAAACTTAAGTGAATAATTGTAGATGATTTGATGGTTTTCATGGATTCTTGATTAGTTAAGTAACTCTGATGCATTACTTTACAGTGAGAAAAAAATGAGAAGTTGAGAACTATTGCTGCTAAATACTGGCATGTAAAGGCTGCTTATATGATGTTGAGTAATTAAAATTTAAAAATCTATAGTTTATTGCATCAAAATTTATCAAAACACAATGAAATTAGGGTGGACCAAATTAGATGTTTGGCCTTGGATTGATCGACTAAACCAAACATTTGATTTAGCTCTAGTCTGTTGAATTAATTTTAATTTGACTCCAATCAACATAAACCCAAATACATTTGACTTCCAAATAAAGCATTAATAACTCTTAAAAAAACCACTCTAGGCACCATGAACACAATCATGATCTAGTCATGACTCAAAAAGAATGAAACAAAGACTTAATTAACTCAATATTTAGGAATTCAACTTGAGCTAACCACTGCTTAATTAGTAAGGTGATTTGGTACGTGTGTTGTAAACCACCACCCAATGTGACCACCATCTTATAAGTATACTAGAAAATATCCCCTGCTACGCAACGGATCCAAACAATTTTATGAAATATTTTTAAATTAATAATAGTAATGAAATTAATTCTATATCAATATATATACATTAAAATATAAAAATAATATCATTTATTAATAGAGCTAAACATAAATATCAATCGTACAGTAGTAAACTTAAATTCAATTATAATAATACAATTTTAATATTCTCGATAGAAAATTAATGAAAATATAATAAAGATAGATAAAAATTTTTAAAATGGAATACAATAATAAAACAAAATCAAAAGAAAAGAATTAATAAGTGAAATAATTTATTTGATAATTAGAAAAATTAGAGCTTAAAAAAGTACAATTTCAAAAATGAAAAAATAAGTACACTTTCCAATAAAATAAAAATATTATAAAATAATTTTTAATCAGAAAATATATGAAATCAATTATATAGTAAAAGATGTAATTAATAAAATATAATTAAACATTATAATATAAATATATGGTCATGTATTAATAGAAGTACAAATAAAGATGAATTTTACAACGGTCAAATTTAAAATCAATAATAATAATAATAATAATAATAATAATAATAATAATAATAATAATAAACTTTAATATACACAATTAAAATTATCAAATATTTAACAAAGGTGGATATAATTTTTTTAACAAAAATACAACAATCAGCACACATTTATAAAAAAAACATTAAACATAAACACTCAAAATAATATATTCGATAAATTAAAAATGAACATAGTTTAAGTGAATTACAATTCCAATAAAAATTTTAAAAAATAAAAGTATAAAAATAAAAATGAGAAACTAAAAAAAAGAGACTAAGAGATCTCACTTATCATGTGTCACTTTATTTTACATCATTAAAATTACTACAATATTTAAAATGAAAGTAAGAGGTAGAGGCTCAAACTAAATAATTTAATAAAAACTTACAAATCAAATTTAATGAACAAATAATATTTTTTTCATATGCTATAAATAATAGAGAAATAACAAAAATATAAATTTTAGAAAGTAATAATATAGAAAATAAAAAATAAAAAATAAAAATAAAATAAAGATTTAAAATATATAATTATACTTAATTTGTTTTAGAGTTTTGAAATAATTTTAGAAAATATGAAACATCAAACTAAATAATAAATTCTACTTAAAAACTTTAAAACTTGAACGAAATTAACTAAATAACGGTAATAAAACTAAATATCTACATTTTTAAATAGTAAAATAAGAATAAATAATATAAATAATAATTAGTATATATTAATCGAAAGTTGGATCATATTTACAAAAAAATATCTCGACTTATCATATACTATTTGATTAGCATATCATTTATTTTACTACGACATATATATATAAAAAAGATATTTATAGTTGATTTGCTTCCAATTTTTAAACTCCCTCCAAAAATGTGAAAGCTTAAACTAATTTAAAAATCAGTAAAAAAAATATGACAATAAAATCAAGTTAATGGAAAATAATATTTCCTTAATAAAGAATATATAACTAAATAAAATATAAAATAATGATAGTAAAAATAAATAATATAAAATATATAGTATATAAGAAAATAAAAAAAATAAAAGTATATATAATTAGCCTATTTTAGAATTCGGATTTTAGAAGAAAAATATGATATATACACCAATCCAAACTAAAAAAATTTACTCGAAAATTATAAAACTTGAATAAAATCAAGGAAAATAAAAGTAAAAGATTAGATGTTTAATAAACTATAACAAACAATAAGATAATAGCAGTAATAATTAATATAATAAGTAAATATTATATATAGTATATACTAATTATATAATTATATAACAAAATACACTACTAATATATAGTTGTTTCAATTAGATCTGCTAAGGAAATATGAAATGTAAACAAAATTAAAAATTTTAATGAAGTGAATCAAGAAATTTTATTATAAAATTGATCAAAAATTGAAGAAGAAACTTGGAAGATTAGCGTCAGTTTAGGCACCATTTTCTCAATAATCATTCTATTCTTGCACGAGGATCGGAGTAATCCTGGAAGCATAGTTTTTTTTGAACTTAATCACATCTATAAGAATAAATACCATATGATATCAATTCATAAGTAAGATTTCAAAAAAAAATAAAAATAATTAATGATTTTTTTCTTAATCAACAACATTTAATAATACATTAAAAAGTTTCAGCTTGAATAACTGTTGCTAAATTTGTAATACTGACGTCTCTGCTTATGACGTCGGTTTCTAATGAAATAAAAAAAAGAATTCTAGTGCCTCTGCTTATCGAATATAAAATTCGATAATTTTGATTTGAATAGGTATTCAAATTTCAAAGACGTTTGAAATCACATCTTTTATTCGAATTTGATATTTAAAAAAAAAATAAACTGATTTAAATATTTATTTCAATTTGAGTGAAATTTATTTAAATTGTTTGAATTGATTAAAATATATTAGTTTCCATGTATTATATATGTATATAATAACTATATTCATTCAAAAATTTAGTAATCAAACTAAATTAAAGAAAAAATAAAAATTTAAGTAATAATATAATAGGAATATATTGGTTTGATTTGAAGTATTAATTTTTTTTTCTTTGTAAAATGCATATATTTTATATAAAATGTGAATATGTGTATATTTATAAAATATATTTTATATTAAAAAATTAATATTGAAAGGTATGAAAATTTTGAAACGATAAAATCATGCAATTATTTTTGCTAACATTAATTTAAAGAAATTTGAATCGATTTAAAATTTTGATTACATTCAAATTAAATCTAATTAAAATTGAGATTTATTCAGGTTTTAAATTATATTATTGAATCGAATAAAAACCTGAATAAATTAATCAAATTATGATATTCCAAATTTTAATAGGTAATAAATAAAATATAATAATATTGTTAAATATCTATTAAAATAATATAATTTAATACTATCAAAATAAAAAATTAAATTAAATTTGAAATCATAATTTTGATAATATAATAAGAACTAAAAATATAAAAAACACAACAAAAAGTAAAATAATTTCAAAAAAATAAATAAAAATGTCTTTCTTTCTTTAAAAAAATAAAATAAAAATGTAGAATTATATATATATATATATATAATTAAAAAACAAAATAATTTAAATAACAAAAAATAAATAAATAATTTTTTTTAAAGAAGAAAGGGCAGCCAAGTGATGTCACACCCCAAATCCTAGGATCACGTGACCGGCCAGAGTACACACTTGTACTTCGAAGCCTACCAACATACACATGCCAAATACAAAATGAAATAAAAATTATGCATATATCAAATAAGAATGTCAAGACACTAAATATGTGTACATAATCCAGGTTCTGCAACCATACACATGATAACATGCAATGACCAAAACTCCCTACAACTTGACTACGACCCATACATGTCACGAGACTCGTCGCCTGAGCTTGCAACCCCCAGCTGCGACGCATGGTATGTTTGTACCTCTACTAGTAAGGATCTGTAAAAGAAACATGAAGAAAGTGGTGAGTTCTAATGAACTCAGTGAGTGGCTCGCACTGAGCCCTCACTAAGCAAAATCATATTAATTAAATAATGTAAAATTGCCCCTTGCGAACCAACATATCATAGATATAAATATCCAAGTAAACCATCAAAAACATTAACGCAATGTTCATGCCCACCTCTCGTGAGCGCTCGCGCACGCACCTACACTGGCCAATCTCGGCCAATACCATATTCATAAACCATGCAATAACAAGCATACAAGTCGGGGATGACGTTAGGAAAAACCCTCTAACGCATACACATGGCACCACCTGGTAGGGTGCTAGGAAAGCCCTCTAGCACGTACCCATCCAAAGGACTGACAGCCTAGGAAGACCCTCTAGTGCTGCTGCCCTCTCCTGTCGGGAAAACCCTCTGACATTTCTCAACACTAGGAAGGCCCTCTAGCGAGACTCCACTAGGTACGGTGCTAGGAAGGCCCTCTAGCACGTGCCCATTCATGGGTCAGATAGCCTAGGAAGGCCCTCTAGTGCTGCTGCCCTTCTCCTGTCGGGAAAGCCCTCCAACATGTCTCAATGCTAGGAAGGCCCTCTAGCGAGTCTCCATTGGGTACGGTGCTAGGAAGGCCCTCTAGCACGTACGTACCCATTCATGGGTTAGACAGCCTAGGAAGGCCATCTAGTGTTGTTGCCCTTCTCCTGTCGCGAAAGCCCTCCGACATGTCTCAACGCTAGGAAAGCCCTAAAGCGAGTATCTACCGTTAGGAATGCCCTCTAACAACATCACAAGCATAATATATAAGCACACACCCTTTTTGGTGCCACAACATTTGAGTAAAAATAAATTTTACTATATCGTGTACAAGTCACAACATCTAGGTAAGTATGCAATTATCACTCGAATTCATATAATTCCAACACTATATGGGTACCTCAAGATGTAAAACCCACACACATTAAATACCCAAAAATATAGATTTTGAGCATACAAGAAAACCATTTTAGTCAACATTTTCAGCCACCATCATGGCTTAATTCAACTATTACCTCGAGTAAGTACAACAAATTAACAATCTAGCCCTCCATACAATAATAGAATGCATGTCCAGTTGACTTATTCAAGTACCGAAATCAATATAAGTCCACACATATAATTTGGAATATAATAATCGACTGAGCACTTTTGAGCAAGCATGAATTGAAATAAAATTAATATGAAAGCATGTAGTAATTCAATGTATATTAATTCTACCATAACGACAAGATACGAACATCGAAACAATTTCATTGCTCAAGTGAAAACTAGGCAAGCACCCAACACTTAGCCAAATTTATGCATTGCTCAAAGGTTAACCGTTCCAATTTTGCTACCTTTACCAAACCATTGTTTTAAATGAAATGGCTACAAAACTCATAGAATATCAAGTATGAATATCATACAATCTAACTACAAAATTTCATATCATTTCAACGACTGGTCGACCACGAAACGGCATGTCGAACTGGCTATCCTCAAATTTCTACATCCACAAGCAAATTTTTCAGTTTCAGTTGTTGTCTTAGAAAATTCATAACTAAATCAATTCTTACTATTTTTCCTCCAAACCAGATTTGTATGGGTGTTCACATACCCCACTACGAATTCCCAAAATTTCAATGTCATTGGACAAGGTTTCATTCCCCGAATATTGTATCTAACTTTCAACTTTTTACATTTTTTGCTATATGCAGAAATAGACAGTTTTAGGTAGCCTTCAAACTAAATTTCTAAACCCAGTCTACTCGACTAGGAATTCGCTAAAATTTGGTGTGGAAGCTACACTAGTATCCTACAATCTTACCCCAAGAGTTTGCACTAAACGAACGACTTCTCAGTCTCCGAACTAAGTGTCCATTTTGCATAGAAATATAATTCTGGGCAGTTTCTATTCTTATGGCTTTATGCAAAATATTCATACTTAAGGTACTGATTAATCTAGATCTTAACCAACCCTAACAAGCATTGTTCACAATCATAACAGTGATGAATAAATCACAAGTTTACAACATGAATATAAACTATCAATCCTGAAATTTTAGCCTCTATATATTCTCAAGAAATTTCAACAAGCATCTATAGGAAATTTCAGCACACATGAGATAGATTTCAGCACACTTGATATATATTTCAGAATGATAATTTCTGCACACATGCTATAGATTTCAGCATGATAATTTCAGCACACATGATATAGATTTCAGCATGATAATTTCAGCACACTTGCTATAGATTTCAGCATATATTTTCAGCATATTTGATATGAAATCAACATATGTTTTCATCATATGTATACAAAAATCAACAAGGTAGAGTGTATATTACAGTTTCAAGGAAATAAAGTATACAGAAATTAGTAAGCTATTGGTAGAAAATTTCAGCAAGCATAATGTTCATAGCAGAGAAATTTCAGCATGAGACCATTGTAATCAACTAGATAAAAATCCATTATTTCTACAACCCAGAGCTCAAGTACCCATTCCAACATCAACTAAGGCAATCATGTTGGGTGAAATGGCCACACTAGAGGGGGGGGTGAATAGTATGTTTACTAATCAATTAGCCTAAATCTGATTTTAATCGTTTATTTGGTTACTTAGGCAAATTACAAGTTGAGTGACTAAATGCGGAAGCAATAGTAAAATAATTAAGCACAAACAGAATATCAATGCAAACACAAGAATTTATAGTGGTTCGGCCACAATGCCTACTCCACTACCTAAGCACCCCGCTTAGGATTTTCAAACTTAGTTTTACTAGATTAATGATGTTTCCCTTACACAGAGGACTTTGACTCTAAGAGTCTCACTCTCGACCTAAGGCACTTCCACACCTGAAAGTATCCCTGCTTCTTACCGAGAGCACTCTTCCACCTCAACTTAAGGGACAACTTAACTAATCCTAGTAAACTATGTTTGCACAAGTGGTTTTACACCTTCTACACCAAGGATACCACTTACACACAAGACCTGACACTAGGTCTTCTTACAATCTCGAATACAATGAAAGAAATCACAAAAATATACAAGTAATGGAGCAAATAAATACTACAACAAATACTTAGCTCCAAACACGAGTCCTAGTTCCTCTTGATGCCTTGAGATGAATCAAATCAAATTTGAAGGCAAACTTTAAGAATGAAAGCTCGGACTAGGATTTCTCTAAAAAATGGCTCAATGAAAACTTAAAGTTGATCAATGATGGCTCAATGAAGGTTAAGAGTGATCAAAAAATTTCTTACGAAGGCTTTTGCATGGGTATTTATAGAGCCAAGAAGAAATAGAATGAAACAGGCAGCTCAACGGGCGGAAAACTAGCCGTTACCGCCATTCGGTCGCATGTCGGTCGATCGTCGGTCGACCGATGGATCGACCGCCCGAGCGACCGCGGCTTTCTATGCTTTAATCGCACTATTCGGTCGATCGACGGGTCGACCGAATGAGTCGCTGCTTCAGCGATCCGTGATCCGATCGACCGATCGATCGACCGACGCACCCACTGCCATTTTTTGCCTCTGTCGATCGACCAACCGGTCGATCGAAAACTGAACATACTAGGCAATTTTCTATTTTGCTTGGGTTTTTCTACTTGTTTGGGTTCCGTCTTCGCTAAGTCTACTTATATAATATTTATTAACTTTAAGTTAATAACTTTAAAATATAAATATTATATAAGGATTATCCCCCATTTGGATTCAATAAAAATATCTAAAAAATCAAAATCCTTAAGAATCAAAATCTAGTTTTTGGGGTCTAGTACAAATTTTCCGAAAACGGAAATTTCCTAATCTCCCAGGTCAAATATGGATATGCTAAAGGCTTTCAAAAATTCCTTAAAAATACCTCGTTATCTAGTTTTGATCCAAGGAACAATTATCATCATTTTTTATGTCAAGTAAATATCTAGGACATATAGCCCTCCAAGGAGCTCCCTAGGGTATTTCAGGACGGTTTCCGGGTTTTCATATTTTGGGATTCGGGGATGGTTTTTGGGTTCTTATGCATCATCATGAGGATTTTATAATATAATCTAGACACCCTAAATCTAGACTCTATCTTCTCGACAAATCCAAGCGCGTCGACCAACGTCCTTCCGATTTCTCGATTTCTTCGATATTTTCGATCGAGGACGCCGTGCGCTAATCGATATTGAACCTAAAAGATATCTCAATGAAACATTAGTTCCATATTTGTTATCATCAAAACCAATATTAAGACCAATGTAGAAAATATTAAGCCAACAAATCAAACTAAGAGTCTTACTCTAAAACTTAAGGAATTTCCGCAAGCAAATAGGACACTTGAGTTGGATTGTCCTACACCAAACTCACCCACATCTCATATCCGATTGGCTACCATAGGGATGCTCCTATTCCTCTGCCCCTATTCACATGGCTGCCATAGTTAGCGGAAGTGCGGAACTCATCGTGGAACGAGTGATCCACATTGCCTCACTCTTCCTCCTCCAACGTCAAATCCACCCATTCTCTTCCCTTCTCCAAGCTGAACAAAGAACACTCTCAAGACCCCTCCCTTGATTGGTCGGCCCTAAGGAGGTTCTAGAGCTTCTCAATCTCAAGTTTCCTTAAGGGAGTTATCTCCTTACCGAATCACATTAAAAGGGTAGTCATCAACCACGAAATCATCAAGAAGAAAAAAAAATTCAGCACACACATCCTCCCGAAAATTTCAGCCAGAAAGCAAGAGGGAATCATCAAGGGTTTAGGCCAAGAACCACTCACCAAAAGAAGGGGAAACCAATGAGGAAGAAGACCCTTAAGTTTCACGACTATCGGCTCTGGCGATCTTGAGAACTCTAGCCACAAACTTGCACCCTCCCCTTCTCTCGCCTGGGGTATGCTTGCGGCTTCTCTTTTGAGCCGTACGGCATCCCAAGTATCATTTTTTCTCTCTCAAAATTACCATTCTGCCCCTCATGACTTAAGTGAACCAAAACTCGACTTATACTCGTCTGAATCAAGTTCCATTTGAACCTACGGACTCGACTCGAACCCAACTTTCCATCCCAACTTAGATAAACTAATTTTCCTCGCGCGTAAAGGTCATATCACTAGTCGCGCCCTTTGGCGATCTCTCGGTCCGCTCCGATGCGCATTCCTACTTTCCTACTGAAGCCAAAATAAATAATTTTTTTATTTGCGGGTATTACAAGTGATGACTGCTCTTTCTTTAGTACTTTTTTTAAAAGAAAAAATAGAAAATAGAAAATAAATTTATGAACTTGATTAAAAATATTGGTTTGATTTGAAATATCAATCTTTTTTCTTTCTAATATGCATATATGAACTTGATTAAAAAGTAAGAGAATAAAAAAATAAATATTAAATAAATAACAATAAATATACTAAAAGATAATATGAACTAATACTAGCAAAATATATAAAAAAAATTAAAATTGTACGAGAAATAATAGATAGTTAATAATATTATAAATTTAGAAAAATAAATTTTCAAGTAAAAAGTAAAATAAAGGAAAAAATGATATATAATGTAAAATGTGAAAATGTGTATATTTATAAAATATATTTTATATAAATAAATATATATTGAAAGGTGTGAAAATTTTGGAACGATAAAATCATGCAATTATTTTTGCTAATAATAATTTGAAAAAAATTGAATTAATTTAAAAATTTGATTACATTCAAATTAAATCTAATTAAAATTGAGATTTATTCAGATTTTAAATTATATTATTGAATCGAATAAAAATCTGAATAAATTAATCAAATTATGAAATTTCAAATTTTAATAGGTAATAAGTAAAATATAATAATATTGTTGAATATCTATTAAAAATAATATAATTTAATACTACCAAAATAAAAAAAAATTAATTTAATTTAAAATCATAAATTTGATAATATAATAAGAACTAAAAATATAAAAAAACAAAAAGTAAAATAACTTCAAAAAAGATTAATTAAAAACATCTTTTTTAAAAGAAATAAAAGCAAAAAGGTACAATAAAAATATATATTATAAAAAGCAAAATACTTTAAATAACAAAATTAAATAATAAAAAATAAATATTTAAAAAAGAAGAAGAAGAAAGGGCAACCAATGTAATTTTTTTAAACTTACTTCTGTAACTTTTTTAAAAAAGAAAAGTTAAAAAATACATATGATAAATGGAGAAAGCTGGGAGTCCTCCGTACATACCACCCTCTCCACTCCCAAAATTACTATGGAGTAAATAAGGATAATATTTACACCCTTTTTATTTTAAAAAATAATGATATCACCTAGGGTTGTTCATTGGGTCGGAATGAACCCGAAAATCCGATCTGATTCGATCTATTTGGGTTGGGTTAGATCGGGTCGGATAATCAAGTTGGGTCAGGTATAATTTGACAAAATTCGATCATAATCAGGTCGATCTCAAGTTTTAGAATTTGAAACCTAATGATCCGAGATTCGACCCGATGATCCGATTATTTATATTTATTTAATTATTTTTAAAATATTATATTAAAAATATTTATTTTTAAATTATTTTTTAAAAAAAATATTTTTAAAAACTGATTTTTACCTAATCGGGTAAATTCGACTATCCGACCCGATCCAACCCAAACTAGGTTGAGTTGGATCGGGTGAATTTTTTTTCTTAAATTCAATCCGATCTGATCCGTGAATAGTTCCATCGTGGTTTTAATCGGGAGTAATCAAATCTCTGTAATTATGATGATAAATCTTGCCACACCCATCATTGTAAGCTGATGATACTACTTATTTTATATTTTTAGATAAAATGGAAAATAATTAAAGTCAACACGATGCTAAAAAATATTGTAATTATTTTTTTAATTTTTTACCATTAAAATATAATGACATGATGAGATTTATTATTAAAGTAATAAAAAAACTTTTTAAGGACTCATTATTTGAGGGGGTGCTATTATGTATTATTGTTTTTAAAATATAGGAGGTGGGCTACTGGGCTGTAATAGGGGGTTTGTTTACCGCAAGTGAAAATAAAAAAAAAAGGAAATGCACCAATGAAGGGAAAGAAAATTGAACAAAAGTTTTTTACTGAACATTTTTTTTCCATTTTCATTCTTATTTTCCTTCATGGTAAAACAAAACAAAAAAACAATTACTTTAATTTCTTTTTCTTTTTCTTTTTTTTACCAAAAAGGACAAAGCCCTCAAATTATATTTATATTAGACTGATCATTAAGGTCATTTACAAATATATCAGCCAGATGCGCAGGATAATGCATCTCCCGGTATTTAGATACATGATTAAAAATTACAAAATGAGTACCCAAATGGCAGCTTTATTACATGAAGTAGATGCTGAACAAATATTAACATATTTAAACTATGATGGAAGGCTTCTGATTATTTGAATGGAGTGTAATTGTCATCAAGGAGGATGTGTATATATTGTCTTGGAGGAATTGAACAATTGAGGGAGAGTTGGTCTGGATATCTATGTCTTCAATACTCATATTCTGTAGAACTTGAAGTCCTCTCATAATTGCATGTAATTTTGTCAATGATGGGGAATGATTTGCCAAATATATTGCCTCAGCATGAGTGTAGTAGCCTGAGCTATTTCTGATCACCAGTCCTGTCCCAATTTTTGAACCTTCTGCAAAGGTAGCCACATTAAGCTTGGTTCTGGTTAGAGCAGGAGTTATCCAATGAGTAAGAATAGTACGTGTTGCTTGAATTTGTTTCTTCGGGTCTCTTAGGGTATGTATTCTATGAGGCTATAAAAGTTAGAATTCGGTTCACGAGAATAGATAGGATAAGCTGCCTATCAAGGTGAACATATTTATTTCTAGCGTGTCAGGTGAACCATAGAACTACTGCTATATGAGGGGCAAACTACTTGAGTGTAGAGGAGGATGTTAATCAGGAGCCAGAGTGCCAATAATCTCTATATGAAAAATTTGTATGAAGTTTGGAGGCAAGAATGAACCAAATATTAGAAAAGTTATATTGAAAAAAAATGTTTTATGAATTCTATTTCAGTGTTACAGAATATGAAAGTAGAAGTATTTGAAATGCCAAATTGATACAGTCTGGCTCTGGTTGGAAGTTTTTTTGTGGAGTTTTCATAGGAAGAGTTTAATTTTTTTTTACATTAGGTATATATACAGGGGGTCGTTAGAGTCTAATTTAATAATTTATCCTAGATATAAATATCATGCAGGTATAAGATGTCGGTATTTTATACAAGAGTACGACATCATTATAAATTATTAATGGCATTCCAAATTTAATTATGTTTATTATATATATCTCCTTTACGATCGCATGCAGTGTGCATGCCTCCTACGATTGTGTCGCCGCATGCGATGCGATCGCAATGATAGCAACCCATGCATGATGCCGGCCCTCCGCTAAACACGCTCATTTGTATTAGAGCCACACTTTGTGTGTAGAATCACCTATTAACACCTGCTCAGCAGCAGCAGCAAGTCTTTGCTTCTTAATTTGTACATTTAATTAATTGCCACTCTTGCATTACTCATTTACTTATTTCTCATGATAAACAATTAAATAAAAGAGGAGATCTGATCTCAATATCTCAATGACCTACTGGTTTAGGTAAATATTTAATGCATTCCCCGACCGAAAAAATTATTTTTGGAGGAGAAATTATGCATTTTTGAAATCTTTGTGCTCCCTAATTAGAACCTCTAAGAGGTCCCAATGGTTTGGACTTGAGTAGGCTGAAAAAAGATATACAATCTTGACAAGAACAACGTTCGGCAGAATATATGACTCATGCTCCTTTAGATTTTTTAAATTCCATGAGTTGGCTTTCCCATCACCATTTTAAAATTATATTTGCATATTAAATATTTTTATCTTTGGCTACACTGACTTTCTCGTCTCGTTTCATTGACCTTCAAATTCTAGATTCATCGTCGATGGACGAATAAAAATATAAAATACTAAATTTCGAGTTCATAGTCATATATTTGTATATTCAACTTTTTCTCTTATAGCTTTTTAAATCTAATTTTGACACTAACTTTTTGTATGTTATTGAAATTTTAAGAAATTATTTCTCGATAAAGAAATTAATACTAAAATGAGCATAAAAAGAATTGGTGGATAAATGGCCAAACATACCCTCTTCAAGTAGCAAATCAATTTTTGCTAAATTTGTGTTGGCTGTATTTTTAGCAACATGAGGCAGAAAGCACTTTTGCCTACTTGTTTTAAACTTTTAATAAGAAAAAGAGAATGTTGGCATTATTTTAAAATTAATAAACAATATAAACTTTACTACTCTTATAGTTTGAGGAAAGAGGGTGGCTTTGATGATTTTTTTTTTTGCAAAAGTAGAAAGAAAATTACGTACATCAATTCTTGTAAGGAATTTAATTGTACATCAATTAAAGATAACAAAGCAATATCTTTTTAAAGACTATTAATGTCCTACTAAGATATTTTTTTACCAACAAAATCACTTCAAATTAGCACAAGCATTTGTTGGGTGAAATGATTACACTAGATGAGGGTGAACAATATATTAACTAAATTTTATCGTCTAATTCCGATTTTAATCGTTTCTTACAACTTAGACAATTCACACTTCTAATAGTTAATGCGAAAATAATAAGTAAGGCAATTAAGCAAATTCAAAATAGACAATGCAAATACAATTATTTATAGTGGTTCGGCCCCAGTGCCTACTCCACAACCTAAGCATGGTGTTTAGGATTTCACACCCAAATTTACTAAATTATGAGTAACTTATAATTAAGGACTTTACATCGGAAAGATCTCACACTCACCTCGAAGATACTTCCAAACCCGAAAATATCTCGTCTTCCTACCGAGTGAGCTTTTCCACCTCAATTCCTAAGACCTACTCCTAACTTAGATTGCACAAGTGGTTTTACACCTTATACACCAAGGTAACCACTTACACACAAGACCACACACAAAATCTTCTTACAAGCTCAAGTAAATTTAAGTAAAAATAAATAAAAAATAACTCTATTACAAGAGGAGGAAGAAGAGAACTTATCACAATGAAAACACATCTTCTTTTGAGCCTAGCACCATTGATGAACCCTTTAATGAAGAACACTTGAAGATGAGGGATCAACAGCTAAGTTTGAAGAATTTGATCAATTCAGAAGCTTGGAGAATGCTAAAGATCACTCTTTGAAGGTTATTGGCATAAAAAATTACCTAGGAGAGAGAGAGTAGGGTTTTTATAATCCTCCGATCAAATGGCTCATCAACGGGCGCATTTTTGTCCGTTGCCGGCGCTCTGTCGCTTGTCGGTCGATCATCGATTGACCGACTTATGTCGCTTCTGGGCGCACTTCGGTTGATCGATCGGTCGAACGAATTGGTTACTGCCAATGTTTTGCCAGATTCGGTCGACCGGACGATCAATCAAATTGGCTACTGTCGATTTTCGACCATCTTCGGTCGATCGAATTGACTACTGCCAATTTTTAACATCATTCGATCGATCGACCGATCGGCCGAACCTGGACTGGAAAACTTCTTTTCAGATCTTCTCGTTGCGCGCTTTATTTTCTGGTTCTGTTCTTCAGCGTGCTCCAACTCGAAAGACTTTTCATGTATTCTTTTGATTTGTCCAAGCGATCTTTGGTGCACGCATTGGTTTTTATCAAGATCGATGTCGCAAGACGTGAAACTTGACTTGTCATTTATCGATCATGCAAGCTTCATACTTAAGAACTTGGTTAAACAAATTTGGTTTGTTATCATCAAAATAGTCATGAAGAGAATAGAGTACGAAGGAAAAATCTTCGCCCAACAGCATTTATTTTATTGCAAAAAATAAATTCCAAATATGGTTAATGGTTACTCAAATTATATTAAATAAATATTTTCATAAACAAAAAAAATCTTTCTCCATTTTCAAGATTTTACTTATCGCTTCAAAAATTCCCTTAGAAGGAAAATAAATACCGGAATCCAATTGCATTCCGCCACGTTGCACCACGTCCTTTTAATAAGAACCCAAATAATTTCAGTCGCACTCCACTTTCAGTTACTTGCAACGCATATCGAAATAAGTTTGCTACTTAACTGGGACCCGAAACTAGCTGTCCAATAACAACTCGGGTAGGGAAGAGCCTGATTCACCCATGTTCATCTTGAGGAGCAGTAATCATTCGTACAACTTTCTCAAGGCGCAAAAAGTTAGGAAGAAAGGAAGAAGGCGAAAAATACATTTCAGATCTACCCACTCATATTACACGGTGGGGCCTGCTATTAGCCGCCTATATATCGAATTATAAGCAATGTATTAGATAGGGTAAATACTATCGGGTATCTAAAATTATGAGTAGCCTTTCCTCACGTCATCATTAGGCAAACCCCAAATCCATGAATAAAAATGCTATGCTAATATTAAAACCGGTCATAAATGTTAAATATAAAACCACCGGCGTGAAGTAAGCGCTGGTCTACTTCGCTTCAAGATCTTTCCGCAGTTTCTCTGTGTGCCGAAGACGATCGAGCGACGATGAAGGGGAAGAGCCTCCCGATCATCACGTTCGAGCATAAGAGGTGAGAGAAGTTCAGCTATCCATCTACTCGTCCTCGTGTTCTTGATGGTGGTGGCCGTGGGGCGGATCTTGCCCACGTGTTCATCACGTCGCGGGCTCATCCGCTCCGCGATGTTCGCTCTCAGTCTACACTGACTTCCTACTTTCCCCCTTTCCGTCTCTTTTTTTCCTTTTTTTTTCTTTTTTGTGATCGTTGAGATTAGAATTGGGGCAATGTAGTTCCCGATCCGGACTTAGATATTTGTCTTTGGCGAATATTTTTGACAATTTGTCCGCGATCATGGATTTGCTCGCGGATCGCCTAGATCTCCTTCTGGTATCTAGGGTTTTAGCGCGTGATAGATAAGTCGCTAATTGCTCTTGTTGGAGCTTTTTAATGGTACTCTGTTTGCATTTGGGATTTGCTTTTCCATGGCAGTTAAGGTAGAATTAGGCAAATTCTTGTTTAAGGAACTAGTTTTGTTGAATTTTTTAAGTTATCAAGTTTCGATTTATTTTTTTCCTTTTTTTTAAAAAAAAAACATGATATGTGTTGTACTCGGTGGTGGGAGATGTGAGCAGGGATGCCTATGGCTTTGCAGTGCGGCCTCAACACTTACAGAGGTATCGAGAGTATGCGAACATTTACAAGGCAAGAGTTTAATTTCCGATTTCTCCTGGTATTTTCTTTCTCCGTTTTGGTAAGATTGATATTGAGGATCAGTTTAGGATTTTGTGATATTTCCTGATTTCAGGAGGAGGAAGAAGAGAGATCCGAGCGGTGGAAGAACTTCCTCGAGCGGCTGGCTGAGTCCGACAGCACGCTCAGTGATGACTTGCTCACAGAGGAAAGCAAAACTGAGGCAGCTTTGGAAGCCGCCAGGGTGTCGGAAACTGATAGTAGTCATGACGAGATTAGTGGGCGCGAAGGTACAGAGGATGTTGGATCTGGGAAGGAGACAGCAGAAAAGGATAGAAAGGTTCATCAGGCTCAGATTTGGGCCCAGATCAGGCCTTCCCTGAATGTCATTGAGCAGATGATGAGTCACCGCATAAAGAAGAAGAAAAACCTCTCAGATAGTGGTGATCAAACTACACCACAGAGCAGGACGAACCTTGTTCCTATTGAAGAGTCAAAGGTGTCAGAAGACTCAGAAGATGAGTTCTATGATGTTGAGAGGTCGGATCCAGTCCAGGAGGCTTCTTCTGGAGAAGATGGAAATGTTGATTCTAATATGACTGTAGGTAGTCAGGAGTTACCTGAAGAGACAATGGAAGAATTGGAGTGCTTGGTTCGTGGGGGGCTCCCAATGGCTCTTAGAGGAGAGGTGTGTCCAGTTCTTGCAATGTCTGATGTTACTGGTTATGTGCTTCCACTAATCTTTGTCTACCATTGTCCTATGGCTGTAGCTCTGGCAAGCTTTTGTTGGGGTGGGAGCACGCAGGGTGAATGGATATTATCATAGCTTGCTAGATACAGAATCTAAGACAGATGACAAAGAAGTTGAAGCTAAGCTTAAGGATGATGCCGAGAATAAACCAATACTACCTCAGGGAATTGAAAAATGGAAAGGACAGATTGAGAAGGTTGCTAATGGAGTTCATAAATACACAAACTCTTTAGTTTATCATTTGTTGTCATAGAAATTTGTGTGCTGCTGAATTTCATGAGCTGCTTCTGTCTTTCCAGGACTTGCCTAGAACATTCCCTGGTCATCCTGCTCTAGATGAAGATGGAAGAAATGCTTTGAGGCGATTACTCACTGCATACGCCAGACATAACCCATCTGTTGGTTATTGTCAGGTACTTGTACTTCTTATAGTTAGCTCTCCTTTTGTTTGGTCCCATTGTTCTCTTTAGGATATTTCATTGATGAGCTTTACATGTTAGTGCACTTACTAAGTTTAACCATCCCTTTCTGCGAATATGAGGATATGTATATCCCCTCTCAACTAGTCATTTTATAGTGTCTCTTAGAGTTTCTACTTCTACACCTTTCTGTTTCACTAAACTGAGCTACTTTTAACTAAATTGAGTATTTTGCTTGGGTTTTGTATTCTATGGCACCTTTCTGTTTCACTAAGCCGAGCTACACTTAACTAAATTGAGCATTTTGCTTCCATTTTGTACTCTACAGGCACCTTTCTGTTTCACTAAACTGAGCTCTTTTAACTAAATTGAGCATTTTGCTTGGATTTTGTACTCTACAGGCACCTTTCTCTTCCACTGAACTGAGCTACTCTTAACTAAATTGGGCATTTTTGCTTGTATTTTGTACTCTACAGGCAATGAATTTCTTCGCTGGATTACTACTTTTGCTGATGCCCGAGGAAAATGCATTTTGGTAGGCCTGCACAATAGTTTTGAGCTTTCATAAGAATATCATTTTCACATACAGAAGAAAATCATACTATTAACTAACATGATTCAGCAAGCAACTAAGGACCTTAGTTCTTTGATTATATGTGTCATCAAAATGTACTGATCCTAGCTTCCTTGAGATACTACAGGGCTTTAATGGGTATCATCGATGACTATTTTGATGGTTACTATTCTGAGGAAATGATTGAATCTCAGGTAATATGCTATAGCAACCTGTTTTTTTTCTTCTAGGTTTGAGTTCCTACCTTATTACCCCACTTTCCATGTTCCCTTTTACATAAGAACTTGATTTGTTGTTGAATATTGACAGTTTGACACAAAAAATTGTATGTATGTTCCAGGTCGACCAACTTGTTTTGGAGGATCTAGTCCGTGAAAGATTTCCAAAATTAGGTAGTAGTAACTCCTTTTAGCTTCACTAATATCCTGATTTCTTTTAACAGATAACTGAAAAACATAAACCCATTATTTTTTTTATAAATTCAAATCCATTTTTATTCCATATTGCAGTGAATCATCTGGATTATCTCGGGGTACAGGTGGCATGGGTTACAGGGCCTTGGTTCCTTACCATTTTCGTGAATATGCTTCCCTGGGAAAGTGGTCAGTTTTATTTGATGCCATATGTTTGTTAGTGATTTGCAACTATTACATTTCTTCACATAATGTAACATGCTTTTTTTTATCATACCTTCATATATTTTTTTTAATAAAATTGTGATATGTAATATTTTTTATATATTTTGGATGCTCAAACACTACAGTTCTTCGTGTCTGGGACGTGCTTCTATTTGATGGGACTAGGGAGATGCTTTTCAGGACAGCACTAGCTCTGATGGAATTATATGGTACCAGCAATATGTTTTTGCTTTCTTATTTGTTCTATAATTTGAGAATAATATTAATTGCAGAATAGACTAATATGTTTGATGGAGTAATGTTGATGCTTTTCTTATGCATGTTTGTAGGTCCTGCAATTGTAACAACCAAGGATGCAGGAGATGCAGTAACCTTATTACAGTCACTTGCTGGTTCTACTTTTGACAGTAGTCAGCTTGTTTTGACAGCTTGCATGGGATATCAACCTGTAAATGAGATAAGGCTACAAGAATTAAGGAACAAACACCGATCATCAGTAATCTCTGCTATGGAGGAAAGATCCAAAGGACTTCGTATTTGGAGAGACTCTAAAGGTCTTGCTACCAAGCTATATAGTTTCAAGCGTGACAATGTACCTCTAGTATCAGAAGCAAAAACAAAAGATAATGTTGGTGAAACAAACACCAATGGTGATATGCAATTCATGGAGTCTGATTTGACAGATTCTGAAAGTGTTCTTAGTTCTCTGACAGTTGATGCAGAGTTGGATTCTCTACCTGATCTTCAAGAACAGGTATCCTTCTGTTGCTTCCTGTTAAATGTGTGTTCAAAATTTCACTGCTGAGATCCATGAACACTTCATAGGCACTAGACAATATCCACTTTTTGGCTTCTTCCACATATCAAAATCATAATGAATAAAAATTGTGACATCCTGGGAAAAACAACTATTATAGATACATCATTATTATTTAATCTCAAAGGACTTTTATGGTCTCTAATGATCTCATTAGGGGTGTCCAAAATTCGGTCTTCACCGAACCGAACCGAAATTTTCGGTTTGGTCACTGTTGGGTTCGGTTCTTGACCCGAACCGAACCCGAACATTGATATTCGGTTCGGATTCGATTCCCGGAATTCGGGAACCGACCCGAACCGAAAACCGAACTAATTTGAAAATATATATTTTTTAATTTTTAACTTAATAATTAATACACCCGAACCCGATATTTCACTTGGACCTGATTAATTTTTTCATATAACTTCGTGTAAATGAAATTTCGGTTTTTTCGGGTTGGAACCGAACCGAACCGAATTATTTCGGTTCGGGTTTATTCGGTTTTGGGGTAATTTGGTTTGGGTTCGGGTTCGGGTTCGGGTTCGGGTTCGGGTATTCAAAAAAAAATATTTCGGTTTTAAGAAATTCAGTTCGGTTCGGTTCGGGTTGACCCGAATGGACAGGCCTAGATCTCATTCTAAAGTACGGTTTTGGTTATTTAACTTACATGATGAGATTTTTTTTTGCTCTTTTTTAGAATCAATAAAAAACAGAATCTACCCTGGTCATGGGAGTTCCAATAACTAAACTGAGATAATCAGGTGTATTTTCTTCAGCAACATCACTAATGGGTGTTGCCAAAAATACTGAACTTGCCAATTCTAGTTCCTGCATCTCTCTTGCTAAATATACCACATTTAATATCAACAATGATTAGAGCAGTAAATGAAGATATTGCATACACCATGTAATTAGTTTTCCCAAGGATTTATACTTGGCAAAGGACCAAGGATTGTGAAAAGCATATTGGCTATCTTTACGATTACCAGTAAGTGCTTATTTTGACATTCTTACTATCTGAACTAACTTGGAGATGGAGCCCAAGTTTGCTTAGAACAGTAATTTTTTCTGCTGAAATGACTCTTATTGTGATTTGTATACCAAGTTACTTTCATCATATACAGAAAATTAGAGCATATAGAGCTCATGGTGTTAGAAAGGATGCTTTCGTGATACTTCTGAACTTTGGACAGAAAGGGGCATTTTACTCTTTTTTTTGAATGATCTTGTGCCTTTATGCAAGCCCCAACTTATCATCATCGATGAGATGGTCAGAGGTACTCCAATGTATATGAATCTTATGTTTCTCCTTTATTTTCAGGCTACATGGCTGAAGGTGGAGCTATGCAGATTGCTGGAGGAGAAAAGATCTGCTATCCTCAGGTTTGTGGTTTTTGACATTCTACTGTTATTCAAATTAGAAAATAATCATTTATGTATCTCAGTTAGCTATTAAATTAGTGTAGTTACTACTATCCGCAAAAAGCAAGTGTCTGGACCTATGCATTCCATCCTGTGATCGATTGATTATGTCAAAGTGAAATATGCCCCTGTCCCTATGACACTTTGCTTGAAAAATCCTTTTTAATTTAATCAACCACAAATCATTTTTTTTCAATTGTGTGCCATCTATGTTCTTGTCTGCACTTATGTTCTTTTATAGAGCTGAGGAGTTGGAGACAGCATTGATGGAGATGGTGAAGCAGGACAATAGGCGCCTTTTGAGTGCGAAGGTAACATAAGCTGCTGTAGAGTGACAGCTTTTGTTTTTCCTTGAATTAGTTTACAATCTTAATCTTGTGCTTTATGTAGTATCGTGACTCTATTTGGTGGACTTTATATTTAGACATATATACAATGAGGTTACCTTTGTGTGTTTTTACTGCTTCTCAAATATGGATTGTGCCTTACAAAGTTATTAGGATCAAATAAAGCAATAGCCAAATGTAGATCATATCTGGTTTTTTTATTACTGTCAATGATGTTTCACTACATAATAAAAAATATTATTTTTTAATCCTGGAAAGTGAATGCTCCATAAGATGTATCCTACAATGAAGTTGTTATTCAATTTTAACTTGGATAGACAACTGTAGCTGTCTGCCAAGAAAAACATGTTCCTGATACTAACCAATAAATCAGAACATACAAGTAACTTTTTGGCTCTCAACCGTAACTTCTTCAGTTCGGAAAGATTCAATTTACTTGGTGGAACTCACCATAAAGGAGGCTTTCCCCAAGCCAAGTTATCTTATATTCTCCAACATGTATTTCTCTCTTTGTTGCAAAGTCCCATATCTTGCATCAATTGTATGCCAACTTCAACTGATAGCAATAGGGTTGCACAGATAATGTCAGAGCATGATAATATGATTTATATGCACTAACACGACATCCAATTGTGTGAATTCACCTTTCTAATCTTGAGTTAGTCAGGAGGCTGACTATCAGCATCCTTACTAGTTACTTCCCTAAATCTTACTTAATTGTCTGTTCAGACCTTTTCTCCACCAAACAATTGCTACATGAATTTTTGCTACAATGCTAAGTTGTTGTCCCCATGTTAACACCAATATTGTATACTACGACCAAATCTGATCCTTTGAGTTATTTGTAATATTTTTTTATGATGTCACAAAATTCTGTCATATAATATTTCCAGTGTATTGATGTTTTTAAACAGATTAGTTCATATCATTTTCATTCTTAGTAAATCATATCATGCTTCAATTGCTTTCTGACTAGCTTAAGTATTCTTATCCTCTCCCTATGGAGACACTACAAATAATTCATCAATAATACTAAAACCTCTTTGGGTCTATCTGAACAAAGTGCACTATGCAGGAGATAGGATAGGAATTGCTCTTGATAATGATACATATTACTTTGATGAATCATGGAAGAATTATGATCCCTAATCTATTTTGTTTCAAATAATAAAACAATGAAATATGAAGTGAAACAATTAGTGATCTCTAATTTTTTCTCCTTCCATATGGTATTAATAACTGTAGATAAGAGATGCTTTATTGAAGGTCCAGTCACACACCAAAAGTACCTTATCAGATGAAATTATTGAACTTAGGTTTGTGTCTACTTTATTTATACAAAAACTAAATGTTTTTAATTGCTAATAACAGGTTGAGCAGTTGGAACAAGAGGTAATTGAGTTGCGACAGGTTCTAGCAGACAAGCAGGAACAAGAGCGTTGCATGCTTGAGGTGCATCACTTACTTTTCCACCTGTTTACTAATATTTCTATTTTCTCTTTCCATGCTGTCTATTATCTTGGTTGTTTTATTGTAAAACTAATGATGTTTGCTTTTGTGAAGGTATTGATGCGTGTTGAACAAGAACAAAAGGTCACAGAAGATGCTCGCCTGTTTGCTGAGCAAGAGGCTGCTGCTCAGAGGCACGCTGTCCAAGTCCTGCAGGTTCAGTCTCATGCATGGTTGTGTGGTTTGATTGAATTCTAATATTTATACCTTTTTTTCAAGTGGAAATAGTCATCTCATATTGGAGAAAATGGTGACCTTTAAAAGGCACTTATGTAGTTTTAAAATGATACTTCGCTCTATAATTTGTACCAGTAACCAGGGCGTGCTATGTTTGATGGAAATACATTAAGATTTAAACTTAATTTTTTAATAGTTATTACTAATCATGAGGGTTCTTATGGATTCTAGGCATCTTGAATATGAGTCTGATTTAGGTATTGTTTTGCATTGTTTCATTTCGAGTGAATGTACAATAAGATTGGTTGTGCTCCTTGAAGCATCCAACTTTGTCATGATTCGCCCGATCGGATAACTAGTTTATTAACCTCATAGTTCTAATGTCTGGTTAAAATACTTAAGCTAAGTAGTGCACTCATCAAGCCTTATTAACCCACACAACTTGTAGTCAACTCCTAACGTGGGACTAAACTGTGGGGTTATATATGTACTAAAGTATAATATTTGCAAAGCTTTAACTAATAATATTGTGGTCATTTTCATTTTGGTTAGCAGCATCTTGGCTTTCTTGCTGTTGGCATACTTAAAAATATTTGCAGAACATAGTTTCATAATTCATTATTTTTAAGCATAAACTAGAGGATGGTTGCAGAGTGCAGATAAGACTAAGCCCATGGTTTAAAATACCGGTACCGTACCGTACCGACACACCGTACGGGCCGGTACGAAAAAAGCATACCGGCCAAATTTTTTTTTGTTGTTGTTGTTAAAAATAACTCCAATAACACATAATTGATCAAGAAATACTTAAATTTAAGATTCAAATATCAAATACATGAATACAATATTTTAAATCCGGCCCCAAACGGCTATATGCCACTGTAGCAACGGCTCTTTTTAAGAACCGTTACGTCTACCGGGCAATACCCCTCGGTATGACATCAAATACCGCCCGGTATGGGCGGTAGTTGATAAATACCGCTCATACCGGGCGGTTTTTACCGAGATACCCGGTATCGCCCAATACCGGGCATCTCGTATGCCGGTTTTTCAAAAAACCGCTAAATACCGGCCGTACTGGGCGGTATGGTATGGTATTTGAAACCATGACTAAGCCTATTGCCACATTACCTATAGTTTTACATTTAAATATTGTTTTATTTAGCTTAGTGCTGCTGAACCCTGTGGTTCATTGATATTGATTTTATATGGTGTTTTGGAGGCAAGTAAGATTGAAAGTTCTGTAAGTTCTTTACTGTCACTTATATCCTGGCAGTAAGTTGAGAACATTGCATAAGCAATTTACTATCATACCAACTTACTGACTTCTAATTTGCATTACCAACTTTTAGTTGAAAAGATTTGCGTAAAACCTTTTTTCTTCTACACCCAAGTCCTAACTTTGTATTCACAATAGAGTATGCATTTAGAATTCCTTTATTAGTTGTTGCTGCCTTGCTAAATCTCTAGTCATTGCACTATATTTGCTTCCTTCTACTTTATGTTATCTAGTTCTCATTCATATATCAAAAGGTTCATATATCTATATATTCTGTTTGATCTTCAATTCTGGACTTATTTACCCATTTGTATAGATATATTCAGGAAAAGTATGAAGAAGCCATGTCATTACTTACCGAAATGGAGAAGAGGGCAGTAATGGCAGAGTCGATGCTGGAGGCTACACTGCAATACCAGTCTAGCCAGCTCAAAGCATTGAGCTCCCCTAGGTATGAATGTCAAATCATTGCCTTTCAATGTTCTTTTTTGCTCCCCTAGGTATGATTGTCAAATCATTGCCTTTCAATTCTTTTTTGCTTCATATCATTATTAGCAGATAATTTGCTCTTCTATTAGTAAAATCTACTTAGCATGCTACTAAGGCGTGTTTATGAGACAAGATACACCCATTTCAATAACCAATCTGTAATCTTATTCTTATTGTTTTGGTATTCATCAACTACTGTCATTTCATGTGATGGGAGCATGCTTATAGTGACAGTGTCATGTTAGGTGTTGGCATATAAAAGCAAAAAATTAGTCTAGGCATTTGTAGGCACTGCCTGCCAGACTTAGCATTTACCATCCAATACCTTGTATCCATATGCTATATTCTACTCATACTGGATGAATTCTCTGCTCAATTCTCAGTTATTATCATGTTGTTCATTCACGTGACTTGCTGTTGTGCATTTTCTTGTTAGGACACCAACTACAGATAATTCTCCTGTGCGAACAAGTCAAGACTCATCTCAGGAAATACCTCCTAGAAAAATAAGCTTGCTTTCTAGGCCATTTGTGCTTGGTTGGCGTGATAAGAATAAGGTAAGCCCTGTACGAGTACATTATGAATGGATTTGTTTTGTAGAGCATTACGACTTATTGCTTTAATTATTCTATTGTTATCTGGTATCTGAGAAACAAATTAACCAACTGGGAGATTACCATTCTTGTTCATCATAGAAATTAACACGTGAGAATGTAATTATATCAATATTTGCAGGGGTAACCTTGTTTTATTGTTTATTGAAGATTACTCCATTTAGCTTTGGGCATTATAAGCTAGCTGCAATTTCAGGCCATCAAAAATACTTTAGTAGTTTGCCTTATTCAAAAAGTTTAGATATACAACTGCTCATCCATCTAGCAATAATCATTTTACAGTCAACAGCTAAACCTAACTGCCAATAGTATGCATGTCCATACACTGTCGAGGTATCAGACACTTCTCATGTTTTTGTATTCATCCACTTGAATTGCTTAATTTTTAGATAAAATACCTACTAGTGAACAGTCCATTGTTTTCTGTTCACAACTGCCAAGTGCTTAGATTCATCTTGAATTTTTAGATAGAATAAGTTTTTGTTATGTAATTTTCTATTATTGCTTTCTCCCGTCCTCTATTGTTACATGGTTTGATGAATCCAAACTTTCTTGTCATGACTTACCCATGATAGGACATAGAACTCAATAATCATTATATTTCATCCTTCTCTAGTTCTTCACACACGAAGGCTTTCAACTATTTGAAGCACATATTAGTATGGCCTTCAGGTTTTTCCTTCTCAGTTCAATAGCTGCTAGTTCTCTACCAGCAGAATGTGCAGATAGATGCCGGTCAGCGGATTTGCACGTGTTTGGAACTTTGTAGTTGTGTCAATAGTATATTACCAGACATCTTGGATATAGTGCCAGATAGTTCCAAACAATTTAGGTTATGCGGATAAGAACCTGAAGTTGGTATCAGGAATTCCCTTGTATTCTTGTTAGTTGCATGTTTGTGTTTCCCTTCTTTAGTAGGGCAGTGGACCAACCATATGAACCCAATAGGATAATTAGGATATTTTCATAGTTAGCTACTTAGCTGTAATATGCTTCGATCTTCCTTTGCCACATTCCTATCTCAGTGTATAAAGTGGCTTGCTAGATTTAAGGTTTTATTTTACACCGCAAGCACATTTAGAATTAATGACAACTGATGATAGAAAGGCTATATATGAGTTCTTTTGAGTTGTTGAAACAAATACGGTCATACTTGCTATAAGGTATAAAGCTATGTTATATGTTTAATACCCGCAGAATGTTGAGTTGCTTGCATATTTTTGTATTGCTGTGATCTGCTATATTTTCAAGACCAGGATGCTAAAATATGATTCTTCATATGACCAGTAAGATATATTTGAGTCTTCACTAATATTCATGGGCAACTTAGATAATGCAAACCATGGATCTTAACACTCGTAACATCATTACTTTTCATAATTTTAACATTATTTCTCACAATTTTCTTTACGTCTCATCATACTGACAAGCTTTTGACGTTCTCACATGTATTTCCAGGGAAAACCATCTGAGGAATCCACAGATGGGAAGCTCGTTAACGAGGAACAGAACGAGCAAACTCCCACCAGTGATACAAATGGACATCGGGAGTCGGAAAATTGAAAATTTATAGATGCAGAGATGTCATCACCTGCTTCCACGGCTGCCATGTATTTTCCTTGTCTTTATTATTCTCAATGATCCACGAATAAGGATTCGTTTGCAATCAGTTGCCCCCAACTTGTGTCACCACTGAAGAGAGGAGAGGGAGGTGTGCGCTTTTTGTAGGCTTGTAGTTTACGTAATTCGTGTTGTAATTTATCACGGAAATAGTATATATTAGTCCACCCATTGGTTAATTCTTACAAATAAATATTGTGAGAAATAGGTCGAGATTGCGCATCTTTCTGAAATTACAAGATTACGACCCTTAATAGCAAGGTCTCTTTACATCTTTATCAACGAAACTATAAGCTCACGTTGACGTGGAGGCTTTCAGCCTTCATTTTTCGGTAGGATATTAATAGACAATTTAGTAAATACGTTATGTGATTTATGAATTGCAATACAGCAATGCATTAGTAAATATGGAGTTTTTAAGAACTATTTTTGGTCGCAGGTCAGTCATCGTTATGAGAAGTGAAACAGCTTTAATTTGATCAAGCAACCTATCAGATGAGGAAGGCCCAATGTGTAATTCTTTTGTCCGTTGTAGTTTTCCTGCTTTGATTTGTCACTCAAGGTATGATCAACCAGCAGCCATATGTAATATACAATGGAATGTTTCAACCGAGAAGAAACTTAACATGGAATAGGTTGATGCTTTAATAACGCCCATGGTTTGAAATTTTGTACCGAGCGGTACGTAGCGATTTTTGAAAAAATCGATATACGATACACAGGAACCGACTACCGACTTTACTTATATTACTGAGTGGTGCACTCGGTATTGGGTTTGTACCGCCTATATCGAGCGGTGCAAATCCGATATCGGGTGGTACCATATAGTATTTCCATGCCTTAATGTATTTAATTACTTAAGAATTTTATGAATATTTTTCATCACTTTTTTTTTTTTTTGTCAAGTATGATGTTTTATAGTTTTAAATTCTATTTTAAATTTCAAATTTGAATATCAAATGGAATTTAATAATTTTTTAGTTCAAAACTATATTTTCCAGCTTAAAAAAATAAAAAAATATCGTTCGGTATCGATATCGTGTGTTAGTGTGGTACCATACTGGTACGTGCCAGTACTAGTACCAAATTTAGGATTTTGAACCTTGATCACAAATGCAATATATAGTCACTCTTAAATACTTCTGGCATTTTTTTCTAATGATCAGGGCAATGATTTAAAAATTAGTCCAATACAAGTATGCAACATCGGCTAGCTTAGACCAGCATCGCATTGGTGCTATACCATTAGTTTAAAGTGTTATTATATGTTTGAGAAAATTTACCACAAACATAAAAAAAAAATTGATAAAATTATTAAAACAATATATATGTTCAAATAATTATCAAAATCATGTGACTGGCTTGAACTCAGCCCGGTCTAAGTCAGACCTATCTTGGCTTGACCACTTATCTTAATCGGGTTGGGCGGCTCATTTGAGGCATGTGGGCCGTGCTGGGCCTAACTTCTGGTCAGCTGAGAGTGAATAGTATGTAATAGCTAATGACATGTTAAATGATAATTTGTTAATTCTTAAGTGAATGCAAAAGATAATTTTAGTAATTCAATTCAAGCAAAAAGCAAGTAATATATCAAATGAGTTGTTCGACTTCTAACTAAGTCTACATCTATTACCTAAGCATTTCGCTTAGAATTTTCTACGAAGTTTTACTAAATAAAATAATTTTCTTCAAGAGAATTTACAAGGTAAGGTTACAACTCTCTCCCCGAGAGCATCTACAACACCTCAAGCATCAAGAACAATTACTCTAAATTAAACTAGCAAATCGTGAGTGAATTTATGCCTTACATCAGGACAACAACTCAATCTCAAAACCAATACCCTAGGTCTATCACACAAGCTTTAAATCAAGAAAATACATTATAAAAATTACAAATAAACGAAGGCAATTTACAAATAATATCAACTTAACTCTCTTGACAAGCTCCTATCTCCTCATGATATCTTTGACGATGAATCAGTGCAAAAAAGAATGTCATTTTATTGCTCAAAATAGGGTCAAACTCGGGCCAGCCCACTAGGTTAGACCAACCTGGCTTTGCACTAAGCTGGTCTGCGCCATGCTAGGCATGGGTGACGTCAGGCTTGGCATGGGGTGGTGTCAGCACTTGGGCAGTGCCGAGCACGGCCCACGTGCCCCAAGGGATGAGCCCATCCCATCCCTTAGGCATAGATGAGTCGTGTTCGGGCCAGGTCAGGCATGGTCCCAGTCGGGTCGAGCTCGTGCCGCCCATAGGGCCACCTCTATCTAGATAGGATGCTCGCTAGAACTTATTATGGGACATCTAATCTAGCTTACATACTCCCTACAACATGATTGGGAACACACAAAAAGTGTTGGTATTTTACCCATTGACCCACTTAATCAATCCTAGTTGTCCAATATATAAGGCAACATCTTAACCCTTTAAAATATCTTCCATATGTATAAAAGGAGATGGTAAAATCCTAGCTCTCCACTCCTCTAGTCTTGGTAAAATCATCTTCTCCACTAGGGGTGTCCACTGTTCGGGTCACATCGAACTAAATCAAAAAATTGAACTAAATTTTTCGGTTCGGTTCGGCCCTTGGCAGGTTCGGTTTCGAAATCGAATCGAAATCGAATAAGAAAAATTGGTTCGGCTTCAAGTACTAGAAGTTGGGAACCGAATCGAAAACCGGAATTAAAAAAATTACTTTATTTGGTTTATTTTGTTGAACTAAATAAACCAAATAACTTTATAATGAATGACTTATTGTTTTTAGTTTTGATGTTTAGAAAACTTTATAATGAATCTACTTGGTTAGTTGGTTGATGTTTGTGTTATTTTTTGATGTTGGTGTGTATCGTGTGTGTTTCAAGTGGACTTGATGACTTATTATTGATGGAATGATTATTATTTTTCATTTAAACAAGCTAAAACAGCCAAGTTTGCATTATGTTTATGTAAAACAGCTAAATTCAGTTTGTTCGGTTACAAAATCGAACCGAAAATACGTGTGTTTTGCCTTGCTGTAATTTTCATAACTTGCTGTTATTTTCTTCTTATTATTATTTTATTGCAGTTGAATGGTGAGCTTCATTTGGATCAACGACACCGAACTTGCAAAATTTTGTCATAAAAGTTTCAAGTCTTACTTGTAGCTCATCTGGTTGTAAGAGAAATTGAAGTGTCTTTGAACATGTAAGCAACTCTTAAGTTACACATTTATATTTAACTTGTAAGTTGTATACCATAAAGTATAAACCTACAAATAATTAACTTATATTATTTGTCTATTGTCACTTCTACGGCTTCATTCCAAGAAAAGAAATCGGTTGGCGCAAGAACGCTTGAACGATTTGGTGTTTATCAAGTACAATAGATCTTTGTTGCAAAGATATGATAAACATGATCGAATAGATCCCATTCTCTTAAATAGTTATGCATTGGATGAAAGCAATGAATGGTACGTTGGTGGGGAAAATGCTAGAGGAAAATGAGGAGGAAGATGAATCTATGTATGGTAATGATGATTCTTGGGTTGAAGGTGGACATGTTGCAGGAGCCGAAGATCTCGAAGTTCTCATTCTATGGTTACAACTTCGTGAAAAGCTAGAGGCAATTCATTTGCCTCTACAATTATAATATTTCGTCAAGAGGAAAGGGAAAGGGAATAGACGTACAAGTTGATAGAAATTCCAGAAATTGACGAAGAGAAAGAATTTAGTGCCAACCAAACTGATATGGAGGAGGAAGAGGAGAAGGACAGTGAATGATATGGCTCTCCTGGCCTTGATGTGGATGATGAGATTAACCTTGAGGATGAAGATCTTAATGATGATGATGATGAATAAAATTGGGGTCTTGGGGAAATTTTGAAGATTGAAACATGAATTTTAGGCTTTAAAACTTTGCTTTCCTAACTTTTAAATTATCCTTATAGTTGATTTAGGATGCTTTTCTTGATTTATCTTATGTTATGAACATGGTTTCTTCGTCATTTTGAATATTTGATTGTTATTGTTTATGATAGTTGGAATATATTAGTATTTTTGGTGTATACATAAAATATATACCTATATATTTTTTTGCACTTTATTTCAATAAAGCGCGCACTTCGCACTGCGTTTCATGCTGCGCTATGCGATATAGCTCCAAGAGACCTTTGTGCCTTTGTGCGTTGCTGCGCTTTTCGCCCCTGACAACTATATCCTAGACCTATAAATTTTTGGTATCGTACAAGATATGAGTTTGAAGAACAGTTCAAGCTAATTGTCTTCTTAAACTTATGAAGAATTTACTCGATATAAATGATAATCAAATTCGAATTTTTTAATGCACATCTTAGAATTGAAAAAAAAAACTAGGGGCCTGTTTGTTAGCCCACTTTTGGGTTTTCGTTTTCGCCCGAAAATGAAAACCGGGTCGAAAACCTATTTGTTGACGAAAAGTCACAAGTTTTCAGTTCGTGTTTTGCGAAAATGGCTTTTCGCGAAAAGTCAATTAACACTACGAGCCGAAAACTACTTGGAGTAGTTTTCATGCTTTTCGCGAAAACTAGCGAAAAGTACGGTGGCATACTTGTAAATATCATGCCATTTCCGCACTTTTCGCCCGTTTCACCCGAAAACTGAACAAAACCCATGCTCGCCCATTAGGGCTCCCTCACTCGACGCCCGACGCGACCCCTCTTTCTATCTTCAGCTGTTGTTGGCGACTGGTGACAAGTTGTCGTCGGCCCTTTTCCAACCACTCATCAGCAATCTCTCTTGCCGACTTCGGTGAAAAAGAACCGGCTCATCACACCCCGACCTTCTCCTTCCTCAGGTATTTCTTTTTTGACTTTAGGGTTTTTTTCGAGTTAGGGTTTTGATTTTTTGTTATTGTTCCGACTATTATTTTGATCTTTCTTTGATCTACTTTTGATGTTCGGGTTTTCGATGAATGTTTTGATGTTTCTTCGAGTTCGGGTTTGTCCGAGTTAGGTTTAGATCGTTGGTTTTGTTCTTCCGTCTTCCTATCTAGGTTTTGGATCTAGGGTTTATGATGTTGTGAGGTTCTTTTGTATTTTAATGGATGGTTTTTCGATTTATGGTTTACGATCTAGGGTTCATGATGTTCAGATCATATACTTGATTTTTGGATCCAGGGTTTATGATGTTCAATCTAGGGTTATGTTTTTATACTGTCATTATGTTCGATCTAGGGTTTATGATGTATATTATCCTTCTGTTCGATCTAGGGTTCATTATCTTATTCTAGTTGTTTATTCATGTAATTTGGTTATTCATTATATTATCATGTATATTTGTTGCTTATCTATTGATGTAATATATGTTGATTTAATATCCGTTGATGTAATATTTGTTGCTTAAATATTTATAGTTTATCTATTGATGTAATATTTATTGCTTATCTGTTGATGTGATATCTGTTGCTTATCATGTAGATATGATGTAATATTTGTTGCTTATCATGTATATTTGTTCACTGTTAGTTATGCTATATTAGTATACTGTTATATTTTATTATGTATTAGTATGTTATATTTATTCACTATTAATCATGATATATTAGTTCACTGTTATTATATGTTGTTTCATGTTATATTTTATATTTTATCACTGTTATTATCACTATATTAGTATACTTTATCTGTGTTAGTATACTTTGTATATGTTCATATCTTAGTTATTGTGTATTTTATTTGTTCATATCTTAGTATATTGTATCTATTGCTTCATATTTGTTCACTATTAATCATGTTATATTAGTATACTATTATATTTTATTATGTATTAGTATGCTATATTTGTTCATTGTTAATCATGTATACTAAAGTGGTGAAACCGAGTTATTGTATTTGTGTGCAAGTAAGCTAGATAATTCTATGATAGTGTTGTGATGTTATTTTGATGGTGATTTTGGATAGTGCTGTTGTGATGTTGTAATTATATGATGTTGTGATGCTATTATATTTTGGATATAGTGTTATGATATTGTAATTATATGATGTCGTGATGTTATTTTGTATTTTTGTTTATTTTTTATTGTCGGCGAGGAATTGGAGGCGATAACCAATCAATGGTTATGCACACTTTTCTCCTAAAGTCGTAAAAAAATATTGCCCATTATTCTTGGTGTTGCTTATATCAATTGATATTTTTTCGATCTAGGATTTTGATGTTATTGTGTGGTTGTGATGATTTTATCATTATGTGGTTGTGCTAATTTTATTATTGCGTGATTATTAGATAATGGACAAACCATATTTTTGGTGGACTATGAATTGAAGACGATCATCAATTAATGGTGATACACATTTTTCTTCATAGTCCTATATTTATATTGAGCATAACCAATTGAGCTGGTTCAGTTATTTGTAATATTGATGTTGGTTATGTTTAAGCTAGTTCTGTTGCTGTTGAGATTCGGTTATGTTGTGATGTTGCTGTGAGAATTTGGTTCAATTGTTCTGCTGCTGTTGAGATGGTTCAGTTGTTCTGCTGTTGTTGAGATTTGATTATATTTAGTTGTTTTGTTGGTTCAGTTGTTCTACTGCTGTTGAGATTTGGTTATACTTAGTTGTTCTGATGGTTCACTTATTCTATAACCAATTGAGCTGGTTCAGGTGTTCTGCTGTTGTTGAGATTTGATTATGCTGTGATGTTGCTATTAGGAACTGTATTTTTCATAAACATATGTATAAATTTGGTTGTAATATGTATAAATTTGGTGTTGCACTGTCTTGAATTATGGATATCGTAATATGTATAAATTTGATTGTAATATAAGTAATGTTAAAATATTTTTAGATTATGTCATTACAATATTGTTAACTTATAATTTAATATTGTTAACTTGTAATCGAGTTATGACAACGAGGAATCGAGTTACGATAATTAATTGATAACTTAGTCAATTTATACTTATTATCAAACGACGATAACTTAGTCAATTTATACTTACTACCAAACGACGATAAATTAGTTAATTTATACCTACTCAATTTAATTAATTGATAACTTTATCAATTTATACTTAGTGTCAATTTAAACGACAATAAGTATCAAACCAACCATGATAATTTATACTTTGTCAATATTAATTAGTTGATAATTTATTTAATCTATATTTAGTATCAAACGACGATAACTTAGTCAATTATCAAAGGACGATAATTTAGTCAATTTATAATTAGTATCAAACCACGATAACTTAATCAATTTAATTAGTTGATAACTTAATCAATTTATACTTAATTCATACTTAGTCCATATTTTAAGTAGTTAATAACAATTAATAATAATTTAATAATATCCATAATAATATTTATTTACTATTAAATTAAAAAAACACATATTTTAATATTTTTATAATTATATTAAATATTAAAATGCTATTCATAATAACATTTATTTACTAACTAACATATAAATAAAATCTGAAGACAAATAATACTATGTTTGATAAACAAATGCAGTTTCAATTTTCATCCTGAAAACTGTCATCGAAAACAACACATAATATACAAATTTTCGCTATTTTCGTTTCGCGAAATATGAAAATAGAACATGTCAAACAAACACGTTTTCGCCAAACAACAAAATCAAAACTGAAAACCCGAAACTCGAAAACTCATTTCAATTTTCACGAAACGAATATTACTTTTAAATTTTCGCAAACAAACGCGCCCTAGGATTTTAAAGTTTTGAGTTAATAAACAACCAATAGAAATTTCATTGTATGATCTTATCAATGATTTCAAGTTTCCTAGTAATTGATTAGATGTGTTCAAGCTTAGCACTAGTGAATTTATGGATCTTTATCCTATTGATATCACCACTTGTCTACTTTGCAAATCAAATGAGGTATGATTGATTCCAAGAGATATAGACTTGTTGAACAACCAATCATGACCAATTCATGTCATTATTGCACATAATATCATATCAAAAAGAGATCATTTTGATATATCTGAATTAGGATATAAGTAGATATCAAAATCGATCTAAGAAATGTTATCATTAAATTTTTTTAACAAAGATAAAAAGTCACATTAGGTGATCATACTAAAATTTGAACCTCAAATTTTTAAGAAACATACAAAATGTTGCCGCCACCAACTGTGAGTAGCACAATTGGCTTATCATTGATTACATGCGCCAATCTCGAAACAAACATTCTAGAATTATCCCATATGATAATATTATAAGATTTCATTTAGGAAAAAAAAAGGAATTCCTACAAATGATCCTATTCATCGTTATATTTATCCAATAAATGTCACCTCTTTAACTTGAATGGACTTACCTAGAGAACTGTCGGCAAACAACAATGAAGATCAAAAAGCCATTCAACGAGATGAAGAAGGCGATGAAAAATAGGCACCTGCTAATTATCAATTGACACAACAAATTGATGAGCTCGAGAAATGCCTTGCAGAACTAGAAATAAAATTCACACAATGGATGCATTATTATTCACCACCACAGTAATGATGATGTTACTTATGTTGTAAACCTTGGTACTTTGATGTGCCATGAGTTTGTACTTTGTAATAGAATCAGTGGCACTGGAACTAACTTGAACTATTATTTTTATTGTAAACATTTGTACTTTGATCTAATATATGTTTGTGTTATAATTTTTGGTACTTTTATCTAACGCTTGGGTTATGAGATGCATTACTTGAATTATCAATTTTGCTGGGTTCGTCTTATTTGCCATTGGTTGAAACAGTTTGAGGCAATTATATAAGCTTACCTATGAGAGTTGGCTTCAATTTATCATAGTAATTAGCCCCTTTACTTGAATAGTAGATGCAAAAGGTGTCTAAATTCTAGCTTTGCTCACTTTATACTACATAATGCTCAAATAACTAATGTTTATTTCTTTAACTTGTGAAGAATTAAGATGAGTCAGGTAAAAAAAACCCATCAAAGTTGGGGTGGGGAGGGGGGGGGGGGCGTCAAAGAGTTACGATGTACACCTGATACCACACTAGCAAACAAAATATTACGACAGCTAAATATTTTATAAGTCTTAGACCGCTAAATAATCATTCGTATTGGCATGTTATAACAAAATTTTCTCCCACCCTTCTATAGTTAAAAAGCTGAAAATGATCCTATTGGTGAACCACTGTTCCGTCGTCCTCTAGTAGGCCATCATTTGGATGCCTGAATGCACAGCGAGGCAATGTCATAATAGTCAGTACTACTCAAGTCCTAAGGCATGTAAACCAAAACGAATACAACTAAAATCTACAGAATTGAGGAATGTTGAACAAGTTTCCAGATGGAATAAATGGCTAAAACTACAAATGGTATAGGCGTTAGTAGCTTCAAAAAAATAAATGAAGTTTGGTATTCTTTAAATGTATAGGAAAAATAATGTCAAGGACATAAACCTCCAATATGTTGCCATATTCCATGCTTTTCTGTCAAGATGAATGTTCTCCAAAGCATTGGCAGCTCTAAGTACATCTTCTGAGACTTCAGCATTGTATCTCCACATGTACTCGTCCTTTCTATTCATGGAAGCTGAAGAACCTGACTTTCTATCTGGAACCAAAAAAATGAAAGGCAAAGTAAGCGCTAAAAGACAGCATAACCATATGAAACATTATTAGTTACCTGATGACTGAATGACTGAATGCGAGGGATTGGCCTAGCATCAAATGTGAAAGAAAAAGAAAATCCATCAGAGAGGTCCCTGAGAAGAAGCTAATCAAAAGGTAATAACTTACAAATTTACCTGTCCAAATAAGGTAAGCCTCCAGGAGCAGCAGACGATGATGGCCTTCGGGCATTTCTGGCCTCTGCAATAGATATTGATTCCGCATCTGAGTTGATTAAATTCCCACCAACCACTCTATTTTGGGTCAAATTCTGTGCAACAAATATATTGTAGAACTAAGCAATTAAAACAATTATGAACATCATCACTCTTCCTAGTTTGACTACTGAAAATGAAAAATAAAACATTATTTTGATCACACCATGCTGGTGTTTTTAAAAAAATAGTATTGGGCAGATGACAGATACTCCATACTCGTGGTTGAATATTCAACTTTAACATCCATAAACTCAAGAAGACAACTTTGGTAACATGCAACAATCACAGCAGGATTGATAGGGTACCTCAAGAAGCATATGGAACAAGAAAGGAAATTGAGTTTTAAGATTCCAACTTTTATGCATTACTCAAGTTGCACCATACACAAGACCAAAATTGCCCATGATTTCCTTGATGACATTCCTTGTTTGGTTGAAAGGGAGGATGGAAGAAAGAAAGCCGTGGGGAAGCAAAAAGGCAAAAAGTGGCTCCCTCCCGAACTGGGGGAATTTGAATGAAAAGGGAGGTAACTTAGAGAATTTAATTCTAAAGAAAACTTTGTCCTTGTAAAAATAATAAAATTTCTTCTTACTCTCCAACCAGATAAAATGAAAACAAAAGAAACACACAAACCTCCTCTCCCCTCCCTTTCCCACTGTTCAACTGAACACCCATGCACGCACACTCTCTCTCTTCCCTCCCACTCTCCAACTAACAAAATATTTCTCCCCTCCTATCCTTTCCCACTGCTCAACTGAACACAAAAATTAATAAATTAATAATTTTAAAAAAAAAATCCTCACCTCTCCACCTCTACCCCAACTCACCTCCTCCTTCCCTCATTTGAACCAAATAGAGTCTAGATCCGTACACATGCAAACTATCAACACAATGATAGGAATCGGCCATCAAATTTCTGATGAATGGCCCAAATTGTATTAGAGAAATAGATGCAACATAAGGTCATCTATGTCTATGGCCTCCACCTTCTTCAAGTAAAGTGGAAGATCTAAGACATCAAATTAAAGTTCCAATATTTACCTGGACACAAAATTTACGGCAGTCCAAAATCCAAATATCAATTTGGCTCCTCATTCTATTAAAAATCTCAATGTTGCTCCTTAGTTTAAGGAATCTAATTCCTATTCGATCCAAATTTTCAATTAGTAAAGTCATCAAAACGTGAGTTATAGATATAGACTATGAGGTCAAAGGTGTCAAAGAAATTCTTAAATTTTAACATAAATTGAGTTCAAACTACGATTCTCAGATTCAAAAAGACAGTTAAAGATCACTAAATTTGGGCCATTGATCCAACTTCATTCACATAAAATTTGAAGGAAAACAATATATAAATTTGGCCTCGAGTACTAGTTATGTTCTAATCATAAAATGCATTTCATCCAAAATTCCATAAACAATTTGTCTTGATGCAATTGAATATGAAAAACTTAAAAACCGTTCGTTACACCTAAGTTAACTAAAGAATGAAACACATAATTACCTAACAAAACACTACCCAAATTAAGAAACTTAATTCTAATTAAAACAAATCAGTTTTTTTCCTCCAGAACTCCTTAGTTAAATTAGCCCAAATATTTTGAACCCCACAATAAACAAGTATAGCCTAGAAGATGCAGATCATATAAAAAAACTGAACTAGATATCCTGAGACTTGAATCGTGCCATAAAACCTATGATGATGCACTTATATTGCATCTATGGACTTGGTTATCAAACATCATTTCCAGATTGGTATTCTGGAACTGCCTTGCCAATTTGTTATACAGATTACTTAGGCATAGAAAATTAGAAACATAAGAAAAATGGCAAGTCACCTACTATAGATTCTCTAAGGTACCACATCGATGTCTGAGAAATCACTAGTTAGCATCAGGTCTTGCAAGGTTGCACATATATTCTGGATCACTAGACAATAATTCCATCACAACAGTTGAAGCCAAGAATAATACTTGATAGATGACCTGACTAGCAACCGCAACTAAAGCAAATCTGAAGGGGTTGAGCAGCTTACTATACAACTGTAAGAAAGATATTAAATAAAATATATCCTACTTGTATATGATATTTCCTAGTCTTTGTTATCAGATTTTCTTTAACAATGAAAACAAAATTGAACAACAAAAAAAAATGTTGGGACTTGCAAAAGTATATTATTACTTTGAGAAATAATGAAATTGCAAGGAGCCAAGGACAATGCAACTCAAATAAACATGTACACATACTTGCATATTCCACTAAATCTTCTAACAGGCACATAAGACAAAAGCAAAAGCATGAACATCAAACCTCGAATTTTAGGTATCCTTCAAGAACATCTAAAAGCTATGGACCACTTTCATCATTCTTGTTTGAATCATACCGACTTTTGCTACTAAAATCTTTCAATTCATATCTGCAGAAATCCTTCGGCTGATAAGAAGATACATAACAATGAAAAACAATTTTGGCACGCAAACTTCTTAAACAAGCAACAAAGCTACGAAAAGTTTGCAATATTACCAAATTACATTCAGGCAGATAAACTTTAAGTGTATGGCCTAATTGAGCCCAGTCCAAATATTCACAAATGAGTGCTGTTAATAACCTTCCTGCAAGTAACAAGTTTCATGATAAGATCATCCATCTCAATCACCAAGTATTTAATTTAATGTAAACGATTGCCACAAAATTGTAATACGAAAATAAAGTAAGATATGTGACACTAGTTTTAGCTAGGATGCATCATATTGCATAAACTCAGAGGAAAGCCTATTTAATCAAACTTTCTCGGGATAAAATAGGAAATCAAAGAAATAATGGTTAAGAAAAATAGGAGATAAGTAACTGGCAGAATTTTCCTGCTACTGTTTCAGTGAGGTAAGCATTAAAAGCATCATAGTTAGAGAAAGGCATTGTTGGGTGACTTTCCACATCAATTTGGATCATGAGAGTAATACAGAAACTTCAAGCCACATGACAATATCACGACTATAAAACAAGCTATTCTAAAAAGCAGATATTAAGATTCTAGCCAAGATTACGAATCCCATAACAATCAATTTTCTATGACTTGTTTCCTTTTATGCCATTTGTGTTTTTGCTTGCTACTGAAGCAAAAAACATCTGTTTTATCAGACTATGATGAGAGCAATCAGACTCCCTCAAAATTGAAAAGGAAAATCACAATTTCCATGGGATCTAAGCAAAAAAAGAAATGCTTATTTAACCCAATTGGAATGTACACCTCCGAAAAATGGAAAGAAAAAGAAGAAAAGTGTCGCCATCTTGCAAAAAAGACCCAGTGGATCAAACTCAAGAAAACTCTATTGAATTCCAAACAACATGTTCCTTTAGCACATGGCCAAGAATTTCATGCCACAAGGAAGAACTACATATAGTTGCCAAAGAGTCATTCACTTAGTAGACAAAGAAACCTGAAGGAGAATTATGCAGTTGCTTTGCACGATCATTGCAGCTTCCAAGTAATGCAGGAGGGACATTATCCTCATTTTGAATCACTTTATCTTCTTCTTCAATTGCCTCAAATACACTTGCTCTGAGCTCAGTCTAACAAGAAATTTAACATAAACCATGAAATTTAAGCTATTTAGCTTGCAGTATTAGGGAGTACCAGAGGGAAATAAAATTCGCAGAACACTGCACATTTAATCAGAAGTACGAGAAAGCTGATACCGGCAATAGAATTAATTTTATGAGACAAGTGATATTTTAGGTAGTCTAAGACTTAAATTTTCTCCAAACTTGCCTTCAGAAAATTGTTCAAGAAAATAGACAAATAACATAAGGAAATGAACAGAAAATCAAAGCTCCATTAGAGACAGTTCCTAATCTGGTTGGCTGGCTTTTTCCTCAAGACACCTAAAATACCTCGTAAAGCTATTGCATAATAATCTAGAGCATTACATTCCCTATGAAGTACAAGCAATCAAAGTCGGAGGTAGCGAACTACTAGGAAAAGCTCCAAAATTTATCAGACAAGGGATATCATGCAAATCTGCAACCACAGCTACTCACAACCTCAACAAAAAATTTGTTGCTACTACCTCATCCTCCGCATGGTTACGAAGCTAAAATTTAGAAAGTGGATAAATGGGTGACTCAATTAACCCCCCCCCCCATCAACATTACATTTCCCAGCATGGGACGAATCTCGTCGGGCATCCCGCAAAATCACACACTTGGCGGAGAAAAATACAAATTTACCTAATTCTGGGAAGAAATAAGATAAGATCTGACGTGATGGGGAGGGGAAGTAGAGATCAAACCCTAATCTTGGCGAGGACGCCTTTCTTCTCGAGGGTGCGGGTGACGAGGGTCTTGAGGTCCATCATTTCCCTCGCGTAGTCGTCCATCTTCGCCGACTTGGGCCGCCCGCTTCCCTTTCCTCTCCCTCCCCCTTCCCCCTTCTTCTGCTCCCACTGTCTCTCCGAGCACGGCAGAGTTGTTTATTCCAACAAGTAGGCGGACGGCAGAGTTGTTGAAGGGGGGGAATAAATGAATAAATATTTTGTACATTTATCGACTAATATTTATTTTAATTTCATTTATGGTGATCAGATACTACTTAATTTCTAACCCTATCTAGATTTGTTTAACTTAATAAAAGTTATTTAAAACTGACATACTAATTAATTTTGTGTCATCATTTTATTAATTTATTTCCAAATTAATAATAAAAATCAGATACTTACTTGTCTCTACAAATCCTAATAATAAAATTTAAAGATTTTATTTTTATGCAACTAGTTCGACAAATATATATATATATATATATATTATTATTAAGGGGACGTTTAGTACATTACCGCTTAAGATTACTAGGGAACTTCATCAAGATCATTACAAGAAGGCCAAGCATGCTGGTGCTACCGTCGCCCATGATACAGAAGTGATCGTCCAAAGCGTCGACTATCAGTGTTTATGTCATTGCTAAGGGTACTGATGATAAGCACATAACTACTCATTGAATAAATGTTGCTGCAGAGTACGCTACCAAATTTGTAGAGCAGAAGGCTATCACTGCGAAGGATGTTACTAATTGATAAGAGTCAGAATGGGCTTGAGGTCACCAAGTATACAACTATAGAGGTGGCAGCTAAGATGAAGGATGTTACGTTGAGCACAATTGAGGGCACAACATAGTGTACAAAGCAAGTTATTGTGAAGATAAATGATGTAACGAAGAGCATCAGATAGACTGCTACAAGGTATGCGAAGCAAGTAGCCAATAAGACGACCGATGTCACGGGGAGCATAGGCTAGACTCTTGAAAAATATGCGGAGCAAGCTATTGATTTTACGGTGAGCACAAGCGAGATTGGTATAGAATGTGCAAAGCAAGCGATCAATATAAGACAAAGGATGTCACGGTGCAAGTAGCGCAGAAGGTAAAAGACGTGATTGTAATAATTGGCAAGACCACTAGCGGAGTCAGAAATCAAGAAGAGGGAGGCTAATTTATTTGTTGGCAAAAGAGTACAACCTAGAAAAAGGTAATGATAGCCAAGGCTACAACAACCAAAGCAACTTCACAAATATATCACACATTGATGAAAAAGCACTAGGTGTGAAGGTCATAAAATGGTAAGCAAAAAGAGCCACGAAATACACAAGAGAGAAGACATAGGATGTGGAGGAGGCAATAAAGGGTATGGGTATGAAAGCCATAGAGAAGAGAGGGGATCATGCGAAGGAAGCCACGAAATCCACAAGGGAAAAGCCATGAGATACACCAGTATTAAAGTAGAGGAAGCAGGAGATACTGTTAAAGCTATGGCTCAGAAGGTCATGGACAACGGCGGATCCAAAAAAAATTATCAATGGGAGCAAACTAATACATAAATTTTTATGACTTTAAGTTCAATCTAATTTTGATAGCCGACCTCGACGAGTCTTCATGTTTTGAAATCGTTGTAATTTTTTTTCGGAACAAGATTTTTGTATAGCCGATCTCGACGAGTCTTCATAAATTTTTGTATTGTGATTGTCTTATTTTTGAAACTAGATTAATCATTTAGTGGTTTTTCTTTTAAGGAATTTATCCATAATTAAACTAAACAGAAAATATAAATTGAGTAAATTAATAATTGCTAAAAATTAAACTAAAACAGTAGATAATGTTGAACTAAAACAATTGATCAAATTATCAAACTTACCACCTGAAGAATGCGATAAGAATATCGTACAACGTAAGAGGTTGGAGCAAAAAAGAATGCGATACAAGAGCAACGATTTTCGCGAGGATGAGATTCGGCGTGACCGGAGTCGCCGGCTTGCCGCGTTGGCATGTCTTCGCAAGAGGAAGGATGGCTCCAAATGCTCTATCAAAATGTATTAGAATAAGTGATAAATAAAATGATGTGCATTGTTAATAAAATGAATTTAGAATGGGCTACTTAAGGTGATAAATAGATTAGTCCAACAATGATAAATATATTAGTCCAACAGTCAACAGAACAAAACTTGATAGCTTCCTTTCTGTCAACATCCTGGACCGCCACATTTGACTTCGAGATATTAATAGATTTTTCACCAATTGATAATTTCACAATTTAGGAAGAGATACATTAATTTATAATTGACTCTATTGATGACTCCTTTCTGTCACATTAACGCACGATGACGGGAGGAAGGAAGTCGCGTCCAGCGTCCTAGACGCATAGTGGCTTTGTGTGATGTCGACGGAAGACTGCAACTCTCAAAGTGACGCACAATGGCGTTGGACGGACGGGAAAACACAACGGAGGATTGGGGGAGGAAGACGCACAGTTGTGCCGCACAGGAAGATGCACAAGAAGACGTCGGCACCGCTGTGCAGTTCGGGAGGAAGACCAGCCGATGAAAGACTGTGGAGGAAGTCAAGAAGATGGACGGGCAAGATGTGACACCGTGGCAGCGTTGTCTGAGTGATAATAATATATATAGAATGTGAAATAGAAGAGTTACGGCACAAAAAATATGATCCATCTAGGGCGTCCCTATTGTTTTTATGCTAATCATGATGAAAGTCAGTCATGTACATTAAATAGAGAAGCAAGAGTATTTATTTCTTAGCTTAATAATATTAGAACTTCTTTATATCGCTTTAGTCTATATTTATGAGGAATTGACAATGCATCATAGCTACTTCTTTCACTCCAAGTTGGACAGCCTCAGTGGTGGATCCACTGTAGGCCCCATTGAGAAAAATTTATTTCAGTGGGGGCCACTACTTGGGCCTACAGTGGATCCGCCACTGGTCATGGATAAAGCTCAGGATGTCAATAAAGTAGCACTTGATACGGGTGAAGGAGCCCTTGACTACACCAAGATTAGTGGAGAAAAATCAAAAGAAAATGCTAAGGATACCATTGAGCAAGCTAAAGAATTCACCAAGAGGAAATTAAAATCACAAAAATCAAGACCGACAAGCAAATTGCATATATATTCACCAAATGACTTAGCACATCGAAGTTCAAGGAATTTTAAGCACAACTCGAGATTAGAAGAAAAGAGAGTCGATGCTAAGGAGGAGTGTTAGAGAAGCATCACCTCCTCTCTTGCATCGTCTAGAAAAATTTTCATGCTTCTAGAAATATCTCATATAATTGTTTTTCTTGGTAATAGTTTTTTTAGAAACTTCTAGAACCTTCCACGATTATAAAGAAGCAACCATGAATTAGAGTAAGGAGTGATTGTAGATACTTACTCTTGCACCATAAGTGAGAGGGAGTGATACTTACTCTTTCACCGTTGTATCATTCACTTCTAGTGTAATGTAAATTTGGGTTAATTACATTATGTATCTCAAACTTTAGAATTTTTTTTAATTATATTCAAGTTTTTATTTGTATCAATAATATACTTCAACTTTGATTTCGTTTTAATAATATCCCACCGTTAAACCAATGTTAGTTTTACCATTTAAGCACTGACGTAGCGTTGTTGATGTGGATCGACAACCTAGTTAGCAACTCAAATTAATTATAATAAAAAAAATATAATTGACACATCAGCAACCCACCCCACCCAACATACTTGTGCTTCATATCAGAAGTTAAATAACCAAGAGAGATGGCAGGTGGACATCCGCTTAGTAATGATTTATTTAACTAATGACGTGGATGGGGACCACAAGTATATCAGGTGGGGTAGGTGGGGTGGGTTGCTGAAGTATCAATTTTATTTTTTAAATATAATTTGAGTTGCTGGCGTGGACATGGACCACATGTATATTATGTGGGGTGAGTTGCTAATGTGTCAATTTTATTATAATTTGAGTTGTTGACTAGGTTATTGACCACATTAGCAATGTCACGTCAGCAATAAAATGGTAAAATTAATATTGTGTTAACAATGAGATATTATTGAAACGAAATCAAAATTGAAGTATATATTATTGATACATATAAAAACTTGGAATATAATTGAAAAAAGCTACAAAGTTCGAGTAATGTAATTAACACTATAAATTATATCAATTTGCTTCCGCTTGTGTACTCTACACATTCAACTTATGATCTAAAATAATGTGTATCATGCATGTAGGATGAACAGCAAGTAATTAAAAGGAGGTTGGGAGATATTTGACTTAGTCTTATCAAAACACATAATTTGACTAAAATACAAACACAACACACATTTTGATTAAGAAAACATAACTTGACCAATAGTTTTTGGATAGTGTTTCTGACCCCAAAACTTTTGACACTCTTTTAATTTCACATATCCCATGAGCACTCGTGAATGCCTGAGCAACATGGAAATGGCAGAAGTTAAGTTTAAATTTACACGAATAGAGTTTTTTCAACTATAAATTCCATATTTGAAAATCATATACAATGCCTTATATTTCCAAAGTAGAAGCTAAGTTAAAATTACATGCCTTATATACAATGAGTTTAGGCGAGAATGAGTCATTTCTTGTTTATATATATGATTAATGTAATTATAATGAATCTTAAAGGTTCATATCGAAGAAAAAAAGAATCAGAAATAAATGGAGAATATTGTTAGTGAGGTTGAGATAAGAAATAGTATTCCTCATGGATTAAGAATAATGTTCCATATCAATTTTTTATGACTCATCTATTATTTATAAAAAAATATAATATGCTTGTCTCGACGAGTCTTCATAAATTTTTGTATTGTGATTGTGTTTTATTTTTGAAACTAGATTCATCATTGTTGTCGCTTTCTTTTAAGTAATTTATCCATAATTAAACTAAAAGGAAATATATATTGAGTAAATTAATAATTGCTAAAAATTAAACTAAAACAGTAGATAATGTTGAACTAAAACAATTGATCAAATTATCAAATTTACCACCTGAAGAATGCGATAAAAATACCGTACAACGTACGAGGTTGGAGCAAAAAAGAATGTGATACAAGAGTAACGGTTTTCGCGAGGATGAGATTCGACGTGACCGGAGTCGTCGGCTCGCCACGATGGCATGTCTTCACGAGAGGAAGGATGGCTTTGAATGCTCTGTCAAAATGTATTAGAATAAGTGATAAATAAAATGATGTGCGTCGTTAATAAAATGAATCCAGAATGGGCTAATTAAGGTGATAAATAGATTAGTCCAACAATGATAAATATATTAGTCCAACAGTCAACAGAACAAAACTTGATAGCCTCCTTTCTGTCAACATCCTTGATCGCCACATTTGACTTCTAGATATTAATAGATTTTTCACCACTTGGTAATTTCATAATTTAGGAAGAGATACCTTAATTTATAATAAACTCTATTGATGGCTCCTTTCTATCACATTAACGCACGATGACGGGAGGAAGGAAATCGCGTCCAGCGTCCTAGACGCATAGTGGCTTTGTGTGATGTCGGCGGAAGACTGCAACTCTCAAAGTGACGCACAATGGCGTTGGACGGACGGGAAAACACAACGGAGGATTGGGGGAGGAAGACGCACAGTTGTGCCGCACAGGAAGATGCACAAGAAGACGTCGGCACCGCTATGCAGTTCGGGAGGAAGACCAGCCGATGAAAGACTGTGGAGGAAGTCAAGAAGATGGACGGGCAAGATGTGACACCGTGGCAGCGTTGTCTGAGTGATAATAATAATATATATAGAATGTGAAATAGAAGAGTTACGGCCACAACATATGATCCATCTAGGGCGTCCCTATTGTTTTTATGCTAATCATGGTGAAAGTCAGTCATGTACATTAAATAGAGAAGCAAGAGTATTTATTTCTTAGCTTAATAATATTAGAACTTCTTTATATCGCTTTAGTCTATATTTATGAGGAATTGACAATGCATCATAGCTACTTCTTTCACTCCAAGTTGGACAGCCTCAGTGGTGGATCCACTGTAGGCCCCATTGAGAAAAATTTATTTCAGTGGGGGCCACTGCTTGGGCCTATAGTGGATCCGCCACTGGTCATGATTAAAGCTCAGGATGTCAATAAAGTAGCACTTGATATGGGTGAAGGAGCCTTTGACTACACCAAGATTAGTAGAGAAAAATCAAAAGAAAATGCCAAGGATACCATTGAGGAAGCTAAAGAATTCACCAAGAGAAAATTAAAATCACAAAAATCAAGACCGACAAGCAAATTGCATATATATTCACCAAATGACTTAGCACATCGAAGTTCAAGGAATTTTAAGCACAACTCGAGATTAGAAGAAAAGAGAGTTGATGCTATGGAGGAGTGTTAGAGAAGCATCACCTCCTCTCTTGCATCATCTAGAAACTTTTTCATGCTTCTAGAAATATCTCATATAATTATTTTTCTTGGTAATAATTTTTTTAGAAACTTCTAGAACCTTCCACGATTATAAAGAAGCAACCATGAATTTTCATTAAGCGTCGTTCATTCCCTATAAATAGGGTACTTGGGACACCATGCTAGCAACCTAAGTGAAGCAAAAGTCAATGAATTATGCTAAAGAGTGAATACTCTAAAGTGAGAGTAAGGAGTGATTGTAGATAATTACTCTTGCACCATAAGTGAGAGGGAGTGATACTTACTCTTTCACCGTTGTATCATTCACTTCTAGTGTAATATAAATTTGGGTTAATTACATTATGTATCCCAAACTTTAGAATTTTTTTCAATTATATTTGAGTTTTTATTTGTATCAATAATATACTTCAACTTAATTTGATTTCGTTTTAATAATATACCACCGTTAAATCAATGTTAATTTTACCATTTAAGCACTGACGTAGCGCTGTTGATGTGGATCGGCAACCTAGTCAGCAACTCAAATTATAATAAAAAAATATAATTGACACATCAGCAATCCACCCCACCCAACATACTTGTGCTCCATGTCAGTAGTTAAATAACCAAGAGAGATGGCGGGTGGACGTCCGCTTAGTAATGATTTATTTAACTAATGAGATAGCGTGACATACAAAATATAATATCAATAAGATATAAATCTTAAAGTTGTAACTATCTTTTTATAAATAAAATATCAATAAGAGCGTTCGTGGTGGTGCTTCAGGATTCCAATGTACTGCGTCCAAGATCAGAACGAGCTTGCCGGCGGACCACTGCCGTCCCATTCTTTAGTGAGCTGGAGCGCAGCCATCTTATCCACTGAACTAGCGTCAAGCTATCACTTCGGGTCGAAGCACTAAAAGAAAAGGATCGGAAAACGCGGCGGCGTAGGAACCACGGGAACCCAGGAGAGAGAAAGACGATGTACGGGATACGGGATCCTCGTAGTAGGCTGGACCAAAATCCAGTCGAGAGAGGGCAGTCTTTAGAAGCAAGAGGTTGGGATACCAAGAGAACGCTTCGCGTTTTCTTATCTTCTTCCCGTAGGAGTCGCACAAAAAGAGGGATTAGCATTATTTATCCCATGAGAAAGCACTAACACCTTCCTCGTTGGGGCTCCGCGCACTAGGAAAAGGCTTCCGCGATGGGAAATCGGCCACTAGTGACGAAGTGAACCCCCCTTTGACTCAATATATGGCGGTATCGAGAGGTCCCTCACAGTCAGGTGCGATGCAATTGCCCCCTATTAGTCAAGTACCCCTCTCCCATTTTGGGGGTTGAGGCGAGAAATGGCTTGATGAAGTGGACGAACTGGGTGAAGAATTACTGCAAGGGGGCTCATAATCAGGTGGGGGTATAGATAGGAATCTTCTTAAAGGGCCGAGAATTGATTTGCCCCCTGCCTGGCTGGTCAGCAACCGGCTTAGTGATATTAATTTGTTTCAAAATGCATACATCTTGAAAGTAAAAAATTTTGAATAGAAATTTAAACTAATGAATTTAAAAATAGAAAAAAATTAAAACTATTTTAAAATAAATAATACTATATAGGTTTTTGACAATAAAATATATAGAAAAATTAAAATAGAAAATTATTAGTAATTTTAAGGGTAAACATTAAATATAATGCAAATATAAAGTAAAATATATCAATTAAAAATTTATAAATATAGATAACTAATTCAAAAATAAAATTTTGAAATAATTTAATTTTTTTTTTCAGAAATAAAGAAAAATGATATTTCATAAATGCAAAAGTAATATAAAATATAATTATGTACATTAAAAAATAATTTATATAGATTTCAATGATCAACAATTAAAAAATACAAAAATAATAATATTTTTATAGATAAAATCAAATGTAATATAAATATAAGATAATATAATGAAAAAAATAGAAAATAAAATATTTAAATTATTCTAAGCTACATAAATTTCTTTGGTTAATTTGAAATATTATTTTTCATTAATAAACCAAAAAAATGATATTTCAAAACCCAAAAATTAATATAAAAAACTTTAATAAATAAAAAATATTTATAATTATTATTCAAAAAAATAAATACAAAATTAAAAATATCAAAATAGATGGATATAGAGAAAATAAGTGGGGTAAAAACTTTTATTCTAAATTTAAGTGAGATAAATATTTGGAAAGAAAAAATTTAAGTTAGGAAAGTGGCAAAAATTTAAGCGAATGGAATTTAGGCGGGAATGATATGTTGCATATATATATATATATAATTTAAATTTTTTAAAATAAAAAAATGATATTTCATAAACACAAAAATAATACAAAAATTAATTATATACATTAAAAATTAATTTATACGAATTTCAATAATTAAAAATATTAAAAATGCAAAAATAATAAGATTTTTATGGATAAAAATCAAATATAATATAAGTATGCATATATGTTTTTGAATAATACCATTTTTCAATAACAAACCCAAAAATTAATATAAAAAACTTCAATAAATAAAAAATATTTACAATTATTATTCAAAAAATAATAAATTAAAAATTAAAAATATCAAAATAGGTGATTATAGAGAAAATAATGAAGTGGGGTAAATTTTTTATTATGAATTTAAGTGGGATAAAAATTTGGGAGGATAAATTTAGGTGAGGATAGTGAGAAAAGTTTGAGGAGAAGGATAAAAATTTGAGAGGATGGGAGGAGTTTAGGTGGGAATGAGTCGTTTGTATATATATATATATATTAGATATCATATATTTGATTAATGTAATTATAATGAATCTTAAAGGTTCATATTGAAGAAAAAAAATCAGAAATAAATGAAAAATATTATTAGTGAGGTTGAGATAAGAAATAGTATTCATGGACGATTAAGAATAATATTCCATATCAATTTTTTATGACTCATCTATTATTTATAAAAATATATATATAATTAAACAATGGAATATGTGGACTATCATAAGATTATTCTATTATTTATCTATTTTATCTCACTGAATCAGATTTAGTTAAGCAAACCAATCATAAGTTTTAATATTTTGAGAAAAAAAAATATAGAAATTAATTAATCGATGGAGTACGTACTATATAAAAATAGTCTTGCACAATCAGCTGATGGAAGCAAATTACGCAAGCATGCTGACGTCAGCATGTCCGATGATCTTTGGTTGCTCCCACTTCCCACTATTCAAGTGGATGGACTGATGAAGGCAAAGGATGAAAACAAACGCTAGGCTGTTAATTTGATGGCTTCACCGATCATCATATCTTAAATCCTTCATTAATTTAGGATGAAGGCAAAAACTTTAAATCGATTGGATATTCCATCATAATCAATTTAATCGCTTCGATCAAAAACCGGACTTGAATTTGGTTTGATTTTTTTTTAAAAAATAATAAATTGGATTTAACCAAATGAAACGATATTAAATTGGCATCCAAGTGGGGAACAAATGGTGCTTTAGCTTTGACCTTAGAAGCGAGGTGGGACCCAAAGTAAAGCGTGGGCGGTGGACGGGTGGAGTATGCAACTTGCACTGTGTAGTTACAATCCATCTTGGTGCCTACGGAATTGTGTTTAATTGGTGTGCGTGTGTTCATTTTCACTGCATTCTTTTGTCTACCATTTATGATTGCTGTGATGTTTTGCATTCTGCATTCTTCTTATCCTGATCCAAAAGGGATACGGGTTTGCGGGTTCAATTGCGTCAATACCCGATCCATTTCCATCCCCCCTATATAACAGAATCGATTGAACTTGATTCCTTCGCCCTCGTCACCCACCAATCACTGCATCCTCTCCGCCTCGACTTCTTCTTCTTCTTCTTCTTCTTCTTCTTCTTCACTATAGATGGAGATGGATAACCCGACAGATTCCGGGAACCGCGAGAAGCCAGCAGGGAACCCCCACCCCAAGAGAGGGCAGATCAAGGTCAAGATCTTCAAGGAATTCACCTCCTTCTTCAGCTCTACTAGTTCGAGCGTCGACACCCAGAGGGGCGCCGGCGACGCCGGCGACAGAGAAAGCCCAGCTTCGACTACTCCTGGCTCTCGCTGACATCGAAGAAGCTAGAAGACATGTATAAATATGTTGAGAGAGTACAACTCATCTCTCTCTCTCTCTGCACCACCTCCTCCAGTTTTAGAAGAGTTGTGGGGGCCGGGAAGAAGTTTGCTTGCAAGTGATCTCGTAACTGTGTTCCTTTTCAATTCACTAATCGAGATGATTAATGTTAATTAGAGCAGCGTCGTCGAGTCTAATTTTGTGTTGATAGCAATTTGTCTACAGTGCTGTAAATATTTTTGGCAAATTTTTACTAAATCGATCGTGTTATAATTTTCTTATTAATTTTGTAATTATTGGTAGAAAGTCTCTCAACCTCATGCTGACGGAACAAAAGATTTCGCGTCTTCCTTTGGTATCATTACTCGTTCCTCAACTAGCTACTCCGGTTTCAATTAATTAATTAGTCCCATTAAAAGTTAAAACCACTTGTAATTTGCGGTTTTGACCGAGCTTGTGAAGTAGCTGATTAAGTAATCACACCCCATGGCTTTAATTAATTAATTGTGTCGGAAAAAAATATATGTACGTATATGAAAGTGATAAGTTTGGGGTTTTATTTGAAAATAATAATAATAATCTGGGATGGGTCCCAAAGGGATTGTTGCATGGCTTGTGTCATGCGGGAAGTTTTCTCAAGTTTAAGTAAGACTAGTCTTCTGGTATTCAAACACAATTGATGGCCAGCATGATTAATCAATGGCAATGAGTATACTTGTTGGTATTAACCACTGCATGCTAACTTTTTTTTTTTTTTTTAACATTTGGTACAAAATAATTTATTCATGAATTTTATTTTAAATTACGTAGGCCTACTACCCATCTGGCCATATTACCATATTACTGGCATTTGGTACAACCCATCTGGCAGATTATCGAGAATTTTATTTTAAATTGCATGAGCCTACTACATTAATATCTTTGGCTGGACCAAATTACCAACAAACCATGTTATCTTGGTAATTTAGATTACCACAAAACTAGCAATGTAGATAGTCTCCATGAAAAATATCTTAAGTAGATTAATTATCACCAAAGTGATTTTTTTTTTGTTTATTAACAAAAATACCCCTCGTCTCATCTCCCCTCTTCTTCTTTTCTTTTCTGTCGCAATCACATCTTATGTTTCTTATCTTTTTATTTGGGAAAAATGTCAAATTTGCTCCTAAAGTATTGAAAATATGCAAATTTGCTCATTAAATATGTTTTTGGCCAAAAATTGTCTCTGTTGTTACATAATTAAATCAAATTTAATTCTTTTTTTTATTAACAGAAGTTCACGTCAACAAACGAAAGCCAACGTGGCAAGTGAAACTCTGCCACATAAGATGTCATGGTGGAAAAAATAAGATGACATGTGACAATTATGTACAGATAATGGTCATTTTGGCATAAGACATATTTAAGGAGGTAAATTTGCACATTTTTCAAGACTTCATGGGCAAATTTGATCATTTTCCCTTGAATACAATCTATATAGTTGAGGATGTTCATGGGTCAAACCCGACCCAATGAACTTGAGAAATTGACCCGACCCGAATTAATCAGGCCGGGTCGGGTAATCGGGTTGGGTCGGGTTCAATTTATTCAAACCCGACTATAATCGGGTCGGGTTTCAAGTTTCAAGTTTTGAAACCCGATTACCAGATTAATTACATTTTTGTTATTATTATTTAAAAATATATATTTAAAACTTTTTAAATAAATAAGTTGAGAAGACGCGGGTCGCTTCAGCCCGCGTCTTCCCAAAAAGCATCGAAGAAGAGGCGGCCACATGGGCTGCCTCTTTCCAAGAAGCAGCAGCCATTCTCGTCTTCCCGAGATCTCTTAAGAGATCTTGGGGGAGATCTTGGGAAGCCTTGTCTTCCCAAGAACAGACGCGTCGGGAAGGTGCACGTCTTCCCGTGTTGTTTCATTTTTTTTAAAAAAATATATTTTTTATATATTTATCGGGTAACCCAATTATCCGATTTCAAACGAGTTGGATCGGATCGGATTCAAATAATTTTACTTCAAAATTCGACCCGATTCGGTTGCTTGTTGATCGGGTCGGATTGATTTTTTCTCCAAACCCGACCCGACCCGACCCATGAACATCCCTATATGTAGTGCTCAGTTAATGTGTTTTATGTCTATTGTACTATTTCTTCAAGTTTAGCTTCCACCTAAGAATTTAAATAAGTACTTAAGTGGATTTTTTATAAATATAATTTTTAAAAATGAAACAAAATAATATTTAAAAAGATATCTCTTTATTATTAAAATAGAACTTGATTAAATTTAATTATTAATAAGATAGTGGTAACGCTTCTATTTGTAAATCGTGATGGTGTTGTCTTAATTTAGCAAACATCTCGACTCTTGATATCATTTGCTATTTGTTTTGCTTATTTTATTTATTTATTATTTTCCCTCTTTTATGTGTTTATTTCAAGATTCATGAGACTTTTTATCTTTTTTTAGTTTGTAGTTTCTCATAGTTACTATTATAGATTTTGTTGATTGGTTTCTTATTACAAGGACAAGTGGCTAGAGCGGATAATTTATATCTTTGAGTAAGTAATTAAGAAAAAGAATATCATATTACAACACAAAGTATAATTATCAAGCCTATATTTTCTTAATTTTGGTAAAGATGATATTAACATCATTTTTATAATGTTAATTAGAATCACATTAATTATGATAATATAAAAAGAAAAAAAAGGTCAAATTTACTCCCGAAGTATTGAAAAATATGCAAATTTATCATTTAAATATGCTTTGGGCCAAAATTATCCTTGTCCGCGGACCGCACATAATTGCCATGTGTCGTTTTATTTTTCCACCATGATATCTTATGTGGTCGAGCTTTACTTGCCACGTTGGTTTTCATTTGCTGACATGAACTTTCGTTAAGAAAAAAGTAAATTTGGAAAAGGTAAATTTGATCCAATTATATAACGACGAATGTAATTTTGGCACAAAACATATTTAAATGACAAATTTGCACATTTTTCCATACTTATGGAGTAAGATTGACCATTTTCCTTTTTATTTTTCTTTATTTACTTTTATTTTCTTATTTTTCTTCTTCTTTGTATACCCATAAGTATATTGGTTGACAAATCACATTGGGTGTCGTTGGCGACGGAATGTCATTGGTCGTTGGCCACGGAGTGTCGCTAGTTGTCGTTGATCAAATTGGGTGTCGTGGGATATCAAATATTGTGGGGTTATAGTTACTTAATTTTATTTGGAGAATATTTTAATAAAAAAAAATTCTCGATAATTCTATTGTTGTACCAAACATAGAAGGATAACCAGTAAGATTACCTACGCGTACCAAACACTATAATGTGATATTACCGGTAATCTAAAAGGTAACTATTTATGTTGATGGTAATATATATTGTCTAGTAATCTATTTGGCAATGCACCAAACACTACTTCAGAGACAACTTGGTTATAACTTATAAGTAGGGGTATAACCATCCGATTTTAACTCAAATTTGATCCATCTAAATTTTTCAAGTCATATATTTTAGGGTCTGAATTCATTCTGAACCCAAATCATGAAATTTCTAACAGATTCAGTTTGAGTTAGCTTTCCAGTAAAGAAGTTGATAGTTAAGATTCAAATAATTAGATTTCTGGTCGGGTCAAATTGGACTTTTCAATTAATTTCGGATCGAGTCGAGTTAAATTAGATTTTTCATTTAATTTCAAGTCTGATTTCATGAGTCTTGTCAGGTAAATTTAATTTTTTTAAAGATACTTTTAATTAATTTTGAGACAAGGTAGATCTTTTTTAATTATTTCGGATCGAGTCAAGTTAGATTTTCTAAATCAGAATTTCCAAAATTTTCAATAAATGTTTGTGACTAAACTCGAATCAAATTATCCAAAAATAATAATAATAATTTTTTAAAATAAAATCCGAACCATAGTGGTTGGCAGTGGGGAGCCAAGACTTAATCCAGCAGAAATCTGCCATATTAGAGTCTAGAAAGGCCCAAAGCAGATGGGCCTACAAAGAGCCCATGCGGGAATGCAATTTAAAATCTAAAATTACTGTTAATTAAAATTTTCTAATTCTGATGGAATAGACGAGAAATAAATATTCCTTAAGCCCATTTTTTATTTCAACCTCTTATGAATTTTTTTAATATTGCCCTTAAATATTTATAATATTACATGAGAACATAAAAATAAATTATTATACTAATTTTAATAATTAAATATATTAATAAATATTGTTATTTGTATTGTTAATAATAATAATATTTTATGTAAACTAAATTGATTTGTTATGAAAAGAAAATGAATAATATTCTTAAAACAATAAAAACTAAATTTGTGTATAAATACTTCCACCACAATTGTATTAATTTAAAATGAACAAACACGTTAATTTATTATGTTTACCAGAGACATATCTCTCATATCCGTGAGAAAATTATTAATAGAGTCCCTGCACTAATTAAGGATGTATTTCATTAAATGAAATAAAACTATAAGAAATATGAGTAGATAATAAATAAAATAAATAAATAATAAAATTTTATTATTGAATAGAATCAAGAATAGATAAAAAAATTATTCATTTGTTTAGTTTGTACCAAGAATAATGAGAAAAATGAATAAAATATCATTGTTAATAATATTTATTATTTATACTCAAATCATATATTATTTTATAATTTATTCTAATAAATAATAATACAATAAAAGTATCCATTAGTAACTTTTTTTAAAATTAAATATTAATTTGATAATATCACAAAATAAAAATTAATATAAAATATTTTTATTAATTTAAAAAATGAACAATAGTAATATTTTTTATAATAATTATCAGATATTACTATGAAAAGCTCAAGCAATTGATGTCTTCTCTAAATCTTAAGAGTAGTATTGGAATATGATAATACAAATAAATGGAGAATGCTATCATTATTTTTTGTCTCCTTACCAAGGACAAAAGGGGTGTTCTCACGGGACTTTTTTGTTTTTTTTTCTCTTACCAAAGACAAGAGGCTGCATCCACCACTTGCTACCTAATCAATTGATCTTCGTCTTCATCGATTGAATTCAAAACGATCGAGGAAAAATGGATCGGGTTGCCTGCTTCTTATGATCACCTTAAAAATTTTGGGAGCACAAATTATGTTAGGGTGAATGAAAAAAAATTAGAACTTAGATCAAAGAAATATATTTTCTTAGGATACCCTAGCGGAGTGAAGGACTATAAAGTGTGGTGTCCAAATGAATGTAAATCCAAAGTCCATAGAAAATGTAATATTTGATGAACCCCTCCTAAACCCTACAAACCCCATAATCCAAACACAATGTTAAACCATAAACAAAGTAGTTTGGTTAATTATTTTCCTCCTAAGTATCATTCACCAATTTTACTTTACTAAAACCTAAACAAATATAAGTAAAACGCAAAATTGGACACATATTCCACTCCAATCCAAGTGTAGGAAACTTATAGTAGTCGGCGGAAAGTGTAGTCGGCGGTAGAGACGAAGAGTGCTTAGAGGCAATCGACGATGATGGCAGTCAACGACAAAGACGAAGAGTCGGGCATAGGCGGTAGAGGCAGTTGGCGGCGAGTGCTAACAATTGTGAAGAAATCGGGCAGCGAGGGGAGTCGGGAGGGAGAGTGAAATGCAAATATGAAGAGTGGCAAAGAAGTCGATAAGAGCCGACAGAGGCAGTCGGCTACAAGGGAGAAGAAGTCGATGAGTGCCCACAACAGGGAAGAAGAAGTTGAGAGTCAAGGGGAGACTTGGAGAGTGAAGTCACGAAGAACAATAAGCCACGAAGAAGTTGAGTGAAGAAGTCGGGCAACAAGGCTTTAAATGCCCTGGGTTTTGCAGGCTGTAAGATGGGCTTGCAGGCTTTTGAGCATGCAGCCTATTTTGCAGTCTACAAATACAAGCTCCAAACACATAGTTGTTGCAACTAGGTTAATTGTAGCTAACCAAACACTAATTACAAACAAATACTATAAATCTAGTTGTTGTAAACCTATTTACAAGCAACCAAATAACACCTTAGTGAATTGGTTGGACAGAAAATTGCATAAACCAATAGATTTGCTAATCTAGAGTTTCAAGGATGTTTTGTCTAAGTGCTATTTGAGCTCTTGCTTTTGCCATTGCATTTCTACCTTGTGTGTTTTCAGTTTTAGCATTTTTGATTCAAATATTTTGTGTTTTTCAATACTTCAAAATTTGGTTTGTCAAATAAAGAACCTAACCAACATAAAACCCTAGTACTCAATCTTTAATCCTCGTGGGAACGATATTCAATTTGCCATACACTACCAAATTCCGATCTAGTATATTTGCTAGGAGTACATCATGCATAGCCAATTTTGAGTGCCCAATCGCGATGAGATGATTAGTTGGTCTGCGACCATGCTGCTACACTCTTGATTTGCTTTAGTGCCAATCCCGCAAGCCAACATCGCATGTCACGTCGACTGGTGGATCCTCGTCGCGAGAGCGCAACCTACACTCAATGTTTAGCCACCTTCGCTAGTTTGTCGCATGCCTGCACAAACTCCCACAATTGCAAGTCGTTGTGACTCTCACAACTATACTCCTTTCTCCTTTCTCAAGTCTTTGGAAAAGCACTATCTCTCCATCAATTTAGGCCTGAAGTCTACCACGAATCCCCCTCGATCAATATCACATTCGCATGTTGTGAGTTAAGAGTGACTCTTGTCTATTTCTAAATTCTAAATTTGTCTTCATGTGATATGTTATTCATTCATTTTTCGATTATTTTTTTAGTAAAAATTAGATCTTATTTGCATTTAATATTGAAATTAAATTCTTGCATTGGCTCCATCCACGCTTATTGCAAATTGTGGCTCGCACTCATCGTGCAATGTTGCCCGAGCTCATCACATTGCCTTCACCTCGTCTTGGCCTCTCCTCAACTTATGTGTAATATTTCTTGTTAATGCAATTGAGCAAAAAATGATGTTTTTATTTCATTCATTAGTTATTAATAACTTTGACATTAATCTTTTATTTTCGTGCTTATTAAATGATTGAAAAATATTTATTTATTTTTAAATTTAATTTTCAACATTGTGTAGTTTTAGGGTGTATATTGTATAGTTTACGTGTTAATTTATCATATAATTTTCTTTTAACAAATTTAATTTCAAAAAAATATAGTATTTTTTAGTCCTAAGATATGGTTTGATATTTAAAAAAAAAATATTATTATTTATTTTCCCCAAAATAGTAAACTTTTATGGATACGCGTTTAATACGCGTACTGGATATGATAGAACAAGCAGGTACAAAAGAAATTGGAGGTCAATTGTGACCCTAGGATAAATAAATAAAGAAAAATTTAATATTTCAAGTGATGAGTCAAATGCTAATATAATTTAATGTAATTATCATAACATTATTGGTACATGAAGACATAATATAATTATCTCTAATTTATATTATGGATTATGGAAGGCAAAATTGGCACGAGACAAAATAAGGGAGGCCGTTCTGCTAATATAGCGAGAGAGCGAGGGTATATTTGACTTTTGACGTCGGTGATATGGTGGGCAATATTTTAATAGAACCGAGTCATAAAATACTAAAAATGATATCATAAGCATCTCGTCGGACAAACCAATCAAATCCAGAAGAGAAAAGGGTTGCGCTCGTTCTCGACCACCCCCTGCATCCTCCACTCCCTTGCTCGGCCGACGTTCCTCTACCCTCCCTACCAACCCCCAATGTAAGTGATCTTTCGCCGATCCCTCGATCTGCTGACCGTCTCTGTTGATTTACCTTCACTTTGCTGATCTACGGTGGTTTATGCGAAGCGATGCTCGATTGGTTGCATGCGTTTTTTAGGGATTTTTTCATCGTGTCCACTTTACCGAAAGTTGGGATTCTTGAACTGCTTGGTTTGATGATTGCTTCTCTTATCATCGGAATCCTTGCCACGGGGAAATTGTCGTAGATCTTGGTTTTACTAGATTGGAGTTACTTCGATTGTGTGTCGTCTTTGTTCCTATTGTAGATGCTATTATTTTTTAATGAGGAGATTTTGGAGATTGGCAGAAGTGAAAAAGAAGTACTTTTTTTTCAGTGGTTTGGCAGGGGAGATAGTATATGCAGCTAGTCCCAACAATAGGACCTTTTAGTGGCTTTGTAAAGTTATTGATTTTTAACTATGTTGGATTTGCTAATTTGGAACTGATAGTTCCGATGTATTCTTGTTAACTTGATGCATTATTGGTGGGCTTTTGAGTGGCGTTTCATGTTTGAAACATTGAAGGATGACCATGGGTGACGATGGAGAAAGGACTTGCCCTCTTTGTGCTGAGGATATGGACCTGACTGATCAGCAGCTGAAGCCTTGCAAATGTGGGTATGAGGTATGTGTGTCTGCTGACTCATCGACCAAACGTTTAGGTTTTATGACTTTTATTGTGGAGATGTTTTCTTACCTTATTATGATTTTTTGTGATTGAAATATCCACTATTTGACATGGAGATGTCAGAAGAAATGTCATTTAAGTGATTTCTCTGACCTTTCTTCTTCAGATCTGTGTTTGGTGTTGGCATCAAATAAATGACATGGCTGAGAAAGAAGATGCAGAAGGGCGATGCCCTGCATGCCGGACGCCTTATGACAAGGAACGAGTAGTAAAAATGGCTGCTAAATGTGAAAGGTGACATCTAAGTGTCCTTAAAAGTCAATCAATTTTTTCTATAGTTGCCTTTCTTATGATGGGAGTATTTATATTTTATTACTTTTGGATAGGCTAGTTGCTGAGGTAAATACTGAGAAAAAGCAGAGGTCTCAAAAAGCGAAGATCAAAACATCAGTTGAGGCTAAGAAGCATCTTAGCAGTGTCAGAGTGGTACAAAGAAACCTTGTCTACATAATTGGAGTACCTAGTAACTTATGTGATGAAAGTGTGCGTGTCTTGTCTCCTATTTTATAAGGATTCATGCTTTACATAAACTTAGCGGTTGTTTTTGAGGCTTCTTTGTGTTTTTGTAGATTCTTGAACGTAAGGAATACTTTGGTCAGTATGGGAAAGTTATAAAGGTGTCAATTTCTCGATCTGCAAGTGGCCCTTCACAGCAAACACCAACTAACGGCACTTTTAGTGTGTAAGTCATGTTTAGCTTGATTATGGTACGATTCTTTAGTAATCCAGTTGTTATTTAAAGAACAATGTTTATACTGTTAATTGAATTTCCTACTATAGAGCAAACTAAATCTTATATGCTGTTGATATGTCATTATGATATTCTCATTAGGATTAGTTTGTGGATGTGTTGTGTATTCAATTGATTAATTGGATAATTCTATCTCTTTAGCCTTTGCTATATATTTTAATGATAGTTACATATCTTGCATAGAATTGAGTTTTGCATTTCTTTTGTGTGAAACTTGACTGTGTTTCTTAGTGGTGTTCTGTTACCAAATTAGCATCACCGTTTCACATATAGTGTTATAAAGTTCAACACAGATACCCTAGATTCTCAGTTAAATGTCTTTGAAAATGGAATCATGTTAAAGCATGAGAATTGTATTAGGCTTAGCTTATTTGGTTGGTCCTATATTTTCCTTGATGATAATTTCGTTCTGGAAAATGTTATTTGTATTTTGTTCTGTCTTTTTTAATTTATGAATCACTTTATGCTCCGTTCTATTTATTTTTAATTTAACAATCACTGCATAGCCTTCTATTTATCAGTTTTTATTTATTTATTTTTGTCAATATTTATTTTTTGGTGTTCAAACTAGGATTTAGACTACTGATAGTTGCCATCCTTCTAAGTTTAACTTTCTGCTAGAAATTGGACATATATTTGTCCTCTTTATCTATTTCCAAGTTTTGGTCATGTATATTAGGTTTTCCGTCACTGGAGTTTTTAAAGCATATTTTCATGACTGACTAATCCGAAGTCAAAGACTTTTATAGATATGAGTAATATTAGTTATCGAGTACTTTTCCCTTGTAATTTTCTATAGATGACTTGAAGATGTTGATATTGAAAACACAATATTGAATCAAAGCCTGTACATGGTTTTGTCTAGGCCCCTCAGTTTTCTTATAGCACTTTTATGATTCAATCACAAAATGTTAGAAAAGAAGTACCCTAATGATATTTAGTTTATTGCATAAAGTTATCTTGGTTTACAATAATTTCAAATTTTGTCGGACCAGGTATGTTACATATGCTAGAGAGGAAGAAGCTGTTCGATGTATCCAAGCTGTACACAATTATGTTTTGGAGGGTAAAACCTTGAGGTAAACCTGTACAGGTTCTTGTTTGCTGGGCTAATTCATTTTACCCATAATGTCTCTCTAATAATGCTGCACTTTGCTCCTATTAGGGCATGCTTTGGTACAACAAAATACTGCCATGCTTGGTTGAGAAACATGGTATGGAGATAGCATGTTTCTAAAATGCTGGATATCTCTTCTATTAATTCGAAAATTTTATTTTGGTATTTTTTGTTTATTTTTTATTTCATTCCTAGTGATGATGTTGGTTGTTCAGACCTGCAGCAATCCAGATTGTCTGTATTTGCATGATGTAGGTAGCCAGGAGGATAGTTTCACGAAAGATGAAGTAATTTCAGCTTATACAAGGTAATTCATGATTTACCAATATTCATCTCATGGGAGACATACATTGTTGTTGCTTTTGGCCTTTTATGATATTTAGACACTTTTGCTTACAAAATTCAGATTCTTCAAGTGATTTATTTATTCAATACTGTATCTATATGAAAATGTTTGAGACTTTGAGTTGCATCATCAATTATGATGACATCTAGGTACTACTTTAACGTAAGAAATTTAGCCAGGGTGCAGACCGTAAAGGAGGCTTTCGGTTGCAAATGAGCTCAGCTGCTCCTAAGTAGCTTGAAGCTTGGCTAGATAGAAGTTTGTTCAAGCTAAACTCAGTACCTAGATGACTCAAACTTGAGCTTTAGTTTTAGGCGTGAATCCTAAATGAGCCAAGCTTGAGCAACTCAAAGCTTGGCTTGTTATGTCTTGTGAGCAAACTTGTTTATAAGCTTGTTTGAGAGCTATGTATGTAATATATTCATATACATGATCAAAGTTAGTAATAAAAAAATCTATGTTAACTCAGATTATCTAATTTGGTTTTAAGTTTTTAACCCTTTGCAGGTGATTTATATTTGTTTGAGTCTTAGTCATATTTCTTTGATGCAAAGTGTGTTTTTGAATTCGAGCTTGTTTAGCAATCTAAGTGGAGCACATGCAACCAAAGAAATTTAGGATATGAGGTCTACTATTCAATTTTGGACCAAGTTCACATATTTGTGCCTCACACATAGGAATTGGCATCTTGCTTGATTGAAGAAGTCTTCCATTTTTGCATGTAAACAATACATCTTTGTCAGAATAATTCATTCATTCATTTTGTAACACATCAATGCAGATTTTACCAAAATGATTATCTTTTTCCTATCAGCAATAAACATTTTGTTATTAATTTGTGATATTAAGAGAATTTACAAGGTTACTGAATGAGAATTTTGTGCATGCATTCAACTGTCTTGGCTTCCCTACTTATTTTTTGTTATTGTGCGTCTACTAAATGCTGTTTTCATTTTTGGCTCATTTTTCCACAGAATGTAGACAATCTTGTTATTTCATACTTATTCCATATTCATATTAGAGTTTTGTCTTCTTGTGGATTTACAGGAGTAGGGTTCCACAAATGTCTTCAAATAATTCTCTACGGCGTTCAGGAAATGTATTACCACCTCCGGCTGAGGATTTCTCTAGCAATATAATTTCTTCAGGCAGAAATCATGTCAAGGGTCCTTCAAATGTAAATTATTTTTGTTGCTTTTGTTATCTACTGAGGTGGTTTAGGATTTTATACTTGTTTGGTCTGTAGAATCCATATTAATGCTGCTTTTGCATCTTTTATATCTGCTTTGGTTTATTACAGTTGCTAATTATATTATATGTTTGCAGAATGCCTTAACCCAGGTGAAAGGTTCTCCTAACAGCAGTTCTGGAAAGTCCACTGTTCTTCCTTCTGCTGCTTCCTGGTATGTTGTATGCGGTAAGTTAACTTTTCCAACTTGTGAAGTTATCATCTAACCTTTTAAATTTATTCAGGGGGCTTAGAAGTTCAAGCTGCCGGTCTCCAATTGCAAGTGCAGCAGCCTCTCAGGTTCCCCATGTCAAACAGAAGGTAGAGATGGTTGGTAACTTCTGTTTGCCACCAATGTTAACTGAAAGCATGAAGTATCCTTCTGCATGGAATGACGAAATGGTTACAGCATCAAATATTCCCGAAACCCAGATTTCAGCAAGTGAAAAGTTGCCATCTTTTATAATGGAAAGTGAAAAGCACTCTCTTTGGCATAATGTCATAGATATGAGTCACATGACATCAGAAGTGCCTGTAAGTAAGGAGGCTGTGCAAAGTTGTGGCTTATCTCAGCCAATAGAACTTTCAAGTTTGTCATTGGGGACAGTCGGAGCAAGTAATTTCTCTTCCAGATTATCATGGAATAGTGACATAGTCATAACATCGAAGCTTGATGGAAAAAAGCCAATGACAAATTCTGATGAAGGATTAGAAAATCAAAGACCAGCTATTGACAGGCAAAGCCAAACGTCTTCATTAGATGTCTCAACTATAGATGTCTTAGAAGTCTCGGAAGGAACTTGTACTTCACAGTTACCCTCAAATACCTTACATGATCTTCCAGTCAGTGGACTGGAAGACAAAGAAGTATCTAATTATGTAAATGATGAGGATACAATATCAGCAAATAGTACCATTCCCAAATGTTTTGATAGAGGATTTGGCACAGAAGGTTCTAGTAGTATTAACAGTGCAACAAACAATTTATGCTCAATTCTGTCTTCAGTAAGTATAGATAGCCATGATAGGCTTGATCATCCGAATGCAAACGAACACCAGTTTTCAGATTCTGATTGCTTTGCAGCTGAAATGTCTCTGAGTAATGACTCAGATTCAGTTCCTTTGAGCAAAGATTTGCTTTCGGTCGATGAATGTGATCAGAATGTATTTTGGGAACAGGGTTCTCAGCCACTAGAGGAGAAAAACAGCTCTGCAATTAATAGCAAGGGTGGAGCTCTTCGTGCTTGTGACACTAAAGTACTTCCATATGTGGTTGATAATCTACCTTCTCTACCTTATCCAAATCAATCACATAATAGTGACAATAATTCAGGTTCCACTTCTGATAGCCCGGAGATGGAGTCATTTCATTTAAGATACAAGAAATCCACATTATACAATGGCCACAAAGAAGATGAGCAAAGCAGTTATTCAGCCAGGATGGCTTTTAATTGTACTGAGATGATCTGCAATGAAGAAAAGTCGAAATCTTTAGTAAGAGATGATGGTATTGTCACTAACAACAAATATGCAACTGTAGATTTAAAAAGGGAGAACAACATCATTTCAGATATACTGTCACTAGATGTCAACCCATGGGATGACTCATTAACGACAGTTAATAGTTTTGCTAGGCTTCTCGGGGAAACTGAAACACAGGAAAATTCTTTAAAATTATTAAATTCATGGAAATCCAACAACAGCAACCAGTCTAGGTTTTCTTTTGCCAGGCAGGAAACCCAGGGGAATCCGATACAGCCTACCAAACACGAGGCCTATGCACATATGTTTAGCTCATCAAATGGTTCATATGGAGATGGGATTCAAAATGGAATCTTGTTTAATGCCTCTGGCACCTGCAACAATGTCATCAATGGTGTTATCCCATCTGATAATGCAGCTAGTAAGTACTTGTTGATTGTTAGTGTACTGCAGTCAGCCTGTTTGCTATTTGCTTGTCATAATATTGTTTCTGTTCTTTTGCTGTTTCTAATATCTTTAATATATTGCTTTTTTCCTTTTCTCTTCTGCTTTATGTGGGTTTTTGGTTGTTAATTGAGTGTTTATATGGGAGGCGGGAGTCCAGTTTTGTAGTGAATATTTCAAAAAGTGATCTCTTTAGCCACATATTTGGGTTGGTGGATTAAGTTCATCATCACCTTGATGAAAGTGGTTGCACATGCGGATTGGTGGCTTAACCACACCACTTACAGATCATAATTGTTAAATTTGAATCGGCGACCAATCTTTCCAAAGGCTTAAGATGTTAGGAAGGTGCTATACATTTATTTTATACTCCCCCTCAATATGAGCAGGCAAATTGGGTGACTAGTCCAAACCCATCATGTGGTCTAACACTATCACGATTCTAACTCAGAAGGAGGTCTTGCTCTAATACCATGTTAAATTTGGTTATGTCACCAACAATGTGGCAGCATTTTGCTGCCGAGCTGCATTATTGTGACACACATGAGTCACATAAGGTTTGCAAACACACTATATTCAACATTCGAGGTCTCTAAAACCCATATTTACATAACTTGTTTGAAGATTTTAAGTGGTATTAGACTACAAGAGACTTAGGTCTAACTTTGATCCCTTTCCACTCTTTTCTTTTTTTACCACAGTTTACACACTTCACATTGCTCCCAACTCTTCTAGGTTACCCTTTAGCATGTGAAGAGTATTGGTTTCTTTAATGTCAACTTAAGTTTTTGTGATAGCTTAGTCACCTTATCAAACTTAACATAGTACTAGACATGAGGTTCTCTTCGGTGTTTGGATATTTGTCAAAATCATGCATAAAAAGTATATGTACCTCCATTTAAGTTTGATTTAAGTTATCTCATACCACGTGTTGGACTTGAGCTAGTATATCAAACCTAACAATATAGATTGGATCTTTTCCTAATGATTTAAGCTTTGGGGATAATTGGTTGGCCAATCAAACATAACATGATAGAAGTACAGTGCAAGGAGTTCCACAGTACTTGTTTGTTCATCCAATTTAAGCTCTAATCTTCTTCTTCCTCTCATTTGTTTTTTAATTATTCATCAGCGGTAATCTTGGAGATGCAAGAAGAGAGATGAAAAGTTTATCAGTGATACAGATTTTCTGATACAATTTTTGGTTCTCTCATTTGACTAAGTTTGAATTTATTGAATTAATTTGCATTAAAGGATTGATGGTAAAATGTAAATTGTAAATTACCAGAAATGATATTCTATTTCATAATTGTCCAGAAACAAGAATAGATATATTCTTGAGAACTTTTTTCTATTACGAGACTATAATTTTGTTTTAGGAATTGGTTGTCCGACAATTATATTTGGACAAGGTTGCAGTATGAAATGCCCACTCCGTCAGGTTCCACCCAATTTTTGTTACAAACCAAACATTGAATACCTATTCCTTCGCTATGCCATTGCCTTCCTATTGGCTATTCCTATTTATTCTCTTTCCTATTCCCACTCACTTTGTTACAGTGAATAAACACCACTCTTATCTCATGAATAACATTTTTAAATTATCATAGCAGTTCCCTTTAGTCTAGTTAACCAGATTTTTGTCCTAATCATAGTAATTAATACAGATTACTAAACAATGCTTCATTACATGGATAAAGTACCTCAAAGGAGGAGTTGTGCTATAATGATTATGATTGATGCTCTGATGTTTATCTGTTGTCATCTTGTTATTGTTTTTATATGGTTGAATTCTCTAGTTGATGTTCATTCTTTGTAATTGTTCCTCTTATGAATCGCAGGCACTTCAAAGGCTAAGATATCAGCTCCACCTGGATTTTCAGCTCCAAATAAAGCACCTCCTCCAGGTTTTTCTTCTCAAGATAGGTTCACTCAAACACATCAGACATCATTTTCAGGTTTGTCTCCCAAATCTGGCTAGTCTTTATTGTAAGACCATAATTTTATAATTATGCTTTTGATTATGCAGAAAGCCATATGCTTGGTAGTCCAGTTGGTAATCATTATCAAGCGCATCTACCTGGAAGTTCTGCTGATGTAGAATTTATTGATCCAGCAATTTTGGCTGTTGGCAAGGGGAGAATGCCAATGGGAATAAGTAATTCAAATTTGGGTTTTAAATCTACATTCCCTATGCAGATTAGCTCGTCTGACCAAAGACTTAACATATTGAAGCAACAGTCTCTATCTTCTTATCAGAACTTGGGCATTCCAGATCCTGTGAGGGATAGATTCATGCCAATGGGTGATGCATATATTACATCCTATCCTGCAGAAAACCATTCTAGTCTACCTCCAATTGCACAGATGTCATTCCAGCAATGGAAAAATACACAGTTCTTGAGTAAGCAATGGGATGGATCGAATGGTTTGTGGACTGGAACTGATATGGGTATGAGTGAAGTCTTGAGGAATGAGAACTTTGGGCATAAGTTATATTCTAGCAATGAGGAACAAAAACTTGGCTTCCCAAATGGTGATCTATTTAACAGGGAGTTTAGGATGTAAGACTTAGTCATTGCATCTCTGCTTTCATACATCCTCCATGTGTGGCAGTGCATCTTTGACTAAATCACAATGGAAACAGACACGATTGTTACTGAATCTGCACGCTGCAACTTCCACAAGTTGGTTATGTGCATGTTGAAATGGGAGCTTTTTGGTTTGACTTACAAGAAATATCAATTTTATCTATCTGAATTAAGTGTGAGAATGAAATGTTCTACATGACCATAGGTTTGTCCTCTCATGATTGTGAGACTTGGAAGGTTGGATTCTTAACATGTTTTTCTGCTAGCAGTATGTTTCATGCCAGATGAACAGCATAAAAAGTCGTCTGCTTGCAGAGCAAACTTCTATCATATTACTAGTAAGGCATGCTTCAAGTCAAATTACTTTTGTGTTGGTGTACTACTTTTCAGATCTGCAGAATAATGATGCCTAGGTGTGATGTGTGACCTAATGCTGAAGTTCAGACTTATTTCTTGAGTAGAAACTTTGCAGAACGAACAGGTGTGCTTACTTGCATGGTGGTTATTATTCTTTTGTAAATTGTATGCTAGTTCTGGTGCATTTAGTTTGCTCAAGTTTTAAGAGCACATTCTACTATGCTTTAGTTTATAAAATTATTTGGAATGCCATTTAGTTTTATGATGGGTGTGGAACTATAGAATTATGATCTTGATCTTATGATTAAATTCAGCGTGTGTGTACAACCTCAAGCAAAATAGCAGAGTGCATATTTGCCACTGGTTTAATGTAATTTGTTCTAATAGAAATCCTATTCATCTAAAATATATATAATACTGTCACCTAAAATATATATGATACTTTGTGAAAAATTTCAAGGAGCTATGTTGTCACTTAATCTGTTGCAAATGGATAGATAATTTCCTGGATATTCCTAACCATTTTAAGCCCTAGTAGTTACTTGTTGATGAGATTCACAAGTTTTTTAAAGAAACTTTTTGTTTATTTACTATCTTCGTCTTTGGCAAACGAAGACTGTGTAGGTGGTTGTACTTCATGATGCCTATTCTTGTATTCTGTTTAACTTTGCTTGAAACATTTTCCTCAGATTATAACTTAATCTATTTGTCTACATATATGCATGATGCAAAAATACTTAAAATCTACGTTGAAGAAGAAGTGATAATTTTTATTGTATCTACAATCAATTCATATGCAATAGTTAGATGATATTCCCTTCTGACTACATTTATTATCTTGTTGAATATCTTGTCCTAATCTTATTTAACTATATATTTTGGCATCGAGTACAGCATTCTTTATACAAAATACTTGAAGCATGCCTTATTAGTAATATGATGAAATACTTGAGTACAGCACATATTTCAGTTGTTCCCTAGACGAATTGAGGAATTTAATCTTTACACTATCTTCTTTATCAGGTTCTACATTGGGCTTTCTTGGTGCATAAGTACATGGTTATCTTCATAGATAATGGAAAACTACTTTTGGCTCAATATCCTTCTCATGTTCAATCTTAAAGGCGGCTGCTTGTTTCGTCTCCATCATTAATGCTACTGATGATGCTATCAGGATGAGGTGCCGTTTATGGATGACTGAGTTGACTAACAAATTCTAGGTATGGTGTTCAACTTAAATAATTTGTCTGTGTCAATGCTGTTTTATTGCCCAGTAAATTGGAAATTGGAATGGTCTAATTCTCCCTTAATAAAATGACTGGGAGGTCAGGAACATCTGTTTTCTCAGACAAAATTCAATTAGGAATTAAAACAGTGTGTACAAAGATATTGTATTATGTACCTGATCTGAGTCAACCTAATACCTCATAACTGTTGTCTGTTAATCTTTTGTTCACATCATTTTGTTCGATGTTAACTCTACTGTTTGGCACAATTGTTTTAATTGATAGTCAAAAGTAATTGTTATTTGTTTGCTGCAAAATTTAGGTTGAATTAGATGTTGCTTTGGTCGTATAAATGGTATTTAGAATTCGTTTGGTTGATGGAATATATGAGAAATAAAAAAGAACTTTTTGATAAGAAATACTATTACCTCAATTATTGCCCACCTTTTTCTTACTATATATTTCACTATTGCTCTTTAAAATTTGTAATAATTTCATAAGAATATAAAAACTTAACTATTAAATTAATTTTAACAATTATATATACTAAAAATAAAATGATACACATATAACAATAGTGTCTAATTTTTACTTTTATAGTTATTTTAGGATATTCAATTAATTTTTATGAAAAGAAAATGTATGATAATTGTTATTGTTCTAAAATTAATAAATTATTTTTTATTAATTCAAAATTAATTTATATTTTTATTAATTCAAAATTAATTAATATTTTTTATATTTTCAAACTAATATTTGATGTTTAAAAATTTATATTAATTCATATATTCATTATGTTGTTCTTAATTAGAATAAATTATTATATAGTATAATTTGAAAAATATAAATATCCAATATTTTTAATAAGGTTGTATTGACTATTTTTATTTTTATTCCTTATCTAATTCTTATACTAATCATAAAAAGAAATATTTTTTCATGTAAAAAATAAGGTAATTATATTTTTTATATATTCATATTCTTTATAATTTCATTTTATATGTTCATATTCTTTATAATTTCATCCCATCAATTAAATAGACTCTTCGAAAATAGTAATTCATTCCATTAATATTGCCGAAACAAACGCATTGAAAAAATGATCTTTAATTAAAATAAAACTGAAACCCTACTATTTTCTAAAGATTTAGTAATATATAAATATATCAGAATTATTTAAAAATTAGTGTAGCAAAATTAAACTAAATATATAAATTAGTTTAATTTTTAACTAAATGGAAGCCTATCTAATTTAACTAAAACTTAATGTAAAACTATCATGCAAAACCTAAACTATTCTCTTGATTGAATCATACTAATTATCCCTTCCCTTGATTGAATCTAGTTGATTTTTTAATTTTTATTTAGGAAAATTAATGAATATATTCCAACTTTTTTATTTAAACCTAAGTTGTCCTAAAATTTCAAATTTATATGATATTAAAAAATATTTTTTTAATTAAAATTTGCCATGTGAGCCAATGTCAATATATATTAATGGTTTTTTTTTTTCAGAAAAATCTCTTAAACCTCATTCTCCCTTTTATTTGATATTGTGTTCTCATATACTAAAATTTATTTTTTTAAAAAAATTATTTGTATACGTTGGCATTTGTTAACATAGTAAATCTTAATAAAAAAAATATATTTTTAATGCTGTCTAGAGATATGAATTCTAAAGTTTACGATAAATTAGGAGTAAATAAAAAATTAAGATAGAATTAACCTATAGTTTGAGATAAATTCATCAAAATTTTCTTTTTATTTTGTTCTAACGTCTTCCCGTATGAGTTCACTGTGATGCGAAAGTAAACTAAAACTTCTAAACCAGTCCATCAGGAAAGGTTGTAAAAGTATATAAAAGGAAGTCAATTAATATGGATCTTCACTGCATACATTGGATGAGAGGATCCATTTCCTCTTACATTTTTAATCGTCAATTTAGTTTTAAAATTTGTGCAATTAGGATGGATAACAATCAATCTTGATGATCAATTTTTTTTCATAAACTTCAAAGCTAAATGAACATATGAAAAATTAGATGGATGAAGACTATATATATTGCACTTTTTTATCAAATTTTTTAATTGCTCGTTTAGCTTTAAGATTTGTACACAATGATTATTAATGTACTTAATTTTGATGATGATACTGTTTGACTTACATGATGATATTTCTTGCACGCATTTTAATGCTGATGAATAGCAAAAATTTCGGTGAAAAAAGATTTTCATATCTTTTAATTTATGGCTGGTTTAAAGGATAAAACCCTCACTCAATATCAACATCTACAAGCATGAATAAGAATAAACATAATTAAAAATATTAATTTATTTATTAAAAGATACACAAATTTAGAAAAATCATAAGACTATAAATATAAATACTTAATACTATGAATTAATAAAAATGTTTTGAAATATAAAAAATTCATACTTCATATATAGCTTACATATAATACAATATATAATATTTTAAATATATAATACACAATGTTTTCCATTCAAGAGCTAGTATTATAAGAATTCAAATATTTAATATCATTATTTTTTGTGACATTTTCCAAACGAGTATTGTTTATATCAATTATTTTCATAACTTATAACTTTTAACATAAAACACGGCCACTTAGAATCTAAAAAAGAAAATATGATCATTGCTTGCAATAATATCCACTTGCGTGAATACTTTGCCTAGTGATGGATAATCCAAAACGAAAAAAAATATTTAGTGGGGGCAAAATAAATAATAATATGTTTATGAATTAGGCTTTATTAGTTTTGAAATTTTTTGATTAAATCATATATATATACGAACATATGATAATGAAAAAATAATTAAAGAAAAGAAATAATGTTGTTGTATATATATTCTTGGAAGCTTCACATCTTACTCTATTTACTTGTACAGATAGATGAGGATTATAATGGAAAATTATGATCAATTAATTTACTTTAGAATTCATTTTCTATTTTTTGATTAATTATAATTTACCACATGAAGTGGTTAATATAATTAAGAAATTGGTAACGTGATGTTGATCAACATATGTGAGCAAAATAATAGAAACATAATCCAAGGTATTATCTCGAAACCTAAGGAAGCTCTTTTCGTAGGTCAAACTCTAGACTCCAATTCTTCATTGTCTGCAAGATTCGTCTCCGCCCATTAATGTTGCACAATTGCAGGGTGCAAAGTACGTAGAGAAGATGTGTAGAGTGAAGAAGATGCTGCAGTAGAGAAGATATTGCAGTGGCAACATCTGAGTAGAAGCTACGGAGCACTTACACTATGGGTAAGTCGTGGATTAAAATTCATTATTTATTTAGTGCATAAATTAGAAGAAAATAAAAATAAAATAATATAAAATTGATATTATATCTGATGTATATATAATTTAAAAAATTCATATTCATTCTCTTCCATTTATTGTTCAATCCAATTCTATAATATCTAATGAAATAAATATACTATAAAGATTGTGGGGGCAGTGGAGCGATGCTGCATACGGTGTGTGGATCTAAAGTAGAGAAGGCCCACAAACTCGCAATCTCAATATTTTCAACTTTCAAACGAAGGCCATCTGCGACTCCAATAGCGATTGCGCCTTAATATTTGGGGAGGCTAATGGGTCGAAGCAACCAATCGGTGGGCGAAAGTCTTGAACTGGCAAACCTGTGAAGGCCATCCATTGTCCACACCTTAGGACCTGGGACTCTGGTAGAGGATTGAGAGGCAAATGCATAAGGTGACACTGCACAAACATAGACAAGGTCGAAGGTGACATCATGGCATTTGCAAGAATGAGTGCAGCGACGGGAGATGAGGTTGTGGGGGATTATATATAGTTGCAGGAGATGTTATATGTTGCGTCCTAAAATCAATGTATTTATATATATCACACCACATAAATTTCATATAATTAAAGATTGATTTATTTTGCAAAGTCGCAAGAGAATTATCTTCAAAAAAATGAGCATATATATATATATCAACAAGCCCCAAGTAAGTTTTCTTCCATATTGTGTGCCTCTTTGCTTAGAGTTAGGTTTTCACTACTAGAATTATGGTCATCAGCGACGGTTGATACCGTGGCTGATCGTCGGTGATGAATATCACGGACGGCTTAAATCGTGGCAAACGACCGTCGCTGATGTGTTTGTCTCAGATGTGTTGTGACGGCCACGCACGACCGTCACACGTAATTATCAGCGACAACCTCGTGGACTGTCGCTGATTTAAAATCATCAGTGACGGCTATTTGAGCTGTTACTGATACCAACACATCAGCATCGGCTTCGAGCCGTCGGTGATACTATTAGCAACCGTGATATTTGGTCCTGCCGAGGGCATCAGCCATTTACGATAGACTTTCAGCCATGGCTTAGTGACGGTGGACCGTGGGTAAGCCGTGGCTAAAGGTGTATCCTATAACTGAAAAAACTAAAAATCTTGTAAATTCCTATATACAACGATATATCGACTACAAATAATTTTCAATCACATATTACAATCAGAAAACATCATACACATGCATTAGAAACCAAACATACAAGTTTTACATAAATATCATCAATATCAGCCTCAAACCGGAGGCAAACAATTATCAAAATATCAACTCGTGCATCCAAGTTTCAAAATATATCTAAGTATCAAATAAAATATCATCTATATCAAGTATCAAAATATAAACAAAATACAATTAATCAAAATCTCACGACGGCGGTGGCAGCGGTGGAGGCGGTGGAGTCGACGACGATTGGGTCGAGGAGGACGACAGCTGCGATATCATAGGTAGAAAGCTGGACTGAGACGCAATCTAAGTGAGAAGTGTCTGCATGTTCTGGATCGTCTGTCTCAACTCGTCATTCGACCGTCTCTACTCCTGCATCTGCTCCTCCATCGTCAGCCTCTGCTCCTGCATCCTCTCCTCCATCGCGTGCCTCTGCTCCTCCATCGTCTATCTCTGTTGGGTGAGCTCCAACTCCATGGCTGCTATCCGGCTCTGATCCTGCGCTCGGGATGACGAGGGCCGCTCACCCACAGTCGGAGGGGTCGGTGCCCCAAGTGGCCCGAGCACGGCGCGTGCATGACCACTGTCTACAAAATCATAAACACGGTCGTGCTCCCAGCCACCAGCGGCCTCCACCCAAGCTCCTGCGTCGAACTCCTACAGTGTCCCTCCACGCTCGATCACAGTCCTCGAATAAGTTTTCTACACGTGTTTATATTTTAAATATATATAAACTATAAATAAAAATTGTGTAAATCAAATAGACATATATAAATACTTACCATTATGATCGAGGCTCTGCTATCAACGTAGTCCCCATTCCTCGACAACGACGATGGGTGCGCTCAAACACCTCCATCATCGATGGGCGTTGGACGGTGCCGTCCTCCGTCATGCGCGTCTTACATTAAAAAATAAATTCATTAGTATCATTATACACAATATATAATTTAATTAAAAGTAAGGAAATTATACATACCATACGACGCTCATGCACCGCAAAAGACACCGAGCCACCAGTGTGGCGCGCCCCCGTGCCGTCCCCCCCGAACAATGCAATTTCTCGACGCAGTCCGGGAGACCTCCTGCCACTCTGGAGTGTCCCACCGCTCAATGAGCTGGTCCCACACGGGGCTAGAAATCCACTCGGGGGCGTGTCCCCGAGTCTGCCCTATCTGTGTGGCCCCCAGCCGTCTCATCACGGTCTGACGGGCCTGCTGAAGCAGCCCGTTATAGCGAGCACGGGCAACACGCTCCCATGCAGCCTCCACAAAAGTGGTCTGGTCCTCCGGCCATGTATAATGACCCTGCAAAAAAAAATTATTATTATCGATGAATATTTAACATTAACATTAATTTAATAAATATACTTACCATGAACTCTCGCCATAATAAATCCATATGCTCACGGGGCACGTGAGACCATGTAGGCCACATCCCGTGCATAAACTTTCGGATCGTCCCCGCTATCGTGCGGGGGACGTCCTCCTACTCAAATCTGCACCAAATATAAATCCATATTATGATATTTTGAATTATAAATAAATTATAAAAAATAATTAATGCATATACTTACCTTCTTCCGCGCATAGTAACTGCTCTGCGCAGTTGTCCCTCGGGTGGCGGAGGGAGAATTCTGTTAGGCCCTCGTGGCCTACGTCTCGATGTCGACGAGCCTAGATTGGCTGAAGGGATGGTGGCTGGAGGTAGGGGATGGTGACCATATCAGGTGGGGGAATGATGGATGGATCAGGTGGGGGGATGGTGGCCGGAGGTGGGAGGATGGTGGTGGAAGACGAAGGGTCAGTGGGTACAGGTGGGGCGGGTGGTAATCGTCGAGGGGTCCTATGAGGAATGCCTCCTCGAGAACTGATATCTCGAACCATAGCTGTAAAAATTTAATATAATTAGATTATATATAATAGATTAATAGATATATTTAATAATTGAATATATACTTCACATTTACAATTATTCATCATCGTCATTATTATCATCCGTGTAATACTCTTCTTCTTGTTCTTCTGTATTTGAATCTTGAAATTCTTCTTCGTCTCCCTCATCTTCATTATGTCCTTCCTCAACTTCATTATCGTCCTCATCAACGTATTTTATTTCCAATTGAGCTAACTCTGTGTCATCATCCTCGAGTATTGGACTAACTCGTTCAACTTCGGAAGGATCTTCTTCTTGATAGAAGTCATATGCTGGCTCATTATCTCCAACTATCGGGTCAATTTTTTCTCTGGCTTTAGTCTTACAGACTACACGCCAATCTGTCTTGTCTTTCTTTCGAGACGAATATTGCATATAATATACTTGTTCAACTTGAGATGTCAATATAAATGGCTCATTTGAAGCCAATTTTGATTTGTAATTGACCTCGATCAGCTGTTTATACTTTGGATGAACTCTCATGCCCCTATCGCTTGTATCGAACCAATGACATTTAAAAAGGGCAACTAATTTACATCCGAAAAATTATAATTCAATGACTTTTTCCAATAGTCCGTAAAAGTCAACATCACATTCAGCATACGTTGTCCCTTTGACACAGACCCCGACATTCATAGTCTTTTTTGTAGATGAATATTCAAGTGTGTGAAATTTATATCCATTGACAAAATAACCATTATAACACTGTACAAGTCGTGTCGATCCGCTAGCAAACTCAAAGATTTGGTTATCTATTTCACCTTTGTGTTCTGTGCTGTAAGCTTGAAACCAATTGGGGAACTCACGATTCCGTAATTTTTCTAATTCCTCATCGCTGTAAATTGAGTATCTTGTCACCATCTCAATGTCAAATATTTCAATGAACTTCTCAATCTCTGGACAGTTTAGTAAAATGTACAAGTAGGCTAAATGGTACTCTTCATCGTTTAAGAATCGAGACGAACGAGAACCCAAAGTACGATCGGGGTAACAAAAGATATTTAAACAACCATCTGATGGTCGAGCTCCCCCGCCTACTCGAAATTCGTCCGTTATAGCTCCACGATGAATTCGTCGGTACATCCAACTTCGATCGCCCGACATGTTCTGTCAAAAAGTTTGCAATATCTTTAGGTAATGTCTTTAGGTGGGATGGTTCTATTCCATTCGGGATTCATGTTATTCATATTGAACTTAGTATTTTTTTTAGTCATTAACTTCATTCTAAATTTCGGCAGCATCTCCCTATAGTTCTCCGAATATACATATAATTTGGGCGCATATCGGAGAACAAGAGAGATACAAGCCAAAATTTAAAAATGAAGTTAATGACTAAAAAAAATAAACTAAGTGCAATATAAATAACTATGCTACCAAATTATCCAATTAGGGACAATTCAAGGGTTGTACTGTTATATCCGGGTATTAAAAAAAAAAGAGTTGGCTGTGGAAGTGGAGAAGTGCCAGGTGGCGGTGAGGGTGAGGATAAGTGAGAGAGAGGTGCTGTTGAGGGGTTTAAGTGGGGAGAAGTAGAGAAGAAGAGGAAGAAGCGAGGGCGTCGGCAGGCGGCGGAGGAGTCGGCACGTATCGTCGGTGGAGCTCGTCGTCGCCGAAGTCGCAGGATCGAGGTAGGAGATCCTTCCCTTCTCCTTTGCTTCCGTGTTTATTTTTCGACGACGACAACGAAGGACGAGATCGCGATGAGGAGCCGTGCCGGGCTGGTGGCTGGCTGGCCAGTTCTTGGTGGTGGCTTTCCCGGCCACTGCTCGGCCACCAATGGGTCGGATCGAGCAAGGAGGTCGAGGAGAGGGTGCGGGTCGTGGAGTCGCCGGTCGGCGACGGGTAGGCGGCTGGCCGAGAGGAGGAGATGGGTCTGCGGGTGATCGGAGGAGAAGAGGGAGATTGGGAGAAGAAGAAGAAGGAGAGAGAGAGAGAGAGAGAGGTGGTGGTGGTTGACCCGCCGACGCCGGGAGCCGCGGGAGAGGCCCGACGAGGCCGGCGAGATCGCCGGGGTGATCGCCGGCGTCCGGGAGGTCGGTCGGCGTGGGTTCGAGCGGAGTAGGGAGGTGGCGTCGGGCGCAGGGGCAAGGGGCAGCGTGAGGGGAGAGGGGAGAGGGAGACGAGTGGGTGGGATATGAATAGTGTTTAGAGAATAGAGCTGAATGATATGAAATTGGATTGATTTATGAATTATTGGGATATTTTTGTAGTTGATCATAGAGTCGTCGGATCGAGTTGAGGTTAATACCAAAGTTGTAGATTTTCATGTGCTGAACGCGATGGTGGTGTCGGATTTCAGATTGGAGATCGTTTGATATGATTTTGATATTTTGTTATTGTTGAGTAAGTGATTGATAGTTGTATTTTAAATTAATTTAGTTGGTGGGCCCCGAGTTATCGGTTGAAGTTGAGGTGAATAGCAATTTTGATCATTTTCGCGTGCTGAACGCGATGGTGGGGTTAGTTTTCCAAGAAAGCATTGTTAGATTGTTCTTTCAGTTGGTTAGTGGTTGAGGTTGTCGAGGTGTTTAAATAATAGTAAATTATTAGTCTGAGAATTTAGTCGATTGATTGGTGTGAAATAATTGTGGTTTGGAGAATGAGTTGAGCATGGGTATTTGGAGAGTGTGCTGAGGGTGGGTTGAGCCTGCAAGTCTGTTGTTGATTTGTCGTCGGAGATAAATTACGAAAATACCTTTGCTTCCATTATTTTCTTTGCTTTTTGAAATTTATTGAACTCCTGTTGCACATTATTGTTGCACATGCCATGCAGAGTTGCATGTGTTGCATTTTATTGTTGCTTATTGGTGTTGTTTATTTGTTGAGCATGTTCTTATCCTGTTGATCATGTCATAATCAATTGGAGATGTTATATTGTTGATCATGATGATGTTATATTAGTAGCATGTTGATCATGTCATAATCACTTGGAGTTGTTGCTATGTTGTTGATCATGGTGATATACCTTGTTGCACTCTTGGAGTCGAGTTGCATGGTTGCTGTCGATCTGGAGGCTACGGCCTCAGAGAGGACTTCGATCCAGGACCATTTTATTGCGGTACCCTCCAGACATAGGTGAGGGTATGGATATTGACTAGTCACTTTGGGCACCTTCGGGTGTGCGAATATCGAATACGACGCCCGTCGGGCTACCTGCTTGGTGGGGGTAGTCGCGTCACCATTGGAGCGGACGGTTGATGCCACTCTACGGGTGGTAGAGTGTGGAGTTTTTACCCAATGGTCCACACGCTCGATGATTCAGTTGATGTTGTTTAGGAGTAGGTGATGTGTATTTGTTATGTTCATCGCCTTTGACTGCATCTTAAGCCATGTTGTTATTCATTGTCGAGTTGACACTTGATACTTGTTGATCATATTGTGATTCTCCTACTCAGCATTCGCTGATCTCCGTTGTTTTTGCTTCATACTTGCAGGGGTGAGCAGTCGATTTGTAGATCGAGGTGTAGATAGTTTTTAGATAGCTAGTAGTCAGTCGTAGATGTGGAGCTCTGATGGCGACTGCTTTTATATTTTGGTTTGTTTTGTCGTCTTATAGCTCGGCTTTGATATTGTTATTTTGGAGCTATAATTTGTAGATTTATTTTATATTTGGATAATTGTATTTGATCTGACTGATGGATTTTAATTATTGGTTTTTATGTTGTTGTTGTATTTTATGTGATTATTCGTGGCTTTTCATTCCGCTACGCGGTGTCCGAGTCGCCGTCGCTTCCCGGGCCGGGGGCCGGGGCGCGACATGTACGTCGTATAAAAGATCATTAACTTCGTTTACACGAACATACAACCCCTGAACGGATCTAAGGTTTTGCAAAATTAAAACTTGACTCGTCGATCGTACGTGAAACGTATCAACTCGTCTTGATTCCGGCGCGAGTCCACCGTGGACGATTTGGCCGCGAGTCTAAAGTGGACGATTCCGGCGTGCGCGAGTCTATCCTTTATTGACGATTTCGACGCGAGTCCAAAATGGATGATTTCATAATTATAATTACACCCAATTAAAATTAATCCTAACATTTATTCTACCCTAATTAAATCTAATTAACAACTAATTAACAATAATTAAATCTAATTGAAAACTAATTAATCTAATTTTTAAAAAAATTAACACTAATTTACTAATTAAATCTAAAATTTACCCTAATTAATCTATAATAACATTAATTAATAGTAAATAAATTTAATTAACCACTAATAATAGTACTTAACACTAATTAATTTATATATATAATTAATATATAATTAACTATCTACCTGCTCCCTCGCCCTTGCCATCGATCCCTCTCCCCTCTCCGCCACCACCAAGTGAGTTCATCCCCCTCCCCTCTCCGGTCCGGCACCGGTCGAAATCCTAGGTGTAGATAGTTTTTAGATAGCTAGTAGTCAGTCGCCATCAACTATGAGTGACAGCTGTAAGCGGCCATATGTGAGCCGCGACTGATTTGGTTACATCAGCCACGGTCGCTACGATCGTCGAAAAGTCGTGACTGATTCTAACGATCGAGGCGACCGTTGGTGATGCCCGTGGCTGATGTGGTATATTCTAGTAGTATTTGTTTGATTGACATGAGAAGTAATTTTATGTAGAAAGTTATAATTCACATGAATTAATTTTCTATATGTATTTTTCAGAAAGTATCTAAAACGTGTTTGGTTGACAAAAAGTTAATTCATAGGAAGTACAATTTCTCCCCTAGAATATGTTTGGTTGACATGAGTACTTTCTAGGAAGTACATATCAAATGACCAATATACCATTTTTTAAATCTCTTTATAAAATAATATATATATATATATATATATATATATATATATATATAAAATATAATTTTTGCATATATAATTAATATAATATATATTTTATTATATATGAAAAATTAATTTTTATTTATAATTAATATGAAAAATTACATATTTTTATTAAAAATAAAATAAAAAAAAAGTAAAGAATTCAAAAATTATCTAATATATAATGTTGGAAATATAAATTATAAATTATGTATTAAATGTAAATATGATGGTGAAATTAATTTTTTCCTTCAAATACAATGCATGAAGTGCAACTTACCTAGGAGGGCCTAGGTAAGTTATTTCCTGCATTTTGCAGAAAATTGCACTTACTCAAAAAATTGTACTTTTTGCAAAATGATGGAAGTGTGCCAATCAAACATGAGTTTTTTTTTTATTGTTTAGGAAGTACAATTTTCTGCATAATGTAGTGTCAATCAATGTCTCTTTTTTTTTCTTGATGGATTTTTATTTCCGCTTTTATATAATAATATTTTTTAAAAATATTTTTCCCGATGAAATTTGTAATTCACTTTAAACCATATTTGTTGAGAAAATGCTAACACAATATAAACGTGCAAAACTACCTACTTGCTGTCCTTGGAACAAAACAAAGAGGATATCAGATCAGTCCTTATTTTCCATTAGTAAACATATAAAAACTTGTCAAGTACTGTGTTGACGGCGGCAATTGGCGGTCCTCATCATCTAAAGAAATGAATCAAATTCATTCCTATTATCGCCGTTACTATTACTATATATATTTTTCTAAGAATGCGTTTAGTTGAATTGAATAGATTTATAAGGAATAGATATAGTCAAGGAGTTTGGTTGACATTGTAAATAGACCAAAAATTAAATTACTTTATTTGATTAGCATAATAAATAAAAAGTTAAATGATCAAAATATCATTCTTAATAAAATTGAATATAGGAAAAATCATACTTTTGGTCCCCACAACTTACTCGAATTTGAGTTTTAGTCCTCATAGTTTCAAAATTTTGATTTTAGTCTCCACACTTTATTTTCGTTTAGAATTTGATAACTACCGTCACATAAGACCTAAACGGAGATGACGTGGATAACAGATGCTGATTGGATATTGTTGACGCGAATCTGTAAGGACCAACTTTGTAAACTATGAGGACTAAAACCAAAATTTTGTAAACTGTGGGGACTAAAATTAAAATTCAAGTAAACTATAGGGACCAAAATCATGAGATATTTTTAAATTTATTTATAAATAATTATAATATTTAAAAATATTAAAATTGAGCACACAACGGTGATTTACGTTAATTTGGGTGGATTTAAATCGACGCCGTCATTAGGCATCGATTTTTATCCATTAATTACCCTAATTTAGCGTAAATTCCGCAGTGGTTGCAGAATTCAAAAACATGCTCTCCCAATCTGCTCATCTCTTCACTGATCACATCCTCACCTCCATTTTGATCCTAAATTTGATTCATTCAAAACGGTTTAAATTAGATTTCAAACGTCAAAAGTATTGATTTTCACTCTAATAAATATCGGTTTTCTATGCATTTGCTATAGTGGCAACACCATAATACAAGGTTATTGCTACGATTTCGTGGGTATATATTGTTAAGGAATATTCATGGAAAATCGACATTTATTAGAGTAAAAATCAATATTTTTTGACGTTCGAAATCTAATTTAAACTGGTTTGAAGCGCTAAACTTAGGATCAAAATGGCGGTGAGGAGGTGATCAGTGAAGAGATGAGCAGATCGGGAGAACAACTTTTTCAAATTCTACAACCACTGCGAAATTCACGCCTAATGACAGTGTCAGTTTAAATTCATCCAAATTAACATAAATTATTGTGGTGTGCTTAATTTTAATATTTTTAAATATTATAATTATTTAAAAATAAATTTAAAAATATCTTGTGATATTTTTATATTTTTTAAAGAAAAATAATAATTTTGGCCCTTATATTTTACTTGAATTTTAGTTTTAGTTCCCATAGTTTATAAAGTTGATCCCTGCAAGTCCACGTCAGCAATGTTCAGTCAGCATTTGTTATTCACGTCAGCTCCGTTTAGGCCTCATGTGACGGTAGAGACCAAATCCTAAATGGAAATAAATTGTGAGAACTAAAATTAAAATTCGAGCAAACTGTAGAGACCAAATGTATGATTTTCCCATGAATATATATCACTTTATTTGCTTAACATAAGAAATAGACAATGAATTAAGAGTAAAATGACTAACATGCTCTTCTAAACATATAATAAATTATATTATAATTTATAATAACATAATAAAAATATGAATTAATATAAAATAATTTATTATATTATTATTTATTTTAGGTTCAAAAAAAATAATTTAAGATATTATTTAATAATAAAATAATAATTACCTAATTAAGATATGTAATTATTAAAATTAATTTAATATTTTAATTTTTATATTTTTTATTATAAATATCGAAGGAAAATATAATAAAATGATCAAAATATCCTCTCAAAAATATAATAAATTATATTATAATTTATTTTAATTAATAAAATATAGATTAGTGTAAAATAATTATTGATTTAAAATAATAAAAACTGTTATTTATTTTATTTTCATAAAAGAACTATTTTTTTAAAAAAATAATTATTAAAATAATATTTAATAATAAAATAATAATTATCTATTTAAAATATATAATTATTAAAATTAATTTAATAATTTAATTTTTTATATTATTATGTAATATTATAAATATTGAAAAATAATATAAAAAATATCATAAAGAATAGATAAAAAATACTATTCTTCGATGAATACTATTTCTTACCTCAATCTCAAAAATAGTATTCTCCATTTATTTCTTATAATTCACCTATTTATTGTCAACAAATTATAATCAAATAAGAAAATAAATAGAACATAAAAAAATAATATTTCATTCCCTATTTATTTCATTCAATCAAACTACATACACACAGCGTATGCTTAAAGTAAAATGGGCTTACAATTATTTGCCTAAAACATAGCAATTAGACATACCTAAAACATAGCATTAATTTTTAATAAATTAATGTCTGTATACATATATATGCACAAAATCCCCCCAATAGCTACTGCAATCGATATCATATAGAGTGATAGCTAGGCATTATTATGCTATTCCGTAAATACTAATTAATTAGGCTAGCTAGCTACTTCATGTTCTCTTGTAGACTAATTATGAGAGAGAGAGAGAGAGAGAGAGGTGCTCTAATTAAGTGTTTAATTTCATTGCTATTTTTTATTCAAATTAAATTATTGAAATAAGAAATATATATAATTTCTTAGGTGATGGTTAAAATTATGCTTCCGCCACAGTGTGTACAAAAACCAAACAAAGTGGTTGCGTTGTGGCCTGTGGGGATGCATCATCAGTACTGACGATGGGACCATTTAATATATACATTATTAACTAAAGAAAGCGTCGCTGTTGCACTTCATGAGTTTCTTTGCTCATGATGCCACTGGAATTTTGATCCAATGCTTTCTCAGCGTGCAAGCCTGCAGAAACAGCAGCAGTAGCACTTCATTTTCGTACGTACCTCTCTCTCTCTCTCTCTCTCTCTCTCTCTCTCTACTTGTTGTCGGTTTTCATTGTAGGCGATTTGAGCTCTTCATCTGTCGATCTCAGCCTGACGCCTCGGAGGTTAAACTCTCCTTCCATCTGCTCATCGCAAACAGGTAATTAATTAGTTTTATTTCGAGATTGCCACTAGCTCTCAATTCTGATCTTTTAATTTGTTTTAGCTAGATTTTGCTTGATCTCGGCCTGATATGCAAACTGTTGTATGTCGTGAGCTTGATCTGTTCATTGATGATTTAGTTTGTCTGGTGTTATATGTCTGATCAGTTGCAGTTTTCTATTTGCTTCTTAATTTATTTTCTGGATCATTTCATTTGGCAAATAAGTTATTTTCTGCAGCTGGATCAGCTTCTTTTTTATTTTTCTTGGCCCATGCAATTAAATAAAGGTTTTTCTTCAATTCCTCTTTAATTTAATTTATTGTCTTAAATCAATGATATATATACCTTCCTCGTGATCATATATATATGTATTTAACATTCTACTCACTAAATATGACAATATTAATTATTATATACTTCTATATATATGTTTCAAACATATATAATTTCATTTTCCGCAGGATCTCCCGTGTATACGGTACTCTCCTCTATTAATTTCATTTTGGATTCATATATATCGATCTCATGGGAAGCAAAAAGCTCCATGTCTTGACTACACTGCAAGCTTTTCCGAAAGGCTGACATTGATCCCACTATCGATGTATATAGGCTATGGTCTTGACTGTACATATGTATGATCTTCAAATGTTGTAACTTTGTAAACTATATATATAGAAGCAAAACATATGTTTTTGACTAATTAATATTTTACATGTTTCGTATGTGTAATTATATAGTTATGCTCAATTTAATTTCTACAAGTGAATATATATATATATATATATATATATATATGGTATTACATACAAAACTTGTTCATCAATTTCTTTATTTATTTTTTTGATTGGCATGATATTAATTATATTCCTTTTGCAGGCTATGGGTGAGCATCATGATCAGTTGAAAGGACTTGTACTGAACCCCAATAACAATATTCAGCAGCAGCAGCAGCAGCAGGAGGAAGCAATGAAGAAGCCAAGGCCTCAGCCAGAGCAGGCCCTCAAGTGCCCCAGATGTGCCTCCACCAACACCAAGTTCTGCTACTACAACAACTACAGCCTCTCTCAACCCAGGTACTTCTGCAAGGCCTGCAGGAGATACTGGACTCAAGGAGGCTCCCTCAGGAATGTCCTTGCTGGAGGTGGCAGCTGCAGGAAGAACAAAAGAACCTCCTCTTCCTCTTCCAAGAAACCACAAGATCATGATCTCATATCCACTAATTCCTTGATCAATCCACCCAATTCCTTCATCACTCCTCTTGCTTTAGGGCATGCCAATGGTAACCCTAATGGATCATTTCTTGACATCTTGAGGTGTGCGGCTTCACCAATTGATCATGCTTTGAGTCCAATTGCTGGTTTGGGCAATAATCTTTACTGTACTGGTTTTGATGGTGTGGGTGGAGGAGGAGGAGGAGGAGATGGGGTTTTGTGCTTTGAGGGAGGGCTGCTGCTGGGAGAAGAGGCAACAACAAGTCAGCAAGTAGGGGTGGATGCTACCAATGGGGATGGGGCTGGGTGTTCTTCTTCTACTACTACCTCTTGGCATGGTGGTGGACTCATGAATGACTCCTTCATGTCAGGAGCAATAATGGACATGGCATCCACACTTGGAGATGTTTATGCTTTCTTCTGAGAGAATTAATTAACTAAGCCTCTCTCTCTCTCTCTCTCATTGTATTGTAATTTAGTTCGTTTGTGTTCTTTGCATATCAATTGTGGGAGTGATGAGTTCATACTAATACAGTAATTAAATTAACTAAGGAGAGTAAAGAGAGTTTGATTCGGAGGCTCAAATTAAGCTGTTATGGATGCAATTAATGAATTAATTATGTATCGTTAGAATATATATAATATAAATACATGCTTTTCATTTCTAGCTGTTTAATTAAGAATTAATTTAGAAATCTTATTTGAAAAAGTTGTTACTTAATTATTTGCTTCAAGTGAATCCAGTTCAATCCTTAGTTGTAATGTTCTGCACTTTTTTCACGTTTTTGTATGTCTTGTAATATGCTTTGTGCGTATATTATTGTGTTTACGCTTTGTAATGATTGTATTATAAATTTTTTTTTAAAAAAAATTATTTACTTCAAAAGTAACTTGAGATTGAAATACATAGTTGTTGCTTTTTATGATAAGAAATGATATTAGTACTAAAATAATCATATTTTACCAAATTAATACATTTTAAATGTAATAAGAACTCAATTTATTTTTTGCTGAGATAATTATGCGAGTACACTCGATCTAATTTCAATATAATTGGAATATTATTTCTGGAACTATACATAAGGCAATATATATGTTGGGGGTAATTTTGCGAAAATAAATGAGTTTTTCGAAGAAAAAAAATCATCTTCTTCGTGATCTGATCTCCATCTATCCACGTAACACATTTGTTGCAAGCAATAAATTAAGAAAGAAATTGAAGATGCACTGTAGGTGATAATTAATTAAAATGACATGAACTAGCGATGTAGGTTATATAGCTAGGTGACAATTAAAATAATATGAACTACTAATGTAGGTTATATAGGAATGTGTTACACTCACAGAATCTAAGGCAGGTAGGTTGATAGGACTCCACGCGCAACAACAAAATCTTAGTGAGATTCGGAGAAGAGTAATGCAAAAAAAATTTAACTCATGCTTGATAATTCTTTTAGTATTGACCGTATAACAAAGTGGGCCAATGATTATTAATAAAATTATTATTCATGTCATCCTAAATAATTAGGAGAATTATTAAATTTATTTTTAAGAAAATATAACAAGATTCGAGAAGAGAATTCATCTTTTTATCTTAAAAGAACCTGGGTATGGCATGGCTTAATTTGTACAAGAATAATTGAGGAATATATTTCAAATTAGGATCAAATTAATAAATATATACCACTTTTTACTTGCATATAATTTTATCTTAAATTATCAGATTAATAATTTTTATTTTCCAACATCAGTTGGTTATTAATTAGCCATTAGATAATGCTAAAACTGCAGCCTAGTTAGCGTCTTAAATATAATTTTTTAATGTGACATGTACGTCATGCCAGCATTTGTCTTTCTTTATCAAAAACAAATTAATATTTTTTCCTAAACTCTTATACCCCAGAGCCCTCATGTCAGACATTTTTTTTGTCTTGATAATGAAAGGTAGATGCTAACGTAGTAATATCATATTTAAAAATTATATTTAAGATCTCGCGGCTGAGCTTCATTTGCCGCCTTTCCAAATTGAGTCGAATTCTCGTAATTTAATTTTGTCTCTTAACAATGGCTCAACCATTCCTTGGAATATTCGCAGCATTGTGGTTGATATTAACCTTTAAAAATTTAATTATAATTATCTCGCGTTTAAATTTTATAATTATGAAAAAAATCAAACTGCTCGTTGAACGGCAAATCATGCTAATATCTGAAAAGACCGATTGGTCTGATCATCCATGGCATCCAAAGCTGGAGGCTATCATG